>CM030362.1:248057612-248657612 GCA_017893485.1 Hemerocallis citrina | reverse complement strand
TTTCATTTTCATATGGAAAACTGATGGAACATCATGAAACACTGCTAGGCTGGGTTAGCCCAGGATGATGTTGTAAGCGGCCTTCACGTTGACGACCATGAAATCCATTGCCTTAATTCGGGTTGTTGGGGCCATTCCTGCAGTCACATCAAGGGTGGTTGTTCCTTCGATTTGGACTGGGACTTCGGAGAAGCCGTGGAGAGTGTGCTTGACGGGCTTAAGACGGTTTCGAGAGTACTTGAGACCTTCGAAGGCCTCCATGATGAGGATGTTTATAGAGCTGTTGTTGTCCACTAGGATGCGACGCACATCATGGTTGGCCATGTAGAGACAGATTACAAGTGTGCTGCAGTAGGGCATTTGAATGCCCTTTAGATCCTTATATGAGAATGTCATCGGAACACCCATACTCTTAGCTAGGGGAAGTTATGCACAAATTTACCTCTTAGATGAACATCTTCTGGGAGGAGTTTGATTCTCCTCCCATGGGTCCGCCATGGATGGTGTGGAGCACCACCTTCTGTTATGAACCTCGGGACTCGGAATTACTTTCATCGCGCATATTAGCTCCCTGAGTAGGAGGGGAATCGACCTTGTCCTTCCGAATGGACTTGAATAAGTGCCCTCGCTGGATAAGTTCTTCAATCTCTTTCTTGAGAGCCCGGTGCAATCATCTATATCGTGGCTTTGATCTCTGTGAAAGCATCACCACTTATCTTTGTTCATTCTCTTCCTCGGAGTGTTCATTCTAAAGGGAGGGCAGAGTAGCCTTTCCTTGTCTATCTCCTTGAGGACTGCTGATATGTTGGCATTAAGAGGGGGTGAAGTTCTCAGAATGAGGAGGAGGAGGGCGACGGAGATCATTGCCGTATTTCTGAAACTTCTTGGATCCTTCTTCGTTTGCACGCTTCCGTTTGTTCCCGGAGGAGGTGTTCTTTTGGTCATAAGGAAGGAGAGCCACTTTAGCTCGGATATACTTCTCGCTCCTAAGTAGGAGTTTTGAGAGTCCCGAGGAGGTTTTTTGGTAAGGGACTCCTTGAGGTTGTCGTGATTGACATTGTGTCTGAATGCGGCTGCTGCTAATGTTGAATCGAGGGAGGCAATAGATTGGGACTCGGCTGTGAAGCACTAGACAATGTCCCCTTCCCTTTTCTTTAGGTACAGTAAAAATGAACTCGTCTTCTCAGTTCTGCGACTGCTCACGAAGAGGGAGGACGAGTTCATCAAATTGGTCGAAGGAGAAGATGGAGCCTGGAGAGAGGCGGGAGTATTACTCCCTTGCGGACCCCTTCAGTATGTCGGGGAACATTTTGTAGAGAAGTGCATCCGAGGCTCGGTGGATAATCATGAAAGTTTTAAAACTCTCGACATGGTCGGCCGAGCCAGATACTCCATTGTAGGACTCGAATTGTGGCAGCTTGAAGGTCTCAGGGGCCTCCATGATTGACTTGGAGAAGGCAGGTCAGCTAGGGCGAATGCTTCTGGCTTGACTGTCCTCCTCTTGGTTGATACTGTCGAGATGGTCCTCCATCTGTGGAAGGCAGAGGAGAACTGGGTATTCCCTTTGGTTGGATCTTGTCGATTTGCGAGATTCTTCCTTATATATGGTTATAAGGTGGAAACTGTTTGTTTGTTAGCCCCTATTTGGAGTGGCTCGTAGGGCTTGGATGATCTCATCTTTGAAGTTTCAAAATTTTTGCCTAGTGATGGATACCGTTTCTTCCTTATTGTTCCCGTGAATTGGTTGACTCGCTGGAGTCGGGCTTCTCACCCTTGAGGGGGGGACCTTCTTCGTCCCTTAGAAAAGTGAGATATTCTTCACCCCCTAGGAGAGGGAGTTCTTTTAGACCTCTTCCTTCAAGGAAAGGGGGTTCTCTTGCTTCCTCAGTGTTCTGGACGGGAGACTTCGTCATGGACTTGCCTTTTAGACCCCTGGTTTTGGGTGATGATGATCTGACAGAGGTCTTGTTGCAGGCTGGGGAGCTACAGAGGGCACCGTAGAGGGCGTTGAGGTACAAATAGAATCTATATTTTCAACCACGCACTGCACAGGGTGCTGTTCTGGACGATTTTGTTAGGATCCCCCGAGTGTGTCCTCTTTGAAGGGAGGCTAAGTAGGCTGATGAGGGGGCAATTCCTGTTAAGGATGCTGATCCGGTTGAGGAGCTTGAAGGGGGTCCTCCAGATGAGGAGGAGGTGGAGGAAGAGGGTTGGCATGTCGACTAGTAGCTGCCGCCTTCCCTCTCCCCTTTATACTCATGGTTGAAAAAATTAGTTTTTTTAACGGCAAGGTTTGGTCGGAGATATTTTATGTTTCTCACAAACGACGCAAATCTGTTGCTGCTTATTTTATGTGTGGGAACAAACATATAGATGTGAGTTCTTTAATGGCACTCCTTGGAAAGTGGTGATGGAAAGTATTTCATCCGAACGAAGAAGGTTGGCAAGAGTTTATTCATTCATATCTGCATGGGAGGGGAATGCGAACCATGGGCTTCCATGTGGGTCAAATAGTCTCTTGGTTCAGGAAAGGGTTTCCAAAGCCTATGATCCGTTTAATAGTTATGTAACATATTTCATCGGCAACGGTCACTCGACCAAATTTTGATGGGATAAATATTGTTGAGCACACACTCTCAAACAGTTGTTCCCATATCTATACGAACAAGTAATACAGCCGCGTGTAAAAACCTGGAAAAAGGGGTCGTCAAGACCCCTTTTCAAATCTCGGCCCAACCAGGAGTCCAAACTTAGGCTGGATGGACTTCAACTCCATATAGCACAATCCGGGGTGAAATATTCTCAAGGCCTAGACAGGAGATAGTGATAGTTGGAAAAGAATGAGAACCTTTATGATACGTTCACTCTAAAAATGTTCCACTTCTGAGGTTGTAGACCAAGAAGGTCATCAATAATCTAGAAGGCTTAAGCTCCCCTTAAAGTAAGGATTTTTCTTTGGCTGGTACTTAACGATGCAATCATCACAAGGGAGAAAATTGTTAGAAGGCAACCTAACATTGCGACCAACTGCTAATTTTTCTATATGATCATTGAGTTTAGAGACCGTCTTTTCATAGAGTGCCATATTAGTAAAGCTATTTGGATTAAGGTCCTAAGGGTCTCAGAACGAATGACTATCGCCTAATCTATAAGGAGTTGTGGATAGGTCATAAGTTTACGAGTGTTAGACAAGAGATTAAGGAAGCTTGGTATATCGTCACCGCCGAAACGACCTGTGTTTTATGACTTGATAGCAATAACTTTTACTTTCGTGAGACTTGTAATAGTATTTCTAGTAATTTAACTCAAATTATGCATCTTATTTTATTTTGGGCCACAACCGTGGCAACAAGACGAATGTGGAGAATTGCCAGAGCTTTCCAGGTTGATGAGTACAATGTCGAAGAAATAAAAGATTGGGTCGACACTTGACTGACATGGTTAATACTTAACTGAGATTCCCAGCCTCCAAGGATGTTGTTGGAGAGATCTCCTTTCTTTCTGTACTGTAGATGTTGCTTTGTAGTGTTGGATTTGTCCCACCCTCTCTGGGATGCTGAAGGTTTTAATATTTTATTTTTATATTTGTATCTTTTCTTTTTCTCTTGTACAGCTGCCCAGTTATCTGGGTTTGTTTTGTGACTTCCTTATTAATAAAACAGAATGGCTATACTCCACCTTTGCCTTCCAAAAAAGAAGAAGAAGAGAAAACAACAAATATGTAGCTCATGCATACATAAAGAAGATGCATTTACAACATACATGTTATCTTTTATATCTTGTAAAACTTTTGCCTTACTTTTTAATTAGCCATAGAAGAGATGAAAAATATATGAGTACTATTTTGACTGGGATAAGATGAGACATCATGAGTTTTTAAAATAAATTTTATCAATTTTTTAATTGATTTCACTCCATACACTACAAAAGAAACTCGATTTCCCGGTGTTTTTTTACGTCTTTACCGGCATTTTTTTACGCCGGTGAAACTTTCACCGGCGTTTATAATAGCGCTGGTCCAAATGCCGCCGAAGCGAGCGTCGCGGAAAGGAAGGGGTCTACACCGGCGGTTTTCGTGGACGCTGGTAAATGTGATAACTACACCGGCGGCCATAAAACGCCGGTGTATGGGGGTCTCTGGGTGCCGTTCTTTTACCCCCAATATACATTCACCGGCGGTTTACGACCGCCGGTGTTTATCAATTCACCGGCGTTTATAGAAACGCCGGTGTAGAATGAATGTATACCGGCGGTCGGCGACCGCCGCTGTATGTGCGTTTATGAGTGCCCGGGTTTCCCTACTTATAATCACCGGCGCGGCCAAAAACGCCGGTGTAGTTAGGTATACCGGCGTTCGTAAAACGCCGGTGTTCCTCGGTGCTGTTACAGCTGACGACATACACCGGCGTGTGTGGAAACGCCGGTATATCGCACACTCCAACAAATTGATTAGATAGACCGGCATTTTTTAAAACGCCGGTCTAGCTATGCCCGTTTATTTTCGATACTCCGGTTTTCCGTTCGATTTCAATTCACAGTTTCATTTACAAAACCTGTAAACTAATTCACAACTTATTCAACCAATTTCGTTGCATATTACTGCGCAAATCAAAACCAAACACAAGAATAATTAAACATAATAAAATTTCACACGTGTCATATCAACGTCCAAATTCATTGATTAATTAACAGTGTCATAATCAACAAATTAATATAGGGACTAACATCCCAAATATCCAAACAAACCAGTCTGACAAATATCCAAAATATCCCAAATTAAAAGTCTGACATAACTCTCATAAAAAAAAAACCAGTCTGACATAACAACAGCAAGGAGGAGGACATAAGAACAACAACCATACAGCAAGGAGGACATAAGAACAGCAAGGAGGACAGCAGCTTCATACCCCTCGAGTAGCTTCAGTTCTGATCATCAGAATTTCCTTCATCTGGGCGACCGCTCTGTGAAAAAAAAACAATAGTTTAATTCAACAGTAGACCACAATACAGAATATACATATTTTTTGAACTTGCAAAAAGATCTACCTGTATCTTAAATTATAAGATCATAGTGCCAATTGCAAATGGAATTGTTAATGATATATACAGAGGTAAAATAATTACATTGCAATGCTAAAAATGTAGTACTTAATTTTGTTTTTAAATATATCTAAAATAACAAAATAAATGAAAATTCAGTATCTAACTTGAAACCTTTATATTCTCCTCTGATTGGGAATATCCACTATCTAAAACAGTATAACAAATGAAAATTCAGTATCTAAGCATGTCTTTCATGGATTGTTTAGACAATCCATGAAACTGTCATTGTGGACGGAAACCAAATATAAGAAAAATAAGAAAAAAAAGATAGGGCTCATATCAAGTGTATTTTTAGGGAACTGTCATCGTGGAAGGAAACCAAATATAGAAGCCAGAAATGGAAACAGAAAGAAGAATGGTAGAGACTTTGGATACACCAGGCTAACATAGCGGCATTTTCCTTATCTCTCTCTCATCCCTTGTTTCCCTTCAGCACACGAACACAAAGAGACATCAGCAACAACAGCAAGAGCGACAAGAACAACAATAATAATAAATTATTATGAACAAGATGTCTCTATATGGGTTTCCAGATCTCCACTCGAGCCCTCTCTTTCAAATCACAGCCCAATTAAAAACATAGACAACAGCCACTAAACAATCCAATCACAGCCCCATCAAAATTTGCTATCCTGGATCTTACTGAAATAAGCTTCATTAACAGTGAAAGATAATGAGGATGCTAGTAGCATAATTAGTTTGGAAGTGAACCCATTTTTTGTTAAAAAATCATGCCAAAGATGGCAATCAGCTTCATTAACAGTATCTGAAAATGAAAATTTCCATTATCTGAGCTTATATGTTGCTCTACTAATTCACTGTGCCCAACTAAATCTAAAACCCAATTGTTGTGCATATCCGGAGGATTTTGGCATACGTACCTATAGCATCCTCAGTTCACAGTGAACCCATTTTGGTCAAAAAAACATGCCAAGATGACAATCAGGTGCATGAAAATAAGCTTCACTAACAGTAAAAGAAAATGGGGATGCTAGCAGCATACTTAGTTTGGAAGTGAACCCATTTTTTGTTAAAAAACCATGCCAAAGATTGCAATCAGCTTCATTAACAGTATCTGAAAATGAAAATTTCCATTATCTGAGCTTATATGTTGCTCTACTACTTCTTTAGCCCAACTAAATCTCAAACCCAATTGTTGTGCATATCCGGAGGATTTTGGCATACAGCTATAGCATCCTCAGTTCACAGTGAACCCATTTTGGTCAAAAAAACATGCCAAGAAGAAATCAGGTGCATGAAATCAGCTTCACTAACAGTGAAAGAAAATGGGGATGCTAGCAGCATACTTAGTATGGAAGTGAACCCATTTTTTTGTTAAAAAACCATGCCAAAGATTGCAATCAGGTTACTTTAACAGTATCTTAAAATGAAAATTTCCATTATCTGAGCGTATATGTTGCTCTACTACTTCTTTCGCCCAACTAAATCTAAAACCCAATTGTTGTGCATATCCGGAGGATTTTGGCATACAACTAAAGCATCCTCAGTTCACAGTGAACCCATTTTGGTCAAAAAACCATGCCAAGAAGACAATCAGATGCATGAAATCAGCTTCATTAACAGTGAAAGAAAATGGGGATGCTAGCAGCATACTTAGTTTGGAAGTGAACCCATTTTTTGTTAAAAAACCATGCCAAAGATTGCAATCAGCTTACTTTAACAGTATCTTAAAATGAAAATTTCCATTATCTGAGCTTATATGTTGCTCTACTACTTCTTTAGCCCAACTAAATCTAAAACCCAATTGTTGTGCATATCCGGAGGATTTTGGCATAATCTAAAGCTTAGTTCACAGTGAACCCATTTTGGTCAAAAAAACATGCCAAGATGACAATCAGGTGCATGAAAATAAGCTTCACTAATAGTAAAAGAAGATGAAGATGCTAGCAGCATACTTAGTATGGAAGTGAACCCATTTTTTGTTAAAAAACCATGCCAAAGATGGCAATCAGGTTACTTTAACAGTATCTTAAAATGAAAATTTCCATTATCTGAGCTTATATGTTGCTCTACTACTTCTTCAGCCCAACTAAATCTAAAACCCAATTGTTGTGCATATCCGAGGATTT
Source organism: Hemerocallis citrina (assembly GCA_017893485.1). Lineage (NCBI taxonomy): Eukaryota > Viridiplantae > Streptophyta > Magnoliopsida > Asparagales > Asphodelaceae > Hemerocallis > Hemerocallis citrina. The sequence goes on along the minus strand of CM030362.1, from coordinate 248,650,419 downwards.
TGGCATACTAGCTAAAGCATCCTCAGTTCACAGTGAACCCATTTTGGTCAAAAAACCATGCCAAGAAGACAATCAGATGCATGAAATCAGCTTCATTAACAGTGAAAGAAAATGGGGATGCTAGCAGCATACTTAGTTTGGAAGTGAACCCATTTTTTGTTAAAAAACCATGCCAAAGATTGCAATTAGGTTACTTTAACAGTATCTTAAAATGAAAATTTCCATTATCTGAGCTTATATGTTGCTCTACTACTTCACTGTGCCTAACTAAATCTAAAATCCAACTGTTATGCATATCTGGCTGGAGGATTTTGGCATACGTACCTATATACCATCCTCAGTTCACAGTGAACCCATTTTGGTCAAAAAAACATGCCAAGATGACAATTAGATGTATGAAAATAAGCTTCACTAACAGTAAAAGAAGATGAGACATCAGCAACAACAGCAACAACATCAAGAGGGAACCAAATATAGAACAATTGGGTTTTGAATGGAGATTGTAGTCATAGATCAATTCTTCATTGAAGAAAAATATGAATAGGGCTCATATCAAGTGTAGTTTTAAGGAATTGTCATCGTGGAAGGAAACCAAATATAGAAGCCAGAAAGAGGAATGGTAGAGAATGAGGATACACCAGGCTAACATAGCGGCATTTTTTTTCATCTCTCTCTCATCCCTTCTTTCCCTTCAGCACACGAACACATAGAGACATCAGCAACAACAGCAAGAGCGACAAGAACAACAATAATAATAAATTATTATGAACAAGATGTCTCTATATGGGTTTCCAGATCTCTACTCCAACTCGTCTCTTTCTAATCACAGCCCAATTAAGAACAATTGTTCACAGTCACTGTTAAAGAAACATATATGCTCAGATTATGGAAATTTTCATTTTCAGATACTGTTAAAGAAGCTGATTTCATGCATCTGATTGCTATCTTTGGCATGATTTTTTAACCAAAATGGGTTCACTTCCAAACTAAGTATGCTGCTAGCATACCAAAATCCTCCAAATCAGTACAACAACACGGCTGAACAAACCTTGTTTGCAGGTCATACAATGTCATCTATACCATGTTATGTGCCAAAGTGGGGTTGGTCATACAATGCATGAACGACACGTATTAGTTGTTTGTGAGTATGCAATAGGGTGCAGCTATGAACAGGGCTCATATCAAGTGTAGTATTACGGACTGTCATCGTGGAAGGAAACCAATTTAATATAGAAGCCATATATGGAGCCAGAAAGAGGGATGGTAGAGAATGAGGATACACCAGGCTAACATAGCGGCATTTTCCTCAACTCTCTCTCATCCCTTCATTCTCTTCAACACACGCACACAAAGAGACATCAGCAACAACAGCAAGAGGGGGTTGGTCCAATAATAAGTGTAGATTATAATAAACGAGATGTCTCTATTTGGGTTTCCAGATCTCCACTCCAGCCCTTTCTTTCTAATCACAGCCCACTTAAGAAACATAGACGAAATGCTTATAGACGACAACCACAATGCAGACTCACAAACACTAGTACGTGTCTTTCATGCATTCAAGACCATAATCTCTTTAAAAATACCAATTTAAAGACTTACCGATGTTTTTTGACAGTGTGCGGCGTGCTACCCTCACTCTCATATGTTTGACTGCCACTATTATTTAGTGGCTGCTCATCCCCATGGCTCTCGTTGCCATCATTTATATTTACCCTCTTTCCATGCCTCGACATGTTGTACCTATCAAGGATTCGATAACTTCCTTAGAGATGCAAATTTAATTAATAACATGTTTATAATAACTATCATAAAATTTGTACTTTAGTAGGATTAACAAACCAACATAATTATAAAAAAATTAAAAAAATGAGATTTGTAACAGATTAAATTACAACGATAGTTTGGTTCAAATGACACTAAGCATAGTTTAATGTAAATAATACCAAGCAGTAGAAAATAGAAAGATAATTAAACCGGTGTATTAAATTCACAATGAACATATTCGAAATTACAGACATAATATTACAACAAGATTTAAGACATAAAATTACTGACATATAATAAACCCAATTGAAAATCATGTAAACTACAATACGACATCTTCCAGTACATCCCCCTCTTCTCCATCCTTGCGGAGCCAAGTCCCGCAAATTCCAATGTCGGTTGTGTTTACATCAAACACAGGAAACTCAGAAGCAATGTAACTGTTCATGACTTCACCAACTTCATCTTCTGAAGTATCGCCCAGTTGGAATACATCTCTTGGTTGCATAGGGAGAGCCACATACGATTTTGGCAGGGTTGGATCTTCAATGTAGAACACTTGTTGCACTTGGGATGGAAACACAAATGGCTCATGGCTAATGTGTGTACCGATGTGAATCAATTTTGAGAAGTTTACAACTGTGAAGCCAAGCTTATCCTTGTTGTTAGCAAAATTCCTATCAAACTCAGCCCAATCCCCACGAAATAAGACAACACGGAAATGACCAAAATAATTCAACTCAATGATATCCGTGAGCACTCCATAGTAGTCGAGATCTCCATCTACAGGTCTCGTGTCCGATTTGGAAGCATAACTTCTAGTCTTAGACGTCACTACCAATCCACTATTTTGAGACTTCAAATGACATTCACGATCCTTAGTACGAAATCTAAAACCATTGAATATGTATCCTCCTGTATCTTTTGACCATCTTATAGGGACCTTTGGCAAGTACTTGTATTTCAGATGACGCACCTTCAGGACCCAAAGAATGTACCTATTAATTTTGCGCAAATCGTATCAGCACCATAAAAAATATAGATAGAATGAAGATTAACTTGCATAACTGTAATTCACCTACATGAGATTCAAACCACTTATGAAATTTTTCGTTCATCAACTTGTTTTGTTCACGTGGTGGTAGTCTTCTTGGTCTAGCCCTTCGTTTGATGTCCCTGACAAATTTGCTAAAAAACAAGCAATTGAAATAAGGAATAAAAAAAGTAAGTTAATATCGAACTCCGCGGTTTTCACTGTATTCGATTTAAATTCAAAAGCAACTTACCTTCGAAATGGTTCCACTGATGCATGGTGGTCTAGCACATATCGATGTGCTTGTTCCCACGCTAAGTTATCTAGCTCAAATGCATCAACTTTACCAACAGTAGTGCCAGCGGTATCAAAAAGATATTGAGCACCATCAAGGTTGTAAATGTCTGGATTTTTACGTGGTCTACTAGAAGATGTCTCCACACCCGGCAAATACCTGGAAAAAAAATGTGAGCACTCCTCTGATAGATATCCCTGGGCTATTGACCCTTCAGGATATGCTCTATTTTTCACATAACCCTTTAGCCGGTGTAGGTACCTGAACATGTACAATTAATGAATTAGAGCGGATTAGGGGATTAAAAGAAATGAGCTTTTGAAAATTCAATTTCGTAAGATGAATGAATTCTTTTACCTCTCAATGGGGTACATCCACTGATAGTGAACAGGACCGCCGATTCTGGCTTCACCAGCAAGGTGGATTATCAAGTGAATCATTATAGTGAAGAACGATGGAGGAAATATCATCTCCATTTTACTAAGTGTCAATGCCGCCTGCTGCTCCAATTGGTCCAGATCTTCAACACGAAGCATTCTTGAGCAAATACCTTTATATATGCTACAAAGATCTTTCAGGACAGTAGTGACTTGCTCACACATTGAAGACCTTAGGGCCACAGGAAGGAGATCCTGCATAAGGATGTGGTAGTCGTGTGACTTTAGACCGTGGAGCCTCTTCTCTTTAAAGTTGACACATCTTGCCATGTTAGAAGAATAGCCATCAGGGACTTTAAGTTCTAGTAGTACTTTGCAAAACAATTCCAACTCCGATTTTGACATTGAATAGATTACAGGAGGTAGGAGTACTTTTCCGTTCGGCAATTCTTCTGGGTGCAACTCATGTCGGATGCCCATTGACTTCAAATCAAGTCGGCTCTTGAGATTGTCCTTTGTCTTCCGATCATCTCCCATAACTGTTTCTATACAATTTTCACCAATATTTTTTCTGATATGCATCACATCTAAATTATGTCACAATAAGTTGAATTCCAATACGGCAACTTGAAGAAAATACTCGTCATGTTTTGATCCTCATCTTCGTCATATAGATCGGTCTCCTCACCTTGCTCCGGCCTTGCCCTTTTCTTGCCCTTTATCCTGACTTCTGGTTCTTTTCCATATTTGAATTGATGACCATCTACCCGCCTCAAAATATCTGAACCAGAAGAAGACCCAGGAGCATGTTCCCACTCGTCGGTACCATCAAATGTCGTTGCCTCTGCCCGAAATATATGTGTGTCAGGCAACCATCTCCTATGACCCATATAGCAAAACTTTCTGCCATTGTACAACCACCTTGAACTAGTTTGGTCAGCACAACATGGACATGCATAACGTCCTTTAGTACTATATCCAGATAAATTTGCATATGCTGGAAAATCATTGATTGTCCAAGACAACACGGCCCGAAGAGAAAATATTTCTTTAGCCACAGCATCATAGGTTGGAACACCCACCCACAACTTCTGAAGTTCATCTATTAACGATTGTAGGTACACATCTATATCATTTCCAGGACCTTTCGGTCCAGGAACTATCATGGACAAAATAAATGAGGACTGCTTCATGCATTTCCAAGGCGGCAAATTGTATGGTATCAACACAACCGGCCATATGCTGCATGTACTACTCATTTGCTTGAAAGGGTTGAAACCATCACTAGCTAGTCCAAGTCTCTCATTTCGAGGATCTTCCGCAAAATCAGGATATCTTTCATCAAATTTTTTCCAAGATTGAGAATCAGCAGGATGTCTAAGAATCCCATCATTAGTGCGACCTTCAGCATGCCATTTCAAATCAGAAGAAGTTTTCGTAGACATAAACAACCTTTGTAGCCTAGGAATCAGAGGAAAGTAACGCAGTATTTTGGCAGGCTTCTTTTTCCTACTTCGCTTAGTAGATCCACTGGCTCCCTCGTCTTGATTTGGTCTTTCTTTCCATTTCGAAGAACCACACACTTCGCAATTCTCCAGACTTTCCTTACCACTCGTGAAAAGCATACAGTCATTTGGACATGCTGCTATCTTCTTATATCCTAGATCGAAAGAACTTAGGAATTTTTTGATTTTATAGGCTGAGTTTGAAATACAGATTTCAGGAAATGCTTCATTCAACAATTCAAGTAGCATAGTGAAGGACTTAGCAGACCACCCGTTTAAACATTTAATCTGAAATAGTCTGACAATGAATGAGAATTTAGAAAATTTGGTGCAATCGCGGTACAACAGAGTACTAGCATCTTCAAGTAACTTAGCGAAGGATTCTTGCTGCTTATTATTTTCAGGGGTGGGGCCAGACATTTCCTCGTCCACCCCACCACCAACTGGTTTGTTTCTGTTGACTCATTGTGAACTTGGGTTGTTGGATTATTGGTGTGGAAAGGAACATTATGAATCCCCATGACGTCTTGCAACAAAGCATGCATCTCATCGGAAATGCTTAAGTCTTCGTTCACTAAGGGCTCACCTTCATTTTCTAATACAACCGGACGAACAGGAGCTGACGTATAATCCTCTCAATGACAAAACCACCTTGTGTACCCTTGAAGAAAACCGTTGACAACCAAGTGTGTATGTACTACGTCACATGTCCTCAACATACAATTTGTACACCGGAGGCATGGACAAAGGATTAGGTTGGGATCACGGGAATGTCGTTTGGCAAAGATAATAAAATCTTTAATACCATCACGGTACTCCTTGGATAATCGTGGTTTACTAATCTAACTTCTATCCATTATATCAATAGCACACAATCTGAAATTAAAATTTGATATATTAAATAGTAATAACAGTAAAAGGCATTTTGTATATTAAATTTTACCTATTTGAAAACCATCCCTAGCTGTAAATAAATAAACGATATAATCTTTAACTGTAAAATAAAGAAATTGTGGTTCCAAAAAATGTACAAAAAAAACTATATCTTAACACAATCTACTCTATTCACATAACCCTAAACTACCTTTTGTGGAAATTATCACAACCACCTTAGTGGTATTTTATCGCACACCCTGTGTTCGAGTGTAAAAAAAATGACTATAGTCTCCCCTGTATTTGGCTTTCCGTTCAAGGAGATGATGATGGTAAAGGGTATTTTGCTAATGAAGAGGAATCGGCCGAATAATGAGCGCGTCGTGTTGTAACTACGGTAACAAGAAGATCTGATGACTCATGAACTATTCTGTTCATGGCTACTAATAATCACTTATCTCATAATAATAATAATAATAGTAATAATAATAATAATAATAATATACTAAACAAAAGAAACTAATATGGCTACTAATAAGTTTTTGTAAAATAATTCTTCATCCCAACTAAATCATTGATGTTTGTAGCGCCAAAAGAAACCTGCACGAGGTTTGTTCAGCCCAAATCTTGTACAGATTTGGAGGATTTTGGTAAAAAACATGCCAAGATGCCAATCAGATGCATGAAATCAGCTTCATTAACAGTAAAAGAAAAATGATAATGTCCAGTATGTAAGCATATATTTTTCAGAGTGAACCAATTGTTGTACATATCCGGAGGATTTTGGCATATAGCTATAGCATCCTCAGTTCACAGTGAACCCATTTTGGTCAAAAAAACATGCCAAGATGACAATCAGATGCATGGGATAAGCTTCATTAATAGTAAAAGAAAATGAGGATGCTAGCAGCATACTTAGTTTGGAAGTGAACCCATTTTGTTAAAAAATCATGCCTAAGATGGCAATCAACTTCTCTAACAGTATCTGAAAATGAAAATTTCCATTATCTGAGCATATATGTCGCTCTACTAATTATTTAGCCCAACTAAATCTAAAACCCAATTGTTGTGCATACCCCGAGGATTTTGGCATACGTACCTATACCATCCTCAGTTCACAGTGAACCAATTTTGGTCAAAAAAACATGCCAAGATGACAATCAGATGCATGAAAATAAGCTTCACTAACAGTAAAAGAAGATGAGGATGCTAGCAGCATACTTAGTTTGGAAGTGTACCCATTTTTGGTTAAAAAATCATGCCTAAGATGGCAATCAAGTTATCTAACAGTATCTGAAAATGAGAATACCCATTATCTGAGCGTATATGTTGCTCTACTAATTCTTTAGCCCAACTAAATCTAAAACCCAATTGTTGTGCATATCCGGCCGGAGGATTTTGGCATACGTACCTATAGCATCCTCAGTTCACAGTGAACCCATTTTGGTCAAAAAAACATGCCAAGATGACAATCAGATGCATGAAAATAAGCTTCACTAACAATAAAAGAAGATGAGGATGCTAGCAGCATACTTAGTTTGGAAGTGTACCCATTTTTGGTTAGAAAATCATGCCTAAGATGGCAATCGGGTTATCTAACAGTATCTGAAAATGAAAATACCCATTATCTGAGCGTATATGTTGCTCTACTACTTCTTTAGCCCAACTAAATCTAAAACCCAATTGTTGTGCATATCCGGCCGGAGGATTTTGGCATACGTACCTATAGCATCCTCAGTTCACAGTGAACCCATTTTGGTCAAAAAAACATGCCAATATGACAATCAGATGCATGAAAATAAGCTTCACTAACAATAAAAGAAAATGGGGATGCTAGCAGCATACTTAGTTTGGAAGTGAACCCATTTTTTGTTAAAAAACCATGCCAAAGATTGCAATCAGCTTCTCTAACAGTATCTAAAAATGAAAATTTCCATTATCTGAGCTTATATGTTGCTCTACTACTTCTTTAGCCCAACTAAATCTAAAACCCAATTGTTGTGCATATCCGGCCGGAGGATTTTGGCATACGTACCTATAGCATCCTCAGTTCACAGTGAACCCATTTTGGTCAAAAAAACATGCCAAGATGACAATCAGATGCATGAAAATAAGCTTCACTAACAATAAAAGAAGATGAGGATGCTAGCAGCATACTTAGTTTGGAAGTATACCCATTTTATGTTAAAAAATCATGCCTAAGATGGCAATCAGCTTCTCTAACAGTATCTGAAAATGAAAATTTCCATTATCTGAGCTTATATGTTGCTCTACTACTTCTTTAGCCCAACTAAATCTAAAACCCAATTGTTGTGCATATCCGGCCGGATGATTTTGGCATACGTACCTATAGCATCCTCAGTTCACAGTGAACCCATTTTGGTCAAAAAAACATGCCAAGATGACAATCAGATGCATGAAAATAAGCTTCACTAACAATAAAAGAAGATGAGGATGCTAGCAGCATACTTAGTTTGGAAGTGAACCCATTTTTTGTTAAAAAACCATGCCAAAGATTGCAATCAGCTTCATTAATAGTATCTGAAAATGAAAATTTCCATTATCTGAGCTTATATGTTGCTCTACTACTTCTTTAGCCCAACTAAATCTAAAACCCAATTGTTGTGCATATCCGGCCGGAGGATTTTGGCATACGTACCTGTAGCATCCTCAGTTCACAGTGAACCCATTTTGGTCAAAAAAACATGCCAAGATGACAATCAGATGCATGAAATCAGCTTCATTAACAGTGAAAGAAAATGGGGATGCTAGCAGCATACTTAGTTTGGAAGTGAACCCATTTTTGGTTAAAAAATCATGCCAAAGATGGCAATCAGGTTACTTTAACAGTATCTTAAAATGAAAATTTCCATTATCTGAGCTTATATGTTGCTCTACTACTTCTTTAGCCCAACTAAATCTAAAACCCAATTGTTGTGCATATCCGGAGGATTTTGGCATACGTACCTATAGCATCCTCAGTTCACAGTGAACCCATTTTGGTCAAAAAAACATGCATGCCAAGAAGACAATCAGATGCATGAAATCAGCTTCATTAACAGTGAAAGAAAATTTGTATGCTAGCAGCATACTTAGTTTGGAAGTGAACCCATTTTTTGTTAAAAAATCATGCCAACGAGGGCAAACAGGTAACTTTAACAGTATCTTAAAATGAAAATTTCCATTATCTGAGCTTATATGTTGCTCCACTAATTCACTGTGCCCAACTAAATCTAAAATCCAATTGTTGTGCATATCCGGCCGGAGGGTTTTGGCATACGTACCTATAGCATCCTCAGTTCACAGTGAACCCATTTTGGTCAAAAAAACATGCCAAGATGACAATCAGATGCATGAAATAAGCTTCATTAACAGTAAAAGAAGATGAAAATTTCCGGTATCTAAGCATATAGTTTTCTATTCATTCTTCATCCCAACTAAACCATTCATGTTAAGGAAATCAAGATGCATAATCTGAAAAAATATGCTTTTTTTGAAAAATAAGGAAAATCAAGAGATGATACCGAAGAGAGAGAGAGAGAGCGGGGCGACGAGCGCGGGGGCGTAGGAGAGAGAGAGAGAGCGGGGCGATAGCCGATTCACCTCCAAATAGAGAGAGGGAAGAGGGAAATCGAAAATGACGAAGGGAAGAAGGGACGATTTCGAAAGGTCGAAGGCCGTCGAAAAGGACGAAGCGGCGGAGGCAAACGCGCGGGAAGTAGAGCGAGGAAGGAGGGAAACGAAGCGCCCCCTTTTTTTTGGGGGGGTCTGGGAAAATGGCGAGCGAAAGATTAGGGTTCGCGGGTTTTATCGCAGCTTATTCACCGGCGTTTCAATTAGACACGCCGGTGAATGTGTCCGTATATTCGCCGACGTTTATTATCAAAACGCCGGTGAATAATACACTTCACCGGCGTCTCTAAATAAAACGCCGGTGAATATGAAGATTGACCGGCGTTTTAAAGCGACCGCCGGTGTATAACCATCCCATCTGGCGCCCCATTCGTATTCGCTCCCTACCCCGGCGCTACTAGTAAAACGCCGGGGAATATTCGCCGGTAAAATAAGTATCTTTTGTAGTGATAAGTAGTAATGTTCATCTAAAAATAATCAATCTAAATGGTAGAATTGGCTTAAAAGTACTGTAGTAAGATAAGATCAAAGCATATATTTGAGGATTAGAGAATGTAAACTTTATCATGTGCTTAACATGAAAATGACACATGGCAAAAGGAATGAAGATGATAAATGTGAATTTTATCACATGTTTCACATGAAAATGCCACGTGGTGCAAGAAAAGGAATAAAAAATGTCTATGTGGCACAATCAAAAGAATCAAAACTCAGCTTTATATATATACTAGCATATAACTTGTGCGATGCACGAAAAGATTTATTATATTATATTGTTAAAATTCATTATTCTCTTAGTTTTTTAACTGAAAAGGAAATAAACTAAATAGTTATCATGATTTTAGAAATTTATCTCTTAATTCTAACATCAAATCTTAGTAGACATAGATACATTATTTTTACAGGTAACTATGATTAACCTAAAAACATATTAATGTGCAATAAACTACATTCAATGTTGATTCTATATTAAACTTATTACGTGAAAAAATAAATTAGTTAAGAACATTTGTTTGTAAGAGAGAATATCATAAAATCTACATTCAATGGTGATTCTGTACTAAAAATAGTACGTGAAAAAAAGAAGATTAATTAAGAACATTTGCTTGTAAAAGAAAATTGCATTTAGAATATGCACGCAGTAATTTTACGTGCATATTCTAATTGCATATTCTCTACACAGAGAATATGCGTTTAGAATAATCATATTATCTTTTATATCTTGTAAAGTTTATGTCTTAGATATTTTTATCAGTTATAGATAGATGTAAAATATATTCATATTATTTTACTAGTTATGATAAGATGAAATATAATGAGTTTTTAATTTTTTTTAATAAATTGAACAATTTATGTAGATAATAGAATAAGGTCAAAACATATGTTTGGATTAGAGAACAATAATCATCATAGAACTATATAACAGATAATAGATTAGTTATAACAGCTAACATGAAAATGCCATCTGGTAAGATAAATGTGAATTCTATCACGTGTTTAACATGAAAATGGCAAGTAGAGCAAGGATAGAATAAAAAATGTCTTATGTAACGCCCTAAATTCCAGTCACAGGTAATTCGTAGCATAAACATGACCTTTTACTTCAAATTCGTACAAATTTACAAGGAATTTAAAACTTTTTCATTTACAACATTGTTCTTTACATCAACACAGAGGAAATAAATGAATATAATACAATTTAAGATAATAAAAATTCTTCAATCTTGTGACAACTCATAATAGTGACTTCAAGTCCATGCCAAGTCCATTCCTGCAACTGAGAAACTGTGGGCACGTCAGTTGCATACAACTGACGCAATGCTATAATACAGCGATTCTTCTACTTTAGCAAACACAAGCTTGAATGCAAATAGGAAAAATGATTATCCTAGTCGTGTCAGTATATGACATGACTTAATGCCTAATGCAGACATTACACTACGATGACACTAATGCATACTTGTTCCGATTCTATGCTTCCCATACTACATAGGTCCGAGGGCAAGCCCTTATCGTTCTCCTCATTTTAGGGTCCAGTCCCTCGTCTTGCAACCTACTATTATGACTACTATAAGATTTAGATACTTTGCAAGTATTGGTTCTTGCCCCGGAATACTGGAGACCAATCCCACTATGCGGATCATTTTGTGGCCTATTTCATCCATCATCCCAGAATACTGAGGATTGTCTCACTCCGCGAGTCATCCTGGAACCCTCATTGTACAAATACCCCGTAAGCATCGGACTCGCCCCGGAATACTAGAGATCAATCCCACTCCGCGGATCATTCTGTGGCCTATTTCAACTATCGTCACGGAATACTGGGGATTGTCTCACTCCGTGAGTCATCCTAGAGTCCATAACTCACATTTGCTCTTATTTCATCATATCTCCAACTAGTGCCTAACCTTAAGTTTAAATTGTAGTTATTAAGACCTAGAGTTAGCTTACCCACCGGGCTTAAACCAACACACTGAGAATGTTTCCCACACTGGCAACTTCTCAAAAAGAAAGTTAACCCACACTGGTTACTTCTCAAATTCCATTTGTCACAACTGCCGGTATTCCGGGTATCACTTAGTCTCTAGAATCTGCTCGTTTAATGTTCACAACATCATGGGTTATTCATACCATCTTTATTCACATTTTGAAATTTCATCTTTTCGCATATCCAATGGTTACCTTATTCACACAACTCAGTTATTTGTATATGTCACGCCCCGCTTCCCAAAAATACGGAATACGAGTACGTAACAGAAGCACAACGAATGGTTTTCATCATCCATAAGCTGTTTCAAGAATCTTTGCAATACATCACAGATATAATCAGAGTTGGAAGCAAAAAGGCACAACCATTCATGAATACTTACAACAAATTACCAACAGAAATTTACTTGAAACCAAATACAATATTCTCAAATAAATCAGAGTCTGGAGAAAAACAAATATCCTGGGCCACATTGCCCAAATATAGATAATATCCAAATAACTAAATACACTTTATTCCAGTTCAAGCAACAATGAAAATAATAATAATAAAGCAGAAATCTCCAGCACTAAAACATCATCTCGCCCATACCTTCTGGCAGCTAACCATCCTGATCTGCAATTAAGTAAATTTGCAGGAAAAAGAGAAAAGAAGAAAACAAGTACCCGTCAATTGCAAGTCGTGGGTCACAAATAATGTAGGATACAAGCACATGGGGAAACTAACTAGCAACATGGTATACTAATAGGTACAGGTAACATAAGTCAAGTGTCAAGTAAACAGGTAACAGGTAAACAGGTAATCCAGTATCAAGTATCAGGATAATCAGGTAAACAGGTAAACATGTAATCAGGTGGCAGGATAATCAGGTAACAGGTAATCATGTATCAGGTAAACAGGTATCAGGTTATGTTATATCAAATCTTGTTATTTACTATCTAGGTAGCACTTCATGCCCCAACTTTTATCACATGGTTGCTACAACAAAACAGTTTCGCTTAGTAAGATTTCATAGTGGAGATCATAGGGTAGTGTACTTAGGTACAGGAAACAGGAACAGGTAAAACCTAGTGGTTCTCTTCCGAGTACACCTTCCTAAGGGAAGTAATGCAGTCTGGTACAGGAAACAGGCATAACCTAGTGGTTATTTTCTCAGAACACCTTCCTATAGGGAAGCATGCAATCAGGTACAGGTAAACAGGATTGTGAATCATGTAGTCATGAACACGTAACAGGCGGGCAGGACACAGGTCCTCTTCCAAGTACAGGTTTCTATATTTTCCACTACTAAATCTTTCCCTTAAACCCCGGCTTAGTTACTTTTATTATTTTGGTCATCAACCGGCATGAGTGGGTACGAAATAATGTCAAACTAACATGGTATAATCAGGTTTAGGTTCAGGGAAACAAATCAGCATGCATGGATAATATACATTCACATATACGAGAAAAATAGTCTATGTTCATAATCAGGACAACAAGACCAATCAGTACTAAAACAGTGATTCTGAACTCTACAGAAATGCAAACCTAGATCCGTCAAAGGATCTGGAAACTAGACATCCACACGATTCCAATGAGTATAATAAAGTCACATGCTAGTTCACAACCACTCAACTCAAAATAAGTTCGAAGACAGAAAATATGTTCAGTCAGAAATCAGGAAACCAAATTCAAGAGCATGAAAACAGCATAAAAACACTTTGACTAAACCCACAAAAAATATGGGGTAATCCCCTATATGTCTAGAGTCAAAATAACAAGTTTCATAATATTCCAGTAAGTATAGATCAGTCATCAAAAATACCAAAGCAACAAGAAAACAGAGTTTAACGAATCTGGAAATCTCAACACTGCTGTATGAAAACTAGGATATCTCACAACCAGTGAATCAAAATTCAATTCTGCCAAAGGGATATGAAAATAGATAGATTTTACTAACTTTCATATTTCACAAAGAATTTTCATACAGTATAAAGAATTATAGTGAAAATAGGATTCTTTACTGAACAGTAAGCAAAATACAGCACGAGTAGATTTTAGAAACGAACATGAAACATCACATAAAACTTATCTTTAAAATTCATCAAAAATATGGGTAGTCACTAACATCATAAAGAAACACTGACCAAAATATTAGATCAAGATAATATGTATAGAATAGTTCTTGAAAATAATTTGTTAACAAAATTCACCCAAAATAGAATATGGAATTCATCGACACGTCTGTACCAAAACATTCATAACTCAGTCATACGAAATCCAAATCAAGAAAAACTAGTGGGGTTTGAAAATAGACAAAATTATCTAGAATTCATCTTTTATTTTGGAATCAATATTTAGACTATAGCATAGACGAAAACAGCAATCTAAACAGAACAAGCAGCAAATACAGATTTCACACCTCTAATCAAGAACATCATAACTTTCACAATATCGATCCAAACACCTCCAAACTTGAAATACAACGTACCAAGCATCTAAACATCATGAGTTAGGGTTATTAACAAGTCTTCACCTAATATTTCAGATGGGCATTCAATCAAACACAATTCATACAAACATTCACATATATGGCTAAAAATCAAGTTTTGGGTAAATCCTAGGTTATCTCCTATCAAAATTGGTGTCATAAGTCATTTATGGCCAAATTAACACAATAGAGACAAAACCCATCAAGGTAAAACAAGTTTTTGGTTGTCTCTAGATCCAACTACACTGGATGTGAACTTTTTGACTTGTATCAATCTAATGAATTGTAGTACAAGTTACTTGCCTTGTTAAGGGATGAAAAACGATCCTAATAGTCCTTGAAGCAAAACCCACGAACGAAATCCTTTCCAAGCGCGAATCCAAGCAACAACGAACAAGAACTCCTCTCACGAACAATCTCCTTGATGCAACGCACAAAGTGGAGAATACCCACTGCAAGAATCCACAAAGAGAAGAGGTTTGTGATGATGTTGATGTTGATGGTGGTGCTAGGTGGTTGCCGGCTAACAAGGAGGTGTAGGGTCTAGTGGTGGCCGGTATAGGGTCGAAGGTGGTCGGCTATGGAGTAGGAGGGTGGTCAGTTGAGGTGTGGATGGAGGGCTCGGTGTGGGAGGATGCAGACCGGGAGTACACAGATTTAGGGGAGAGAGAGGTCGGGATTACTTAGGAGGAGAGATAGTAGGGATTAGGGTTAGGGTTTTGAGGAGTTAGGGATTTATATAAAGGGGTTATTGTGGGTTAATGGGTTGTGGGTATTAGTATGTAGTAATAGGTATACAAATGGGTAATGGATATTGGGTAGATTTCAAATGAGGATACAATTTAGTGTGAAATCTATGGCTCCTGAAAAAATCTAATTAGGTGTCAAAAATCATAGGTTCGGAAAAATCACCACGAAAATTCCATCACATCACAAAAATATGAAATAAAGTGGACGAGGCCACGAAAATGAGAAAAGAACCCAAAATGATGAAAACGACAAAAGCGACGAACAAACGACACAAGGAGCTCAAAAATGAAATAAAATGAATATATATTGAAAATAAATTTAATATACGGTCAAGAAAAATACAAGAGAGATAAAAATACACAAAATGAAAAATACACTCCAAAATACCATAAAATGAAAAACAGGGGTTACAATCCTACCCACCTAACAGAAAAATTTCGTCCTCGAAATTCAATAGAAAGATACATAGGGTAACCCCAAAACAAAGAAAAAAGACCAAACAAACCAAAACAACTACTCAAACAAATGAGGAAACTTCTGCTGAATCTTCTCCTCCAACTCCCAAGTCGACTCACCAGGTGAGTGAGAATTCCATGCGACACGAACCAGCTTGATGACCTTGTTCTTAAGCACTTTCTCCTGCCGATCCACAATAGCAACTGGCGGAATCTCACAAGTCAAATCCTGCCGAACGGTCAACTCAGAATAGTTGATCACGTGGCTCTCATCTCGGATATATCTCCTGAGTTGTGAGACATGGAAAACATCGTGCACTCCTGATAAAGTTGGCGGCAATGCAAGACGATAGGCCACCTTACCTACTCGCTCCAAAATCTCAAACGGTCCAATAAACCTCGAGCTAAGCTTGCCCCCGCCATCGAACCGAATGATACCGCGCCACGGTGATACCTAGAGGAAAACATGGTCACCAACAATAAACTCCAAAGCCCTATGATGGACATCAGCCCACCGCTTCTGTCTGTCCTGAGCTGCCTGCAAGTGCTTCCTAATCTGAACCACTGCATCAACTGTCTTGGTGATCAATTCTGGACCCAACAACTGCCTTTCACCAACATCATCCCAGCACACTAGCGATCTACACTTCCGCCCATAGAGTGCCTCGAACGGAGCAACTTTAATACTGGCTTGAAAGCTGTTATTGCACGAGAACTCTACAAGGTGCAAATGATCCTCCCAAGACCCACCGAACTGAAGCATGCAGGACCTCAACATGTCCTCAAGAATCTGAATAGTCCACTCTGACTGTCCATCAGTCTGGGGATGAAAAACTGTACTGTACTTTAATTTGCTCTCCAAACTGTTCTGAAGACTCTCCCAAAACTGAGATCTGAATTTCGTATCCCTGTCGGATACAATGCTGACTGGAACCCCATGAAGTCTAACAATCTCTTGCATATACCTCTCAGCAAGGCTCTTAGTAGACTGACCGACACGAAAAGGAATGAAGTGAGCACTCTTCGTCAAACGGTCAACAATCACCCAAATAGTATTATGACCCTTAGGACTCCTCGGCAAAGCGGTCACAAAATCCATAGTGATATGTTCCCACTTCCACTCTGGAATAGGAAGCGGTTGAAGAAGTCCAGCAGTTCTCTGATGTTCTACCTTAACCTGCTAATAGACCAAACATTGAGAAACAAACCGAGCAACAGCCCTCTTCATACCATGCCACCAGAAATGAAGCTTCAAATTTCGATACATCTTAGTACCGTCGGGATGGATAGAATACGAAGACTGATGAGCTTCTTCAAGCAACCTTTGACGAACTTTACCCTTAGGGACACATAACCGGGAACCAAAACGAAGAGAACCGTCTGCATGAATAACCATGTCCGTCCTGGACCCAGACTCAACCTCAGCTCGAAAACTCTGCAACTGCGCATCAATAGCCCGCGCCTCTTTAATCTGCTCAACAAGAGACGACTGCAGCTGGAGCGCCAAACAACTCCGTCCAGAACTCGGAAACACAACATCAAGCTCCAACCTCCTCATCTGCTTAATGAGATCTCTCTGCTGAGTAAGAAACGTAACTGCTGGTCTCCTGCTCAAAGCATCAGGCACCAAGTTTACCTTACCAGGATGGTATTACAAACTGATGTCATAATCAGCCATAAATTCCAACCAACGTGTTTGCCTCATGTTTAATTCCTTCTGGGTGAAGACGTACTTGAGACTTTGTGGTCAGTAAAGATCTCTACTCTGTCCCCAAGTAAATAATGTCTCCACAGCTTCAAAGCAAAGATCACAGCCGCTAATTTCAAGTCATGAGTAGGATAGTTCTTTGCATGTGGCCTCAACTGCCTCGATGCATACGCAACAACACAGCCCTTCTGCATAAGAACTGCTCTAAGACCCTTACCAGAAGCATCACAGTGAACCACAAATCCACCTGAACTATCGGGAATAGTCAACACAGGTGCTGACGTCAATCTGTTCTTCAACTCAACAAAAGTCTCATTGCACTCATCAGACCAACAGAACTTCTGATCCTTCCCAGTCAGTTTAGTCAAAGGTCCTGCTATCTTCGAAAAATTCTGGACGAACTTCCGATAATAGCCAGCCAAACCAAGAAAACTCCTAACTTCTGAAACTGACTTGGGAATAGGCCAATCCTTCACAGCCTCAACCTTGGCAGGATCCACAGGAATACCATCGCCAGAAACAATATGCCCCAAGAAAGAAATCCTGTCGAGCCAAAACTCGTACTTGCTAAGTTTTCCATAGAGCTGATTCGCTCTCAAGGTCTGCAGAACCACTCTAAGATGCTCGGCATGATCTTCCCGATTCTGAGAATACACCAAAATATCATCAGTAAAGACCACCACGAATTTGTCCAAGAAATGAGAGAACACCCGGTTTATAAGACACATGAATACAGCCGGCGCGTTCGTGACCCCGAACGGCATCACAAGATACTCATAGTGCCCGTATGTAGTCCTGAAAGCTGTCTTCTGTATATCTGTAGCCTTCACCTTAACTTGGTGATATCCAGAACGAAGATCCAACTTCGAGAAAATAGTAGCCCCAAGCAACTGATCAAACAAATCATCAATCCTGGGCAACGGATACCAATTCTTTACAGTAACTCTGTTCAGCTCTCGATAATCCATGTACAGACGACGACTACCATCCTTCTTATCAACAAAAAGAACCGGAGCACCCCATGGCGAAACACTAGGTCTGATGAAATCCAAATCAAGCAACTGCTGAATCTGCACCTTAAGCTCGGTCAGCTCAACCGGTGCCATCTTGTAGGGACTCTTCGATATCGGTTCTATTCCAAGCTGAACATCAATATCGAATTCCACTTCCCTATCAGGGGGTAAGCCAGGCAACTCATCTGGAAAAATATCAAAGAAATCCCGAACTACGAGAGTATCACCAAGATGCTCAGCTGCGCCTCTAGTAGTTGAGATGGAGTCTTCTAGCTCCATCTCCCAGAATTTGAGTTGGTATATGTATTTCATTTATGCATGCATGGTTGGTAAAATGTTGTGCAGATCCCAGTTCAAGCCAAGCTTGTCTAATATATTAGACATCTAATACATTAGCCAAACCTGATGCTCTGATACTACTAAAAATCCTGTCATGCCCCGCTTCCCAAAAATACGGAATACGAGTGCATAACAAAAGCCCAGCGAATGATTTTCATCATCCGTAAGCTGTTTCAAGAATCTTTGCAACACATCACAGATATAATCAGAGTCGGAAACAAAAAGGCACAACCATTCATGAATACTTGCAACAAATTACCAACAGGAATTTACTTCAAACCAAATACAATATTCTCAAATAAATCAGAGTCTAGAGAAAAATAAATATCCTGGGTCACATCACCCAAATATAGATAATATCCAAATAACCAAATACACTTTATTCCAGTTCAAGCAACAATGAAAATAATAATAATAATAAAGCAGAAATCTCCAGCACTAAAACATCATCTCGCCAATACCTTCTGGCAGCTGACCATCCTGATCTGCAATTAAGTAAATTTGCAGGAAAAAGAGAAAAGAAGAAAACAAGTACCCGTCAATTGCAAGTCGTGGGTCACAAATAATGTAGGATACAAGCACATGGGGAAACTAACTAGCAACATGGTATACTAACAGGTACAGGTAACATAAGTCAAGTGTCAAGTAAACAGGTAACAGGTAAACAGGTAATCCAGTATCAAGTATCAAGATAATCAGGTAAACAGGTAAACATGTAATCAAGTGACAGGATAATCAGGTAACAGGTAATCATGTATCAGGTAAACAGGTATCAGGTTATGTTATGTCAAATATTGTTATTTACTATCTAGGTAGCACTTCATGCGCCCCAACTTTTATCACATGGTTGCTACAACAAAATAGTTTCGCTTAGTAAGATTTCATAGTGGAGTCCATAGGGTAGTGTACTTAGGTACAGGAAACAGGAACAGGTAAAACCTAGTGGTTCTCTTCCGAGTACACCTTCCTAAGGGAAGTAATGTAGGCAGGTACAAGAAACAAGCATAACCTAGTGGTTATTTTCTGAGAACACCTTCCTATAAGGAAGCATGCAATCCGGTACAGGTAAACAGGATCGTGAATCATGTAGTCATGAACACGTAACAGGCAGGCAGAACACAAGTCCTCTTCCAAGTACAGGTTTCTATATTTTCCACTACTAGATCTTTCCCTTAAACCCTGGCTTAGTTACTTTTATTATTATGGTCATCAACCGGCATGAGTGGGTACGAAATAATGTCAAACTAACATGGTATAATCAGGTTTAGGTTTAGGGAAACAAATCAGCATGCATGGATAATATACATTCACATATACGAGAAAAATAGTCTATGTTCATAATCAGGACAGCAAGACCAATCAGTACTAAAACAGTGATTCTGAACTCTACAAAAATGCAAACCTAGATCCGTCGAAGGATCTGGAAACTAGACATCCACACGATTCCAACGAGTATAATAAAGTCACATGCTAGTTCATAACAACTCTGCTCAAAACAAGTTCGAAGACAGAAAATATGTTCAGTCAGAAATCAGGAAACCGAATTCAAGAGCATGAAAACAGCATAAAAACACTTTGAATAAACCCACGAAAAATCTAGGGTAATCCCCTATATGTCTAGAGTCAAAATAACAAGTTTCATAATATTCCACTAAGTATAGATCAATCATCAAAAATACCAAAGCAACAAGAAAACAGAGTTTAACGAATCTGAAAATCTCAACACTGCTGTACGAAAACTAGGATATCTCGCAACCAGTGAATCGAAATCCAATTCTGCCAAAGGGATATGAAAATAGATAGATTTTACTAACTTTCATAATTCACAAAGAATTTTCATACAGTATAAAGAATTATAGTGAAAATAGGATTCTTTACTGAACAGTAAGCAAAATACAGCACGAGTAGATTTTAGGAACGAACATGAAGCATCGCATAAAACTTATCTTTAAAATTCATCAAAAATCTGGGTAGTCACTAACATCATAAAGAAACACTGACCAAAATATTAAATCAAGATAATATGTATAGAATAGTTCTTGAAAATAATTTGTTAACAAAATTCACCCAAAACAGAATTTGGAATTGATCGACACGTCTGTACCAAAACATTCATAACTCAGTCATACGAAATCCAAATCAAGTAAAACCAGTGGGGTTTGAAAATAGACAAAATTATCTAGAATTCATCTTTAATTTTGGAATCAATATTCGGACTTTAGCATAGACGAAAACAGTAATCAAAACAGAACAAGCAGCAAATACAGATTTCACACCTCTAATTAAGAACATCATAACTTTCACAATATTGATCCAAACACCTCTAAACTTGAAATACAACCTACTAAGCATCTAAACATCATGATTTAGGGTTATTAACAAGTCTTCACCTAATATTTCACATGGGCATTCAATCAAACACAATTCATACAAACATTCACATATATGACTAAAAATCAAAATTTGGGTAAATCCTTGGTTATCTCTAATCAAAATTGGTGTCATAAGTCATTTATGGCCAAATTGACACAATAGAGATAAAACCAATCAAGGAAAAACAAGTTTTTGGTTGTCCCTAGACCCAACTATACTAGATGTGAACTTTTTGACTTGTATCAACCTAATGAATTGTAGTACAAGTTACTTGCCTTATTAGGGGATGAAGAACGATCCTAATAGTCCTAGAAGCAAAACCCACTAACGAAATCCTTTCCAAGCGCAAATCCAAGCAACAACGAACAAGAACTCCTCTCACGAACAATCTCCTTGATGCAATGCACAAAGTGGAGAATACCCACTTCAAGAATCCACAAAGAGAAGAGGTTTGTGATGATGTTGATGTTGATGGTGGTGCTAGGTGGTTGCTGGCTAACAAGGAGGTGTAGGGTCTAGTGGTGGCCGGTATAGGTTGAAGGTGGTCGGCTATGGAGTAGGAGGGTGGTCAGTTGAGGTGTGGATGGAGGGCTCGGTGTGGGAGGATGCAGGCCGGGAGTACACAGATTTAGGGGAGAGAGAAGCCGGGATTACTTAGGAGGAGAGATAATAGGGATTAGGGTTAGGGTTTTGGGGAGTTAGGGATTTATATAAAGGGGTTAGTGTGGGTTAATGGGTTGTGGGTATTAGTATATAGTAATAGGTATACAAATGGGTAGATTTCAAATAGGGATACAATTTAGTGTGAAATCTATGGCTCCTGAAAAATCTAATTAGGTGTCAAAAATCATAGGTTCGGAAAAACCACCACGAAAATTCCATCACATCACAAAAATATGAAATAAAGTGGACGAGGCCACGAAAATGAGAAAAGAACCCAAAATGATGAAAACGACAAAAGCGACGAACAAACGACACAAGGAGCTCAAAAATAAAATAAAATGAATACATATTGAAAATAAATCAAATATACGGTCTAGAAAAATACAAGAGAGATAAAAATACACAAAAATTAAAAATACCCCCCAAAATACCATAAAATGAAAAACAGGGGTTACAGTATAACTAGTTTCATAGTCTTATCCAACAATTCCAAATCAATATCCTCTATGTATAAATAGATAGTTTATTCACCCTTTCTAATAGGATTTTCAAAGAAGTTGTAATTTCATTCAATCGATTCTTTTTCTAAACAATGTAAAAAAAAATTCTAATTTTATTCTTTAGCAAACTCAAATTAACTCTAGATCAAGTTTAATCCAAAGGATATAGTTTTAGAATACCTCTAGTCAAAAATATCAAAATTTTCTTCTTAATCAAAATGTAAATTAATATTTATTTAGTTCCAAACTCCATTTTTTTTATATTCAACTCTATCCCCACATTTTCTTCTTAATTCACATATTAAACATCATAATAAAACCCTTGAAAAGATAATTAAATGCCTCTTAATTGCTCATAAGGTGCATCTTACTACCATTCCAATTTTAAATCTAATTTTATACGTTGTAAAAGTTTTAGGATAACTAGATAAAAGACATAAACTATAAATTCCAATACTACTCGAAAAATAGATTTATTAGTTTCATAAGAATCATAAATGAGTCAACTACAACTTTGTAGTTAACATTGTAACGCCCCGAATCCCAACACACTGAATTCGAGATGTTCTACAGGATCTTTTCACTTTCTTTGAGTACAATTTTACAAGGAAATTCAAATCTTTCTTTTTACATCAGAGTTACATCAATATTACACTTTTCTTTTGCACAGCGGAAGTAAAATTTACAACAATTAAACAAATATACAACAACATGGTAAAATCTTTATGCATCCATTCCTCTTACACATGTAATTACCTGCATACAAACTGTGGGTACGTCAGTTTATTCAACCGACGATAATTATACAAGGCCATCCTCTCTATGCCAGAAACAGTATAACGAATCTCATTTCTTAACAAATCACAAACTTGTTCATAATAAGAATACAATTCAAAAGAGAACTCTTAATGAGGTCGTGTCGTGATTGTGCACTTAATCCTTAATGCAATTGTTTAATTCACATGACACTAATGCGCACTTGTTCGGATTCTATGCATCCCATACTACATAGGTCCGAGGGCAAGCCTCTTAACCGTTCTTCATTTTTGTAGGGTTCAATCCCTTGCCATGACTTAAACTACTTCTGTAATTACAGTGAGTTTCCTAGATGATCTATGAGTACAAGCATGTATCCTGGCCCCTGGAGTAGAATTCCGCGCCATGTCTTGACTCATCAAGCATGCATTCTGCGGCAATTCAGCCTCCTCCCTGAACACGATCCTCTTGCAGTCACCAAACACCCCACAAGCGTGACTAAAGTCCGATCATTCTGAGTTGTGCCCGCGCCATGTCTTGACTCATCAAGCATGCATTCTGCGGCTCACACACCCGCACCGTAAACTCTAGTTCTCATACTTATGTTTTTCTCTCACTTTCATCACCTCTTCACTATGTACTAAATATTAGAATCATGAATAAAAATCAAAGCTCTAGAGTTAGCCTCTCCACCAAACCGGACTTATCATTTCATTTCAATACATGACCATCCTTGGTCTTCTTTTCAATTTCATTTCATTTCCTTCATTTCACTGTCGGGGGAGACTTAGCTACTCTTCGTTTCAATTTCCAATTCACAATTTCTAATTGAGCACTTTCAGCTCATAATTCATTTAGAGTCTCACAAACTTTCTTATCATGATCTTAGTCTTTCATGTTCATTTAATTCTCAATTCCCATTTATGATTCATTTTACATAAATCCACACAGTCATAAAAAGAGTTCATAGATTTCAATCATAAAGTTCACAACTTCCAACAGCAATAAATAAAATGAAATCTCATACATATCAAAGTCCACTCTGTATAGTCGACTTGGAAGGACACCAGTCGACTCATACAGTCAATACATGTTCATCATAAATACTCGGGATAGTCGACTGCTGCACACAGTCAGTCGGCTGTCTCGCAACCTTTCATGTTCACAGTCATCCACGTGACCGTCGACTGATCAGCCACCAGTCGTCTGTCCTGGGATTTTTAACAGCACATTTCTAAGTTCAGCTCAGTCGACTGGCTACACGCACTAAGTCGACTGGACAGTTTCATAATTCAAAAAAAATAGAAATTATCTTTTCAACCGTTCTCACATGCATTTTCATTACAGCATACATACATTCACATTTCATAAACACCACACTTCTTACTTGTTCAGTAGCATTGTAGCATGGAATTTCAAATTACTAATATGTTCTTTTCTTTAAGGAAAACACTTTAAACATGCACTCACACTATTCATAACTTTCTTACGAAGATGAAGATGTAAATCTCAAGTCATTATACTAGGTCAACATAATGGAATATCTCATTTCATGGAATTGCCGAATATTCATACTTAAATCGATGCACCAGTCGGCTGAACACCTTGTCAGTCGACTGCACCGACAGTTCTTAGTTTTGTCAATCATCGCTAGTTCTTTTCATCCATTCACCTTCCCTCCATCATATGTGTCATAGGGAAAATATAAAATCAGTGATCACACGATTACGTCTATTTGCACATATGTTTATTACCACATCATGAAAAATAATTGTCTCGTACCAGTCGACTGGTTCATGCGACAGTCGACTGTACCGACTCACTCGTTCTTGTTATCAACAGCATGCTCAGGCAATTTCTAATATATTAAATTTACTTTTCATAACATGGCAGCAATTATAACAATCATGGTATAATTCCTACATTAGAAGTCCTGAGAAACACCCACCTTATTTGACGAAGTAATCGAATCCAGCAAAGTTCCTCAATGCGATGCAGCACTCCTTGCTCCTTGCTCCTTGTTCCACACCGAAGCCTTCAGAATGCTACTCGGCCCCCCACAGAAAAGCACACACACACACAACTCTCACAAATACTTCTCTTGAAATAATAATCTAGTGTAAAAGAAATAGAGAATGAGAGGGGGGTATTTATATACAAATTAGAGTGAGATGGAGGGTTAGGATGCACTAGGGAGTTGGAAGATCAAGGGCTAGGATGGACTAGGAAGTTGTGAAAACTACCCACACCTCACATTAACCGCCCATGATCTCACACCCACTCACCACAATCCGGCCAAGCTTGTGCCTTGTGCACGTGTACATTGAGTGCACGTGTGCACACAAACCACTCTACAAAATTTGTACATCAAATACCCGGTAAATAAAAAGAAAAGATGCTACACATTACAAGTTGTAGAAAATAATAATAGAGTTTAAATTCATGGGCTAAAATTAATTGGGCCAAAATAATTATTTTGTAGAGTAGATAAATAAATTAACACTTGGGCTTTTAGGGAAAAATCCTTTATAAAAACAATGCTCTTACTCATCATGTTGAAAATAATAGCCAAAATATTACACGTGCATACCACGTGCAACAAAATAAATAATATTCATTCATTAGGAAAAATCGGGGTATTATATCACTCCCTCCTTAGAATAGTTCCGTCCCCGGAACTACAGTCAAGAGCGAGAAAACAGAAAATACAACACAACAACAAAACAAAAGATATAAAGATACAAAGATACAAAGATACAATCAAGCAAAAAGCTCAGGATAGTCCTTCAACATCCTCTCCTCAGATTCCCAAGTAGCCTCTTCAACCAAGTGGTTTCTCCAGACTACTTTGACCATCGGTATCGTCTTATTCCTCAAGACCTTCTCCCTACGGTCAACAATCTCGACAGGAGTCTCGATGTAATTCAGGTCTAACTGCAAACCTTCCGGCACCTCAGGCAAATGATGACTCGGGTCTGGAATATAACCTCTCAGCATAGACACATGGAAGACATTGTGCACCTGAGACAACTCTCCCGGTAATTCAAGCCGGTAAGCAGTTTTCCGATCCTTTTCAATATCTTATATGGGCCTATAAACCTCGGGGCTAACTTCCCGCCTTTGCCAAATCGAACCACACCTTTGCTGGGCGATACCTTCAGAAAGACGAAGTCACCAACCTCAAACTCAAGGTCCCTTCTCCGGTTGTCTGCATAGCTTTTCTGCCTGCTCTGAGCTTCACCAACCTTTTCCTGATCAGATCAATCTTCTCAGAAGTCAGCTGTACAAGCTCAGGACCAAACAACTGCCGCTCCCCAACTTCATACCAACAAACAGGAGTCCTGCACTTCCTGCCATACAAAGCTTCGTACGGTGCCATCCCGATGCTAGCCTGAAAACTGTTGTTGTAAGCAAATTCTACCAAAGGTAAATGCCTTTCCCAACTGCCTCCAAAGTCTAGTATACAACATCGAAGCATATCCTCAAGAATACGGTTGACTCTCTCGGTCTGCCCGTCGGTTTGCGGATGAAAAGCAGTGCTGAAATCTGTCTTGGTACCCAAAGCTGTCTGAAGACTCCTCCAGAAATGCGAAGTAAACCGCACATCCCGATCAGACACAATAGTTGAGGGAACACCATGGAGTCGGACAATCTCACCAACATACATCTCAGCCAACTTGTCCATCGAAGCAGTGAGTTTCATCGCCAAAAAGTGAGCGGACTTGGTTAGTCGATCGACTATAACCCAAATTGCATCGTTGCCTTTAGGACTCTTAGGCAATCCCGTAATGAAATCCAAACTGATGTTATCCCACTTCCATTCCGGAATAGGTAACGGCTGTAATAGACCTCCGAGTCTCTGATTTTCGGCTTTGACCTGCTGACAAACCTCACACTTCGCAACAAAATCAGCCACATCCCGCTTCAAACCTGACCACCAGAAATGCTGTTTGATGTCTTTGTACATCTTAGTACTCCCAGGATGTACCGACAAAAGAGTAGCATGCGCCTCCTGAAGAATACTCTCTTTCAGGTCCACCTGATTTGGAACACACAGCCTATCTCCGAACCACAGCACTCCATCCCTGATTTGAAATCCGGGCAACCTGCCAGCACCAACCTGCTCCTTCATCTTCAAAACATCAGCATCAACCTCCTGACTTGCAATGATCTTTGCATTCAAAGTAAGCTGAAGCCTCAACTGAGCCAAAGATGCTTCCAATCCTTGCAAGACAACTTCAATACCTGCTCGGTCCAACTCCTCAATCAAATGCCTTTGAGTTGTAATCAAACTGGCCAAACTGCTCTTGCGACTAAGTGCATCGGCAACAACATTAGCCTTTCCAGGATGATACTTGATCTCAGGTCGCATATCCTCGAGCACTTCCAACCATCTCCGCTGCCTCAGATTGAGATCCCTCTGGTGATATATATACTTCAAGCTCTTGTGGTCTGTGTACATGTTCAACTTCTCACCGTACACATAGTGCCTCCATTGCTTCAAAGCAAAGATAATCGCAGCCAACTTCAGATCATGAGTCGGATAATTCTTCTCATACGGTCGTAGTTGCCTAGACCCATAAGCGATTACTCTATCTTCTTGCATTAAGACACAACCAAGCCCCCGATGTGAAGCATCGCTATAAACATCATACTCAACACCCGCTCTCGGCAAAGCCAAAATAGGTGCAGTAGTCAGCCTATCTTTCAACTCCTGAAAACTCGCCTCACATTGCTCAGTCCACTTGAAGCTCACATTCTTCTTGGTCAGTCCAGTAAGCGGTACAACTATCTGAGCATAACCTTGAATGAATCTCCTGTAGTATCCAGTCATCCCAAGGAAACTTCTGACTTCCTTCACTGTAGTAGGCCTAGCCCAATCTCTCACTGCCTCTATCTTCTAAGGGTCAGTTGCCACTCCCTCCTTAGAAAGGATGTGACCTAGGAATGCTACTTCAGATTTCCAGAAATCACACTTGGATAATTTGGCGTACAACTTCTGCTCTTCCAACTTCTGCAAAACTGCCGCCAGATGCTCAGTATGCTCCCCCTCTGACTTGGAGTACACGAGAATATCTTCGATAAACACCACGACAAAAGAATCAATGAACGGCCTCAGAACTCTGTTCATCAAATCCATGAAGATTGCGGGTGCATTTGTCACTCCGAATGGCATAACTAAGAATTCGTAATGCCCATTCCGAGTTCTAAATGCAGTTTTGTGCACATCTTCAGCTTTCACTCGCACTTGGTGATACCCTGATCGAAGATCTATTTTGGAGAATACAGCTGCTCCTTGTAGACGATCGAACAAATCATCAATTCGAGGGATCGGATACTTATTCTGAACAGTGACCTTATTCAGCTCTCGGTAATCGATACATTCTCATCGATCCATCCTTCTTCTTTACCAAAAGCACTGGTGCTCCCCAAGGTGACGCACTAGGTTGAATAAAGCCTTTTCCCAATAGTTCCTCAATCTGCCGTTTCACCTCATCCTATTCCACTGGAGCCATCCTATACGGTGCCTTAGAAATGGGTGCACTTCCCGGCTGAACAGTGATGCTGAACTCTACATCACGATGCGGAGGTAACCCAGGAAAATCTTCCAAGAACACAGTCGGATAGTCCCGAACTACAGGAATCCCTTGCAATTCCACAGGAGTCTCTTCCTTGCAGATAGTTGCCACCAGCTTAGCACACTTCTGCTTCCCTTGGAAAGTGACTTCAGGTCCACCTGGAGCCTTCACTGTTACGGTCTTGGTCTTGCACTCGATGCTTGCACTGTACACCGACATCCAATCAATGCCAATGATAACATCGACTCCCAAGATAGTCAGCTCGATCAGGTCAATGCCAAAGATTCGATCTCCAATCACATTCTCGCAATCAGCGTAATACCGATCAGTGGTCAAAGTTTTCCCTGATGGAGTAGCTACTGCTAAGATCTTGCCTGAAAAAGTCTTCGGTTCCACCCCCAACACTTTAGCAAATCTAGGAGACACAAAAGTATGAGAGGATCCAGTATCGAACAATACAACAGCTTTCTTTCCATTAAGATAGAGTTCTCCTGTTACATAATACACACCATTACATAACAGTTTTACAATATGAACAGGAAGAAGAAATGACAAAACCACTAAACATCAGCCCTCGTACCAGAGATGACCTGATCTGCTTCCTCAGCATCAGCTTCCGTCAAAGCAAATACTCGCCCTGACTGGTACGGCCTCTTCCCAGTCTGCTGTATTGGCACATTGTGATTGCCAGTCCGTGGTTTGAGACATCGAGATTGGTAATGTCCCACTTCCCCACAGTTATAACAGGTGACTGCAGAAGGTCTCCCCACATTGTTTCCAGGTCCTCCAGCTACACTAACTGCGTTTGCCCCTGTCGGTTTGAACCTTTGTGCAGATGGTTGTCCCTTGAAACTTCCCGATTGTGCGGGCCTCTTCCCGAACTGCTAGTTGTTCCTCTGGTGCTGAGCAACATGGAACTGCTCCATATCCGCTTCCGTCGCTGCTGCCCTCTTCACCAACTTATCGAATTGCGTGATACCGAGGGGTATCATCCGGGATCTCAAGCTTGGCCTCAATCCATGCTCGAATTTGCGAGCCTTCTTAGCCTCATCCATCACCAGTTCAGGCGCATACCTAGAGAGCTGAGTAAACTTAGTCTCATACTTCCTCACTGACATGCTGCCTTGCTGAAGTGACAGAAACTCCATTGCCTTCTTCTCCGGGACGTCGGAGGAGAAATAGTGGCTGCAGAATTCTTCCAGAAATTCCTCCCAGCCGAGCAACAAGCCTCCCATGGTTCTCTTCACCGACTGCCACCAAACAGCCGCATCCTTCTCGAATTGCAAAGTCGCCAACTTGACCTTGCTGCCCTCCGGTGTCTCCAACACCTCGAAGATCGTCTCCACTTGCCGAATCCAGTTGTCAGCCGCATCTGGGTCTGACTTTTCCTCGAACACTAGTGGTTTCATTCTCTTGAACGATTTCACTAGCTTAATTGCCTCAGGTACTGGATTCACCGGCCCTCTTCCTTGATTCATGGCCACTGCATTCAACGTCTGGTAAACCCTTGCAAGTTCGGTCTCCAGATCCAACCCCTCACCATTCCTAGCTCCTCTTCTCGACATATTCTGATGTAAAAGATCCATTAAATTCGAAGTATAAGACAAGAACTTAAATCAACTTGCATTTCATTGAATTCCAAAGTTTATACATTTGAATTAAAAAACAATTTTGACATCAGAAATGAAAGAAATAGAAGCTACAACAATCTAACTCCTACGGGTCCTCTTTGCTGCTCGAAGTTCTTCCCGCAGTTCATCCACTTCATCCTTCAGCACATCCGTCAGGTTCTTTCTCTTCTCAAGTTCCCACACCCGGTGACTGAGAACAGAGAAATCGTCCTTTCGCTTCGCCAGCTGAGTTTCCAAAACTCCAACTCTCTCTTTCAGGGTCTCCACCTGCCTCTGAAGAGAAGCCACAATGCCACTCAGAGCTGGTCCCTCTTCTTCATCGGAAGAAGAATCATCAGATGAATCTGGAGGTGGGGTAATCTCTCGAGATTCAGGCCACTCCTCATCATCAGAATCTGCTTGCCCAGGGTGATACTCGTCCTCAGAATCAGCCTGTCCAGGATGGTACTCTTCCTCAATAATATGCTAGTCGTCGCCTCTAGCAGGGTCGAAGTGATCAACCATCTTAGAATAGAGAGGAAGAAGCATAAACCATAGAGCAACACAAATGTAAGTCACTTACATTTAAATCTCTAAACTCAAACACACACTCTAATGTCCACTTCTAGGGTGTCGTTCCTTATAAATTTGTACAAGTGTGAAAGCATAGAAAGCGTGGCTCTGATACCACTCTGTAACGCCCCGAATCCCAACACACTGAATTCGAGATGTTCTACAGGATCTTTTCACTTTCTTTGAGTACAATTTTACAAGGAAATTCAAATCTTTCTTTTTACATCAGAGTTACATCAATATTACACTTTTCTTTTGCACAGCGGAAGTAAAATTTACAACAATTAAACAAATGTACAACAACATGGTAAAATCTTTATGCATCCATTCCTCTTACACATGTAATTACCTGCATACAAACTGTGGGTACGTCAGTTTATTCAACCGACGATAATTATACATGGCCATCCTCTCTATGCCAGAAACAGTATAACGAATCTCATTTCTTAACAAATCACAAACTTGTTCATAATAAGAATACAATTCAAAAGAGAACACTTAATGATGTCGTGTCGTGATTGTGCACTTAATCCTTAATGCAATTGTTTAATTCACATGACACTAATGCGCACTTGTTCGGATTCTATGCATCCCATACTACATAGGTCCGAGGGCAAGCCTCTTAACCGTTCTTCATTTTTGTAGGGTTCAATCCCTCGCCATGACTTAAACTACTTCTGTAATTACAGTGAGTTTCCTAGATGATCTATGAGTACAAGCACGTATCCTGGCCCCTGGAGTAGAATTCCGTGCCATGTCTTGACTCATCAAGCATGCATTCTGCGGCAATTCAGCCTCCTCCCTGAACATGATCCTCTTGCAGTCACCAAACACCCCACAAGCGTGACTAAAGTCCGATCATTCTGAGTTATGCCCGCACCATGTCTTGACTCATCAAGCATGCATTCTGCGGCTCACACACCCGCACCGTAAACTCTAGTTCTCATACTTATGTTTTTCTCTCACTTTCATCACCTCTTCACTATGTACTAAATATTAGAATCATGAATAAAAATCAAAGCTCTAGAGTTAGCCTCTCCACCAAACCGGACTTATCATTTCATTTCAATACATGACCATCCTCGGTCTTCTTTTCAATTTCATTTCATTTCCTTCATTTCACTGCCGGGGGAGACTTAGCTACTCTTCGTTTCAATTTCCAATTCACAATTTCTAATTGAGCACTTTCAGCTCATAATTCATTTAGAGTCTCACAGACTTTCTTATCATGATCTTAGTCTTTCATGTTCATTTAATTCTCAATTCCCATTTATGATTCATTTTACATAAATCCACACAGTCATAAAAAGAGTTCATAGATTTCAATCATAAAGTTCACAACTTCCAACAGCAATAAATAAAATGAAATCTCATACATATCAAAGTCCACTCTGTATAGTCGACTTGGAAGGACACCAGTCGACTCATACAGTCAATACATGTTCATCATAAATACTCGGGATAGTCGACTGCTGCACACAGTCAGTCGGCTGTCCCGCAACCTTTCATGTTCACAGTCATCCACGTGACCGTCGACTGATCAGCCACCAGTCGTCTGTCCTGGGATTTTTAACAGCACATTTCTAAGTTCAGCTCAGTCGACTGGCTACACGCACTAAGTCGACTGGACAGTTTCATAATTCAAAAAAAAACAGAAATTATCTTTTCAACCGTTCTCACATGCATTTTCATTACAGCATACATACATTCACATTTCATAAACACCACACTTCTTACTTGTTCAGTAGCATTGTAGCATGGAATTTCAAATTACTAATATGTTCTTTTCTTTAAGGAAAACACTTTAAACATGCACTCACACTATTCATAACTTTCTTACGAAGATGAAGATGTAAATCTCAAGTCATTATACTAGGTCAACATAATGGAATATCTCATTTCATGGAATTGCCGAATATTCATACTTAAATCGATGCACCAGTCGGCTGAACACCTTGTCAGTCGACTGCACCGACAGTTCTTAGTTTTGTCAATCATCGCTAGTTCTTTTCATCCATTCAACTTCTCTCCATCATATGTGTCATAGGGAAAATATAAAATTAGTGATCACACGATTACGTCTATTTGCACATATGTTTATTACCACATCATGAAAAATAATTGTCTCGTACCAGTCGACTGGTTCATGCGACAGTCGACTGTACCGACTCACTCGTTCTTGTTATCAACAACATGCTCAGGCAATTTCTAATATATTAAATTTACTTTTCATAACATGGCAACAATTATAACAATCATGGTATAATTCCTACATTAGAAGTCCTGAGAAACACCCACCTTATTTGACGAAGTAATCGAATTCAGCAAAGTTCCTCAATGCGATGCAGCACTCCTTGCTCCTTGCTCCTTGTTCCACACCGAAGCCTTCAGAATGCTACTCGGTCCCCCACAGAAAAGCACACACACACACAACTCTCACAAATACTTCTCTTGAAATAATAATCTAGTGTAAAAGAAATAGAGAATGAGAGGGGGTATTTATACACAAATTAGAGTGAGATGGAGGGTTAGGATGCACTAAGGAGTTGGAAGATCAAGGGCTAGGATGGACTAGGAAGTTGTGAAAACTACCCACACCTCACATTAACCGCCCATGATCTCACACCCACTCACCACAATCCGGCCAAGCTTGTGCCTTGTGCACGTGTACATTGAGTGCACGTGTGCACACAAACCACTCTACAAAATTTGTACATCAAATACCCGGTAAATAAAAAGAAAAGATGCTACACATTACAAGTTGTAGAAAATAATAATAGAGTTTAAATTCATGGGCTAAAATTAATTGGGCCAAAATAATTATTTTGTAGAAGAGATAAATAAATTAACACTTGGGCTTTTAGGAAAAAATTCTTTATAAAAACAATGCTCTTACTCATCATGTTGAAAATAATAGCCAAAATATTACACTTGCATACCACGTGCAACAAAATAAATAATCTTCATTCATTAGGAAAAATCGGGGTATTACAAAGATCATCTAAAATCATCCTCAATTACTTCTTCTAAATTCATTAGCAAAACAGTAGGTTCAAAATTTGAAAACTGTAGCTCATGCTACTTGTAAAAATCATAGAAAATTGTATTACACTTCATAAAACTTTGTGTTCTTCAGATCAAATTAAAGGTATACAAGTCTACTATAACTTTGTAGTTATAAGTTTCTCCAAAATATTGTGTCTATAACCCTGAATTCTTCGAAATCTATAGTAGGGTCGAAATGTTATACAAACTGCCACTGTTCAATCTTGTAAAATTCATTATAAATTCAATTCTTCATGAAAAATTGATTTCTTAGACTCTAAAGAAAGGTTAACGAGTCTACTGCAACTTCTTAGTTGTGACCTTCCTAAAAATAATGCATCTAAGATGCCAAAATGATCAAAATCCGAAATGTGTACAAATTTCCAGCAACTAGCCAACTGCCAACCAGTCATAAGTTTGGATTTTATTAAAATAGTAAACGATATCGAAATATTATGAATTTTTAAGGAGATGTTTTTGACATATACAAGATACTCGTATAAAAAGTTTAGCTCTAGATTCTAATTTAATAGTTATGATTTTTTATGAAGTGCAACTAAGACTTAAAACAGAACCTTATGAAAATGCCCTGAAATCAGTCATGTCATAATTTCACACATTCAATCAGCAACAAATAATCTAAATATTAATACTCAATCTATATAAGTTATCATGCATCTAACAATTCACACATGTTAAGCATTCTACTAATAAAATTATTTTAGAAAGTTGGAGAAACACTCACCTTAAATGTAGAATTCATAGAAAATAATGCTCCAAAGCTCCAAGCTCCCTTAAAAATGGTGGGCCTCTTCCTATCACAACCCGCAAGCTCTTCTCCCTCTTTCTCTCTTTTATTTTTGTTTTGAGTTGTGGTATTCATGACAAAAGTAGGGACTATTTATAGAAAAATTGTTTGGTCAAATTAGCTCCCCACTTCCCAAAATAACTCCCCACATCCCACTAACTCACACCACTCTCCCTCATTCTCAACCATGGCAAGAAACACGTGCACGTGTTGTCATGTGTGTGCACACTCTTCATACAAATTTTATTATTAATTTTTATTAGGTTAGAAGTGTGTGTTACACATGGTAAGTGTACTAAACTAACTATATTTTAAATGTACACTTTAGTGCACACAAAATAAATCATGGACTTTAAATTAATTGTAGTGGGCTATAAAATGGATTTAGGCATAATGGATTTTAATTAAAAATAAATCACACAATTGTGACTAGAAAAATTAGAAGAAAAATATTCATGACTCATGAAAATTTTAGAAACCAACCTGTGCACTGCAAACACGTGTGTTGCACGTATTAATACATAATAAATTTGAGAGAACGAAAAAAGAGTAAAAATATAAAATACGTAGAACATGTATATTAATAATGTTACGAATACTTTCGTCAAAAATAATGTTACGAATACTTTACGTAACGGTAAAATATACGTAATCGACACGTGTATTGAAAACACGTGCAATACACGTAAAAACACAAAGATTAAAATTAATATTTGAGTTGGCTCAAAATAGGATAAAAATGAATTTTGAGATGACGAAAAATATATAATTAATCGAAATACAAAAATACGTAGAATATTTATATTAAAATACGATACGGATATTACCCGTAATGGTACAAAATATATATGCGTAACACTCGTAAAAAAAATTGTCATAACTCAATTTTGCGGGGTGTTACATCTTATGTGGCGCAAGCAAAAGAGTCAAAACTCAATTTTATATATATATATAATAGATGATAGATTGGATTATTACAAAATAAATAAATAAATAGATAAAGGATTTTTCAGATATTACCCCAATAAGATTTAGGTATTTTTATATAACCCCCAATAAACTTTGTAATTCTAAATAAACCCCATTAAACTATTAAGTTAATTTAAAAATCCCTTAAACCCTAAAATATAATTTTTTTAGTACCTAAATTATCATTCACTCTTATCTTCTTCCCCACTTAAAACACTCATAATTTAACCAAAAATCCCCCTTGTTTTCAACCCTTCTTCCTTTCTCCATTCGTCTTTCTATCTTCCTCTGGTGTATCCCTAATCGACTCCTTCATTTCTTTCTTTAGATATTTCTATAATTTTTTAACAAACTTTGTACTTTTATATCACTCTATTAAAATGTTAAGTTGATTTATAAAAAACTCAAGAGATTAACTCGTTAAAACTAACTGAAGAAATATCCAATCTCCTTAATGCCTCTAATAGTCTATTCTGTTTAAGAACATATTTTCTTTCTTAAGGACATAAAAGAAGCGGAATGGAAGTAGATGAGAGGAGAGGAGTGTGGAGCAAATTTTTTGGTGAAATGGAAGTTAATCACAACAAACCAAGCAATTGTAGACCACACCAAACACAAAAGCACACAATTTGTCCTGGTTCGTTGAAGCTAATTCCAAGGAGAAATAATCGAGATTTTATTCAACTAGCGACAACATGAGGGTTACAATACTTTTACCAAGAATCTATCTATCTCTTAACGCTCAGTAGAAGATACTCTGTGGTTTCCAATGGAAAAATCTCATGAAGTACCCCCCTCTCAATGGAGGTCATTACAATTGTT
The DNA here is from genome assembly GCA_017893485.1 of Hemerocallis citrina. Classification (NCBI taxonomy): domain Eukaryota; kingdom Viridiplantae; phylum Streptophyta; class Magnoliopsida; order Asparagales; family Asphodelaceae; genus Hemerocallis; species Hemerocallis citrina. The sequence goes on along the minus strand of CM030362.1, from coordinate 248,614,015 downwards.
TATAGAGATTTAGAGAATCCTAGGTTTTAATCTTGATCCTTCACCATCCGATAAAACAAGAAAAGCAAGTCATGCAATAAGAAACGTACAATATAACTTGGAGAACAAACCTGGACTTAACAATCCCCCAAAGAATTAGCCCATATAGCTGCTTATGACACTTGCGGTCAACTACTCATAGTGGAATTCTACTGATATGGAGTTGAGACCAAACATATAAAACCTCTGATGGTTGCGGTCGACTACTATTAAAGCAGTCAACTATCATCGTCTGCCCGGCCAAACCAATAGCTCTTTTTCCTCCCTTTTATCGCTTCGAAACCTCTTCCCGCTTCACCTTTTTCTCGTCACATCGTACCTAGTATACAAGACATAAATCCTAACAATCTCCACCTTGGATTACATACAAACGGCTTCCACAACTCTTCTAGACTCTTCCTTTCTCCTCTTCTAAACAACACAATTTAGTGGTTTCTTCTGCTAGTCGAATTTACCTCCATCTGTTCTTTCTCCGATTGTAGGTCCCCTCAAGTGCATACCCCAGTAGGTGTTAATATGGAGATGACATCCTTTGTACCTCAAGGCATCCTCCACCTCTCGATGGTATTCGAACGTCATGATTTTACTTTAGTTGTTGTAGTGGTGAGGGACTAGATAATTTAGGAACGCTGGTCTTAGAAACACTTGGCCAAGATTTCCCATTCCCACAAAGTTTGTAGAGGTTGTGCTGAACACCCTTTCTTTCCCTTCTCACCTTATTATGACCTTCCTAAACTCATTGAACTCCACCTCGAGCTGTCTACCTGCAGCCCCATGCTTCCAGGGTTTGCAAGGATATTAGGTTCAATTTCAATGAATGAACATGCGTGATCTTTTACAATGTGAACCCCTTCCCATCTGACATCTCCAACTCAGCTGTTCCCTCACCCACTACATCACAACTCTCACTAGTCCCAGTTCTTAAAGAATATGTAGTAGACTTGTAATTAAGTAGAAAACATCTCCCTCTTGAAGAAAATATGAGAAAAACTAACTGAATCAAAAAACCAATCTGAATCCATATCTTTGAAACTTGAAACAAGAAGACAATCAATGTTATCACCTAACACAGCGGCACTGAATATGTTGACACTCTTTTGATTCAACAACTTGTGGCATTCTCTCTTGTAATGCTTTTTTTATCTGCAATGGTGGCAGTGGACCTCTCCTTTACGCGAACTATCTCTTCCAGTTGAAGTTCCCTTCACCAACTCGAAGAAGTAGACCCCAAATTTCAGAGTTTCCTTCGTAAGTTCATTCTCATTCAAGCCCTTGATCACACCAGGCCACCTGAGATCTTCTCCTTTGCAGATTTTTCATGACATGGTGGTTATCAAATGCTCGTACGAATCTGACAATGATATATCAACTTAAAAGCTTTATCAGCTTCACTGAGATCATCTGCGTTTATTGCCTTCAACTCAGATAACACCTTACTGAATTCCAGTATGTGATCATGAAGAGCAGTACTTTCCTTCATTGAGAAACAAAATAGTTTTCTCTTCCAGTACATATGCTTCCTTAATGATGATCCCGAATAGTCAATTTTGAGTCTCTCCTACAGACTCGTCATGCTTTTCTTCTCAAAGAAGTTGCATTTGACTTCATTGGCCAATGACAGCCCGATTAAACTCTAGGATTTTAAACAAATCTCATCCAACTTCTCCTTTATCCTGTCAGTTAGCTTCCCTTTATCTCCTTCTAGGATGCAAGCCCTTTTGAACAAATACGTCATAGATTTCCACATTCCAGAGACTGAAGTTGATCTTACCATGAAACTGCTAGATCTTCGTGAAATTATGATCTATCATCTTCACCAAGAAACTTGAGCAACACTTACTCTGGTACCATTCTGTAGAGCAAATCATACGGTGCAATGGAAGTTTAGGCGATGAGATATGCATCAACCGATCACAACGAACAACCAAGTAAATGTAAAGCACACCAAACACAAAAGCACACAATTTGTTCCGGTTCGGAGAACCTAATCCGGGGGAGAAATAACCGAGATTTTATTCAACTAGAGACTACACAAGAGTTACAATACTCTAACAAAGAATCAATCTATCTTTGAAGCTTTAGTGAAAGATACTTTATTGTTTACAATGAAAAACTCTCATATGAAGTACCCACTTCTCAGTGGAAACCATTACAATTATTTATAATGATCTAAAAAATCCTAAGTTGTAGTCTTGATCCTTCGCCATACGGTAAACCCTGAAAAGAAAGTCATGCGACAGGAGCCGTACGTATAACTTGGAGAACAAACCTGAGATCAAACAATCCCTCAATTAATTGGCCCATATAGCTACTGCTGACATTTGCGATCGATAGCCCAAAGTGGCAGCCGATTGATATGGAGCCGAGATCAAACAAAGATGATCTCTGATGGTTGTGGTTGACTGCAATTTTAGTAGTTGACTGTCATCATCTTCCGAGCCAAACCAATATCTCTTTCACCTCCTTTTCGTCACTTCGAAACCTCTTCTCGCTTCGCCATTTTCTCTTCACATCGAATTTAGTGTGCAAGATAAAAATGTTAACAAGGAGAAGGGAGGAAAGAAGGTTGGATGAAAAAATGAAGAAAAATTTGGGTTCAGTGTATTTTAAGTCGAGGAGATGATAAGAGAGGGAGTAGTTTAGGTAATAAGAAATTGTATTTTAGGTTTGGAGATTTTTGAAGTAACTTATATTGATTTAATGAGGGAATTAAAATTAAAAAGTTTGTTTGGGATTATGTAGAAATATCTAAGTTATATGGGGATAAAAAAAAGCCATAAATAAATAAATTTCTAAGACAAAAAAAAAAGCATTTACTGTATCTACCCTTGAATGCGACGAGATTCCACTCCACTAGCCCCACGCAGATCACCTCATTCCTTCTTCTACAACAAATGTACAAGTCTACAAGTCAACAACCGAAAAAAGATTCGCCAGCCAAAATATCACAAATATCTCAAAAGCGCCAAACCCGTAATCAACCAGAAGTTCCATAATGGACTTTCCATCAACCTCCTTAGATTCCCCACACTTCGCAAGTTATTCACCTTTTATCACTTTTTCCTATTCCCTCACTCACTCACTCTTGCTAAATATTCTATGATCTTTTCAGTATCCAACGATCTAGCAACATCAACATCTACCACAACTAAATTTGTCAAAAACTCGCCTATAGAGCAAGTTGCATTGACAGTCCCCATTTGGTGATGACCTGTCCATCCCTTTGCTCTCTTTCCGCATGTGGGTTCTCGGGACAGTGTCATGTATGTTACGCTCATTCTTGAACCAGTTCTTTTGGTATAGAAAGGAGCCGTTGACCATCACTTCGGTTTCTACTCAGATTGCATTCGTTCCATTGGGCCACCTCTTGGCTTATACCATTACAGCTGTATTTAGGGGCAAGAAATGGGAGTTTACGCTCAATCCCAGCCGTTCAATGTGAAGGAGCACATATGCTGGTTATGATCTTTGCAAATTCGGGTGCAGGGGTTGTTTATGGGGTTATGTTCTGTCCACGGTGAATATCTTTTATAGGAAGAATATCACGGTGTTTGTGTAATTCATTATGATTGTAACCACACAGGTATGCGGCCAGATATGCGGCCAGATTCTTAAACCGCGCTGCGCAACAACTTTATGGTGGGACATTAAATGGATGATTTGTTCATCTTGTTATAATTTAGTATTGGTGTATAAAAGAGTTGTTTGTTGACACTACAACAAACAGAGGATTCGCAGGTGTTTTTTTTTCTTTTTTTACCCTACCGGGCATTTTTAAATGCCAGGGTAGGGTTTTCGAAAATGCCAGTATAAATGCCGGGGCAGGGCTCGCCGTGTTGAAATAAGTAACACCAGCCCAATAGCCAAGCCCACATCTTTTGCCCAAGACCAATGCTAATTTAGAGCCCAATTTCTAGAAATACTTTTATAGAGAAATCCTTAAATATAATCTAGATGTTTTTTAGATGAGAAAAAAAGTAGAAAATTCTGGAGAGGAAGATATTTTGATGGAGAATAAGATATTTTTGGTGGAGGGTTCTAGTGGATAAATTGTAACCATTAGATAATATGTGTTGGCACAATCCTAGCCATTGCTTAAGGAGGTGTCACTAGTATAAATAGGGGGTAAGTTCTTCCATTTTGCATCAAAAAGTAGTAGTGGCGAAAATTAATAAGGCAGTAAATCTTTAGAGGTCCTGAGAGTTTGTAGAAATTGTCAGTGTTTGTAAAAGTTGTGTTTTCTTAAAAGAGTGTTGTATTTTTCATCAAATTGAGAGTGGTGTTTTCTTTATTGTGGGTATAATGCAAGTAATTTATTTACTTGTTTTTATCTAATATTTGTGCATTTAGAGTTGTGTGCTCCGCGCTTTTCTCCACAAATGGTATTAGAGCATGATAGTCAGTGACTGGTTTTGGTGGAGTGATCTTAAGTCGTGACAAGTCTACTACTCTGCAAGTTCATTAGTTAAGCTTGTTCGATATAGTAGAAGCCTTGTCGACACGATGAGTGACCTTCATTTAGTTGGAGGAATCAAGAAGCTCAACAATCAAAACTACAACACGTGGGCAATGCACATGGAGTCCTACCTACAAGGTCATGACCTTTGGTAGATTGTCGGTGGCAGTGATGTTACACAACCGATAGCAGAAGATGCTAATGTCATCTTGTGAAAATGGAATATTAAGGTAGGCAAGACGATGTTTGCTTTAAAGGTCACGTGAAGAAGAAATGTTGGAGCACATTCGGAATGCAAAAATACCGAAAGAAGCATGAGACACTTTCGCTACACTCTTACAAAGAAGAATGATATAAAACTGTAACTTTTTGAGAATGAGCTACTATGATAGCACAACACGACATGACGATTGCCCAATACTTTCACAAGGTTAAGTCAGTATGCTGCGAAATTTTAGAATTAGATTTGACGACTGCTATTGGGGAAACCAGGATTAAAAAAATAATTATCCATGATTTGAGACCTGAATACCAAGGATTTTTTGTTGTAGTTCAAGGATGGCTGACACAACCATCACTTGTTGAGTTTGAAAATTTTGCTTGCTGGTTAAGAAGCTATGACTAAGCAAATAGGAGGAGTCACGTTGAAGAGTGAGGAGGAAGCACTATACACCAACAAAAGCAAATGCAACTTCAACCAGCACGCTAGAGGCAAATCTAAAATGAATGGTTATAAGACAAAAAATCATCAAGGAGAGGGAGGCTCTCGTCCAGGGGGAGCTTCAAAGAATCGCGATAATACTAGAAGGTTCGATGACGATTTTTACAACTATGGGAAGAAGGATCACAATTCAAAAGACTGCTGGTCCAAGAAAAAGCCTATTGAGGGTAATGATGCTACTTCCTATTCTAAGGAGAAGAGTGAAGATGATTGAGATGATGAAGCGTCATCTTTCACAACTACATCTGAACCGATCGACTATGAGAATGATTCGGTCGTCGACTCTGGTTGCTCAAATCACATGACGGGTGATAAGCAGAAGTTACAGGTTTTTTTCAGAATTGAAGGGAAATCGGGTTGTGGTGACAGCTGATAATTTGAGATTGCCGATTACTCACATCGGTAAGACAGTAGTTTTGCCACGGTATAGTATTAATCAGGTGTTGCTCCAAGGTGTTTATCATGTTCCTAGCATGAAGAAAAATCTTCTTTCAGTGGCATAATTAACATCATCAGGTCACTATGTCTTGTTTGGTCCGCAAGATGTGAAGGTGTATAAAAATATGAAGATATCAGAAAATCCAACGATGGAGGGATGACGATTGGAGTCTGTATCTGTGATGTCAGTAGAGTCTGCATATGTAGACAAGACAGCAAAGATCGAGATAGTAGATTTATGGCACATGAGGTTAGGTAATGTTAGCTATTCTAAGGTAAGTGTGATGATGAAGAAGGAGATGTGTAAGAGACTTCCTCAACTTGACGTGAAAGCGTACACGTTCTGTGCAGGATGTCAGCATGAAAAGCACTTCAATTACCACATGAGGAATCCAAGTTTAGAGCAAAGGAACCATTAGAGTTAGTACACTCTGATGTGTTCATACCAGTCAAGCAACCATCTGTAGCGCTCTGAATTTCCAATATAATAAACTCAGAAATACGTGGCACAATTTCCAGCATCTATCTCAATGTAACAGTAAACATAGCCAAACACATCAACTTCTGTTACATCAATTCCTTACAAAGCACAGTAGAAAATTAAATACCTTGAATTATAATTTCTTTCTTTTACAACAAATTCTTTTACAATTTGCATAAGCCACATTATCATTCTACCATATGCATCCAAATCCCAAGCTATAGGTACCTACCTGTAAAACAAGAGGCTAGAGATAACCCTAACCCCCCAAACTACAGGGGTCAGCCGTAATGGTGTAAGCGATATCAAAAGAAATACAATATAAATGAAGCATAAAGAACAAAGTCATAATCAACACATTCCCCACAGTAGTAACACATGGATGATGGAAATGATGATAAATAACATGAAAACATCAAGTGAAACTAGGCTAAGTGTCAGGTGTAGAAAAACAGAAAATAAACATGCATAAAACCAAGTCAAGAAAATACAAATACAGTATGATGACTTTCTAATGCATACTTGGTGGAATCTATGCATTCCATACTACATAGGTCCGGTGCAAGCCCTTATTGTTCTTCATTTTATAGGGTTAGATCCCTCGTTATGAAACTAATACTACTACGTGATAGAAACAAGATCTAGATTACTCTGCAAATAGGCCTGACAACACTCAACGCGCAAGCACCATGTAAGCATAGCTAAAAAATCGGAGAATCACCTCCCTACCGTATACCCCATGAATAGGCCTGCCGACCCTTGATGTGCAGATACACAGTATATCCGGTGAATAGGCCTGCCGACCCTCGACACGCGAATACACCGTATGTTTCGTGAATAGGCCTGCTGACCATCGACACACTAACATACCAACTGTCCTCTCGGGACACAACAACACACAGTCCTGGAACGCATCCGTTGGACTAACCCCGAGAGCATATACTTACGTTTATCAAGTTCTATCACATCTCCACTAGTGCCAGTCCATAAGTTGGTTATTATTAATTAAAACACAATTCCCCTCTAGAGTTGGTGTATCCTGCCGGACTTAATTCCACAAAAAATAATCCCAAGACCCAACTGGTCAAAATCCACAAAATCTTATTTGCCAGTTCACAAGAATCCCACTCAACTTTTAGAGACTCACAAGTCAAATATCAACACAAATTCCTTCTATAAAACTCTTAATTCCATCATCAAAACGTTTATATTAAGAAAACTACTTTCAAATCAACAAAATCCAAGTTTATCCAATATACACACAATTTCTAGAAATGAAATAAGATATTAAATTCTCCAAATAATTGAGCTTTGTATTTTGAAGTCGTAGAAAATCGCAAAACATCAATTCCTTAGAAAACCGTATATATTTCACTTAATAAAGTCATAGAAATACAATTTAAATTCTATTCTAATCAAAATATAACCCACTATAAAATACAGTAATCTACAGTAAAAACATCATGTAAAATAGTAGATCAATAATCCATAAGTTCGAAGAAATAATCGTTCAAGAAAACAACAAAATACTCCACAAAACAGCATAGACAACAGCTGTCGGTCGACTGTCAATATAGTTCAAAAATACGACGGTCGATTGGCATGCTAAAATTCCAAAATCTCCTAATTAACAGTCGACCGTGGATCCCAGTGTTGTTCTTGGGCGGTCGACTGGCATGTTCAAAACTCACAGCTTTAATATTCGTGCACTTTTAACCGATAATTCGATTTGATCTTTAAAAGCATCAAATTGTAAAAACAAAAACACTGAGATGATCAAATACAACTTGTCTAACACACTGGTGTTTATAAATCTAATCAGAATCTCATGAAATTCATAAAAGAGCAATTTTTCATTAAACTTCTTCAAAACAGGAATAAAGAAGTGTATATGTGCATATATGTGTTTATATATCAGCTTAAAGCTTGAAGAAACATTGTATAAGAGTAGTATAAAGTTTATTTCGATCTCAGCATCAATACAAATCAAGATTCAATCAAAAATTCAAAAAACATCCAAAAATCAATTTCGGCTGAACATTGTCAGACCCGAATTAGAAAAATTTAATTCAACCCTTCAAGACTTATTCTTTTTGATCCAAAAACCCCTTTGCAGCATTGTTATACTCGTATCACTACAAAACATGTGCGATTTACCGGCGTATATTCCCCGGCATTTTACCATTAGCGCCGGGGAAGGGAGTGACCAGGAATGGGGCGTCAGATTGGATGGTTATACACCGGCGGCCTCTATAAAATGCCGGGGAATCATGATATTCACCAGCGTTTTATTTAGAAATGCCGGTGAATGGTATTATTCACCGGCATTTTAATAACAAACGCCGGGGAATATATAGATACATTCACCGGCGTTCGTAATTTCAAATGCCGGTGAATTAACTGAGATAAATATCCTCGAACCCTAACATTTTGCTCGCTAATTTCCCAAACCTAATTTTCGCCGCCATCATTTTCCCTCCTCCCTCTCTCTATTTCTCGCGCTTCGCCTCTGTCCCTTCATCATCTTCGACAGCCCAATTCGATTTCCCTCCCCCCTCTCTCTATTTCGCGGTGAATTTGCGATCGAAAACCACCGCTCGTCGCCTCGCTCTCTCTCTATCTCCTACGCCACCGCTCGTCGCCCCCCCTCTCTCTTCGGTAATTTCTTTTGATTTCTCTCCTTTTCACTGTCAAAGATGCTGAATTCATGCATCTGATTGGCATCTTAGCATGATTTTTTTACCAAAATGGGTTAACTGTCAACTAAGGATGCTGGCTGTATACCAAAATCCTCCAAATCTGTACAAGAATTGGGCTGAACAAACCTTGTGCAGGTTTATTTTGGAGCCACAAACATCATGATTTAGTTGGGATGAAGAATTAATAGAGAAACATATATGCTTAGATACTAGAAATTTTCATTTCCTTTTACTGTTAAAGAAACTGAATTCATGCATCTGATTATCATCTTGGCATATTTTTTTACCAAAATGGGTTAACTGTCAACTAAGGATGCTGTATGTATACCAAAATCCTCCAAATCTGTACAAGAATTAGGCTGAACAAACCTTGTGCAGGTTTCTTTTGGAGCCACAAACATCAATGGTTTAGTTGGGATGAAGAATTAATAGAGAAACATATATGCTTAGATACTGGAAATTTTCATTTTCTTTTACTGTTAAAGAATCTGAGTTCATGCATCTGATTGCCTTCTTAGCATGTTTTTTTTACCAAAATGGGTTGACTGTCATCTAAGTATGCTAGCTGTATACCAAAATCCTCCAAATCTGTACAAGAATTGGGCGGAATAAACCTTGTGCATGTTTCTTTTGGAGGCACAAACATCATGATTTAGTTGGGATGAAGAATTAATAGAGAAACATATATGCATAGATACTGGAAATTTTCATTTTCTTTTACTGTTAAAGTAGCTGAATTCATGCATCTGATTGCCATCTTAGCATGATTTTTTTACCAAAATGGGTTCACTGTCAACTAAGGATGCTGTATGTATACCAAAATCCTCCAAATCTGTACAAGAATTGGGTGAGAACAAACCTTGTGCAGGTTTCTTTTGTAGCCACAAACATCAATGGTTTAGTTGGGATGAAGAATTAATAGAGAAACATATATGCTTATATACTGGAAATTTTCATTTTCTTTCACTGTTAAAGAAGCTGAATTCATGCATCTGATTGTCATTTACATTAAACAATGCTTAGTGTCATTTGCATCAAACTATCATTGTAGTTGAATTTGTTACAAATCTCACTTTTTTAATTTTTTGTAATTATGTTGGTTTGTTAATCCTAGATAATAGTGGCAGTCAAACAGAGGAGGGGGAGGGTAGCATGCCGCCCATTGTCAAAAAATATCGAGGGCGAACTAAGATGACGGGCATATGGAAACTTAAGAATGACTAAAGGATTGTGGTGGAGGAAAACGGTGTCGGGCAACCGGTTGGTGATAATGCAAGCAAATTCTCATCCTTTATTGGGGTAATAGCAAGCAACCCACGGATAATTCCACCGGTAAGTCTTTAAATTGGTAATTTTGAAGATATTATAATTTTGAATGCATGAAAGACACGTATTAGTGTTTGTGAGTCTGCATTGTGGCTGTCGTCTATGTTTCTTAATTGGGCTGTAATTAGAAAGAAAGGGCTCGAGTGGAGATCTGAAAACCCATATAGAGACATCTCGTTTATTATAATCTATTATTATTGTTGGACCAACCCCCTCTTGCTGTGTGCGTGTGTTGAAGAGAAAGAAGGGATGAGAAAGAGCTGAGGAAAATGCCGCTATGTTAGCCTGGTGTATCCTCATTCTCTACCATTACTCTTTTTGGCTCCATTTATGGCTTCTATATTAAATTGGTTTCTATCCACGATGACAGTTCCGTAAAACTACACTTGATATGAGCCCTGTTCTTATTGTTCTTCAAACACTAATACGTGTCGTTCATGCATTCTATGACCAACCCCACTTTGGCATATAGCATGCTTAGATGACATTCTATGACCTGCACACATGTTTGTTCTGCCCAATTCTTGTACAGATTTGGAGGATTTTCGTATACAGCTAGCATCCTTAGTTGACAGTGAACCCATTTTGGTAAAAAATCATGCCAAGATGATAATCAGATGCATGAATTCAGCTTCTTTAACAGTAAAAGAAAATGAAAATTTGTAGTATCTAAGCATATATATTTCTAGATCCAGGATCAAAAATTTTGATTGGGTTGTGATTGGATTTTTTAGTGACTATCAACAAGTGTTCTTAATTGGGCTGTGATTAGAAAGAGATGGCTCGAGTGGAGATCTGGAAACCCATATAGAGACATCTCGTTCATAATAATTTATTATTATTGTTGTTCTTGTCGCTATTGCTGTTGTTGCTGATGTCTCTTTATGTGCGTTTGCTGAAGAGAAAGCAGGGATGAGAGAGAGATGAGGAAAATGCCGCTATGTTAGTCTGGTGTATCCTCATTCTCTACCATTCCTTTTCTGGCTTCTATATTTGGTTTCCTTTCACGATGACAGGTCCTTAAAACTACACTTGATATGAGCCATATTCTTATTTTTCTTCAATAAAAATGGGAGTTTTGGTTATCCAACAAACATGTACCCGCATACTTCCAAATGGCATTTCCTTTAGAAAGTCGGACTCCGAAGAATCGATCTATGACTAGAATCTCTATTCAAAGCCCAATCAAAATTTGTCATCCAGGATCTAAAATCTTCTTTGAGCCACAAACATCAATGGTTTAGTTGGGATGAAGAATTAATAGAGAAACATATATGCTTAGATACTGAAAATTTTCATTTTCTTTTACTGTTATAGAATCTGAGTTCACGCATCTGATTGCCTTCTTAGCATGTTTTTTTACCAAAATGGGTTCACTGTCAACTAAGGATGCTATATGTATACCAAAATAATCCAAATCTGTACAAGAATTGGGTGAGAACAAACCTTGTGCAGGTTTCTTTTGTAGCCACAAACATCAATGGTTTAGTTGGGATGAAGAATTAATAGAGAAACATATATGCTTATATACTGGAAATTTTCATTTTCTTTTACTGTCAAAGAAGTTGAATTCATGCATCTCATTGTCATCTTAGCATGATTTTTTTACCAAAGCGGGTTAACTGTCAACTAAGGATGCTATATGTATACCAAAATCCTCCAAATCTGTACAAGAATTGGGTGAGAACAAACCTTGTGCAGGTTTCTTTTGTAGCCACAAACATCATGATTTAGTTGGGATGAAGAATTAATAGAGAAACATATATGCTTATATACTGGAAATTTTCATTTTCTTTCACTATCAAAGATGCTGAATTCATATATCTGATTGTCATTTTCGCATGATTTTTTTACCAAAATGGGTTGACTGTCAACTAAGGATGCTGTATGTATACCAAAATCCTCCAAATCTGTACAAGAATTGGGTGAGAAAAAACCTAGGTTTCTTTTGTAGCCACAAACATCATGATTTAGTTGGGATGAAGAATTAATAGAGAAACATATATGCTTATATACTGGAAATTTTCATTTTCTTTTACTGTCAATGATGCTGAATTCATGCATCTGATTGTCATCTTAGCATGATTTTTTTACCAAAATGGGTTAACTGTCAACTAAGGATGCTGTATGTATACCAAAATCCTCCAAATCTGTAAAAGAATTGGGTGAGAACAAACCTTGTGCAGGTTTCTTTTGTAGCCACAAACATCATGATTTAGTTGGGATGAAGAATTAATAGAGAAACATATATACTTATATACTGAAAATTTTCATTTTCTTTCACTATCAAAGATGCTGAATTCATGCATCTGATTGTCATCTTAGCATGATTTTTTTACCAAAATGGGTTGACTGTCAACTAAGGATGCTGTATGTATACCAAAATCCTCCAAATCTATACAAGAATTGGGTGAGAACAAACCTTGTGCAGGTTTCTTTTGTAGCCACAAACATCATGATTTAGTTGGGATGAAGAATTAATAGAGAAACATATATGCTTATATACTGGAAATTTTCATTTTCCTTTACTGTCAAAGATGCTGAATTCATGCATCTGATTGTCATCTTAGCATGATTTTTTTACCAAAATGGGTTAACTGTCAACTAAGGATGCTGTATGTATACCAAAATCCTCCAAATCTGTACAAGAATTGGGTGAGAACAAACCTTGTGCAGGTTTCTTTTGTAGCCACAAATATCATGATTTAGTTGGGATCAAGAATTAATAGAGAAACATATATGCTTATATACTGGAAATTTTCATTTTCTTTTACTGTGAAAGAAGCTGAATTCATGCATCTGATTGCCTTCTTAGCATGATTTTTTAACCAAAATGTGTTAACTGTCAACTAGAGGATGCTGTATGTATACCAAAATCCTCCAAATCTGTACAAGAATTGGGCTGAACAAACCTTGTGCAGGTTTCTTTTGGAGCCACAAACATCATGATTTAGTTGGGATGAAGAATTAATGGAGAAACATATATGCTTAGATACTGGAAATTTTCATTTCATTTTACTGTTAAAGAAACTGATCGCATGCATCTGATTGTCATCTTAGCATGATTTTTTTTACCAAAATGTGTTAACTGTCAACTAAGGATGCTGGCTATATACCAAAATCCTCCAAATCTGTACAAGAATTGGGTTGAACAAATCTTGTGCAGGTTTCTTTTGGAGCCACAAACATCATGATTTAGTTGGGATGATGAATTAATAGAGAAACATATATGCTTAGATACTGGAAATTTTCATTTTCTTTTACTGTTAAAGAAACTGAATTCATGCATCTGATTGTCATCTTAGCATGATTTTGATTGTCATTTTCATTTTCTTTTACTGTTAAAGAAGCTGAATTCATGCATCTGAAGATTTAAGATCCAGGATGGCAAATTTTGATTGGGCTGTGATTGGATTGTTTAGTGGCTGTCGTCTATGTTCTTAATTGGGCTGTGATTAGAAAGAGAGGGCTCGAGTGGAGATCTGGACCCATATAGAGACATCTCGTTTATAATAATTTATTATTATTGTTGTTCTTGTCGCTCTTGCTGTTGTTGCTGATGTCTCTTTGTGTGCGTGTGCTGCAGGGAAAGAAGGGATGAGAGAGAGATGAGGAAAATGCCGCTATGTTAGCCTGGTGTATCCTCATTCTCTACCATTCTCTGTTTCCATTTCTGGCTTCTATATTTGGTTTCCTTCCACGATGACAGTTCCTTACAACTACACTTGATATGAGCCCCTTCTTATTTTACTTATTTTTCTTATATTTGGTTTACTGTTGAACTAAATTATTGTTTTTTTTTTCATAGAGCGGTCACCCAGATGAAGGAAATTCTGATGATCAGCACTGAAGCTACTCGAGGGGTATGGATCTGTGGTCGGCCTACTCTAGTTGTTGTTGTTATGTTGTTCTTGTTGTTGTTATGTTCTGGATTGTTGTTTTAAGTAGTTGTTGAGATATTTGGGATGTTAATTACTGTATTTGTTAATTATGATGTTAATTATTCAGTGAATTTGGACGATTAATGGACTATGTGTGAAACTTTATTATCTTAATTAATTCTTGTGTTTGGTTGTGATTTGCGCATTAATATGCCTGAAATTGGTTGAATCAGTTGTGAATTAGTTTACAGGTTTTTTAAATGAAATTGTGAATTGAAATCGAATGAAAAATTGGAGCAGGAAAAACCAACGGGCATACACTGGCGTTTCATAGAACGCTGATGTATCTAATTGTTTAGTTGAAAATTTCGTTAGAGAGGCATTTCCACACAGGCGGGTGTACCTGTAAGTTGCAGCACTCCTAAGATATAAAACGCCGGTGAATATCTATATAGCGGCGTTTTACGACACGCCGGTGTTTGTAAGTAGGGAAAGAAGGGCGCTTAGAAACAAGCATACACCAGCGTTCTATGACCGCCGGTAAATATTACACATTCACCGGCGTTTGTACAATCGCCGGTGAAAAGATATATACCGGCGGTATGTGACCGCCGGTGAATGTATATTGGGGAAAGAACGGCACCCAGAAATCGCCATATACCGGCGTTTGTCTGGCCACCGGTGTATTTTAAAGATATACCGGCGTCCAGTAAAAACGCCGGTGAATGCGCCTATCTTTCCGCGACGCTCGATTCGGCGGCATTTGCACCGGCGTTTTTATAAACGCCGGTGAATGTTTCACCGGCATAAAAAACCGCCGGTGAAGGTCTAAAAAAACGCCGGCGAATAGGTTCTGTGTTGTAGTGTATACAACTAGTTAGATTAAATTTCCCATGAATATATCCATCCACAACACTCATTTAGTCAAGTTCCTTTCATCAAATATCGAAAACAGATCATACTCATATGCACACACAATATAGGTTCAATTTTGGTCACTTTTATGCCTTCTAACTTTTACAATCCATTATATATCCTCAAATTTGCAAATAAATAGAACCTCCATGAGTTATATTAAATTCTTAACATTCTTAAGTCATCCATATAGAGATTTTTATCATAACATTAATAAAAATCATACTTTTAACCACCCATCCATCAATAATTCATTATATCATCATACAATCATCTAACATGCATTCTACTTGGCAAATCATTACATACAACATGCATAGAATAGTAAGAAAGCAAACATATGTCACTCACCTTATTGAAGAATCAATCGAAATAATAAAGAGAATAAGAAAAACTCATCCTTTTGCAAAAATTCAAGATCCTGGGTTCGAAACTCCAAGAAAACCAATAGTAAAAATAGTTAGATTAACCAATTCAATTGAGATTTAAAATAAAAAATAACCATCCAGATCTGGCCGGCACTGGTTTCAAACTCAGAAAAATAATTATGTAATCTTGGCCTCTAAGTGGCAATTTTGCAAAAAGACCATTCTTTAACAAATTTACGAAATAAACCGAATCTATTAGAGTAAAAAGTAAAATCTTTACCTCTGAGTTGGCTAGCCATCATGCTCATCCCAGAAAAACTGAAATTCTGGAGTTTTTACTCCAAGTGGTAATTTTGCACAAAAGCCCATCTTTTTGTAATATTTGCAAATATGCCAAATAAATAACAGAAAATCCTAAAAAATTTATAATAATATCACTAATAAATATTAGGTTTTCCCAAAATAATTTCTGACTTTGAAATTCCCAAGAAAATATTTACCCGTGTTTTGCACGTGCAAAACGATAAGTTTTAGAAAAAAATGTTTCAATAAATCAATTTAATCCATTTAATAGTCTCAAAAACATTATTTAAAAATATAGGGTGTTACACCATCAGTTTGTAGAATGCGATATATGGCGACGTTTATTGGTGAGTTCTCAAGGTATGTGTGGGTTTTCTTTCTGAAAGACAAATATGACACATTATCAAAGTTTACAGAATTCAAAGAGACAATTGAACGAGAAGTGGGAAAGTAGATTCAATGTCCGCGTACAGACAACGGGGGAGAATATAGCTCAGGCGAGTTCTCTCAGTACCTTAGGGAATGCCTAATACATCATCAGTATACTTGGGCTAACACGCCGCAACAGAATGGCATAACAGAGAGAAAGAACCGACATCCTGCAGAAATTTGGCAGAGTATGTTACACGCAAAGAATGTACCTAGAAGGTTTTGGACTGAAGCGATGAGAACTGTAGCCTTTATGATCAGCAGACTTCCCCAACCCAGGTTAGGATTTGTTTCACCCTTTGAGAAATCATCTTTAGTATGTGTGTAAGCTGCAGAAGGCACTCTACGGATTGAAACAGTCACCAAAGGGCATGGGGTGGTAAGATTTCTGAATTTATTTCCAAGTCATGCCTGCAGATCATAGCTTATTCGTAAAAAACAATGGAGGAAAGTTAGTTGTTGTGCTAGTATATGTAAATGATCTAATAATTACTGGTGTTGATGAGACATAAATTCAACGAACAATGGAGAACTTGTTAGTTCGTTTCCAGACGAAAGAACTTGGACAGCTGAAGCACTTTCTTGGGCTAGAAATTGACCGAACACATGAAGCTCTATCAACAGAAATATGCCAAAGATTTGTTGTAGAAGTTTGGGATGTTTGAGTGCAAGCCAATCTCAATCTCGATGGAACCAAATGCTAAGATGCGTGCACATGAAAGCAAATACTTGGAAGAGGCAACGATTAATCGACAATTCGTAGGGAGTTTAATCTACTTAACCTTCACTCGACCTGATATTTCTTACGCAGTTGGAATGATGAGACATGCAAAATCCAATGAAGCCTCATTTAGAAGCGGTTAGGCGAATACTGAGTTATGTGAAGAGTACAATTGACTATGGTCTTCTGTACAAGAAATGTGAAGAATGAAAGCTAGTTGGTGATTGTAACACTGACCGTGCAAGAGATCATGACACTAGGAGATCAACCGCTGGGTACGCATTTATGCTTGGTTCGGGAACAGTTTCTTGGTGTAGCAAAAGACATCCGATGATATCATTGTCAACTACGAAAGCATAATACCGAGCAGTAGCTATGACAGCTCAAGAGAGTATATGGCTAATACTACTGATGAATGCTACATCAATCAGTAGACCACACTGTTCCATTGTACTGTGACAACTAGTCAGCAGTTCATTTGACAGAGAATCTAGTTTTTCATGCAAGAACTAAGCATGCTGAAGTGCACTATCACTTTATCAGAGAAAAAGTTCTATAAGAAGAGATTGAGATGAGGCAAATCAAGACGAATGATCAAGTTGTAAATTTGTTCACAAAGTGATTGAGTCTAGCAAGTTTGAAAACGATTGAGTCTACGCGGATGATCAAGTTGTAGATCAGTTTGGTAGTGTGCAAAAAGTGAGAGCTGGTGTTGAGAGGGGGGGGGGGGGGGGTTGAGATAAGTAGCATAAGCACAATAGTCAAGCCCAAATTTATTTCCCAAGTCCAATGTTAATTTAGAGCCCAATTTCTAGAAAGACTTTTCTAGAGAAATCCTTAAATAAAATTTAGATATTTTTTAGATGAGAAGCAAAGTAAAAAAATCTAGAGAGAATGATATTTTGATGGAGAATAAGAAATTTTTGGTGGACAATTCTAGAGGATAAATTGTAACCGTTAGATAATATGTGGTGGCACAATCATAGCCATTGCTTAAGGAGGTGCCATTAGTATAAATAGAGGGTAAGTTATTACATTTTGCATCAAGAAGCAGTAGTAAAAACAAGTAAGACAATAAATCTATAGAGTTCTTGAGAGGTTGTAGAAAGTGTGAGTGTTTGTAAATGTTGTGTTTTCTTGAAAGAGTATTGTATTTTTCTTCAAATTGAGGGTGATGTTTTTATTTATTGTTAGTATAATACAAGTAATTTGTTTATTTGTTTGTATCCAATATTTGTGCATTTAAGGTTGTGTGCTCCAAACTTTTCTCAACATGCCAGGTAAACATGGGGCCTACTCTGGCATTTTTGACAACCACCGGTATAGGCTGAACTCCTTGGCAATTTAAAAAATGCCGGGGTGGGCTTTCTTTTTTGTTGGGATAAATAACTACCTGGCATTTTCACAAGTTCCAGGGTTCCTCTTTTCTTATTTTTAAAAAAAAATTTAATTTATTATTTATTTTATTAATTCAATAAGAAAAGAACCAGAATGCTCATTTCAATTGCACACATAATTTTGGCATCACTGACGTCATTTCAATTGCGCACATATAGATAACAAGTTTCAACTTGTATTGTTATGAAAAGCAGGCAAAAGCAAATATAGATAACAGGCCTAAGATACATAACCACTGTATGATTATAATTTACTAGCACCCATCAACCAAGCAAATTTTAGTCGATCAGTTAATCCATTAATTTTGGCACTGGCAGCAGCTTTGGTGATGTAATCGTTCATGGCTTCATCACGTGATTTCCCTGTATTATTAAACACACAAGCCAATTATTGAATTTAGAAATAGATCAATTCATAGAGGCAGATAAATGCAGGAATTAAGAAAGGTACAGAGAAAGCTTGAGACGGACAACAACGTTCCCTGCATCCCATTCGCGCAGTATCTTGGGGATCAGATACCAGGGCAGCCTGCACAAAGTAGAAAGCACGAATACTCTCCCTGAGATGTGTATCTCATACCGGATACGAATCTATGGGATACTCGCCAGATACGTATCCCAGCAATTATTTTAAAGAAAGATCGGATACTCTGGGCATACTTTCGATACTTTGGGAATACTGTCGGATACATCGGGATATTCTGGGATAGTACTTGGAAATATATATATATATTCTACTATTCTCTTTGTCTTCTCCTTTTAAATCATAATTTCATTTGATGAAAAAATATTATTTTGTTTCATTTGATTAAAAGACGTCGACAAAATGATGGATGTAGGATGTACTTCTTGCTATTATTTTGGTTGATTGACTATTTGTATTATTGTATAAATTGCTGTATCTTTATTCACTATAATGTTTGAGTGTTAGATTTCATTAAGATGATAGATATATGACAGTAGGATGTATTGAAGGGTCTTGGTTGGTTCATGGTTATGACTTATGAAGTTATGATAAATGTAATTATGATACTGATTATATTGAATATGTTTAAGACTAACCTACTTTTATTTGAAAATTTTGGTCATGTAATATTGGAATTGGTGTTGTTGGAAACTTTGAATGATCCATTAATATGTTTTGTTTGACATTGGCTTATATTAATTTTAATAATCATGTTCTTGTTTCTTATTTTTTCATGTTCTTATTGAATTAAATATTTTAGTTTACTATTTATGTATCTAAAATATTAATTTTTAAAATTATTTTAATTTAGCGTATCCTAACGTACCCGTATGATAGTTTTGGAGTAATCGTCGTATCCGCGTACCAAATACGTACCGTACCGGATACACGTACCCGTATCCATGCTTCATAGTGCACAAAAGATCAATAATTATGTTAGCTTGCACTCATAAATCGTCATATTCTGAGGATGGGCAAATATTTGTCAGTAGTTCGTTGTTAGATACCATTATGGAGTGGAGAAAAGGAGTTCGCAATAGGTATAAATTGTTGTTGCTTATTTTGGTGTGGGAGCAAATAGATAGTGAGTTAATATTTGATTAAAACAACTAAAACCTGACCTTTGATCTTTGCCATAAAATGCGGTTAGAGCTCTTGAGATTGAATCTGGATTGTTGATTGAACACCGTGATCTGGATCCGATGGGGGCTGATGCGGTCGATGGATATGCAAAAAGCCTGAAACATGAGGGTTGTCCCCAGCAATAGACCCTCCGATACTCAAGTCAAAACAAGAGAGAGAGAGTTTGAGAGAGAAATTATTGATTACCTTCTGACTGAAGAACGGGGAGGGTATTTATAGGCCTGAGAAACAATACAGGAGATTGATACGAATCCATTGGATCGACTATGAATTCCTTATCTCCTATTCGAATCTCTCCCTCAAGAGATAAACACTCTTATTTGGGGATAAGAGATTTGACTAACAACCCTCATGGGCCGGGTCTGTCTTAGTGGGCCTAATCTATCACTTTTATGGGCTTGAAAGAGGCCAATGTCTTGTAGAGGAGTCTGGAGAAGGCCGGACCCATTAAAAATACTCGTTATGATTAATCTGCCTATAGACGCTTTGAGATCTATGCTGGAATCATAGGGTCCTAATTTCCTGCAATTTTTACCATTATCATAAGTTCCTTATTCCCGGAAGACAATTTTCTTGGTTTTTGGGGAGTAATTCGCCGTATTTTTGAATTCTAAAATACAATCTTAGCTTTCAGGGTGTACCAAAAATACCTAGAACTGATCAGAGGCTTCTGAAGGCTGCAAATATCTTCCTGGATTTTTTTGGAATTTTTCATATTTTTTTAGATTTTTCCGAATTTTTCTGGATTTTAAAATAATTCCCCCTAATTTAAAATCACTTTTTCGAAATTTATAATTAATAAATCAAATTTTAAACTATTTTTTGGAAATTTTAATTATTTCTCCAAATTTAAATAATGATTTTTGGATTTTTTATTTAACTTTTTGAATTTTAATGATTTTGGGGACCTTTTTGTGAAATTACCAAACTCATATCACATTTTAAAAGTGATCTGAGGTGTTGATGAAGATGAGCTTGCGCGCTGATGTGCTTGAACGGCTGTGCTGAGGATGTGACATGGCGACATCACGGACGTCAATCACAACCCAGTTCGTCCGCTGAGTGGGATTAGACGGCTGTGAAGGCACTACAATGGTGATGGAGATGTGGCTTGATCGGGAGCGCATCAGAGAGCGGCTCGCCCGCTGAGTGGGATCGAACGATGGAGAAGGAAAGTGAGGGGACAAAGCTGGCATGGTACGATCTTGAGCGCTGATCTCACGCTAGCGTGCATATGGCGCTAGCACGCATCTCGCGGCGATCTGATGGCCAATGACTATAGAGAGCGAGCACCTAGCTTGGCTGAAGGTTTCACCGACCTATGGTGACTTTTTTGAACCTTGAGGGCTTCATGGAGCTGTGGGGAACCTCATTCCTGGGAGAGCTATGAGCTCTTGCCTTCGTCTAGCGACCTTGATGTCAAGCCATTATCTTCATAGACTCACCTCCCTCACCGAGCTATGAGCCTCGCCGAGCTACAAAGACTCGATCGTCGTCGAGCGATGGAGCTTCGAGTGTCACCATACTATGGAGTCCTGAACGTCGCCAAGCTAGACTTGATCATCGCCAAGCTATGCAGCTTCTTTGCTTAGCTATTGGTTTTCGCCGAGCTTTGAAGCTTGTTGCCATCTCAGTGGAGCTTCGTGCGAGTTTTCGCCGAGATATGAAGGTATTAATGCCGCCGTGCTATTGGTTTTTGCCGAGCTACGAGATAGTGGTAGAGCCATGGTGGCAGAGCTTATGAATGAGCATGGCTGAGCTACGAAGACGGCGATCGTCATCGAGTTAGGAGTTCCTCTGCCGAGCTATTCCGCCACATCTCACCGAGCAATGAGATTCATTTCGCCGAGATACTCCTTGTTAAGCTATGAAATGGCGACCAAGCTATGAGCCTCACTGAGCTATGGGAGAGTTCTGGTCGCCATTTTGCCGAGCTATGAAGGTGCTTGGTTGTCGAGTTATACAAGCTATCAAATTTCAAAGTTTTGAGCTATGGAGCTCCGCCAAGCTATGGGTGTTGCGAGCTATGGAGTTTGAGGAGCTCGACAATTGGAATCGATGAGCCAGTTGGAGATGCGGAGTTGGGTCGAAGAGGAGCTTTGAATCTCTGTTTTTGAACAAGGTAATTTTGAAGGAGATGGGTTTTTTCTTTCGAAGAAGAAGGAGCAACTAACGGGTTAGGGATTTTGGGTTTTGGAGTGTAGACTCATATACCCATTAGCTTAAATAGGTGATAGAAGCTAGGGTTTTGGTACATGGGCTTGGAGCGTAGACTCGACCTAAAGCTTTCAACTGAAACCCATGCTATTTCCTCTTCTTTTGAAACCGTAAAACTTAAGTTTTTCTCCTCCTAATGGGTTTTTTAGATTTTTGAAACTTTGATTCTACACGGAGTTTGCCTTGTTCGGAGTTGAGTTGGTTTTGAAATTGATCTTGATTAAGGGTGAGATTGAAAACAATCGGTGATGATTGGGAACCATCGTAGGGCTTGTATACTTGATCAGGTGGAAGCTTGGTTGGTGATGGATTTCTTTTTGTTAATGGTGAATCTTGTGCCCACCAATTGTTTGTGAAATTGTTTACCCAATCACACCCACCAAGTGTTTTTTGAAGTGTTTACACCACCGAACTGCTTCTTTCATCGGCCGGGCATTGTAACGTTTGCCCATTTTGCCGGCCGACTATCTTTTTTTTTTTGACTATCTTATTACTGGGATACTATTCTTATTGGACCTGGTGTATTGTGATCCGACCGTTGAATCTTGTGGAGGTCTCAGATCCCACCACGTGGTGATTTGATCTCCGGGGTTCTATAAATAGGAGTTGATTTCACCCGTCTCTCCCACATTAACCACATTCACTTTCTCTCTTTAGAAAATTTTGAGAGCTTCTCTCTTTAGAAGTTATGGTGTTTTTACCGGGCAGTGTTGGTGGGTCGTCTGGTGTTGGACGACGGTGCTAGTTTCAACTGTAGATTTGGTGTTCCCATTACTTTGACTAGGTAACACTCTTACGATCGTTGTTTATTATGTCTAGCATTCTGTCGACATGTGCTTCTTCCACATCGGTTAGTCTAGATGTAGACAATGGTGTTGAGTTTAGACAATTCACTGGAGGGGAGAAAGGGATTGATGTAGCCGGTCATTTCACTATTGTGGAGATGATCGTCGAGCCTAAGAGAGATAGGGGATGCGAACTTAAGACCCCGATGTTCTTAGTTCCTGAAATGGGTTAGGGAGTACTCTGTAGTTGTCTGAGATTTTCTTAGGGGTGGCATGGAATATGACGAGCCAGAGCATGTCTATACTACTGAGGCTGATTATGACCTCACCATCCTTACACAGGAGGAGCTCACCGTGATTAGGACGGGCTTCAGGATTCCTCACGAGTACACATTACTCCTGCCGGTCCCGGAGTTAGGGTCTGCTATACACTGTTATAGGAATACTGTTTATTTCCATGCAATGCCTTCTTCGCAGGGCTTCATTTGCCCCTTCACCCATTTGTCAAAGAGGTGCTTAACAGGTATCAGCTGTGTCCGGTGCAGCTGATGCCAAACACGTAGAGGCCTATTGTCGGATTTGTTTTACAGTGTCGCAGGCTCGGGGCTGAGTCGAGTCTTGTTGTGTTTAGATGATATTTCAAACTTATCCAACTTAGTAAAATGGAGGAGCATTGGTACCTTAGCCCTTTTAATAATTGGGGGGGGGGGGGGTTAGTCGATGCTCCCCGTTCGATTAGATGTTGAAAGGAGAAATTTCTAGTTGTTCGTAGTGCCGAGTCATGGGGAAAACCTATAACATGGAGGAGAACAGTTCCATCGGTGGTGAGGGAAGAGCCGATAGTGACCTTGGAAGAGAAGAGTGTTAGCGATGCTCTTCTTCCATTGAAGGTGTTGGCATGGCAAGACACCACCGATGAAGTATTCTTCGAAGGTGGTCCTGCTCGGTTGTTTCCAATATGGTTTTCCCGTTGTTGCTTTCTTGTCGTTTTGTTCATGACTTTGTTGGTTTTATTTTGTATCACGAGTTCTAACTCCTTCGTGATTCACCTTGCAAGAAAAACAGGCATGGATTATGAGGACACATTGGCAGACTTGGATTTGCTTCACAATAAGAGGGTTGATGAGCCAAAGAAGCGGAAAAGGTCGGCGATCCATCCTCCTCCTTCCCAGGACCCGTTGCCCCAGGCCCCTGCTATACGTACTAAGCCAGCTTCAGAGGCACAGCTCGCTGCTGCTGTGGGTTCCTCCTTGGCTGCGATCATGGCAAGTGCCACGCCAGCTGCACTGATTAGTGAGGCTGCTGCGGTTCTCATTGACGGGAGGAAGATAGTCTATATGTAACGCCCCAAACTTCTTATATGGAGAATTCGGGACACGAGCTAGGACCTTTACATTCAATTAGCCTCAATACACAGAAAAACAGGAAAATTTAAAACTTTTTATTCAACATAAATGTATTACAAGTCTGAATGTTATAAACTGCAATACATTACATCAGTGTTACAATAATATCTTTAAAAACCCAAGTGTTACAAAACAAATTTACATCAGAGTATAATGAATAAGGAACAACACTTGGTACTTCACTTGGATGCTTCCCAACAAATAAATGAATTACAACAATTGTTACAAATGGAATATATATTACAGCGGAAATAAAATCGACTCTTGCTTCTCTCGCCTTGAGTCCTCCTGAATCCTGTATATGTACTTCTACAATCCAGTACCGATTGAAATGGGGACGTCAGTACATATACTGACGCTTTAAGGCTGATGACTAGCAGCGATTCTCCACTTTAAGCAAACAGATTGATGAAAAGAGAAACGTGTATATATAATTTATGTGTCAGTGTATGCTATGTCTTAGACACTAATGCCCGATTAACTAATGCGATTATGCACTTATTCTAATGCAAGCAAGACTTTGGAACAGTATGTAGCCCATACTACATATGCCCCATATCAAGCCGTTTCTTCATATATAGGGATTTGAACCCGTGCCATGAATTCTACTCTTATACTCGACCTGTCTCTGAAGATACGACATGACTGATGAGGTTGCCCTGAAACGGTCTAATCCCGCCAGGCGCACCGGACCTCACTCAAATATCTGACGAATCTTTCGAGTTTCCGCAGTCGCAGGTTAGTTCGAAGCATCCCCTGCCGCCCTCTAGCCAGACCGTAGTCTATGGCTCCTCGCCCTTAGATATAAGACAAGATGGAGTTCCGGGGGTCAATCCCCCTAGCTCCGACAGGAATCGCTCCCGCATATCAAGACACTTCAGAAATTAACAGTCGAGATATGGATCCCGTGTTCCCAACTCGTGAGAAGGCAGTTACCATATCCCTTTGACAAGAAGGGTACAACCCAATAACACCACCTAGTGTCGGCCTATAGGATAGGTCGGATCATATGGTATCACCCTTAACACCAACTCTTTCCCTTCGGCAAAAAAATGACAATAAGTAAAGGTTAAGTAGTAATAGCTATAAGTTACTACCCTAACGATGTCACTAAACCACAACAATCTCATGGGGTTTCAATAAGAACTTTCTTAAGATTATCCCGATCCAACTCATGGCCTATCGATCCAAGACACC
Source organism: Hemerocallis citrina (assembly GCA_017893485.1). NCBI lineage: Eukaryota > Viridiplantae > Streptophyta > Magnoliopsida > Asparagales > Asphodelaceae > Hemerocallis > Hemerocallis citrina. The sequence continues at coordinate 248,588,627 of CM030362.1, read as the reverse complement.
GGTGACGGGATCTCCCTCACTCATCACTACCCTTAACTGGCATCTCGTCAACACTCTCGGCCCGCGGTCAACCCACATCAGTTAAGAGCCGTTGGTGCTCGAGGTGCGATTTATCCATAGTTTCCAAGGTGGTAAGATGCGAGTCTTGATGGTCGATGACCCCTTGGGTAACTATAAGACCCTAGACAAGCTTTTACCGAGGTAACAATCCTAGTGACTTTCCCAACCATTATTACTCATATATTGAAGATGAAGCATGTTCACATCATATGGTCCAATTTCAATTAGAACCGCATACAACTAGAACTCATGGGTTCTTTTTCCCAAATTTGAACTAGGACAACATGCGACTAGGTTCATGGGTTCTTTCTCAAGGTTGAGCTAGAACCACCTAGAACCTAAATGCATGGTTTCCTCGCCAATTCGAGCTAGAACTATCATGGAGCTAGTTTCATGGGTTTCTTCTTAAAAATCGAACTAGAACAACTATGGAACATGAGTTCATTTCAATAGTTCAATTTGATTAGCATGCAAGCTAAACTCATGGGTTCCTTTTAGAATTTAATTAAAACCACTACAACATATAACTTAAACATGCATGGAATCTAAAACAACCATACAAACTCAAGCATGGGTTCTTTTAAATTTGGAACAACTACACATCTCAAGCGTGGGTTCTTTACTAGAACTACTACAATATCTCAAGCATGGGTTTCTTTCTACAACAACTCAAGCATGGGTTTCTTAGTATAATCAACTCAAGCATTGGTTACTTACTACAATCAACTCAAGCATGGGTTACTTACTACAACAACTCAAGCATAGGTTTCTTACTACAACTCAAGCATGAATTCTTTACTACAATAAATTGCAACTCAAGCATGGGTTTCTTACCACAATCACTCAAGTATGGGTTACTTACTAGAATCAATTAAACAATGGGTTACTTACGACAACAACTCAAGCATGAGTTTCTTACTACAACTCAAGCATGAATTCTTTACTACAATAATTAGCAACTCAAGCATGGGTTTCTTACTACAATCAACTCAAGCATGGGTTACTTACTACAATCAACTCAAGCATGAGTTTCTTACTACAATCAACTCAAGCATGGGTTACTTAACTACATACACCTACAACAATTCAGGCATGGTATACAACTTAACATGGGTTTCTTTACTACGTCAACCTACAACAACTCAAGCATGGTATACAACTTAAGCATGGGTTTCTTTACTACATCAACCTACAACAACTCAAGCATGGTATACAACTTAACATGGGTTTCTATACTACATCAATCTACAACAACTCAAGCATGGTATACAACTTAAGCATGGGTTCTTTACTTCACAACTTAAGCATGGTTTCTTTACAACACAACTTAAGCATGATGGGTTCTTTAGTAACAACTCAAGCATGGTATACAACTTAGGCATGGGTTTCTTTACTACATCAACCTATAACAACTCAAGCATGGTATACAACTTATAAAGCTACTAAGGACTTATCTAGATTATTACATAAACTACCTCTTTTATGAATTACAAGTCCTACTTATTACAAAAATCTAATTTTATCAAATCTACAAGTTCCTACATATTACAAAACTATATTTATTGAATCTACAAATCCTACATATTACAAAACCTACCTTTTATTTAGTTTACAAATCCTACATAATACAAAAACTTACTTTTATTGAGTCTACAAAATTCTACATGTACAACCCACTTTTCTTCATTCCCACACGTTCCTACATACAATAAGATCAACTTTTTATGAACTAGGGTTAGTAAAGATTGATTTCTTAACAAAGTAGAGACCAACATACAATAAAAACTTATCTTTTATTAGGCTAGATGAGTTCTACAACCCCAAAAATGGGTATGTAAGTATAGTCACTACCTTAATCTTTATATGCACATAGTTTAGGTCCAAGTTGTAGTTTTGTGTTAACAAAATAACCACATAACCACAATAATCATAACAAGGTTAAAGATTACACCTTTATGTGTTTCATTTAAGTTCCACCATCCATCTTTTTTTTATGGGATCATTTTGATCCCTACAGCCACTTTATGCTTAATAATTAGTCCAAGTTATTTTTTTTAGAATACACACACAACAAAAGAGGACAAGAATCAACACAAATAAAATAGAGAAACCCCACCTTGATTTTCAACCATTCTTATGCACAAATCTTAGTCCAAGTAGTTCAAAATAATTATTGTAACAATAATAACCATAACAAGGTTCAAGATTCTATCTTTATATGATTTTGTTGAGTTCTACCATTCCATATTTCTCATGGGATCATTTTAATCCCTACAATTATGTTTATGCTAAGAAATTTAGTCCAAGTTATTTAGAAGCATACATACAACAACCACCCATCATAAAGATGAGTTCTTTTTATCTTACCACAAACAACCATCAAAGATGGGTTCTTTTTCACATACAACACATAGCCAACCCTAAAGATGGATTCTTTTCTATATACACAAATGTTGTAGCTGAATCTGGTGTGGGGCAAACAGATAGTATTTGTGGATTCTTGGGAAACTTTGAATAACAAACCCGTTACCTGTTCCGCCGGAGTTTGACTGTTGCTCCCGCCATTCACCTGCAAAAAGTGCGAGACACCGAGGTTGTTCCCGGCGACGCATCCTCCGACGCTCAAGTCAGTAATCAGAAATGATCATGAAAGAGCGTAAAACTGGCAAAAGATTGATTACCTCTTAATGGAGATGGATGGGGTATTTATAGGCGCTGTCAGGATCAGATTAGGAAGGTAATTCCTGTGGTTAGATAAGGAAGGTAATCCCTAATCCCCAGTGAAAGGATAGATATGAATCAGGGCCGTTGATTAGGATTTAATCAGAAACCATAATTCTATCCTTTCTGGACCGGGTTTGCTGCGGGCTGAAACTTGCACCCAGTTGAGGTGGATCCGTTTGCGGGTTAGTGGGTCTTCGAGGAGGAGAACCCGTACCCGCTTCAGACCCATTGGTGGGTGAAATTACCGTTTTACCCCTGGGCTTCAAGATTCGTGCCCGATTTGGACGGTTCCGATTTAACCCCATTTTTAGCCATATCAACAAAATAAATAACCCTAAAGATGGGTTCTTTTTCACATACACAAAATAAAAATGGAAAGAAACATATAAAGAGAGTAGAGAACCCCCACCTTGATTTTCTTTGTGGGAAGGACTAGCCAAGCTACCTTCTCCTTCCTCCTAGCTTCAACTACAACTTCAATGAAGAACTCTTATGAAAAACCCCAAATGAAGAACACTTAGGATATCTTCTCTTTCTTTTCCTTTTTATTTGTAAATTAGACAAAGAGTGAAAGGGGGGTATTTATAGGATGAAATGAAGGTGGAGAGTGCAAAATACACCAACACAATTGCACAAACCCCCTTGGGGTTCATTTTGGCCGGCCATAGCTGTGGTGAGGTGGAGGGGGTGAGGTGGAGGGGAGAGTTCTAGTAGAAACACCTATTAAACTCTTATGTATATTAATTAATCCTAAACCCTAGGTTTAACCCTCCAAACAAATCCTAGCCATCCAATTTTGATTAATCATGACAAAAATAAGATATTTTTTTCCAAAACACATACTACATGATTTGTTCAAACATTCGAAATCGGTACAATACGCATACAGATGTATTAATATATATACCAATAATTTCCGTTTGTTAAACCGCACAATCCGCATAAAAATAATTTAATTCCGTAAATAATAATAAAATAAATTTTGTTATCAGCTCGGAAGTCTCCAGTACCAATTTACACAATACAGATGTACACAGACTGGTATATACACATAGATAATGTTTATTAACAAAACCGGGTAATATCCACCAAAAATATTTCAATTCTGAAAATTAAAATAAAATAATAATAAAATAATAATTTTAAATACCTACCCGAAATTTTCCAGATATTTTTTCAAAAAATGCATTTTACAGGGTTTTGTACAAGTGCAAAAAACTGATACAATACCTGTATATACTTATTAGTATATATATCCAGATCACTTTTTATTTAGAAAAACCAAGAAATTTCCATAAAAATATTTTAATTTAAAAATAATAATTATTATAAATATTATATCCGTCCAGGATATTACAATACTCCCTCCTCATAATAGTTCTGTCCTCAGAACTGCGTTAAGTCAGGGAAACAGTAAAACACCCATACTCTAAGTAACTTGGGGAAAGAAAGCTTATACAGCTTTCCGACTCCCAAATGACTCATCCACGAACAGGTTCTCCAAAGAACCTGACCTCGATCCCTAAGCTGCCTGCATACTTTGCCAAAATCGAGATGTAACTCTTGACTCTTGGTCAGAATTGCTGACAGCAGCACTCCATGCTGCTTCATTACGCCATCAGTGTGGACTTCTGCTAATTTCTATAGCGACTAAGTTATCTGTATTGGGAGAAAAACATGTAGACTCTGTCAACTGATCCTCAATATCCCAAATTGAGTCACACATTTTCGAACTTCTGGGTAATCTTGTGACGAAGTCCATACCGACATTCTGAGATTTTCCTTCATCAACTTGCCACTTTGGTGCTTCAATCCCTGCATCTTCTGCCTAAGCCTTCTGACTTGCTCACTTAGATTCGGTTGTGGCTTCAATCGTGCCAAAACTAAGCTCCAATCTTGAGTAATCACTTCAATACTGGCTTGCCGGATCTCATCATCTTGCTTCTTACTTCCTTCACGGTCCTTGGCTGTGGCTAATTCCTTACCTATCTCAATCTTTTGCACTTCGGTAGCCACTCCCTCCTTAGAATAGGACATGGCCTACGAACATCACTTTTGACTTCCAGGATTCTCTCCTATAATTTGTTCAAAGCTGACGCTTCAGATGGTGTAATTAATAAAACTACATCTAGAGTTACCTCCCGCACACATCTCAACTTCTTAAAAAATAAATTAGACAAAGAATATAATGAACCTCAATTGAACAAAACAGTTGCGTGGATTCCATATATATATAAATCCAACTGGTAACAAAAAGTGTTACATCATATATTACTTCTTCAGTCTAAATAAAATTCAAAATACAACTTTAAACTTAGTTGCAACTCCATATGCACCTACCGGTACTGGCTCTCCTGCCTTCTTCAACTTGCCTTTAGTAAGTGTGAACTCTTACTCTTGGTGAACAGGCTCCTTTCCTTTATTGTTCATCTTCGGGGCTGATCTACCGTCTTTTTTGTGAAGCCGGGGACATTTCGGCCTGACATGATTAATCTCCCCATTATTGTAACATGTACGGGTCTCCACCTGGAAGTTCTTCTTCGGACACTGGCTCTTGAGATGACCATGCTCACCACATAGGAAACAACTCCTTGTCTCGGTGCCTCTGGTGTTGCCAACAGTATTCTGAAATTTCCGATTTCGACCCTGGTTCCTGAATCCCGACTCTGGTGCAGATCCCTTCCCTTGTAGTCGTGGACAGACTGATTTCTTGTGCCCAAACCTCTCACAGAAATGGCATGTTACAAGCTCGGTGGTCCCCTGGACTTGCTCCCATTCATGCTATAGTCGTGCCAATCCGGTATCAAAGTGTTCCTGCTCCTTTGCTAGGCATGCTGATATAACTCTGCAATCATCACTCAGTTGTTTAGCTTGACGAATTTTCCTGTCACGTGCTTCCTTAGCTTCTTCATTTTCCGTCGTATGCTGGTTGCCGCCACTGTGCGTTGATCCACACATAGTCCTGGCGGTGGTGAAGGGGAGTCCGTCTTGAGGTTAGCTTGTAGTGAAATCTCCTTCGGCTCGTCGCTCGAGATCATCAGACCATCCCTCAAATTCGGCTCGCTCTCTTCCATCAACACATCCTCGGTTAGGATATCCTTGAACACCATCCTTAAAATAACTCAAGCATGGGTTTCTTACTATAATCAACTCAAGCATGGGTTACTTACTACAACAACTTAAGCATGAATTCTTTACTACAATAATTAGCAACTCAAGCATGGGTTTCTTACTACAATCAACTCAAGCATGGGTTACTTACTATAATCAACTCAAGCATGGGTTACTTAATACAATCAAATCAAGCATGAGTTACTTACTAAAATCAACTCAAGCATGAGTTTCTTACTACAACTCAAGTATGAATTCTTACTACAATAATTAGCAACTCAAGCATGGGTTTCTTACTACAATCAACTCAAGCATGGGTTACTGTAATATCCCGGACGGATATTATATTTATATAATTATTTTTTTATTTTTATTTTATTTTTTTATTAAAATATTTTTGGTGGATATCACCCGGTTTCGTTAATAAACATTATCTGTATATATATACCAGTCTGTATACCTCGGTATTGTATCAAATTGGTACTATAATCTTCCGAGGAAATAATAAAATATTTTATTATTATATTCGGAATTAATTTATTTTTATACGGATTATACGGTTTAACAAACAGAAACTATCGGTATACATTTATATGCTTACGTATGCGTATTATACCGATTTCTATGTTTGTACAAATTGTGTTGTGTGTATTTTTGGACAAAAATATCTCTTTTGTCATGACAATCTAATTGGATGGTTAGGTTTTGATGAAAGTTTAAACCTAGGATTAAATGGATGCATAAGAGTTTAGGAGATGTTCTTCTAGAAGACCTCTCTCTTCCACCTCACCCCTTTTCACCATACTTCCACCTCACCTAGGTATGGCCTTCCATTTTTTTATGGAAGGGGGTTTTTGCAAAATCTCCTTGGTGCTCTTACACTTTCCCCCTTCTCTTCCACCTATAAATACCCCCTCCCACTTCACCTCTTGTCTCTTTTTACAAGAACAAAAAAAAAAGAAAGGAAAAGAAAGAGAGAACAAACCCCTAACTAGAGAGTTTTCATTGTAGGTTTTTGAGAGCTTTTCTTAGGAGCTAGGAGAAGGGAGAAGGAAGGTTGGCTAGTTCTTCCAATTAGAAAACCAAGGTGGGGGTTTCTCCATCTTTTCTTATTCTCTCTTTGTTGATTTTTGTTCTTCTTGTTCTCTTTTTGTTGTGTGTGTTGTGGAGTGTTTTGTTCTCTTTATGGTGTTGTGTTGTTGTTCTCTTGTTGTGTTCTAAAATAACATGAACTAAGTTCTAAGCATAAATAATGGTAAGTGAATGGTAGAACTTTAATAAGAACATAAAGATTGAATCTTGGATTGTTGTAACTTTTGTTCTTGTTGTTGTTATTTGGACTAAATGAACATAAGCATATAGTGATTGGTATACATACCCATCCTTGGGTTGTAGAACTTGACTTGGAACCAAGGACATACGCATATGAGGATTTGTTTACACACCCATTTTTGGATTGTAGGACTCAACAAGGACTATGGACATAAGCATATGAGTGGTGTAGTAGATAATTACTTACCCATTTTTGGGGTTATAGATCTTAATAATCTTAACAAAAGAATAAGTCTTTATTGTTTTTGCTCTCTACTTGTTAAAATATCAATCTTGCTAACTCCTAGTTTATAAAAAGGTAGACTTGTGGTATGAAGAACTTCTAATTCAAAAGAAGTAGACTTTTGGTTATATGTAGGACTTGTAAGTTATAAAGAGTAGATTTTTGTAACCTAAATTTAGATTTCAAGGCTTGTATTTTTGTAAAAAGAAGTAGCCTTGTAATAGCTAGTAAATTATTCATTCTAAATTGTTGTAGGTTGGATGTAGTAAGAAACCTATACCTATTTTATATACCATGGTTAAGTATAGTAGTTATTCATGCTTAATATTGTAGTAAGAATCCATGCTTAAGTAGTAATAAAGATCCATCCTTAGTAGTAGAATCCAAGCTTGTGTTGTCTACCAAGTTGTAGGAAACCCATGCTTATGTGTATACCATGCTAAAATTGTTGTAGGGTTGATGCCCATGCTATACACCATGTTAGATTATTGTAGGAAAGATATATACCATGCTTAGATTGTGCTAGGAAAGTTATCTACCATGCTTAGATTGTTGTAAACCATGCTTAGATTGTTGTAAGAAAGATATATACCATGCTTAGATTGTTGTATACCATGTTTAGATTATATACTGATATGGCTAAAAATGGGATTAAATCGGGACCGTTCAAATCAGACATGAATCTCAAAGCTCAAAGGTAAAACGGTAATTTCACCTACAAACGGGTCTGAAATGGGAACTGGATCTTTCTTCAAAACCCAATAACCCATGAACGGATCTGTCTTACTGGGTAAGGGTCCCAAACCGTTACAAACCAGTTCAGAAGGATAAAGAAGAATTCGGATTCATAATTATCCCTAAGAAGTGATCTTAACCGCTTCTATCCATTCACACCGGGAAGTAGAGATATGTTCATATCTTGAAACGGATACCTAAAGGCGACTATAAATACCCCTCTCCCCCTACTATTACTAGGTAATCAATACTTTTCCAGTAAAAGCTCTTTCTTAATCATTCAGATTACTGACAAGAGCGTCGGAGGGTGCATCGCCGGGATCCATCCCAGTGTCTCGCACTTTTTGTAGGTTCGCAGTAGCGGCAAGAGACCAAGTCAACACATCGGTGAAGGTCAACAGGTCAACAGGTTTGCTTTATTGTTTTCTCCAAGAATCCACAAATTCATCTGTTTGCTCCCACACCAAAATCAGCAGCAACAGATTGGCGCCGTCTGTGGGAACGAAAAAGCAACCCGACCTAACTTCATCAGCGAGACTAGTTTCAAGCCATGCATTCAAAACAGAAAGGGAAGGCCGCGGCCTCCAACCGAAGAACCACTTCTCTTCCTCCTCCCCCTCCTCCAGCTCAAGGTGCTCCTCCTCAACAGGCCCCTCCAGGGTCTCGGGGGGCTGCCCAGGGGGGCTCTCGTCAGAGTCGTCCGAAGCAACATCCTCCTTATTACCATGTCGCGGGTCCCAATCCTTCAGTTGAATCTATGGCTTCTCGAAGTCCTCTCGAGCGGGATCTTCGTTAAGTGATTGCCGACTGCCAAAAGGGGGTCGATCTCCGAACTCGCCTGATTGGATGGCGAGCCCTTCGGGGAGACCATCAACCTGAGCACCTAGGGGCCTCAAGAGTCCGGACCCCCCGCCGACCGAGGACTAGAAGATCCCCTCCCCCGAGGAGGTGAAGAGAGTCCCCTCAGCGTCATCGGCAGAGAACTCATTCTCCAGTAAGCCGAGCCATAAATAGAGACCGCCAAGCTGGAGAGGCACTAGTCACAAGGGCAGATCTTCAAGACTTCCAAGCGACAGTCTTACGGGCCCTCAATATTGTCCCAAATAACGACCAGAGGCTACCTACTCATGAGCCAGCTAGGAGCCACTGCCTTCGCAATCCCTATCCTCCTCCATCTCCAAGCTACCATCATCGCAGCCCCAGTCCACCCTCATACGAAGATGAGTCCCGGGGCTCGGTATGATATGATCAAAGAGAAGACTCAGTCTACCACCGTCTCCACGAGATGGAGAGGCACCTCGGCCGAATTAACTGGGAAGAAGAGCAACCGGCAATAAACCTCCGCCTGAGTAGACCTCCATTCTCCCGCACCATCATGGAGGCCCCCATCCCAGAGAATTTTAAGCCGCCTAACTTCGAGTCATATACCGGGGAGTCGGACCTTGCGGATCACATAGAGAGTTTCAAAACTCTCATGATGATCCACCATGCTTCGGACGCCCTCCTCTGCAAGATATTCCCTGCCACGCTGAAGGGGACTGCGAGAGAATGGTACTCTCGGCTCGCCCCGGCCTCCATCTTCTCATTCGATCAGTTTGAAGGGCTCTTCCTTACTCATTTCGTGAGTAGCCGCCGGGCCAAGAAAACAAGTGTATCTCTGGTGACCCTCAACCAAGAAAAGGGTGAACGCCTAAGGGATTACGTTCGACATTTCACCGCCGAAGCCCGGTCCATTCCCTCCCTCAACCAATTAGTAGCCTCTGCCGCATTCGAGCGCAACGTCACTAACGCTCGCCTTAAGGCGTTCCTTGCCAAGAAGACTTCTCGGGACTTCTCAGAACTCCTACTTAGGGTGGAGAAGTACATACGGGTGGAAGAGGCTCTCAACCCCCCTACTCTTGAAGAATCATCTTTCAGGAAAAAACGGAAGAATACGTGTGCAGAGGGGTCCCAAAAATTCCAGAAGGATGGCAATGGCCAGTGCCGCCCGAATCCTCATTTTGAGAAGTTCACCCCCTCATTGCTAATATATCAGAAGTTCTTATAGAGGTGGACAAGGAAGGGCTACTCCGTGCTCCCCCTAGAATGAACACCCGTGGCAAGAAGAGGAACAAGGATAAGTGGTGTCGCTTTTACAAGGACCACGGCCACGGCACGAATGATTGTCGAAATCTCAAGGAGGAGATCGAAGAACTTATACAGCAGGGACACCTGACCAAGTTCGTCCAAAAAGATAAGGCCTAGCTTCCCCCCTGAGGAGCCTACAAACGAACAGAGAGGCCCGCCGAGCTTCAAGACTCAGAACCTGAGGCCGTCTTCCACCTCATCCAAGGAGGTCCAATCGAGGGAGAACCCAGCTCCTCCCAAGAGGTCTTCACCTTATCGTAGAAGTAGGATCTTGATTTTCAATAAGGCCAATGCTTGTAACCCGGCCAATAGCATGTAATAATAGCTCGCCCTATTGAAGCGGCCACTTAGTTTATCTCAATAAAACTTTATATTTTTTCATTGAAAATTATTGCTCTTGCTTCATCTTTATCTCTCCGAGTCACATCTACGACTCGTTAAATGGTGAGTTCAGAATCCAGCTTCTCCTACATGGCTGCTCCCGCAACTTACTAAGCTCGAAAAATGAGTTCGGAGTCCAACACTTGGCTCGATTCCGCTTCAAATTGCTCGCTCATAAGCGGGTAAGAAGTGGTTAGCCATTCGGAATTGCTCCTACAACTCGTTAACCCTCTCCAAAAATGAGTTCGGAGTCCAACACTTGGCTCGATTCTGCTTCAAATTGCTCGCTTATAAGCGGGTAATTAGTGGTTCGCCATTCGGAATTGCTCCTACAACTCGTTAACCCCCTCTAACAATGAGTTCGGAGTCCAACACTTGGCTTGATTCCGCTTCAAATTACTCGCTCATAAGCGGATAAGAAGTGGTTCGCCATTCGGAACTGCTCCCACAACCGTTGGATCTCTCTTAAACGACGAGTTCGGAGCACAAGTCTCTCCTAGAGTTGCTCCTCAAACTTGTCCCCTAAATGGCTCTCTCCTAGAGTCAAGCTATTCGCTCCGCTCTCCTCCAAAGCAGACCTCTTCTCAACGAGTTTGGAGCTCACAACTCTCCCCTAGAGTTGCTCCTCAAACTTGTCTCCCAAATGGCTCTCTCTTAGAGCCAAGCTCTTTGCTCCACTCGCCTCCAAAGCGGACCTCTTCTCAACGAGTTCGGTGCTTACAACTCTCCCCTAGAGTTGCTCCTCAAACTTGTCTCCCAAATGGCTCTCTCCTAGAGCCAAGCTCTTCGCTCCGCTCACCTCCAAAGCGGACCTCTTCTCAACGAGTTCGGAGCTCACAACTCTCCCCTAGAGTTGCTCCTCAAACTTGTCTCCCAAATGGCTCTCTCCTAGAGCCAAGCTCTTCGCTCCGCTCACCTCCAAAGCGGACCTCTTCTTAACGAGTTTGGAGCTCACAACTCTCTCCTAGAGTTGCTCCTCAAACTTGTCTTCCAAATAGCTCTCTCCTAGAGCCAAGCTCTTTGCTCCGCTCACCTCCAAAGCGGACATCTTCTCAGCGAGTTCGGAGCTCAAAACTCTCCCCTAGAGTTGCTCTTCAAACTCGTCTCACGAATTGCTCTCTCCTATAGCCTTGTGATGTTCTTCACTCCGCTCGCCTTACGAGTGCCCTTCCTCTCAAAGAGCTCCGAGCTAGAACTCTCCCCAAGAGTTGCTCTTTGCACTCACCTCCAAGAGTGGATCTTCCCATGGCTCTTACGAGGACCTTCCTAGCCCTTCTTCTTTGCCCCTAGGAGTGGGGCTCCTCTTCGAAGACTCTAAAGACCAAAACACTCCTCAACTTCACCAAGACAAGAATGTTGCGGGGCTATTTTGACCATGAACAAGGGTGATTCTTCAACCCATTTCTGAAGAGAACTTGTAGACCTCCGAGTTAGCTTCGAAACGAGGGGTCGCACGCCCTGATCGGACCTCCGTAGCACTGGAAAAGTGGATCGCAACACAGCTACGCCGAGCTACCGAGCTACAATGCCGAGCTACCGGGGCACCGACCTCCGTATTGGGTAAAAAACACCCCCAAGCTCCTTGGACTGTCAGATCGTCCAGATATTCGCGCCACGGTTGATGTATGACTCAGATTTTGCCATGTCTCCACAAAACGACAAGATCACGTTTTCTCGTGATCTGGGCCTCTTGCCTTGTGATTCATGCCATGATCGTGATCAACTGTCCAGATGGAGCCACGTAGCTCGGATCTGAAATCCGAGCTACCGAGCTACCGAACTACAAAATGCCAAAAATTTTACCTCAAAATCCGTGCTCGAATTCGCCGAACAAACAAGTAGCCCAAAAGCCAAAAAAAAGAGGTGAAAGGGTTAACGGGTCGGGCCCAATCCCGTTTGGACCCAAACCCGAACCAACCCGTTACCCAACTTCTTCTTCTCTTCCAACTTTCACGCCAAAAACACAGCTGATCCTCCTTCCTTTGACTCCGAGCTCTTCCTCACCAAAGCTCGGCCTGCCGAGCTCAAGCTACACCGAGGAACCCACTGTCGAGCTCATCACCTTCACGAGCTCCCGACATCGCCAAGCTCCTCCTAAGCTTCGAACCCATGGCCATCAACGAGCTCCGAGCTCGAACTCGCGACCAAGCTTCGCCATGGCCGAGCTCCACCTTCGTCGTGCTTCCTCCTCGTCGGGCTGCTCCCCGCTGACCTCGAACCCAATTCCAAGCTAGTATCGAGCTCGCGCCATCGTTGAGTACAGCTTCGTCGAGCTCGAATTTCAAGCACCGAGCTCCTCGACGAGCCACCGACCCCCTGTGCCGAGCTTCGTCTCCAATATCGAGCTCATCATCGTTGAGCTCACATGCTCCAACATCCCACTGTCGAGCTTGCCTAATGTCGAGCTCCACCACCTCTGAGTTTGAGAAACCCATCGTCGAAGCTCTCCCAAGCCGAACTTCAAGCACCGAGCTCCTCGACGAGCCACCGACCCCCTGTGCCGAGCTCCGTCTCCAATATCGAGCTCATCATCGTTGAGCTCACAAGCTCCAACATTCCACTGTCGAGCTTGCCTAATGTCGAGCTCCACCACCTCTGAGTTTGAGAAACCCATCGTCGAAGCTCTCCCAAGCCGAACTCCTCTCACCTCGACGAGCTCCGAGCTCTACTCCACCTCTGAGCTCTGATGCCGACCTCCACCACTTCGACTGTCTCCGAGCTCCGACTCGCGACTAAGCTCCGCCAAGTCTCGCCGTCATCGAGCTCCAACACCTCTACCCTCACGAGCTCCAATCAAGCTCCCCTCGATGAGGCTCGGAGAAATCAGAGCTGGTGACGGTGGTTGAAGTAGAGGCGAAGATGAAATGAATAAGAAGAGAAAGAAACAGAGCGGGAGAAAGAGCAGAGAAGAAAGAAAGAAAGAAAGAAAAAGAAAAAAAAATGCCACGTGGAATCGCCACGTGGCGTCACCTCCCATGGTCGGCCAGATCCGAGGACGGGTGCCGAGCTACCGGGGCACTGACCTCCACATGTGGAGAAAAATGCTGCCGAGCCACACGCGCCATCCAATCATCTCAAAATTCGCGCCACAACACGGTCGACGCTCAGAAACGCGCCACGTGTGCAGAAAATGATCAGCTTTGCGATGCGCACCATCTGATCATGATCGATGTCCAGAAATGCGCCACGTGTCCAGATAATATTTAATTGATTTATTTATTTAATTTAATTTATAATTTAAAAAATCCGAAAAATTAATTAAAAATCAAAAAAATTAATTAAAAAATTCTAAAAATAATTATTAAATTCAGAAAATTATTTTAAAATTCTAAAAATAATAATTATTAAATTAGAATAATTAATTAAAATTTGCGATAATTAATTATTTAATTCGAAAAATGAATAAAAAATTCAAAAAAATGAGGAAAATTCAGAAAAATCTGGAAAAATCACAGAAAATCCAGAAAATTCTAAGGATATTTTTGGGCATTTTACAAGCTCAGAATAACACCGTTATACCTCGAGCAAGATCCGAACTCCCTTAAGAACACCGATAAAATCCCGTACGCCATTAGAACAACAAAACTACTCCTCAAAGACTGTAGAACTCAGTCTCCAGGAGTGGGGGGCTAGTGATATGTCTAAAAATGGAATTAAATTGGGACCATTCAAATCGGACACGAATCTTAAAGCTCAGGGGTAAAACGGTAATTTCACCTACAAACGGGTCTGAAATGGGAACTGGATCTTTCTTCAAAGCCCAATAACCCATGAACGGATCTGTTTTACTAGGTAACGGTCTAAACTGGTTTGTAATGGATTCCAACCCGTTACAAACCAGTTCAGAAGGATAAAAAAGAATTCGGATTCATAATTATCCCTAAGAAGTGATCTTAACCGCTTCTATCCATTCACACCGGGAAGTAGAGATATGTTCATATCTCAAAACAGATCCCTAAAGGTGACTATAAATACCCCTCTCCCCCCACTGTTACCAGGTAATCAATACTTTTCCAATAAAAGCTCTTTCTTAATCATTCAGATTACTGACAAGAGCATCAGAGGATGCATCGTCGGGATCCATCCCGGTGTCTCGCACTTTTTGCAGGTTCGCAACAGTGGCAAGAGACTAAGTTAACACATCGGTGAAGGTCAACAGGTCAATAGGTTTGCTTTATTGTTTCTCCAAGAATCCACAAATTCATCTGTTTGCTCCCGCACCAATATCAGCAGCAACATATACCATACTTAGATTGTTGTAGGAAAATTATGTACCATGCTTAGATTGTTGTAGAAAAATTATATACCATGCTTGGATTATTGTAGGAAAGTTATATACCATGCTTAGATTATTGTGGGAAAAATTATATACCATGCTTAGATTATTGTAGGAAAGTTATAACCATGCTTAGATTGTTGTAGGAAAGTTGTATACCATGCTTAGATTGTTGTAGGGAAGTTGTATATCCATGCTTAAGGTTGTGGTAGATATCCATGCTTAAGGTTG
The DNA here is from genome assembly GCA_017893485.1 of Hemerocallis citrina. Lineage (NCBI taxonomy): Eukaryota > Viridiplantae > Streptophyta > Magnoliopsida > Asparagales > Asphodelaceae > Hemerocallis > Hemerocallis citrina. The sequence goes on along the minus strand of CM030362.1, from coordinate 248,573,427 downwards.
TAATAGACGTCCATGCTTAGAGTGTAGTAGTTACTCATGCTTGAATGGTAGTAAATGCTCATATTTAAGTTGTAGTAAATATCCATGCTAAAGTAAGTAGATATTCATGTTAAGTTGTAGTAACATACATGCTTAAGTTGTAGTAACCATTCATGCTTAAGTTGTAGTAACCATTCATGCTTAAGTTGTAGCTCATGCTTAAATTGTAGTAAGGCTTCATGCTTAGATTGTAGTAATTATTCATGCTTAAGATTGTTATAAGTCCATGCTTAAGTTGTATTCATGCTTAAGATTGTTGTAATTACATGCTTAAGTTGTATTCATGTTTAAGAGTGTTATAGGTTGATGTTGAAGTTATATACCATGCTTAAGACCATTGTAGATTCGTGCTTAAGTAATAGAAAAGAAACCATGCTTATGTTGTATACCATGTTGTAGGTTTAATGTACAAAAGAAACCATGCTTATGTTGTATACCATGTTGTAGGTTTAATGTAGAAAAGAAACCATGCTTATGTTGTATACCATGTTGTCCATGTTGTAGGTTTAACGTAGAAAAGAACCCATGCTTATGTGGTATAACATGCTTGAGTGGTAGAAATGATCCATGCTTAAAGTAGTAGTAGATACTCATGTTGTAGTTAAGTTGTAGTAAAAGAATCATGTTGCAGTTGTAGTGTTAACTATCTTGTTGTAGTTAGTGTTAGTAAAGAGCCCATACATGCTTGAATGGTATAGTGTAGCATTCTAGTTAGAAGAACCAAGCTTGAATTGTATATGGTAGTGAAAGATTAAAAAGAACCCATGAACCCATGCTTGAGCTAGGTGTTCTAGTTAACTATTGAAATGAACCTATGTTCTATGTTGTTCTAGTCAATTTCAAAAAGAAACCCATGAAACTAGCACCATGATAGTTCTAGCTCAATTGATAAGAGAACCCATGCATTTAGTTCTAGGTGATTCTAGCTCAACCTTGAGAAAGAACCCAAGAATCTAGTAGCATGTAATTCTAGTTCAATTTGGGGAAAAAGAACCCATGGACACTAGTTGTATGAGGTTCTAATTAAAATTGGACTATAGCTTGTGAACATTCTTCTTCTTCATGGATAATAAGGGTTGGGAAGGTCACTAATAATTGTTAGCTTGATAAAAGTTATATGTCGCCTTGGCTTCTCATTAGTAGAATGACTGTTTTAGACTGATAGTAGATTCTTCTATTGCTTCTAATTAAAGAAGAACAATTTTTGCTAGAAAGCACATGTTGTTGCTTCTAGGTTGATTTCTAGTATGGTTATTTGTATGTAGTTGTCTCATTCGTGGCTCACCTGACCCGTATGTAACGGTTGGTCTCATACGTAGCTTATTTGGCTCGTATGTAGGTATTGTCTTAAATAAGTAGGCTGTGGGTGGATCCGATGAGATCTTGTGAAGTCTAGGTTAAGACTTGGTTAATTATGTCAACAAATTGTTGCACTCTCTAGAAGATGGACACATACGGTGCTTTTTCATGCCGAGTTGGAAGCACAGTGCCATGTCTCGCATGTTTAGTTAGAAGAGGAACATATACGGTGCTTTTTCATGATGAGTTGGAAGCACAGTAGCATGTCTCGCTTGTTGGTTAGGGTTAGTGACATTGTTAGGGTAGTAACTTGTTACTTAACCAATTTATATATATGCATTGCCAAAGGGTGAGAGTTGGTGTTAGGGGTGATACCCTATAATCCAACCTCTCTTATAGGCTGGCACTAGGTGGTGTTATTGGGATGCATTCCCCTGTCAAAGAGATATGGGCGGTGCTTTTTCATGACAAGTTGGGAGCACGAGATCCGCATCTTGATTGTTAATTCCTGAATGGGCCATTGATAAGAACGGAAGGTTTTCCTAGGAAAATAGACCGTACAATTCCATCAGGTTCTATGCCTTCTCATGATAAGTTAAGGACACGGAAGAAGGTTGACAAGTATCTTGTAATTCGTGTTGGCTTTTGAGTGGGGCCCGGTGCGACCGGGCAATAGTGGCAAACAAGGACACCACTATTGATTGCAGTAACAAAACTAGACCGTACCTACAACTTCGCCAGTCATGTAGTATTATGTTAGGAACAGGATAGGTACAAGAGTAGAATACATGGCGTGGGTTCAAATCCCTATATATGGAGAAATGGCTTGATATGGGGCGTATGTAGTATGGGCTGCATACTGTTCCAGAGTCTTGCTTGCATTAGAATAGGAGCATCCTAGTCTTAGTTGACATTACATTAGGTTCTAGTCATAGCACTCACGAACACTTGAACAACACTGACACATTTACCATTGTTTTATATGTTTGTTTTTGGAGATTCACTGCTAGTCATCAGCCTTTAAGCGTCAGTATATGTACTGACGTCCCCACTATAATACGTTGTGGATATAAGATCATGAATCGGGAGGGCTCTAGTCAAGGCATGGTCTACAAGTGAAGAGCCCGATGTTATCATTTTATTCATGTATACTCTGATGTAAAGTATTGAATCAATGGAAAACACTCGGCTTGTAATATTGTATAAATAAAAGTTTTAAATTTTTTTGTTTTCTATGTATTGTGACTAATTGAGTGTAAAGGTCCTGGCTCGTGCCTCGAATTCTCCATATAGGAAGTTCGGGGCGTTACAGTTACTTACTATAATCAACTCAAGCATGGGTTACTTACTACAATCAACTCAAGCATGGGTTTCTTACTATAATCAACTCAAGCATGAGTTACTTTACTGCATCAACCTACAACAACTCAAGCATGGTATACAACTTAAGCATGGGTTTCTTTATAACATCAACCTACAACAACTCAAGCATGGTATACAACTTAAGCATGGGTTTCTTTTCTACATTAACCTACAACAACTCAAGCATGGTATACAACTTAACATGGGTTTCTTTACTACATCAACCTACGACAACTCAAGCATGGTATACAACTTAAGCATGGGTTCTTTACTAAACAACTTAAGCATGGTTTCTTTACAACATAACTTAAGCATGATGGGTTCTTTAGTAACAACTCAAGCATGGTATACAACTTAAGCATGGGTTTCTTTACTACATTAACCTACAACAACTCAAGCATGGTATACAACTTATAAAGCTACTAAGGACTTATCTAGATTATTACAAAAACTACCTCTTTTATGAATTACAAGTCCTACTTATTACAAAAATCTAATTTTATCAAATCTACAAGTTCCTACATATTACAAAACTATATTTATTGAATCTACAAATCCTACATATTACAAAACCTACCTTTTATTTAGTTTACAAATCCTACATAATGCAAAAACTTACTTTTATTGAGTCTACAAATTTCTACATGCTACAACCCACTTTTCTTCAATCCTACAAGTTCCTACATACAATAAGATCAACTTTTTATGAACTAGGGTTAGTAAAGATTGATTTCTTAACAAAGTAGAGAGCAACATACAACAAAAACTTTTTTTTATTAGGCTAGAAGAGTTCTACAACCCCAAAAATGGGTATGTAAGTATTCTCACTACCTTAATCTTTATATGCATATAGTTTAGGTCCAAGTTGTAGTTTTGTGTTAACATAATTACCACATAACCACAATAATCATAACAAGGTTAAAGATTACACCTTTATGTGTTTCATTCCATCCATCTTTTTTTCATGGGATCATTTTGATCCCTACAACCACTTTATGCTTAATAATTAGGCCAAGATTTTTTTTTAAGAATACACACACAACTAAAGAGGACAAGAATCAACACAAATAAAATAGAGAAACTCCGCCTTGATTTTCATCTATTCTTATGCACAAATCTTAGTCCAAGTAGTTCAAAATAATTATTATAACAACAATAACAATAGCAAGGTTCAAGATTCTATCTTTTGTGATTTTGTTGAGTTCTACCATTCCATCTTTCTCATGGGATCATTTTGATCCTTACAATCATGTTTATGCTTAGAAATTTAGTCCAAGTTATTTTGAAGCATACATACAACAAACACCCATCATAAAGATGAGTTCTTTTTATCCTACAACAAACAACCATCAAAGGTAGGTTCTTTTTCACATACAACACGTAGCCAGCCCTAAAGATGGGTTCTTTTCTATATACACAAAATAAATAACCCTAAAGATGGGTTCTTTTTCACATACACAAAATAAAAATGGAATGAAATACATAAAGAGAGTAGAGAACCCCCACCTTGATTTTCTTTGTGGGAAGGGCTAGCCAAGCTACCTTCTCCTTCCTCCTAGCTTCTACTACAACTTCAATGAAGAACTCTTATGCAAAACCCCAAATGAAGAACACTTAGGATTTCTTCTCTTTCTTTTCCTCCTTTTTTTTTTGTTGTAAATGAGACAAAGAGTGAAACGGGGGGTATTTATAGGATGAAATGATGGTGGAGAGTGTAAAATACACCAACACAATTGCACAAACCCCCTTGGGGTTCATTTTGGCCAATCATAGCTATGGTGAGGTGGAGGGGTGAGGTGGAGGGGAGAATTCTAATAGAAACACCTATTAAACTCTTATGTATTTTAATTAATCCTAAACCCTAGGTTTAACCCTCCAAACAAATCCCAGCCATCCAATTTTGATTAATCATGACATAAATAAGATATTTTTGTCCAAAACACATACTACATGATTTGTACAAACGTACGAAATTGGTACAATACGCATACATATGTATTAATATATATACCGATAATTTTCATTTGTTAAACCAAACAATCCGCATAAAAATAATTTAATTCCAAAAATAATAATAAAATAAATTTTATTATCAGCTCAGAAGACTCCAGTACCAATTTTACACAATATAGGTGTACACAGACTGGTATATACACATAGATAATGTTTATTAACATAACCGGGTAATATCCACCAAAAATATTTTAATTCTGAAAATTAAAATAAAATAATAATAAAATAATTATTTTAAATACATGCCCGGGATTTTTCAGACATTTTTTCAAAAAATGCGTTTTACAGGGTTTTGTACAAGTGCACAAAACTGATACAATACCTGTATATACTTATTAGTATATATATCTAGATAACTTTTTATTTAGAAAAACCAAGAAATTTCCATAAAAATATTTTAATTTAAAAATAATAATTATTATAAATATAATATCCGTCCGCGATATTACACTATACCCCTGACTGTAACGTGAAGACCCAGGATAGCATCTTGGGGAACTCTGCCGCTTACCTCGATGCTAGCTGCCACATCTCTACTCCCACTGACAGAGAGAGGCTGAAGATGGAGCCCCCCTAGCGGTTGGTTTTGGAGATCGCACAAGGGCACATGATGGTATGATTTACTTCTTCTTTTGATTTTTGGCTCCCGTTCTACTATTTTTGGCTTCCGTTCTTCTCGTTTGCTATGTGACATCGTAATTGTTTTCTCTTTATTTCAGGCAATGTGTGACTTTGGTCATCTAGTAGACTTTTATGCCGCTGAAGAGAAGAACTTAAAGGCACAGATCTCCGTGCCGAGAGGGAGAAGAAGAAAGCCGCGAAGGAGATGAAGGCCGAGTTGGAGACACTGAAGAGGAAGGAGGGAGAGGCACACCTTGAGATGGAGGCATTGGTGATGAGTAAGAAGGAGATGCGTCTTGAGCTGGGGGTGTTGAAGGAGATAGAGAAGGTGTCAGCCATGATTAACACCAATCTTTTACTGGAGTTGGAGAAGGCCCGCACTAATACGGCTTTGGAACTGAAGGCCGAGGTGGCCCAGATTCATGCAAAGTGTAAGTCCAAGTTGCAGGGGGTGGTGCTCAAGTCTTATGCCACGGCGATTTCACACGTGGCGGAGTGCATTCCCTCTTTCGATGGGAAGGGCTACCATGTGACTCTTTGACCTGGGGAGCCCCTTGATACAGACAAGAAGGATGATGGCGAGGATAGTACTCCCGCGGGGGGTGCGAGGAGTAGTTCTAGGAAGAAGAACAGGGGGAAGGAGGCAGCTGGGGGCTCCTTGTCTTTGATGGTGTCGAAGCAGATGGACGCTTGATTCACCCTGTTATGCCCCCTTTTTTTAAAGCTTTCTTTAGTTGCCTTTAATTCGGATGTTAGTTGCTTTTTCTTTGGGCTTTTAGTTTCTTTGTGTGATGCCAAATTGTGACTGGCCACTGCACTCTTGTATCTTCATTTTAGTAGATGAAAGACTATTTTCCTATGTTATCATTGCCTTTGTATTGTGCTGGCCGTGTTTTGTAATGACTTCTAACTGTGGCACTTAGTTCTCTTATGCGACGATGTTCTTCGGCTTGTTGGCAGATGATTGTGGGGACGGGGGAGAAACCTCATTGTGATGAAGTCGAGCATCTTCGTAGGCGACTGCGTATAACAGAGTTAGCTGTTGATCTTTTGCATGTTCAGTCGGAAGATGAGTGGCTGGAGTTTGTTCGCCTTAAGTCGGTGCTTATCGAGAGGGACTGTGAGTTAGACCTCCTACGTGCTGATCGTCTTGCCCAACATGCCATTGCCTCCGAAGGTGACAAAAGACAGTGATGGAGAGTGTGCTACACTTAGGGAAGTGGTTGTTGAGAAATACTTGAAGTTGTAATGTCTCCAAGCGAGACTTGGAGGGAATGGCTAGCACTTCGCACATTCTTGGTGTGAAAAAGGGAAAAATGGTTGACATGAAGAAGGGTATCACGGCTAATGTGAAAAGGTGCACAACGATTGGTGGAGCTGGGTCGACCATTCAAGGAGCGATCTTGATGGTGCGATGCCCCCTCGTCATCCTGGCCATCCTCAGAGTGAGGTGTCTGCCTTGTCGCTTTTGACTTCAGTCCATGGAGAATTGCGTGCATCAAGTGCTGGCCCACAGAATAAATTCCCTTTGTTAAACCGGTACAATACGCATACATTTGTGTTAATACATATACCGATAATTCCGTTTGTTAAACCGCACAATCCGCATAAAAATAATTTAATTCCCAAAATAATAATAAAATAAATTTTATTATCAGCTCGGAGGACTCCAGTACCAATTTGACACAATACAGATGTACACAGACTGGTATATACACATAGATAATGTTTATTAACAAAACCGGGTAATATCCACAAAAAATATTTCAATTCTGAGAATAATAATAAAATAATAATAAAATAATAATTTTAAATACCTGCCCAGGATTTTTTAGACATTTTTTCAAAAAATGCGTTTTACAGGGTTTTGTACAAGTGCACAAAACTGATACAATACCTGTATATATTTATTAGTATATATATCTAAATAACTTTTTATTAAGAAAAACCAAGAAATTTCCATAAAAATATTTAATTTAAAAATAATAATTATTATAAATATAATATCCGTCCGGGTTATTACACTAAACCCCTGACTGTAACGTGAAGCCCCAGGAGAGCTTCTTGGGGAACTCTGCCGCTTGGGGTCGGCGTTCTCTGGCAAAGATGCCAGCGGTCAAGGAAAAGTGGTGCCCATCAAGAAACCCACAAGGAGGCTTGTATCTCTTAGGAACAACGTTCCTCGCCCACTAAGCCGAACAGACGGTTTGTAGGTCGCATCGTGAGATTACCATGCCGCTTAGCTTTCCGACGTGCCGTTGTATTGGATCTTTTACTTGCAGACTCACTTTAGTTTGATGTTTGTAGTATGACTCATAATTTTGTACTGGTAAATATCTGTAGTGATACTAGATCCGAACATATGGGTTTGCGATAGTTCTGTAATTTTTGATGATATCTCTTCTTATACTCGATCCTTGTTGTGTACCTTGTTGTTGAGATTGATGGGCCATCGGCTGAGTTCTTTGTGGCTTAATAACATGGCCTTAAGTTTGTTCTGTATAGCTAACGAACTATCGATGATGTGCGACGAAGTTTAGAACTTATTTGCCTTGTACTCAGCTAGTCGTAGGAGCAACTCTGAGAGAGATTTATTTTCCGAACTTGCTGCATGGGTCCTTCAACAAATTATGAGAGTCACATCGAGTGGCGAGTTAAATTCTAAGTGTTGCTTTTACAAATTTTCCGAACTTGCAATCCACAATTTTGGACATCTAATCTGTCTTTAAGGAATTTTAACTAGTTTCACGAATAGATCAAATGGCGAAGCGAACTCTGGATTTGCTTTAGTGCAGATTACTTGAGTAACTTCGAGTCAGGGGTATGGATTCTAAACTTGTTAGTTTAAGTATTAACAGGTTGCAGGAGCAGATCGAATGGCGAAACAAACTCTGAACTTGCTTTGTTGCAAGTTGTTAGAGTAATTTCGGGCCATGGGTATGGACTCTAAATCTGTCATCGAGGTGCTAACAGATTGCAGGAGCAGATCGAATGACAAAGCAAACTCTAAACTTGCTTTATTGCTAATTGCTAGAGTAACTTCGAGCCATGGGTATGGACTCCGAATCCGTCTTGTATGGAGCTTTTAACTAGTTTTGGGTGCTGTTTTAGGTGTAAGTTGGACGTTTAACTCGTTGTTTGCTTTAATAAAGTTAAAAAAATGCTTAAAATAAACTAACTATTTTATTGAGAAATAAACTAAGGGGCTGCTCTAATGGTTGACCTTTATTACATGTATTGACTGGTAGTGAAAGCAGTATTTTATTGAAAGGAAAAATAAACTAAATGGCTGCTCTAGTGGCTGGCCTTTATTACAAAATAAGAAAATTCTACTACTACTAAGAGAGGACATTTTAGACACCCTCGTTATGCTTCAAGAGATGTTGCCCATTCCAAGTCCATGTTGTTGTAGTCTTGCCCCCCCGGTTCTTCAAGTTGGTGAGTCGATAGGCGAACAACTTGGTATACCTTGCATGGATTCACTTGTTTTGAAGTGAGCCTCCCCTTAATTTTTGGAGAGAAGGGGAGACCTTCTAGTATGTTGATGAGTTTAGGCATGACTGTTTCTTCTTGTTGACTTAGCGGAGTTGCTTCGGGCAGGAGATTTAGGTTTATTATTGTGTTCTTACGAGGATGCATGTGGACCTGGGAAGAGATGACTTGACATATTTGGAAGTTCTCGATAGGATTGTCTTGTGCAGTAGCTTCAAACTCGTCTGCAGACTTGGTGTTACTGTAATTGCTTTCTGGCGGTAACTCTGTGGCATTGAGGGGGAGAACTAAGCCCCCTATAGTAGCAGTGTAGCATGCTCGTGGTGCCTGTTGGCTTCCCACAACTTGGCCTACGCCTACTGTTGTTGGGAACTTCACTTTCATGTGAAACAAAGAGGCAACTGCATGAAAAGCTGCTAGGCCTGGGCGGCCAAATATTGCATGATATGTGGCTTTGATGTCGACTATCATGAAGTCTAGTACTTCTGTCCGAGTTGTTGGGCCTTTTCCTGCCGTCACGTCGAGTGTGATGATTTCCTCGACTTGGACGGGTGCGCCTGAGAAGCCGTGAAGTGTATAACCGACTGGCTCGAGTCGTTCTCATGAAAGCTTTAGAGCATCAAATGTGGCCATGAAGAGGTTGTTTACGGAGCTGCCGTTATCTACGAGGATACGTTGCATCTCATGATTTGCAATGCACAAATTGATAACGAGTGCACCACAATGAGTCATTTTGACACCCTCAAAATCTTTATTGGAGAATGATACAGAGAGGCCCAAATTATTTGCTCGTGGAGCGTTGTGTACTGAATTAATTTCCCTCACGAAGGCTTTGCGGGAGGAGTTGGAATCTCTCCCATGAGACCTCCATGAATAGCGGTGTGTTCAGTGTCTTGCGATTCAAACGACCTCTCTTGATGCTTATTAGCCCCCCATGGCAAAGGGTTTTCGGCGTTGTTATCTTTCTGAATGAATTTGGAGAGATAGCCCCTACGAATCAGGGCTTCCAGTTCTTCTTTAAGGGCCCAACTATCATTGGTGGTATGTTTATGGTCCTTGTGAATGTGCACCACTTGATCATGTCTCTTCTTTTGCTGGCCGTTGTCATCTTGGGAGGAGGACGGACTATCCCATCCTTTTCAATGACCATGAGGATGGTAGACCCACTTATATTCAGGGGCATGCACTTTTCGATGTGGGGGGTTGGAGGAGGACGACGTTGATCACTGCCGTCTTTTTGGAACTTCTTGGGTGCTTCCTTGCTTGCATTCTTATGTTTGTTCCCGGAAGGTGACTCTTTCTTAACTTGTGGATTGAGAGCTTCCTCGATTCTGATGTATTTGTCACTCTTTTCTAGGAGCTCAGTGAAATCTTTAGGAGGCTTCTTCGTGATAGAAGCTTTTAGTTCTTTATGCACGGCGTTGTGGCGGAAAACTACAGCCTCCATTGAAGATTCCAAGGAGGAGATCGACCTTGCCTCGGCCATGAAGCGTTTGATGAAGTCTTTCAGCAATTCCCCTTCCTTTTGCTTAAGTTCTAACAATGAGACACTTATTTTTTTAGCCTTTCGACTGGTAACCAAGTGCGCTATGAAGAGCTCCTCGAGCTAGTCGAAGGAGAATATTGACTCTGGAGTGAGGAGGGATTATCATTCCCTTGCAAATCCTTTCAGTGTTGCCGGGAATGTTTGATACATGAGTGCATCAGTGGTGTTGTAGACCATCATGAGGGTCTTGAAACTCCCGATGTGGTCAGTCGGGTCTGCTGTCATATGATTCAAAATTGAGGAGCTTTGAAGTCCTTTGGGATGGGTGCATTGAGGATGGTTTTGCTGAACGGAGGTTGACTGGGGCGGTAGGCCCTGCTGGAGCTGTTTTCCGTATTCTTCATCTACTCTAGACGATCTTCTACCTCTCAGATATGGTGAAGGACTTGGTCGTCCTTCCCCTTGGATCAAGTTGAGTCGTCGGACTCTTCTTTGGAGGTTGGCTTAGATTTTGACTACCTTGTATAGCTCGGAGGATGTCGAGCTTAAACTTTTCCAATTCAGCCCTAGTGGCTGGGGCATCTTTTCCTTTGTTCCGCTCAAGAAGCTTTTGACTTTCATGAGTCGGCTAAATATTGCAGTACACCCCCTTGTTAGAGGATGAATGCCTTGATCTCTGTCTGGGAGGGTTGCTTCTCTGGTTTTCCAGACGTTCTAAGCGGGAGGCCTCAATTCGGGCATGCCTCTCATCCAAGCGAATTTGTAGATCATTTCCTTGTTGCTTGGCATTGATGATTTGGCAGAGATATCTAGATCCTCGGAGACCTCACGAGACCATTGAATCTGTTGAATCATTGCAGACTGAGACACAGTCCTACCAAGGATGTTGTTCATAACGGCTTTGTTGGGACCCCCCGGTGCTTCTCCATTGACGGGAGCTTGACTAGGTTTTCAGGGTGGTTGTTGAGGAGGAATCAGATCTTCCACAAAGGAACTGGTTGACGAAGAGAACTGGTACGACAGCTTAAGGCCATCGCTCTGCCTTTTAGTCCTTGTGGCATGGTGGTAAGTCTGATTAGTGTAGTTTTCCCACAGACAGCACCAATCTGTTGCAGCATATTTTCGTGTGGGATCAAATAGATAGAGTTAATATTTGATTGAAACTACTAAAAACCAGATCTTTGATCTTTACCGTGAAATGCGGTTAGAGCTCCGAAGATTGAATCTGGATAGTTGATTGAACACAATGATCTGGATCCGACGATTGCTGACGTGGCCAATGGACCTGCAAAAAGCCTGAAACACCGGGGGTTAGCCCCAGCGACAGACCCTCCGACGCTCATGTCAGAACCAGAGAGAGAAAAAAAGTTTGAGAGAGAAACTATTGATTACCTTCTGACAGAAGAGGGGGATGGGTATTTATAGGACGGAGAAAAAGTACAGGAGATTGATATGAATCAATTGGACCGAATATGAATTCCTTATCTCTTGTTCGAATCTCCCCTCACGAGATAAGCACTCTTGTTTGGGGAAAAGAGATTGTCTAACAAGCCTCATTGGCTATGTCTCTCTTAGTGGGCTTAATCTGTTACTTTTTATGGGCTTTAACGAGGCCCATGTCTTGTAGAGGAGTCTGAAGAAGACCTGGACCTGTTAAAGAGGTCCGTTATCATTAATCTGCCTGTAAAAGCTTTGAGATCTGTGCTGGAATCGTAGGTTTTTACCAATATCACAAACAAAATTTAAAATTTCACAATATATATATATATATATATATATATATATATATATATATATATATATATATATAGGGAAGTCTTCCGTTGTGCACCACCTATGGTGCACACGATGTGTGCACTCGGCCTTCCCACCTTCGTATCGACAATCCGAACCATTCACATTGATCTACACATCTAAATTAGTCTAAATATGTAAAATCAAATCATTTGAAAATTTTTTGCCCATCCATTGAAGTGTTACAAAATTGTATGGCTGAAAATCATTATTTTTTATAGTCACCTGATGAATGGGCAAATGAATTTCAAATGATTTGATTTTACATATTTAGACTAATTTAGATGTGTAGATCAATGTGAACGGTTCGGATCGTCGATACGAAAGCGGGAAGGCCGAGTGCACATGAGTGCACACGGAGGGGTGGTGCACAATGGAAGGTTTTCCTATATAGTTTTCAACAACAAAGTAATCACTTGTCTCTCCAAGAGATACTGCAAACTTTTCTCTTTACTAACCTAAAAAAATTCCCTTTTTCTTTAGGCTACTACTGTTGATTCTTGATTTTGATGATCACAATACACTGCAACATGTATCTATGCTATACTTTATAATTGCAGGTTGTATACACAAATACAGCTGAACAAATGAACAAGCACAAAGCTCCAGATAAAGACAATGGTTAAAGCTTCACTCAAGACTCAAGACTCAAGCCAAGACTCATGCTTAAAGTGTCATTTAATATTATGTCTTGTAAACAAATGTAATCTTGTTTTAATTGAGTCTTAGTATGATGTAAAGCCTTGTCACACACACATACACTCACTCTTTTACAAATGTGTGTTTTTCAAAACATCAAAAAGGGTCAAAACAGTTTGAAATAGTTTAACTGTTGAGTACCAGTCGACCGATACTCATACCAGTCGACTGTTGGTACAAAACTGACTAAACTTATTCAAACTCTGACCAGTCGGCTCATTATGGCAATCCAGTCGACTGTTCGAGTGCGTTTGACCGTTTTCTGTTTTTAAAAAATCGTTTTTCAAATTCAAAGCTGTTTAGATCCGTTGGTTGACAGTTGGAATAACTGCTTCCCAACGTCCAGTAACTCTAACTCTATAAATAGAGTTCAGAATTCACTGTTAAAAGATCTAACATTTTTCAGAGCATTCATTGTTGAGATTTTAAGTGTTATTTTTCAAGAGACAAAGCTTTCAAATCTCTAAGTTCTCTACATTCAGTCTAGTATAACATCTGATTTCGTTCTGGACTGGATATAGAAGTCAACCTCTTTTAGCCACGTACTACATCACTAATCACATACAAGGCTATAGGTTGATTGTAAACATTTTATTGTTTTCTTTTCCTCTCGGTTGGAGAGTTAGACTCTAGGGTGTAGAGTCAGTGGTTTCACTCTTGGTGGAAGAGTGGGTTGCTTTCTCTGGTTGAGAGAAAGGACTACGGGTTAGACAAGGTTGTTGTCTGAACGTCGTAGGGTATTCTTGTAAATTTTTTTCAAGAATAGTGGAAATCTCAAGTGGGTTGCTTGGGGACTGGATGTAGGTCGGAAGGACCGAACCAGGATACATCGTGTGTACTCTGTGGTTGTATCTCTTGAACTTGCATTTACATTTTTCTGTTTGTTTTATTACTATGAAACTTGTCTGGACAGTCGACTGACTCCTTTATCAGTCGACTGGTCAGACTTGTACTCTGTAAGTTTACTGTTTAATAAGTCGACTGTTTCTGCTTTAAGACGACTTCACAGATTTGTTTAAATTATCTCTTATTGGGTTAACTCAGTTGACTGGTACCCTCCTAAGTCGACTGCACCGAAGAAAAATTCTTATTCTGTAATTTTATTTTTAATAAACACTATTCACCCCCCCTCTAGTGTTTGTTGCCCTGCCTACAGGATCCAACAACTATGAGCATTTGCTTCTCTTTAATACCAAAATTAGAGTAAAGTGAAATATTAGATAATCCTAGAGTGGGAAGAACATCACTGATATGGGTAAAAATAGAACCAAATCGGAACTATTCAAATCGGGCACAATCTTAAATCTCTCAGTGGTAAAACGGTAAATTTCACAAGAAACGGGTCCATAAACGGGAATTGGGCCTCTTTCAAGCCCTATAACCCAAAATGGATATGTCTAACTGGGTTGTCATAACAGCCCAACACAAATGAGTCTATGATTATTTAAATATGATTTAAACTCATAATTATCCATAAAAGACAGTTCAAAAATCCTATCTCTTATCATGAGAAAAGTTTTAAGCCAATCTGTACAACCATCCTTATCTCTTCATGAAGAAGACATAACAAACATCGGGAAGGAAAGATAAATCCTTATCTTCAAACTGATCCCCAAAACAACTATAAGTACCCCATGACCTCCATAAGAACCAGCTAATTAGTATTTTTCCAATAAAACCTTTCAAATTCATCTTGAGTTCTGACTTGAGCACCAGAGGGTCTGTCGCCGGGGTAAACACCGGTGTTTTATACTTCTACAGGTCGATCAGAGCAATCATCACTATCCAGGTCAGATCCAACGGTTCAAATGAGTTAGATTCAGGAGTCATGATCAGTTGGAAATAGTTAATATCGACGAAAGTCAAAATGTTAGTTTTTTTTATTGTTTCTAAAAGAATTCACATAATTTCTTTGCTCCCACACTGAAAAAAACTGCAACATATTGGCGCCGTCTGTGGGTACTGTGGGTACAGAAAAAGTGACCCGTCCTAAATTTGCTAGTAAAAACATTTTAAATTCATGCCTCCAAAGGGGAAAGGGATTGCGGTGGCCTCAAGCCGATGAGATAGCTTTCTTCCTCCACCTCGTCCTTATGAGAACGTTCCTCCTACCCTTCAACTAGATCAACCTTTTCAGCCACAACAGCATTCTCAACCCCCCTCCATGGAGATTCCACCGGGGGGCTCCTGGAGATGTCAACATCATGTGTAGCACATTAGATAGAACAGAGCAACAAGACTTTCGCCATATCATAAACTCCAGACAGTATGAGTCTGAATGTCAGAGGAGCTTGAGCAAACCACGTGGAAGGGATGGGCTCCCCTATCCATCACACCAAGAAGGCACGAGGGGCCCCTCTCATCAAAGCCGGATACGTAGAAGAGCCCACTCTCCCAGAGGGCGAAGAAACCATCACTCTCCAAGGGAACAAAGAAGAACTCTCCCTGAGGGAGATTGAACCCAACTCCAATAAGCCAATCAACCCCCCAAGAGAGGTAAAGATGAAGAAGTACCCATCATGTAACGCCTCGTAATTTTTAATACAATATCATTAATAAATAATTTTTAAATCAAATTATTTAATTATTTTGCATTTTTGTAAAATTGACATTTTCACACATGCAAAACATGTGCAAATATTGTCGAAGTGTGAACTTAGAACTACGAGTTGATGAAAAACTTATATTATTTGTTATTTGGTACATTTGAATTTTTTGGGATTTTTCTGAAAAAAGAAAACTACTTTTGTAAATTTTTGAAAGACAGGTCTTTTTGTAAAAAGTCGTTTAGGGGTTAAAATTTAACTTAAAATTTGTTTGTCTGCATTTAGGGCCGGCTATTCAGTAGAAGGCTCTAAAGAATTATATTATTTCCATATTTGGTGGATTTTTATTGATTTAATTGAATAAATATATAATTATGCAAATTTTGAATTGTTAGGAACATTATTGTAAATATTCTTCCTGGAGAGTAAAAGTCAGAAAATTTATTGGGAAAATCTAATCTTTATTCATAGATAATAATTCTAAATTTTCTAGATTTTTACGAATATTTTATGGCTTATTTGCATATACTAAAAAATGAAGGACTTTTGTGCAAAATTGCCACTTGGAGTAAAAACTCCAGATTTCAAAATTTTTGGCTGCACGTGTTGGTCGGCCAATTTTTTTATGTGAAGAGATTTAATTATTTTATTTTAAATTAATTTGATTTACTTAACAAATTTAATAAAGAAGATCCATATATGTAAAGAAATAATTTTTGGAAGCGTATTTCTATTAAATTTGTAAAACAGTAATTAAATCAGATCCCGACCTATTTATTGGCTACTACAGCAACCCTCCCTCTACACACAAACAAAAAGTTATTTTATAATTATTTTCTTGGAGTTTTCGGGCTTGGATCTTGGATTTTGCAAAAGGACGGAGCTATTCTTATTTTTCTTCTTCTTCGTTTAAATCTCTTTGAGGTGAGTGATACTTCTAGTCTTTTGATGTGTTTTACTCATATTATCATGATGAATGAACTTATAGATGTTTACATGAACTAAAGATACAATTTTTATTAGAAATGTTCATGTTTTGTTAATTTTGAATGTTAAATATTGATGATGGATGAAAAATCTAATTTGGAACTATGGATAATTGTAGTTAATAAAGATATGTAGAAATAATTAGAACTTGTTATATGCTCTTAAATTCATGCTTGATTGATTATAAAGTTGAGATCTTTCCATGTTATTAGTTTTTTAATCATAAAAAATTGAAACTAAACATTAGGGTTTGAATAATTGTTGTATGGATCGAAAGTAATTTATTTTGAAGTGGCTTATGCATAAAAGATTAATATTTTGCTTTAAGAAATAAATCTAATGAGATTATATGTGATTGTAGATGTTAGATCTTGGTGTATGATTCAAGAAACAAGTTTTGGATGAATAAAAGATGAGATTTTTCATTGTTCTAATATTAAAATAAAGTTGTATGATTCTATGTAATTGTTGTGTATGTAAGAAGTATTTTTGGCAAGAAATATACACAAAAAGAAATAATAAAAAACAAATTTTTTAGGGCTAGGGTTTGGAGGCTTAAACCCTGAAGGCTCGGGTGAACAATACCGAGGTTACTGTTCATGGGTGAACAGTAATCACGGGGACTGTTCAAACCCGCAACTAAAGGCTGCCCTTTTTTTGGTGTTTTTCGATCGTTTTTTTTAATGTTTTCGTGTGGATTTCAGCGTGAATTTTTGTGCTATATTTGGGGGACTCTAGTATACATATAGGAGCATCTATATATGGATTTAAACAAATATATATGAGTGGTTTGATCGAGTTTGGATGAGATTTTATAGACATTGTATGGTCTGGACTATCATCTGTTTCAGTTTGGAATGAGATTTCCACCTAGTAGCTGATGGAATTATAAAAATCTTGTAAAACAGAAATTGTAGCTCACTGTGTCTAGTTTCCAGAACATCTGACGGATCTTCAATCCGACTTATAGATTGCAACATATACAACTTCTACCATTGTACTGTCGTAGTTTCAGATTTTAAAATAACAGTTAGTTTACAAAATTTACTGAATATGAACCCTTTAAACTAATTTATTTGATACCATATTTTTATGCCGGATTCCTTGATATATGCTGGATTCAATTTGATTTTTTCAGAATTTAATATTGATACTAGGATGTACTGTTTTGAGGGAGAAAGTCATGTAACTTTCAGATTTTTGAATGAAAGATAGTTTTCCAAATTTATTTAATATCAACCCTTTAAACTAATTTATTTGTGCCCAGGTTTTTATGGTGTATTCCATAATATGCACTGGATTTGAACGATTTTTTCTAGAATTTAATATTGATTTTTAAGTGCACTATTTTGAATGAAAAAATCGTATAATTTTCAGATTTTGTAAAAATCTATATTTTTGTGGATAAAAGGTGCTTCCATATATATAAACAAATTCTCGTGGCAATATTGGTTGATTAAAAGGAATGTGAATAATGAAGAGTATTGTTGTATAAAACCAAGATGGGTTTAATTTGAGACTTAGGGTTATGATGGGGACCCTAGAAAGACTAGTAATGATACTTTGAGTTGTGAGACTCTAGAGGTTGAGTGGGACCCTTGTAATATCGGCAAATGAAATTTTGTGAAAGTTGACCAGTTGGGGTATTCGTTCTTGGTTTATTTGTGTTAAGTCCGGTTGGGTACATCAACTCTAGGAGGACTGTGTTCTAATTAATTAATCAAACATAATAAACATAAGGATATGCACTAGTGAAGATGTGATAGATCTTGGAAAACGTAAGTATGGGCTCTGTTGCCAGTTGCATGGATGTATTCTGGGGCTGTGCATTTGTTGTGTCTCTCTAGTACATTCGCGTGTCGATGGTCAGCAGGCCTATTCACGGAATGTCTAGAAATGAGACGATTTTGGTATGTTCGCATGTCGATGGTCGGCAGGCCTATTCACGGAATGTAAGGTATATTTGCGCGTCGATGATCGACAGGGCCTATTTGCGGAGTGTACAGTGTATCTGCACGTCAATGGTCGGCAGGCCAATTTGCGGGGTACACGGCACGGAGGTGATTCTCCGAGGTCAGAGCAATACTTATATGATGCTCCCGCGTCGATGGTCAGTAGGCCTATTCACGGAGTATTCTAGATCTTGTTTCTATCACTGTATTAGGATTAGTTGCATAACGAGGGATTGAACCCTATAAAGTGCAGAACAATACCGAACCTATGTAGAGTGGGGAGCATAGAATCTGACAAGTATGCATTAGTAATCATCATGTGCATTTGTGTTTTCTTGACTTGTGTTATGCATGCTTGTTTTTTGTCTTCTTACACTTGACACTTAGCTCAGATTCACTTGATGAATTATGCTTCATTTATTGTTATTTCATATTCCATATATTATTATTGTGTTAATATCTTTCACTTGTTGACTTATAATTTTATTCTTTATGTTTCTATTTAAGTTGTATTTCCTTTGAATATCATTCACACCGTTATGGCTGACTCCTGTAGTTTTGGGGGTTGAGGATATCTCTACCCTCATGTTTTACAGGTAGGTATCATTAGCATGGAATTGGGAGCATGTAGTAGATTGTTTAATGTTATTGCATATTTTGTAAAGGGAATGATTGTAAAGAGACAATTATATTTATGATGCTTTTAATTACCGCTGTGTTGTAAAGAGAACTGTAATTCAAGGTGTTTAAATTCCGATGTGCTTTGTAAAAGAGTTGATGTAAGAAAAGTTTTAAATTTTCCCCGTGTTAGTACAGTTTATAATTACAATTGAAGTTGATGCTGAAAATTGTGCCACTTATTTCTAATTTTTATTTATTGAAAATTCGGGGTGCTACAGAGTTTGGTATCAGAGCAAACTTCAATTGGTAATACTAAACATGGTTTAGGGAAACAAAATTAGGGAGGACATTAGAAGTGTGAGTACCTAGGGTGAACATTAGAAGTGTGAGTAATTAGGTGGACATTAGATATGTGAGTGTCAGTTTTTAGGGTGGACATTAGATATGTGAGTATGTTGTTTTGATCATGAATGCTTGTAGTGAAAATCTGAATTATTTGTATGTCTAGATTCGACTAAAAATTTCTTTATCGTAAGTAGGTTGATTGTTTTCGCATAAATAGAAGATGAATGATTTATTTTCTCTTGCCGTTACAATTACCTTTTAACTATTTAATTATTATTGACGCTAAATTGGGATAATTTTGTTAATTATTGATTTATCTATTTTTGTACAAATCTAATTATAATTATAAAGTATGTTTTGCTAATTCTAGCCTATTTGTTCTATAAGTTTTTGAGTTTTATGGAAACAAGTTTTGTTGTTGAAGTTTGGAATGTGGCGAATATAGCTTTTTCTTTTCTATTGGTGTTGGCAGTTTATAGTTTTGAAAGACGTAATGTTTGATTTTTGTTTGTCACTTTTGAGTGACAGATACCACAATAATTGCATTATAATTAACAACATTTACTTATATTTTGTTTTCTTTTGGTTATTGCTTTGAATATATTTTGTTTTTATACGGAGACTATCTTTTCCCTTCTCTTTCATAATTTATATTTATATTTTCTTTCATAAAATTCTGTTCTTCATACTTTTATTTACTTTTATGTTTACTCATTTATTTTGCTATTACTGTTACGCATTATATTAGTTTCTATTCCTACTTATTGAATTATTAATTTCTTTTATCATTATTCCTATTATATTTTAATTCACATTCATTTATATATATTTTGATTTTTCAATGCTATATTTTCCTTTATATTGTATTGTCTTATTTTTTGGTGTATTTAACTTGATTGTAATACTTTTACTCATATGGATATGATATACCCCTGCACATTGAAATATTTATTTTATTATTAATTTTGTTTTTACACCTTATATTCGATACCTTTATTGGTACTTATTGTTTACTACCTTTGTTATATTTACTTTTCACCATTTATAGCTACTTATTGTATTACCTTATTTTATTATTTTTATACTTTTATTGCTATAATATACTTTAGTTGCTTGTTACCTTAATATTATGATTTTTACCCTTCTTGTTATTTTCTTACTGCGTACACTTTCTACTCTTTACTGTATATTTTATGACATATGATTATTTATGCTACATAGTTATCTCTCATTCGCAATTACATTTAAGCTTATGCATGTATTTCATTCCGTCTTTATCCTTACTTTTATAAATCATTTTTTTCACTACTACCAATTCCTACTATTTATGTTTGATATTTATAATCTATACATCTATTTTAATATTCCATCATGTGACTTTCTACTCCATTTCCTACTTTTGCTTCTATTTTTATATCATGAATTTCATAATGTAACATCACACTTAAATTAAACATCCAATATCCCAGTACACTTGGAAGATTACATCATTCTATTCATCGTTTTGTTGCAATCGGATGTCGAGTAGGCAAATATGCAACTGGATGTCAGGAGGAAAAAACTACAACCGAATGTCCAGATGGCAACTTGCAACCTAATGTCGTGGAGGCAATTGCTATTTGATGAGGTAAGTCTACAGCTAGACATCAATGAGGCAAACCCACAACAAAGAAATTTTCTACTTTAATAACCCCACTTTTAATTTCATATATATATATATATATTACTTATCACTGTCCCATTCTTTGTACTTGTTCATATCATTTTATAAGATTTTAAAACATAGCCTATGCTACTTCAACTTTGTTATTCATAATACAGTTACACTTATATACACATTTAATTACCTTATTATTTATGCTTGTTTTCATATCTGTTGTCACGCCCCGCTTTCCCAAATACGGAATACGAGCCCGTGACGAAGGCCCAGCGAATGATATTAACATCATCCATAAGTTGTACCAGTCTTAACTCAACAATATGAAAAAGGAATAATCACAACCACGCAGTATAACATAAACACATAAACAATTACTGAGATAAAACATACAGTAGTCCAATATAATAACCAACAACTGGAAATAAGCAACAATTACGGCTCAACAAAGCCCGGGATACAAAGTACAGAAGTAATACAATGTTGGAAATAAAATAACATGAATAAAATAACTATGACTATCAATTCCACTCCAAACTTTAGTACATCAGTTCTCCAATTCTTTCAATTTCTCCATGATACCTGTAATCTCATCATCTAGAAATGGAAAAAAATATGCCTGTTAGAGCAAGCTATGGGCGACAAGTAGTAGGAAGTAGTAAAATAGGAAATAAAAGACTATATAACAAGAACAGAAATTGGAACGATATTGGAGTCAATAAATGATAAACGATAACAAAATCAAAAGTTGATAATCAATAATTCAGAAATCAGGAATCAATGTTTAATAACCAGTATTCAGTATTAGTGTCAATGTTCAGTGTTCATTTATGTCTATAAGTCTTTTATCAATCTTAACTAATGCATGCAATCCTGCATCCCATACCACAGGTTCAGCAATGTTCATCTCCTGTCTATAAGTCTTTTATTAACTTATCTAATGCACGCAATCCTGCGTCCTATACCACAGATTT
Organism: Hemerocallis citrina; assembly: GCA_017893485.1. Classification (NCBI taxonomy): domain Eukaryota; kingdom Viridiplantae; phylum Streptophyta; class Magnoliopsida; order Asparagales; family Asphodelaceae; genus Hemerocallis; species Hemerocallis citrina. The sequence continues at coordinate 248,551,540 of CM030362.1, read as the reverse complement.
GGGTGCATACAATCAAGTGAACGTTTGACTATAGTGGTGAATTCTACAGGGTCCTGTACTCAAGTCTTGCAATATCAATGACCTATGACCGATGACCGATGTCCGATGACCGATGACCGATGACCGATGACCAATATACGATAAATCAGGATTCTGTAGTCAGTAATCTACAATCAATCAATGACCAATATGACAAATAACAATGAACAATGTGGGCCGTGACCAATATCCCATTCCGAGTACACGATCCTATATTGTCCACTACCAAGTCGACCCTTATTACCCGGTTTGTTATTATTTTATTAACAATCAGTTATGAACATGAATGTGATCAATGTCGGCGATGGTATCAATACTCATGCAACAAGTACAATTGATGAGACCAGTAGCACTAGTACAATTTCAAGATGATATCAAGACTATACAATACATGAAATATACATGGTCCAATTTATTAAATGGTTTATATACAAAACATACAATATATGTACTCAGTGTACTAGAATTTCTATGTGCAAGGTTTTAAGTTTCTGTGTCAGGAACCAGGTCGAAACCTCAGTACAAAGTCGGGCAAATGACAAGGCAGTATATTTGAATGTTCAATAGTACAATAAATTTACAATTCAAGTTTTTAAATCAATAACCTTGGCACGATAAGATGACTATGAATCAATAGCATGGTACAATAAATAAAACAATGGAGTTCAATTAGATGTGATATTTAATTTGATTACTACTTGCTGGATTTCAAGGAGTGTTTTCTTGAACTAGAACAATAAAAATGAGCTCAAGAGATGCTTTCTTGGTAGAAGACGATTCTGAATAACAACGAATAACGGGATTAGGATCCCAGAGCGACACATGCAGACTACGTGCAAAAGAGACACGCAACAAGAGTGCAGCACCAACAGCAACATGGGCAACCAGCAACGGGCAAAACAGCAAGCACCAGATCCCTACACAGCAACAACAAACAGCGGATCAACACAGCCAACCTCTCTAAATAACAAACAGGGACACACAACAAACAACAAGAAGTAGCCAACAGCAATGGCAGCGGGGACTTCAGTGCTGGTCGGGGCTGCAACTACGGCGGGGAGGAGAGGGGCTTTGGGTAGCTTAGGCAGCTCGACTGGTCGGCGGTGATGAAGGAGAGCGGGGTGCTCTGGGTACAGTCGGAGGAGCGACGGTGGTAATGGCGAAAGGCAGGGAGTCGACGGGTTGGCGAGGCGAGCAGTCGGTGTGATGGCAGTTGCGGGGGAGGTCGAGCGGGAGCGGGCGACAGTGGAGCATTGGAGGTAGCAGCAAGAGGAGCGGGAGGAGCGGTAGTAGTAGCAGTAGCATTAGCAGTAGCAGTAGTAGTAGTAAAATAATAATCAACTCATAGTGATACATAACAGTGTAGCTTGAAATTCTGGGTTCAAACAGGTTCAAAAGAATACAATAATTTATAGGAAAAATTAAATACAAGAATACAAGAAAGGAAAAATATCAATCCGTATAAACGGGAACGGGGGTTACATCTATCTTATATGCATTATTTTATTTTATTTGTCACCCTATATTATTGAGGTTTACTATTAACTATTTTCGCTATCTTAGTATTATAGTTTTGTGTATATATATATGTATACTTTATCTTTACATGTGTTAGTATTTTCGTATTCTCATACTATTTCATTTTCCTGGCCTATCTTATATTTGCTTGCTACTTATATAATGTAATTTTTATTATTCATAGTTATTTATTATTTTCATTTTTATATAAGTAATATTATATATTATTCCAACATTATATTATTGTTTTGTTTACTATTATTATACTTGTTTCACTACTACAACAACTTAAATTTTTTATATTATAGTATTGTTGGTAATAAAAGTAACGCAAAGAATACAAACTTATAGATGATAATCTATATAATAAAACACAAAGAAAGCTATCAAGTGGCTCTCCTTCAATCCCCCAAAAATCAAAGGCCTAGATCTATTCTCACAAAACATATTTTCCCCCCAAAACTCAAATTCAAATTCCCCACCCAAAACAACTCCTATATTTATTTAATTATTTTTTTCCCTCTCTCTCTCTCCCTCCCTCTTCTATTCAAAAAATCAAGAAAATAAAATTTTTAAAAATTTTAAAAAATTAAAAAAAATTCAAAAACTAAAAAAATTCAAAAACTAAAAAAATTCAAAATTCAAAATTTTAAAAATAATTCAAAAAAATCATATAATTTATTTTTTGCTCTATGTTTGCTACTTCAATTAATTTGCTGAACCTCGAAAACTATTTTATATGATCAAACAAGGTGCACCATTCCGAAGACGTGCCGTAGGCACGTGTCAACGGGCAAAACCTAGTATATATATATATATATATATATATATATATATATATATATATATATATATATTATCATCTATAAGTTTGTATTCTTTGTGTTACTTTTATTATTATTTACTTTTGCCATTATTCATGTTCTTAACTTGTCTTTTTGCTTCTTAACTTGTCTTTTTGTAGTAGTAGTAGTTAACTTCTCTTTTTGTAGTAGTATTAGTAGTAGTAGTAGTAGTAGTAGTAGTAGTAGTAAAATAATAATCAACTCATAGTGATACATAATAGTGTAACTTGAAATTCTGGGTTCAAACGGGTTCAAAACAATAGAATAATTTATAGGAAAAATTAAATACAAGAATACAGGAAAGGAAAAATATCAATCCGTATAAACGGGAACAGGGGTTACATCTGTCTTATATGCATTATTTTATTTTATTTGTCACCCTATATTATTGAGGTTTACTATTAACTATTTTCGCTATCTTAGTATTATAGTTTTGTGTATATATATATGTATACTTTATCTTTACATGTGTTAGTATTTTCGTATTCTCATACTATTTCATTTTCCTGGCCTATCTTATATTTGCTTGCTACTTATATAATGTAATTTTTATTATTCATAGTTATTTATTATTTTCATTTTTATATAAGTAATATTATATATTATTCCAATATTATATTATTGTTTTCTTTACTATTATTATACTTGTTTCACTACTACAACAACTTAAATTTTTTATATTATAGTATTGTTGGTAATAAAAGTAACGCAAAGAATACAAACTTATAGATGATAATCTATATAATAAAACACAAAGAAAGCTATCAAGTGGCTCTCCTTCAATCCCCCAAAAATCAAAGGCCTAGATCTATTCTCACAAAACATATTTTCCCCCCAAAACTCAAATTCAAATTCCCCACCCAAAACAACTCCTATATTTATTTAATTATTTTTTTCCCTCTCTCTCTCTCCCTCCCTCTTCTATTCAAAAAATCAAGAAAATAAAATTTTTAAAAATTTTAAAAAATTAAAAAAAATTCAAAAACTAAAAAAATTCAAAAACTAAAAAAATTCAAAATTCAAAATTTTAAAAATAATTCAAAAAAATCATATAATTTGTTTTTTGCTCTATGTTTGCTACTTCAATTAATTTGCTGAACCTCGAAAACTGTTTTATATGATCAAACAAGGTGCACCATTCCGAAGACGTGCCGTAGGCACGTGTCAACGGGCAAACCTAGTATATATATATATATATATATATATATATATATATATATATATATATATATATATATATTATCATCTATAAGTTTGTATTCTTTGTGTTACTTTTATTATTATTTACTTTTGCCATTATTCATGTTCTTAACTTGTCTTTTTGCTTCTTAACTTGTCTTTTTGTAGTAGTAGTAGTTAACTTCTCTTTTTGTAGTAGTATTAGTAGTAGTAGTAGTAGTAGTAAAATAATAATCAACTCATAGTGATACATAATAGTGTAACTTGAAATTCTGGGTTCAAACGGGTTCAAAACAATAGAATAATTTATAGAAAAAATTAAATACAAGAATACAGGAAAGGAAAAATATCAATCCGTATAAACGGGAACAGGGGTTACATCTGTCTTATATGCATTATTTTATTTTATTTGTCATCCTATATTATTGAGGTTTACTATTAACTACTTTTGCTATCTTAGTATTATCGTTTTGTGTGTATATATATATGAATACTTTATCTTTACATGTGTTAGTATTTTTGTATTCTCATACTATTTCATTTTCCTGGCCTATCTTATATTTGTTTGCTACTTATATAATGTGATTTTTATTATTCATAGTTATTTATTATTTTCATTTTTATATAATTAATATTATATATTATTGTTTTGTTTACTATTATTATACTTGTTTCACTACTACAACTACTTAAATTTTTTATATTATAGTATTGTTGGTATTTCGACGTGTCTTTGATTGACTATCTTCCCAGGCCTATATATATATATTTTATCATCTATAAGTTTGTATTCTTTGTGTTACTTTTATTATTATTTACTTTTGCCATTATTCATGTTCTTATCTTGTCTTTTTGCATCTTATTTTGTGTGGTTTGTCTTATTATCTTCTTACTATGATGACCTTTTACGATGTTATTTGATCAGTAATCATTTTTTTTGTTGATATATTCATATATCTATTTTGCATTCCATGGTTTTATACGAATGTTTTAACGACCTTTGGAGTGCTTAATATTTTGTCTCACTGACTAAACTTATTGTTATTTGTTACTTTAGACAGTTTTCTTTTACCCATATTCGTGTCTAAGTTTTTATGTACGTTTGTCTATTTTCATTAATTCTTAAATTCATAGTGCCTTGTGTTTATAGTGTATTCAAGTTTTTAAGGAAGCTTATGATTCCCTTGTGTGTTTTAAAGTATTATTGACTAATTTATGTTGGTTATGATAATTATTCTATAGAAACTTGTATGCATTAATTGATTATCTAGTTGCTTTCGACAAGTTATGTTTAAATTTTTTAATACAATTTTATGTCTTTTTGGGATTACTTCTATGCTTTATGGATTTTTTCTTATACTAGTTGTTCTGTCAGTTTTGATATTTACTTTACTGTTCCTATTATAAGTTATTTTCTTTAGTTATCAACCGAATGTAATTAGAAAATAAAGATAGAACAATTTTCTGAAACTGTTGTGTAAGTTTTGTATTTTTGTTTTCCTCTTATTAAGGATAGTTCTGAGGACAGAACTATTCTAAGGGGGGAGTGATGTAACGCCCCGTAATTTTTAATACAATATCTTGAATTAAAAAATAATTTCTAAATCAATTTATTTAATTATTTTGAATTTTCGTAAAATTGATATTTTCACACTTGCAAAACCCGTGCAAATATTTTCGAAGTGTGAATTTAGAACTATGAGTTGATGAACAACTTCTATTATTTGTTATTGGGTATATTTGAATTCTTGGGATTTTTCTGAATAAAAAAAACTACTTTTGCAAATTTTTGAAAGAAATGGGTCTTTTTGTAAAAAGTCATTTAGGGGTGAAAATTTAAATTAAAAATTGTTTCGCTGCATTTAGGGCCGGCTATTCAGTAGAAGGCTCTAAGGAATTAGATTATTTCCATATTTGGTTGATTTTTACTGATTTAATTTAATAAATATATAATTATGTAAATTTTGAATTGTTAGGGACTTTATTGCAAATATGCTTCATAGAGAGTAAAAGTCAGAAAATTTATTTGGAAAATCTAATATTTATTTTTATATAATAATTCTATTTTTTTGGATTTTTAAGAATATTTTATGGCTTATTTGCAAATACTCAAAAAATGAAGGACTTTTGTGCAAAATTGCCACTTGAAGTAAAAACTCTGGACTTTGAAATTTTGGGCTGCATGTGTTGGTCGGCCAAATCTATGATGTGAAGAGATTTAATTATTTTATTTTAAATTAATTTAATTTACTTAACTATTTTATTAAAGAAGATCCAAATATGTAAAGAAATAATTTCTTGAAGGATATTTCTATAAATTTGTAAAACCCTAATTAAATTAGATCCTGGCCTATTTATTGGCTGCTACAGCCGCCCTCCCTCTACACACAAACATAAAGTTATTTTGTTATTATTTTGTTGAAGTTTTCGAGCTTGGATCTTAGATTTTGCAAAAGGAATGAGCTTTTCTTATTTTTCTTCTTCTTCTTCGTTTGAATCTCTTTGAGGTGAGTGATAATTCTAGTCTTTTGATGTGTTTGACTCATATTATCATGATAAATGAACTTATAGATGTTTACATGAACTAAAGATGCACATTTTATGAGAGATGATCATGTTTTGTTAATTTTGAATGTTAAATATTGATGATGGATGAAAAATCTAACTTGGGATCTATGGATTTAATTGTAGTTAATAAAGATATGTGGAAATAATTAGAACTTGTTATATGCTCTTAAATTCATGCTTGATTGATTATAAAGTTGAGATCTTTCTATGTTATTGGTTATTTTTAATCATCAAAAATTGAAACTAAACATTAGGGTTTGAATAATTGTTGTATGAATCAAAAGTAATTTACTTTGAAGTGGCTTATGCGTAAAAGATTAATATTTTTCTTAAAGAAATAAATCTAATGAGATTACATGTGATTGTAGATGTTAGATCTTGGTGTATGATTCAAGAAACATGTTTTGGATGAATAAAATATGAGACTTTTAATTGTTCTAATATTAAAATAAAGTTGTATGATTCTATGTAATTGTTGTGTATGTAAGAAGTATTTTTGGCAAGAAATATACACAAAAAGAAATAATAAAAACCAAATTTTTTGGTCTAGGGTTTGGAAGCTTAAACCCTGGGTTATGGTTGGGAAGGCTCGGGTGAACAGTACCTGGGGGTACTGTTCAAACCCGCAGCTAAAGGCTGCCTTTTTTTGGGTGTTTTTTGATCGGTTTTTTGAAGTTTTCTTGTGGATTTCGAGTGTGAATTTGTGTGCTATGTTTGGGAGACTCTAGTATACATATGGGAGCATCTATATATGGGTTTAAACATATATATATGAGTGGTTTGATCGAGTTTGGATGAGATTTTATAGACATTGTATGGTCTGGACTGTCGTCTATTTCAGTTTGGAACGAAATTTCGACCTAGTTGATGATGGAATTATCAAAAACTTATAAAACAGAAATTGTAGCTCACTGTGTCTAGTTTCCAGAAATGACGGATCCCCAATCCGACTTATAGATTGTAAGATATGAAATTTCTACCACTGTACTTTCATAATTTCAGATTTTAAAAACAACGGTTAGTTTTTAGAATTTACTGAATATGAACCCTTTATACCAATTTATTTGAGCCCAGATTTTTATAGTGGATTCCTTGATATGTGCTGGATTTAATTTGATTTTTCCAGAATTTAATATTGATATTAGGATGTACTGTTTTGAGGGACAAAGTCATGTAACTTTCAGATTTTTGAATGAAAGATAGTTTTCAGAATTTATTGAATATCAACCATTTAAACTAATTTATTTGAGCCCAGACTTTTATGGTGGATTCCTTGATATGTGCTGGATTTAAGTGAATTTTTCCAGAATTTAATATTGATTTTAGAATGTACTGTTTTGAGGAACGAAATCATGTAATTTTCAGATTTTTGAATGAAAGATAGTTTTCAGAATTTTTTTAATATCAACCCATTAACCTAATTTATTTGAGCCCAGATTTTTATGGTGGATTCCTTGATATGCGCTGGATTTAAATGAATTTTTCCAGAATTTAATATTGATTTTTGAGTGTACTGTTTTGAATGACAAAATAGTATAATTTTCAGATTTTGTAAAACTCTATATTTTTGCGGATAAAAAGTGCTTCCATACATATAAATGAATTCTCGTGGCAACATTAGTTGATTAAAAGGATTGTGAATAATGAAGAGTATTGTTGTATGAAACAAAGATGGGTTTAATTTGAGACTTACGTTATGATGTGGATCCTAGAAAGACTTAATGATACTTTGAATTATGAGATTCTAAAGGTTGACTGGGACCCTTGTAATACCGGCAGATGAGAGGGGGTCTTCGTTCTTGGTTTAGTTGTGTTAAGTCTGGCTAGGTACATCAACTCTAGGGGGACTGTGTTCTAATTAATTAATCAAACATAATAAGCATAAGGACAAACTATAGTGGAGATGTGATAGATCTTGGGAAACGTAAGTATGGGCTCTGTTGCAGGTTGCACGAATGTATTCTGAGGCTGTGCGTTTATTGTGTCTCTCAAGTACATTCTCGTGTCGATTGTCGGCAAGCCTATTCATGGAATGTCTAGAAGTGACACGGTTTTGGTATGTTCACGTGTCGATGGTCAGCAGGCCTATTCACGGAACGTACGGTATATTCGTGTGTCGATGGTCGGCAGACCTATTTGCGGAATGTACAGAGTATCTGTGCGTCGATGGTCGGCAGGTCTATTCGCAGGGGTACATGGCAGGGAGGTGATTCTCTGGGGTTAGAGCAATACTTATATGATGCTCCCAAGTCGATGGTCAGTAGGGCTATTCACGGAGTATTCTAGATCTTGTTTCTATCACTGTAGTATTATTAGTTGCATAACGAGGGATTGAACCCTATAAAGTGAAGAACGATAAGGGCTTACACCGTATCTATGTAGAGTGGGATGCATAGAATCCGACAAGTATGCATTAGTAATCATCATGTGCATTTGTGTTTTCTTGACATGTGTTATGCCTGCTTGTTTTTTGTCTTCTTAAACTTGACACTTAGCCTTGATTCACTTGATGATTCATGCTTCATTTATTGTTATTTCATATTCCATCTGTTATTACTGTGTTAATATGTTTCACTTGTTGACTTATGATTTTATTCTTTATGTTTCTAATTAAGTTGTATTTCCTTAGAATATCACTCACACCGTTATGGCTGATGCTTGTAATTTTGGGGGTTAGCGATATCTCTAGCCTCATATTTTACAGGTAGGTACCATTAGCATGAAATTGGGAGCATGTGGTAGAATGTTTAATGTTATTGCATATTTTGTAAAAGGAATGATTGTAAAGAGAAAACTGTATTTATGATGCTTTTAATTACCGCTATATTGTAAAGAGAATTGTAATTCAAGGGGTTTAAATTCCGCTGTCCATTGTAAAAGAGTTGATGTAGGAAAAGTTTTAAATTTTCCCAATGTTTATACTATGTTTGATATGGCTAAAAGTAGAGTTAAATCAAGACCGTTCAAACCAGGGCGCAAATCTTAAAGCTCTCAGGGGTAAAATGGTAATTTCACCTACAAACGTGTCTGAAATGGGAACTGAGCATTTCTTCAAGGCCCAGTAACCCGTAAACGGATCTTTCCTATTGGGTACGGGTAGCAACCCGCTACAAACCAAGCCAAAGACTTAAAAAGTAATTCAAATTCGTGATTATCTCTAAGAGGCGGTTTAAATCGCCTCTCTTATCATGAAACGAGTTTAAACTCTACATCTTATCCAAAAATACCGGGACATAGAGATAAATGATTATCTCTAAACTTTCTCTTAAGGCGACTATAAATACCCCTCTTCCCCCCACCATAACAAGGTAATCAATATTTTTCCACTTAAAGCTCTTTCATAATCTTCCTGATTACTGACTTGAGCGTCGGAGGGTTCGTCGCCGGGATCCATCCAGGTGTATCGAACTTTTTTACTGGTCAACGACAGCAGCAAGAAACCAGTCAAACGCCGGTGAATGTCAACAAGTTTGCCTTTATTATTTCCAAAAGAATCCACAAATTTATCTCTTTACTCCCACACCAAAATCAGCAGCAACAGATTGGCGCCGTCTGTGGGAAGCGAAAAGCAGTCCAACCTTACTGCACCAACGAAGTTGTCTCCCAAGCTATGCCTCCGAAGAAGGGAAAGGCACCAGCCTCCTGCCGTAGAGCCACTCCTGTTCCTTCTCCTCCTCCATTTCATGATGTTCTCCCTCAACCCATCCAACAAGTCCAACAACCGCAGCCTGGACAGCCTCTCTCTCTACCTGTCCAGCAACCGCAGCCTAGGTAGCCTCTTCCTCAACAACCACACCCCCAGCAGGCCCCTCAAGGGCCTCAAAGGGCTGCCTCGGGGGGCTCCCGTCGAAGTCGTCAAAGGCAACCTCCTCTTCACGACCATGTCTCAGTACACAACCTCTCATTCAACTCCATGGCCTCTCACAGTCCTCCAACGCCAAAGGATCTCTGACACGCTATTGTCAATCAGCAACATGGGGTAGATCTTTGGACCCACTTAAATGAGAGACAGACCCATGACGGAATCCCCCACCATGAACATCAAAGGGGTCCTGCGATTCGGTCCCCTAGAGCCCGATCCCTACGTAGACCAGACCGCAGATGATCGAACTCTCCCAGGAGGCGAAGGGAGTCACACCCCGACCGGTCGATCGCCCCAAGGGACCACCGAGATCAGGAGGCACCTGTCATAAGGGCAGAGTTCCAGGATTTTCAAGAAGCTATTCTGCGGACCCTCAATGTTGCTCCTAACCACGATCAATGGGCGCCTAGTCCTCAACCTGCCCCAAGCCATCACCGTCGCACTCCCAGTCCCCTTCCGCATGAGGATGAGTCCTAGGGATTAGCAAGATTTGACCGAAGGGAGGACTCGGTTTACCGCCGTCTCCACGAGATGGAGAGGCACCTTGGCAGACTTGACAGAGATGAGGAACAATGGGCAAGGAATTTCCGCCCAAGCAAGCCTTCGTTCTCCCGAACCATCATGAAAGCCCCGGTCCCAGAAAACATCAAGCCCCCTCACTTTGCGTCATATAACGGGGAGTCATACCCCGCTAACCACATCGAGAGTTTTAAAACTCTCTTGATGATCCACCAGGCTTCGGATGTGCTTCTTTGCAAAACCTTCCCGACCATGCTAAAGGGGCCTACGAGAGAATGGTATTCCTGACTCGCCCCAGCCTCCATCTTCTCCTGCGATCAGTTCGAGGAGATCTTCCTTACCCATTTTTTGAGTAGCCGTCGTGCCAAAAAGACAAGCACATCTTTGCTGGCTCTCAATAAAAGGAAGGGTAAGCGGTTAAGGGACTATGTCAAGCATTTCACCACCGAGACCCGGTCAATCGCCTCCCTAGACCAGTCGGTAGCCTCTGCTGCTTTTCGACACAGTATCAACCATGCCGATTTGAAGGCATCTCTCGCTAAAAAGCCGCTCCAAGACTTCTCGGAACTCCTGCTGAGGAGCAAGAAATATATTAGAGTAGAGGAGGCCCTCCTCCCGCTTGATCAGAAAGAGCCCCTGTCTGGAAACAAACGAAAGGGCGCTGAAGAAGAAAGGACTAAGAAGCTCCAGAAAGACAGTAGTGGCCAGCACCGCCCTCCTCCCCGTTTTGAGAAGTTCACTCCACTTAATGCTAGTGTTTTAGCCATCTTAATGGAGGTTGGGAAAGAAGGACTACTCCCACCACCTCCAAAGATGAATACACCAAGCAAGAAAAGGAATAAGGACAAATGGTGCCGCTTCCATAGGGATCATGGCCACGACACGGATGACTGTCAGGCCCTCAAAAACGAAATTGAAGCCCTCATTTAGAGGGGGCAGCTCTCTAGGTTCATGAGGAAGGACAGGGTAGATCCTCCTTTGCCTCCCCAAGGGGCAAATAAGTGAACATAGCGACACGTTGAGATCCCAGACTCCGAGACTGAAGTTGTCCTACCTCTCATTCACGGAGGCCCAATGGGGGGAGATTCAAACTCCTCCCGAAAAGCCTTCGTCCGAGAGGTGAACTCTGTGCAGAACCATCCACCCCCCAAGGGCCTTGGGGTTCTTGTTACCTTTTCAAACAAAGATTTGGAAGGCATCGGAATGCCTCATTGTAATGCTCTTGTAATAAAACTTCATATGGCCAACTTTGATGTACACCGAGTCCTGGTCGACAACGGCAGTTCGGTCAACATCCTTTTTCTAGAAGCCTTCTAAGGTCTTAAGTTGTCTAGGGATCGACTCAAGCCCGCCGGCTACACTCTCCACGGGCTCTCTGGGGAGCCAGTGACGATCGAAGGAGTGATTACTCTCGACGTAACCACTGACAAAACCCCGATCACCCGAACCAAACTGATGGATTTCATGGTGGTAGACGTGAAGACCGCTTACAATGTCATTCTGGGCCGACCCGGCCTAGCTACTCTCCAGGCTGTACCCTCAGCCTACCACATGAAGATGAAATTTCCTACCACAGCAGGGGTGGGAGAAGTGAGAGGGAGCCAGGAGATGGCTCACAAATGTTACATGACTTCGGTAGGAGGGCCAGTCCTCTCCCTTGAAGCCCTCTAACTCCCACAGGGGAGTAGCCAAGCCATCTCAGAGTCGGTCAGGCGAGTTAGAAGAAGTAGTCTTCTCAGAAGGAGATCCGACCAGGACATTCCAAATTAGTAAGGTCCTTCCCCCTCCCGTTAAAACCGACATTATCCAATGTATAACGGGAAATCGCAATCTATTTGCTTGGACCGCGACCGACATGCCTGGAATCTCGGAAGAATATCTCATGCATCACCTTAGTGTTGCTCCTGGGGCCAAACCTTTCTAGCAAAAGTGACGCAAGTTCGCTCCCGAGCGCCAGTAGGCAATCAAAGAAGAAGTAGAGAAACACTTGAATGCCCGGTTCATACAGGAGGTTAACTATCCCAAATGGCTGTCCAACGTTGTGATGGTCAAAAAGGCCAACGGGAGCTGAAAAATTTGCATTGATTTCATGGATCTGAACAAAGCTTGTCCGAAAGATCCGTTCCCGCTCCCGAGCATTGATGCGCTAATTGATGCAACCTCCGGCCACGAACTCTTGAGTTCTGTAGCTCCCCGATTTCCTATACCGGAAAACCGTGACATGAGCTAGAATCTTTTCCTTCAATTAATCACAATTCACAGAAAAATAGGAAAATTTAAAACTTTTTATTTAACACAAATGTATTACAAGTCTGAATGTCATAAAACTGCAATACATTACATTAATGTTACAATAATGCCTTACAAGCCCAAGTGTTACAACTTACAATAAATTAACATCAGAATACAACAATTAATTAATAACACTTGGTACTTCACTTGGATGCTTCTCAACAATAAACATATAACAATAGGAACAATAATCAACGCAGTGCTTCACTTGAATGCTCCACTTGTTTGGATTCCTCCTGAACCCTGAACCTGTAGTCCTGTAATCCAGTACCTATTTGAGTGGGGACGTCATTACATATACTAACACTTAAGGGCTGATGACTAACAACGAATCTCAATTTAAACAAACAGATTCATGAAAAGAGAAATGTGTATATATAATTGATGTGTTCGTGTATGATATGACTTAGACTCTAATGAAAGATTAACTAATGCAAGGATACACTTATTCTATTACAAGCAAGACACTGGATAGTATGCTGCCCATAAATGCATACACCCATATCAAGCCGTCTCTTCATATATAGAGATTTGAACCCGTGCCATAAATTCTACTCTTGTACTCATCCTATTCCTGAAGATACAACATAACTGATGAGGTTTCTCTGAAACGGTCTAATCCGCCATTCACAGTCATATAGTGGTGTCTCTATTTGCCACTATTGCCCGTCATACCAGATCCCACTCAAAAATTAGACGAAACCTCAGAGTTTACTACATCATAGGTTAGTTCGAAGCATCCCCTATGACCCCTTAGCTCATAGACCGTAGTCTATGTCCTGTTTGCTTTTCCTGACATTGAACATGAAGGAATTCCGGGGGTCCATCCCCTAGTTCCGACAGGAAAACTTTCCGTTCTTATCATGGCACTTCAGAAATTAACAGATGAGATACATATCCTGTGCTCTCAACTCGTGAGAAGGCACAGACCGTATCCCTTTGACAGGAAGGGTACAACCAATAACACCACCTAGTGATGGCCTATAGGACAGGTCGGATCATACGGTATCACCCTTAATACCTACTCTTTCCCTTCGGCGAAGTAATAGATAAAAAGGTTATGTAACAATAGTTACCAGTTACTACCCTAATGAGGTCACTAACCTTAAACAATCTAAGAGATGACAACAGTACTAACACAACATGCTAGGTCTTAAGTTAGACTTCGTAGGATAACTTTGCTAGGTGCTCAACCTAGACTTACCAGGATCACCAAGGATCCTATCACAGCCTATCAATCCAAGACTCCGGCAATACGAATTTATTCGTATGCTACTACCCTGAACTTGGATTTCGTCTACGCTCCCGGCCTGCGATCAACCTACACCGGTTAAGATCTGACGATACACGAGGGGTGAATCATCCACAGTCCCTGAGAGGAAAAATAAATACACGTCTTGATGGTTGATGGCCCCTAGGGCAATGATATCACCCCAGACGAGCACAACAAGTTGCTACTAGCTAATAAGGTATGCACAAGCTAAGAAATCCCATATGAGCCAAATGAGCTACGCATGAACAAATAACTGTATACGAACCAGGTGAGCTACGTATGAGACGGACCAATACTTATTACATGACTTATGAGCACAAGGAATACTTATTACTCATAATCAAGTGCATGATTCAAACCATTAACAATTCACGACAACTATAGTTAATATGAACTAGAATTTCGTGTATAAGCTTACTAATATGAACCAACATGCATGTTAAGCTTACTAATTTAACATACAAAATGAACATTCAAAACATAATCTCTTAACTATTTATACTCAAGATGAAGAATACTCATATGATTAGTCTAAGTTGTTCTATAAAACAACAACACTATAAAAATAAGTTCTTTATCAGTTAGTAACCATAAAACAACAATACAAAAAATGGGTTCCTTGTATGTATCAACTAGAACCATCTACTTAATAACTTGATATCTTATACTTAGAAGCAACAGAAGAATCTTCTAACAACCTAGAAGCTATATAAACATGCTACTAATGAAACTTGATCTTTTATACATGAAGCAACGTAAAAAGCCTTCTAACATTCTAGAAGCAATTTAAAACATGCTGCTACAACTTGATCTATTGAACATAGAACAAATATAAAAATCTTCTAGCAACTTAGAAGTGATATAACATGCTACTAATGAGAATTTGATCTTTTATAAAAGCAACATAGAATTCTTTTAACAATCCGAGTAGCAAAATAACATGTTACTAACAAAACTTCTAAAATTGGGTTCTTTTGCAACCTATAACATATACCATTATAAAGTTTGGTTCTTTTAACATACTAACTCAAAAATGAGTTCTATTAACATATAACATAAAAAAAAGGGTTCTTTATCAACTTAACTAGAACAACAATTGCTACGCTAACTGGAATCTAACAAATTTAGACTCTATGGAAAGGTAGAAACCTCTACTATAATTCTCTAGTTGACAGCCTCCTAAAATTCAGCCCACAAAAGGCGAGAAGAATCCGAACACCCTAAACAGTGAGCTTCAGCCAAAAGGCCAGCTGCTGTCAATTTGTAAAAGTCATAACTCATGCTACGGTTATCGAAATTCAACAAAATTGGGCTTTTTGTAAAGCTAAGAACATCCACAAAAACTCTCTAGTTTACAACTTTTTCAAGTTCAGTCAACAAGAGGTCTAAAACTCATAATATTTCCAAATAGAAACTGAGCAAGAGAAAGTTGATGCTGTGATTTTGTAAAGATCATAATAGATGATACACTCATCGAAATCTAACAAAATTGGGCTTTTTGGAAAGCTAAGAACATCTAATAAAACTCTCTAGTTGGAAACCTTCTCAGATTCAGTCACCAAGAGGTAGAAAAACTCTGAACTCTCTAAACAGTGAGCTTCAGCCAAAAGGCCAGCTGCTGTTGACTTGTATAAGTCATAACTCATGCTACAGTTATCAGAATTTAACAAAATAAGATATTTTATAAAGATGGGAACATCTACTACAACTCTCTAGTTGACAATCTTCTCAGATTCAGTGAACAAGAGGTGGAAAAATTCCAAACACTCTAAACAGTGAGCTTCAACCAAAAGGCCAGCTGTTGTCGACTTGTAAAAGTCATAACTCATGCTACCATTATCGGAATTCAACAAAATAAGATATTTTAGAAAGGTGGGAAAATCTACTGCAACTCTCTAGTTGACAACCTTCTCAGATTCAGTCAACAAGAGGTAGAAAAACTCCGAACACTCTAAACAGTGAGCTTCAGCCAAAAGGCCAGCTGCTGCCGACTTGTAAAAGTCGTAACTCATGCTAAGGTTATCGGAATCTAACAAAATTGGGCTTTTTGGAAAGGTGGGAACATCTACTACAACTCTTTAGTTAACAAATTTTTCAAATTCCGTATAGAACTCAAGTTTCCCGATCTCAAACACATGTCTTAATCAACAAAAACAACAGTTTTGCTCGCTGTTTTGAGGAAACGTTTTGTTTGACCTATCAAACTAACCCAGAAAAATCTACAAAATTTAGAGCATGGTAAGAATATGTATGAGAGCCTCTCATATTAATTTGGAGCCAAAATTTTAACTTTAGCACAAGTAATTAATTCCTAATCATCAAAACTACATACTAGTTATTAAGATTGGATCTTTAGGGTTTTATTTGAGTTCTACCACTTCTATCATTGTAAGCAATTTATTCTAGTCCACAGTCATCAATATGCACAAAATTTAGTCCAAGTTGTTATCACTTACAACAATAAAAAGAAAAAAAATCAATACAACAAAGAGTAGAGAACCCCCCACCCAAAATCGGTTGGAAGAACTAGCTAGGTCCTTCTCCTTCCTTATTCTTGCTCCTCTTCTCAAGAACAACCCATGAAAGAAACCCACTCCCTTTTTTTGGTTTGATCTCATTTTCTTTTCTTTTCTTCTCAATTTTTTCTAAATTTAAAATAAGTGGAAGAAGAAGAAGAAAATATAAGAGAAGAAGAGAGGGAGTGAGATGAGATGAAGGGAACAAAATGGTAAGAGGGCTTTTCCCTAGGGTTGGGTCGGCCAAGGGGGTTCTTATAGGAGGAGGAGGGTGAGCTTGTGGGTGAGGAGAAGCCACGTGTCTCACTCTCTGTGTTTTAATCAATTTGATGTTTTGTTTGCAAAATACATTACAATCAACACCCAAGTCAATCTTAACCCACCAATTGACCATGATTATTAAAAAATAAAAGATATTTTTCCAAAATCACATACTACATGATTTTGTACAAACGTACGAGATCGATACAGTATATATGCGTACATACATCTATATATATAGATAATTTTTTATTCATCAAACCCATCAATCTGTATAAAAATAATTTAATTCGGAAAATAAAATAAAATAATAATAAAAATAATTTTATTATTGGCTCGGAAGATTTCAGTACAAGTTTGATATAATACAGATGTATACAGAGTAGTATATATATATATATATAATATTTACTAATTAAACCGGGTAATATCCCCCAAAAATATTTCAATTCTGAAAATAAAAATAAAATAATAATAAAATAATAATTTTTAATATCAGACCGGATATTACAGATATTTTTTAAAAACATATATTACATAATTTTGTACAAGTGCACAAAATTGATACAATACATATATTGTAATATCCCGGACGGATATCATATTTATATAATAATTATTTTTAAAGTTAAAATATTTTTATGAAAATTTCTTGGTTTTTCAAATAAAAAGTTATCTGGATAAATATATACTAGTAAGTATATATAGGTATTGTATCAGTTTTGTACACTTGTACAAAATCTTGAAAAATGTGTTTTTGAGAAAATAACTAGAAAATTCTGGGTAGATATTAAAAATTTATTATTTTATTATTATTTTGTTATTTTTCAGAAAAGAAATATTTTTGGTGAATATCACCTGGTTTTGTTAATAAACATTATCTATGCATATATACTAGTTTGTATATATCTGTTTTGTATCTTCCGAGCCGGAAATAAAATTATTTTATTATTCTTTCTGAATTAAAATATTTTCGGTAGAGATTATTCGCTTTAACTAATAAAAATTATCTGTATAATCAGATATATGTACGTATTTGAATCGTATTGTCCAGGGAAAATACCCGTGATTATGAGTCTATGTTTAGATGTGGGATGATCTCCTGAATTATCCAGGGAAAATACCCGTGATGTGTGATCAATCTCCGGAATGATCAAGCATGGGCAAATTATCATAGTTTATCTTCATCTCTTAGTAGTCATCGTTGTCAGCATGTAGTCATGATGTTTTCTTGAATCACTTTCATGCATTTGGATTTCCTGTTTTTACACACACTCGGCTTTTGGTTTTGGTATCACCCGTTATTCTTTTGTTGTTATTTCATACTTTAGTGTTTGATCGTTATTCGTTGGATATTATGTTTTAAGTTCATTTATGTTATTTGTTGATTTGTTACCACTCACACCATTTATGGCTGACCCCGTAGTTTTGGGGGTTAGGGTTCAACTCTAGCCTCACATGTTGCAGGTTATTGCTTAGATTGGAGGTTGGATGCTTGAGTGGGCAATTTGAGATAGTTGGACTATTTAGTGTTTGTTGTAAAATTGTAATGACATAATGAGTTATTATTGAGTTGTAAACAAAAGATTAATTTGTGTTGAGATGTTTAGACTTCCGCTGTAATTGTAATAATCGTTGTAATAAAAGAAAGAAAATCTTAGTGATTTTGGTTGTGACTATTGTTGTATTGAAGTGGATTGCTGGGATTTCGCCACTTATTTTCTAAGCTCTCATATTAGAAATTTGGGGCGCTACAGAGATTGGTATCAGAGCTCCGCTTCAATATAATTATAGACTTAGTATGACAACCAACCTAGGTGTGGACACTAGAGAGTGAGTACCTAGGTGTGGACATCAGAGTGTGAGTATCACATAGAATTAAATTATGATGTTTGGTTTGAAATCATGGTTTGGGGTATGGTTATGGCTTTGCCATAGGGTAATGATTTGAGTTTGAATTGTATGTGTGCTCTAACTTTACCCTCGTTTTGCAGTATTTAAAATGGTTGCACCCAGAGGTAGAAATGGTGGCAACAATGAGGATGGATCGGGTAGTTCTCGAGGAACGGGAATTGACCTAGAGGCTGAGTTTGCTAAGGTTTATCAGACCTTGAACACGCTGATGGCACTCAATGTGGCGCAGCAGCAAGCGCAGCAACAGAACCCGCAGCCAAATCATGGAGCTGGACATGGATTGGTGAATGCCGACCCCATCAAGCAGATTGAATCCTTTAAGAGGATGAGGCCGCCAGTCTTTGAAGGGCAAGCTGATCCAACAGCAGCAGACGATTGGATTCGGAAGATGGAGACGATCTTCGAAGTATCGGAGACTCCAGCAGCCAGTAAGGTGAAGTTGGCTTCTATGCAACTTGAAAAAGATGCTGGTGTCTGGTGGGAGTCACTGAAGAGGACTCTGGGAGATCAGCCTTTGACATGGGAAGCTTTTCTGGAGGAATTCAGAGATCGCTTCTTTCCTCTTGATGTTCAGGAGAAGAAGGCGACTGAGTTCATGAACCTTCAGCAGGGGAGCATGACTGTTCGGGAGTATGAGACGAAATTTGCTCAACTTTCAAGGTATGCACCAGAGTTGGTCATGGATGAAGCAAAGAAGGCCAAAAA
Source organism: Hemerocallis citrina (assembly GCA_017893485.1). Classification (NCBI taxonomy): domain Eukaryota; kingdom Viridiplantae; phylum Streptophyta; class Magnoliopsida; order Asparagales; family Asphodelaceae; genus Hemerocallis; species Hemerocallis citrina. The sequence continues at coordinate 248,532,049 of CM030362.1, read as the reverse complement.
GTTTGAGCAGGGCTTGAGGCCGAACTTGAGGTCAATGATGGTTCCGTTGGGTATCAGGAGATTCGAGAAGCTGGTCAGGAGGGCCGCGATGACTGAAGAAGATATGGAACTGTTTCAGAAGAAGCAGGATACATGGAACCGAAACAAGAGGCCAGCATCAGGCCAGAGTGGGAAGGGATTCCCCACGAAGCAGGCAAAGTTCAGTGGACCAGTGCAGAAGGCGCCTGGAGCTCAGGGAGTGACCTGCTACTACTGCAAGGAAGTAGGACATTACAGGTCAGCATGTCCAAAGTTGGCAGAGCATGTTTGTTCTCAGTGTGGGCAGACTGGACACTCAAAGCCCCATTGTCCACAACTGAAGAAAGATGGTTTGGGTGGAAGCAAAGTCCCGAAGAGGCAAGGGCGAGTATTTGCATTGACCGAGGAGGATGCGAGGAACTCGGAAGATGTAATACAGGGTATGCAGGAATTTTGATTTCTTTCATTTTTGAGTCAGTGTAATGAATAAAGCTTTTATTTCAGAACAATTTAAGATTGAGTATCATTCTTATTGTAACAGGAGTTGTTTTAATAAATGGAATAAAAGCAAAAGTTTTATTTGACACTGGATCATCGCATACATTTGTATCGCCAAGTTTTGCAAAGATCTTAGGTTTGGAACCTAAGTTATTTCCAGGCAGGGTTTTATCGGTGGCAACGCCGTCAGGAGAAGAGCTGGTAGCGGATCGATATTACGAGGGCTGTGATATCGAGATTGGTGGAAGGATGTTCGGCATCGACTTGATCGAGCTACAAGTGTTGGGAGTGGATGTCATCGTAGGCATCGATTGGATGGCTATTTATGATGCCACAATTGATTGCAAGTAGAAGGAGGTGTTGGTGAAAGCACCAGGTGGACCTGCAGTAACTTTCCAAGGGAAGAAGAAGATTCCGCAGGTGGCTGCAATGGTATCTAAGAAGTCTATTGCAGATGAAGTCAAGGGCATTCCGGTGGTTCGAAAGTTCCCTCAGGTGTTCTTGGATGATTTTCCAGGATTACCGCCGCAGAGAGATGTGGAGTTCTGCATCAACGTTAAGCCGGGGAGTGCGCCGATTTCCAAGGCTCCATACAGGATGGCACCCGTAGAGCAGGATGAAGTGAAGAAGCAGATTGAGGAGCTTTTGAGCAAAGGGCTTATCAGACCGAGTTCATCTCCGTGGGGAGCGCCAGTGTTGTTGGTCAAGAAGAAGGATGGGTCGATGAGGATGTGCATTGACTACAGAGAGTTGAATAGGGTGACTATTCAGAACAAGTACCCACTGCCGCGGATAGATGATTTGTTCGACAGACTTCGAGGAGCAGCGATATTTTCGAAGATTGACTTGAGGTCAGGATATCATCAGGTGCGAGTCAAGGAGGAAGACGTGAGTAAGACAGCGTTCAGGACTCGTCATGGGTTGTATGAATTTTTGGTAATGCCATTCGGGTTGACGAATGCGCCAGCAGTTTTCATGGACATGATGAATCGGGTGTTGAGGCCATTCATTGATTCCTTCGTGGTGGTCTTCATCGATGATATCTTGGTGTATTCGAAGTCGGAGGAGGATCATTCTAAGCACTTGACAGCGGTATTACAGACATTGCAGGAGCACAGCTTGTATGCCAAATTGTCGAAGTGTGAATTCTGGAAGTCTGAGGTAGCTTTTCTTGGTCACATTCTTTCTAAGGAGGGAGTGGCTACTGATCCTCAGAAAGTGGAAGCAGTGAAGGATTGGCCCAGGCCGACGTCAGTGAAGGAAGTCAGAAGCTTCTTGGGATTAGCTGGTTACTACCGGAGGTTTATTCAGGGGTATTCTCAGATTGCAGTTCCATTGACAGGTTTGACCCGAAAGAGTGTGGCATTTGTGTGGACAGATAAGTGCGAGGAGAGTTTCCTTGAGTTAAAGGAAAGGTTGACTACCACACCTATATTAGCAATGCCGCAAGCAGGGAAGGATTATGATATCTACAGTGACGCATCTCTCAGAGGTTTGGGTTGTGTCTTGATGCAGGAAGGCAAGGTCATTGCTTATGGTTCGAGACAGTTGCGTCCGCATGAGAAGAATTATCCGACGCACGACTTGGAGTTAGCAGCTATTATATATGCCTTGAAGCTATGGAGGCATTATGTTTATGGTGAGAAGGTTAGCATGTACACTGACCACAAGAGCCTGAAGTATATCTATCAGCAGAGGGATTTGAATCTTCGTCAGAGAAGATGGTTGGAGGTATTGGAAGACATTCGTCCTGAGATCAAGTATCATCCGGGCAAGGCGAATGTAGTGGCTGATGGACTTAGCAGGAAGAGTAGTTTGTCAAGGTTGATCATTACTCGAAGAGAGTTGGCAGCAGAGATCGATCAGGCAGGTATCGAGGTGGTACTGCGAGGTTTAGGGGCATCTTTGGCTCAGTTGAGGCTGCAGCCGTCCTTGAGAGAGAAGATTGTGGAAGGTCAGAGATCGGATGCAGAGATCCAGAAGATGTTGCAGCAGGTTGCAGAAGGCAAGTTATCAGAATTTCGTGTCCAAGATGGAGTTCTTTGGTTGGGTGAGAGGTTGTGTGTTCCAGGTGATGCAGAGTTGAGAGAGAGTATCTTGCAGGAGGCACACAGCACATTGTTATCAGTTCATCCAGGAGGTACGAAGATGTACAGGGACATCAAACCACATTTTTGGTGGTCTGGTATGAAGCGGGATGTAGCAGATTTCGTGGCAAGGTGTCTGACTTGTCAGCAGATCAAGGCAGAGAATCAGAGACCTGGAGGTTTGTTGCAGCCTTTACCCATTCCGGAGTGGAAGTGGGAGAATATCAGCATGGACTTTATTACGGGTTTGCCGAGGAGTTCGAAGGGCAATGACTCGATTTGGGTTGTTGTGGACCGATTGACTAAGTCGGCACATTTTCTAGCCATGAAGATTACTTGGTCGATGGAGAAATTGGCTGAGTTATACATTGGAGAGATTGTGAGACTTCATGGAGTTCCTGTTTCGATTGTGTCTGACAGAGATGCAAGGTTTACTTCGAGGTTTTGGAAGAGCCTACAGGCAGCTTTGGGCACCAGGACTGATTTCAGTACAGCTTTTCATCCGCAGACAGATGGTCAGACGGAGAGGGTGAATCGAGTGCTGGAAGATATGTTGAGAGCTTGTGTTATGGACTTTGGTGGTAGTTGGGAGAGATACTTGGCATTGGTTGAGTTTGCCTATAACAATAGTTACCATGCAAGTATTGGGATGGCACCGTATGAGGCTTTGTACGGGCGGAGGTGCAGGACACCTGTTTGTTGGTATGAGGTTGGCGAGAAGCAGATGTATGGTCCTGAGATCGTACAGCAGACGTCAGGGCAGATTGAGCTGATTCGCCAGAGATTAGTTGAGGCTCAGAGTCGGCAGAAGAGTTATGCTGACACTCGACAGAGAGATTTGGAATTTGAGGTTGGGGATGCAGTTTTTCTCAAGGTTTCTCCGACCAAAGGAGTAATCAGATTTGGTAAAGGTGGCAAGTTGGCGCCGAGGTACATTGGTCCGTACAGGATCGTGGAGAGGATTGGCAAGACCGCATACAGATTGAAGCTTCCAGAGGAGTTGGCTCAGGTGCATGATGTGTTTCATGTATCATTATTAAGGAAGTATGTGGCCGATCAGAAGCATCAGTTGGTAGAAGTTCCCGAAGATCTACAGGTGAACCTGAGTTACAAGGAACAGCCTGTTGAGATCGTTGATCGTAGGGAGAAAGTCCTTAGAAGCAAGGTGATACCTATGGTCAAGGTATTGTGGAGGAATCAACAGTTCGAGGAGGCTACTTGGGAGCCAGAGGATCGCATGCTGAATGATTTTCCTGAATTGTTTGAATGAATGTATTTCTTGTATGTGATTGGAATTCTTTGAATGATTGTACTATTGACTGATATATGATGTATTCTTTGCTTGATTGTGGTGTTATAAGAAATTGTTTGGATTCTGTTCTATATATATGAAACACTATTTCCTTGTTTGGTATGTGCTTGAACTCATTAGTAGTAGTTCTGAGGACAGAACTCTTCTAAGGAGGGAGTGATGTAGAACCCCGTATTTTCAAATATTATTTAATTATTTGAAAATGAATTTAAATGATTTTTGAGGATTTAATTGATGTTTTTCCAAGAAATTTATCTTTTGTACACGTGCAAAACACGTGTAAATGATTTTTAGAAGTTTGAAAAATTAAGATTTCTTCATGAAAAATTATTATTTATTATTTAGAATTTATGTAGTATTTTTCCAGATTTTTTCTGAAGTTAATTGATACTATTTGCAATTTTTGAGAAAAGAAGGACTTATTTGCAAAATTGACAATTTTAAGGGTTGAAGTGCAAAAGATGTTTTCTGGACTTTTCGATCAGTACTTATTGACGGTTGAAAATATATTTTTCTATTAGATCCTAATTTAAATGATATTTGATTTAATTTTCAAGAATACAATTATATGTGTAAGATGTACTCTTAAAAGGATTATTTTGCAAAGTGGGAATTAAACCCTAATAATTCAATCCGGCATATTTAAGGGAAATTCTTTTCCCAGCCGTCATTGAGTATATTCAGATTATTGAGATTCGTTTGAGGAACAAGAAGAGGATTCTTGGATCTAGCAAAAGGAGGAAGCTTTTTGTGGATTTTTCTTCAAGAACAAAGTGAGTGGTTGTTTTGTTTTAATTTGTTTGTTTGTGTACTTTGTTTGCTTGATTAATGAAGGACATGAGACCTTTGTTATGATTGTTGTGATCGTCATGCTATTGTTTGTCAATCTCGTTGTATATATGATATGGATCTTTTATTTGATATGGATGATTAGAACTTTTATTGATATTTGGACCATGATGAGAAAAGATTTAGATTCGTTGAGGATGCGTTGATTTATGAGACCATGTTGTTAGAAAGCAAATTAAGAACTGATTATGTTGTGATCAGATATTACACATCTGGATCTAGTGATTGCAAACCAATCTTGTTTATGTGTTGAGGACGACATTTAGTTTTGTTGAGAAAACCCTAATCAAAGGATTAAGAGTTTAGATCATGAGGAGATGAGATTTGAGTATTTGATTAATTGAGAAATGTATCCATGATGGAGATCTTTGAGAGTTGTTTAATTGCCTGGATACAAGTTAATTTGGTGATCAGTAAATCTTTAGAAAACTCTAGTTTTGATTTGTGTTCAGATCTATTCTGTTTGGAAACCTGTAGCCGACGGTCGACTGGCATGTAGAGCAGCCGACTGGTTCGAGCCTACTGATGTACTTGTAGCCTTTGAGATTTGTTCGGGACAGTCGACCTAGACTGAGGTCAGTCGACTGATCTTCTGTTTGTATTTTGTTCAGTCCTTTCGGGACAGTCGACCTATGAGCCATTTCAGTCGACTTATATACTTAGAATATTTTTGATGAAAATTATTTATTTTTGTCTCGGGGCAGTCGACTGACTACTTGGTAAGTCGACTGACCATGCCTTAATTTATTTTTGAGAAACGTTGGATTATGTCCTCTGGACAGTCGACTGGTAAGATATGCAGTCGACTGGTCCTGAAGGATATTGATATTTTGTTCAGTGTTTGATTTTGAGACATTTTGTTCAGCATATAATTTTAAGATCTTCAGTTCAGTATTTGTTTTAAGATGTTCAGTTCAGTATTTATTTTGAGATGTTCAGTTAAGAACATGATTTTGAGATATTTTGTTGAGCCACTTGTTTAGTGGGAATTTGTTCAGTTATTTGTTGTTGAGTCTCTAGAGGTAAGTGACCCTAGTATACCGGTGTTGAGATATTTGTTCAGTTATTTGTTGAGGCCCATTGAGGCGAATTTTCAGTTATTCAGATTTTTAGTCCGGTAGGGTACACTACTCTAGGAGATTTGTTCAGTAACCCAAACTAATAAGGACAGGCATTAGTAGTGTCATGACGAATGGGAACTTGAGTTATGCACCTCAGTATGGCTTTTGATGTAGGATTTAATCTCCTGAATTATCCAAGTAGTTATCTTGTGATGTGTGATTTATCTCCGGAATTATCCAGGTAGTTAACCTGTGATGTGAGGTATATCTCCTGAATTATCCAAGTAATTATCTTGTGATGTGGGATTGAACTACGGAATTATCGGAGTCGAGGCGACGCTTTTGGGGTATTCTTGTGATTATGAGTCTATGTTTAGATGTGGGATTATCTCCTGAATTATCCAGGGAAATTACCTGTGATGTGGGATCAATCTCCGGAATGATCAAGCATGGGCAAATTATCATAGTTTATCTTCATCTCTTAGTAGTCATCGTTGTCAGCATGTAGTCATGATGTTTTCTTGAATCACTTTCATGCATTTGGATTTCCTGTTTTTACACACACTCGGCTTTTGGTTTTGGTATCACCCTTTATTCTTTTGTTGTTATTTCATACTTTAGTGTTTGATCGTTATTCGTTGGATATTATGTTTTAAGTTCATTTATGTTATTTGTTGATTTGTTACCACTCACACCATTTATGGCTGACCCCGTAGTTTTGGGGGTTAGGGTTCAACTCTAGCCTCACATGTTGCAGGTTATTGCTTAGATTGGAGGTTGGATGCTTGAGTGGGCAATTTGAGATAGTTGGACTATTTAGTGTTTGTTGTAAAATTGTAATGACATAATGAGTTATTATTGAGTTGTAAACAAAAGATTAATTTGTGTTGAGATGTTTGGACTTCCGCTGTAATTGTAATAATCGTTGTAATAAAAGAAAGAAAATCTTAGTGATTTTGGTTGTGACTATTGTTGTATTGAAGTGGATTGCTGGGATTTCGCCACTTATTTTCTAAACTCTCATATTAGAAATTTGGGGCGCTACACTTAATACTCAACAACAACCAAACCAAGACCCCCCAGGTCTAACTCAACAAATCTCAACTGCCGGTTCCAGGACTCCCACTCAACTCCTAGAGATATCAACAAGACCAAAACTCACTAATCCATCGTCAAAACGATCAAAGGGAGAAACCTCTCCGATTAACAAAATCCAAATCTTTATAAAATTTCAGAATCCAATCCAATAATAAAATATCTTGAAAATATATGTTCTGTAGAAAGAATAATATTTAGAATAGTAAGTCATAAATCAAAAAACTTTTAAAGAATCAATCATTTAAAGAATATCTGGAAAACTCAAGAAACATCAGTAACAGTCGACTACAAACCAGAGTCGGTCGACTGTCCAGAGCGAAAATCCAACATTTTTATGAAAATAATTCTAAGTATTGACGGTCGACTGTAAAAGTCACCAGTCGACTATCCAGAGCAAAAATCCAACACCTGGAGAAAATATAAAAAAAATAGCGGAGACAGTCGACTGGAGAAATGGTTCAGTCGACTATTCCGCATGAGATTTCAAGAAATGAGAAAAACACAGCAGCCAGGTAGCGACGGTCGATTGTCGAAACATACTAGTCGACTGTCACACCTACAGACTGCAGTTTGGATTGTGCATATTTCAACCGATACGAAGAAGTACTTTACAAAAATGAAATCTATAAAAAGTATATTTCTGATATGATCAAATACAACTTATAGGATATACAAAGATCCATAAAAACCAATCGAAAACCACTTGAATTGATAAAATAGCTTTTTGATGAACTTCTTCAAAATAAAAACATGAATGTGTGCATATATCAAAATTAAAGTTTTTAAGAATCAATCATACATCAAAATAACTCTGTTTTATATTCCAAAACATATCAATACCAGAATAAGTTTAGATATAGTCGAATCCTTCAAAAACGCATAAAACTCAATTTTTTCTTAAACAACAAAAATACGATATTTATGAAAAACGTTTGTGCATACTTGTGCACCAAAAGAACTTCACAAATTCATAAACTAAAATAACAAAATATTCAGATTAATCTTAGTATTTGAGTAAATCCAAATTCAAGTAAAAATCTTTCACAAAATTACAAATCCCCAAATTTAATCAAAAATGTATCAAATCTAATTCTGGACATCAAAACTCAATTCCTCAAGACATGGTCTTTTAATCCATTACTCCTTCTCAAAATTCCTCCAACTCAATCTCAACTATTCTCAATAGTTGATTCATAAACAAATTTACATGGCCAAGTTGTTTTCATCCAACTCACCAATAGTCCAAAAAATCTCATCTTAAATCAATTAATGCATAACTTTCACCATACTCAATTGAATCAGTAAATACCCAAAAGAAATAGTCTACTCACAATTTATATTAGGTTCTCCTATAATCTAAAATCATCCACATGCAACTCTACTCACAAATAACTAGGGTTCTTCTTAAAAGATCCAATTTTAACTCATCCATTCATTCAATCCACCACATCTATTCATATCAAAAACCCTAGCATGCTTTCTACTAGATGAAACACCACATACAACATTCAAAGAACAAAACAAAACAACTTACAACATAAACAAAACAAAATAAAACAAAACAAGTCACTCACCTTGTCGAAGAGATCAAACGAATATAACAAAGCAAAACGAAAAATCCCTCATTTGCAAAGAATCCAAGATCTCCTCTTTGAATCTCCAAGAAAATAAAAAATAATAAAACCTTGTGTTGTACAGCGAGAGGCGGCTACACTCGACCTTTTAAATAGGTTGGAATTAGAAGAATTAGGATTTTGAACACATTTGCAAAATAATCCTTTTAAAATATATCTTTACATAAATAGATCCTTATACTTGGAAACTTGATAAAACCAATTTAATTGGAATTTAAAAACAAAATGAAAAATTTATTTCCAGCCGGCACTGTTTGAAAAGTCCAGAAAAACAGTTTTGCACTTTCATCCCTCAAAATGACAATTTTGCCAAAAGTTCCTTCTTTTTGAATTATTTGCAACTCAGTTCAATAAATATCAGAAAAATCTAGAAAAATCACAAATAATCTCAAATAATAAATAATGATTTTTCACAAAATAATTTTGGCTTTTGAACTTTTCAAGAAAATATTTGCACGTGTTTTGCACGTGTAAAAAGATAAATTTTCAGAAAAATATTTATTAAATCTCCAAAAATCATTTTAATCCATTTTCAGATCTCAAAAACAGTATTTTAAAAATATGGGGTACCACAAAAGTGGCCAGCTTTGGCTGAAGTGCTCGCTGTTTTAATTGTTTGTTGTTTTTGAGTCTTTTACTTAATGAATTTGGGAAAGTGTTCAACTAGAGAGTTGTAGTAGAGTCTCTCAACTTTCTAAATTGCCATATTTGGTTAGATTCCGACAAGCAGAGCAAAAGTTACAAGCTCTCAAAGTTTCAACTTTGCTGTAACTTTGGCTGTCTTTGTTAGTTTTTGCGTTTGTTCAAGGGACGGTAGATAGAATTCCATAAGGAATCTGGAAAAATGTTCAACTAGAGAGTTGTAGTAGATGTTCCCACCTTTCTAAATTGTAGAATTTGGTTAGATTCCGATAAGTAGAGCAAAAGTTATAAGCTATAGAAGTTTCAGTTTTTTGTTGAAATTCTGTAGTTTGGTTAGCTGTTTGCATATGTTCGGGGGTCAGGAATCTGGAATTCCTTACGGAATCTGAGAAAGTTGTCAACTAGGAAGTTGTAGTAGATGTTCCCACCTTTCCAAATTGTCTAGCTTCGTTAGATTTCGACAAGTATGGCAAAAGTTACAATCCTTAGAAGTTTCAGCTTTGTTGTGGAAATCTGCTGTTTTTCTTAATTTTTGCATGTGTTCAGAGGACGGTGGATTGAATTTCATAAGGAATCTGGAAAAATGTTCAACTAGAGAGTTGTAGTAGATGTTCCCACCATTATAAATTGTATGATTTGGTTAGATTCCGATAAGTAGAGCAAAAGTTACAAGCTGTAAAAGTTTCAGCTTTTTGTTGAAAATCCGCAGTTTGGTTAAACTGCTTGCGTGTGTTCGATGGACCGGATTTTAGATTCCTTACAGAATCTGAAAAAGTGTTCAACTAGAGAGTTGCAGGGATGTTCTCACCTTTCTAAAAAAGTCTAATTTTGTCGAATTCCGATAAGCGTAGCACCGGTTGCTTCTAGGCTGTCGGAAGGCTTTTTATGTCGCTTTCGGGTTTTTCTTTGGTAATATGTCTATTTTAGACTGTTAGTAGATTCTTCTGTTGCTTCTAATTATAGAAGATCAGGTTTTGCTAGTAAGCACGTTTTGTTGCTTCTAGGTTGTTAGAATACCTGTATGGGTACTGCTATATATTGTTTTGCTCGTACAAAGCTCACCTGGCTCGTACGTAGGCTATGGTTTCATACGTAGCTTATTCGGCTCATATGTATGTTGTTGACTCATACGCAGCCCGCCCGGCTCGTATGTAGTTGTTGGATTCATACGTAGCTTGTTTAGCTCATATGTGTTTTTGTTTACTCGTATGTAGCTTATTAGCTAGTACGCAGTTTGTTGTACTCGTTTAGGGTGATATGATTCCCCTAGGGGACATCGACCATCAAGACGTGTATTTGTTTTACTCGTAAGGGACTGTGGATGAGTCACTCCTCGTGTACCGTCAGATCTTAACCGGTGTTGGTTGATCGCGGACCGGAGCGTAGATAAAATCCAAGTTCAGAGTAGTAGCATGCGAATGCATTCGTATTGCCAGGGGTCTTGGATTGATAGGCCGTGAACAGGATCCTTACCGATTCTGGAAAGTCTAGGTTGAGCGCCTAGTAGAATTATCTTGCGAAGTCTAACTTAAGACTTAGCATGTCGTGTAAGTTCTGTTGTCATCCCTCAGTTTGTTTAGGGTTAGTGACATTGTTAGGGTAGTAACTTATGGCTATTACTACTTAACCTATATTTATTATCATTTTATCGCCGAAGGAAAAGAGTTGGTATTGAGGGTGATACCTTATGATCTCCTATAAGCCGGCACTAGGTGTTATTTTTGGGTTGTACCCTTCTTGTCAAAGGGATACGGTCTGTGCCTTCTCACGGGTTGGGAGCACGGGATCCGTATCTCATCTGTTAATTTCTAAACTACCATGATAAGGGCGGGCGGAGCTAGGGGATGGACACTCGGAACTCCGTCATGTCCTATGTCGGGGAAGCAAACAGCCATAGACTACGGTCTATCGGATATGGGGTTGCAGGGGATGCTTCGAGCTAACCTGTGCTGCAGCAACTCCAAGGGTTCATCTGGTTTTTGAGTGAGGTCCGGTACGTCGGGTAGTAGTGAAAAACGGAGACACCATGAGCATACTGCATTGGCAGGATTAGACCATTTTAGGGCAACCTCATCAGTCACGTTGTATCTTCAGAAACAAGTTGAGTACAAGAGTAGAATTCATGGCGCTGGTTCAAATCCCTATATATGAAGAAACAGCTCGAGATGGGGCGTATGTAGTATGGGATGCATGTTCCGGAGACTTGCTTGCATTAGAATAAGAGCATCTCGCATTAGTCAATCTTACATTAGAGCCTAAGTAATAGCATACACTGACACATTAATTATATGTACACTTTTTCTCTTTTCATCAATCTGTTTGCTTAAAGTTGAGAATCGCTTCTAGTCATCAGCCTTAAAGCGTCAGTATATGGACTGACGTCCCCACTTCTATAGGTACTGGATTGCAAAATTATAGGTACTAGATTGCAGAAGTACAGGCACAGGATTCGGGAGGACTCAAGGAAAGAGAAGCAGGAGTCGATTTTATTTAAGTTTTCCGCTGTAATATATGTTGATTACTATTGTTTCATTTGTAATAATTATTGTAATTTATATATTTGTTGGGAAGCATCCAAGTGAAGTACCAATTGTTGTTCTTCATTCATTGGACTTTGATGTAAATTGTTGAAAGTTGTAATACTTGAGATTGTAAAGGTATTATTGTAGCACTATTGTAATGTATTGCAATTTTTTAACATTCGGACTTGTAATACATTTTTTTTGAATAAAAAGTTTTAAATTTTTCTGTTTTTCGGTGTATTGTGGCTAGTTGAAGAAAAGATTCTGGCTTATGTCACAGTTTCCCAGTGTATGGAAATTGGGGTGTTACATATATATACTTACTAGTATATATATACAGATAATGATTATTTATTAAAACTAAGTAATTTCCATAAAAATATTTTAATTTTAAAAAAATAATAATAATACAAATATAATATCCGACCGGTATATTACAAGTTTCATGGATGCCTTTTCTGGGTACAACCAGATCAGGATGTTCCCTCCCGATGTTCCGAAGACTTAATTCGTAACCGACCTAGGTCTATACTGCTACCGGGTCATGCCCTTCAGGTTGAAGAACGCCGGTGCAACTTATCAGCACCTTGTCAACAAGGTCTTCAGAGAACATATCGGCCGGAACATGGAGGTCTATGTAGACGACATGTAGGTAAAAAGCATCAGCAAATTGAATCTTTTTTCCGATCATCAAGAGGCTTTTGATGTGTTGAGGAGACACAACACGAGACTAAACCTGAACAAGTGTGCATTCGGCGTCTCATCTGGCAAATTCTTGGGTTCATGGTTAGCCAAAGAGGCATAGAAGCCAACCCGAAAAAGATTCAGGTCATACTGAAAGGCTCACCCTTCTAGTGTCAAAGACGTACAGAGACTCACAGGAAGCCTCGCGGCCATAAGGCATTTTCTCTCCAAGTCAGGATAAAAATGTCTCCCATTCTTTAAGGCCAATAGAGGGGCGAAAGGCTTTGAGTGGGGCAACAGCAGCAGAAGTCCTTCGATCAACTCAAATCTTATCTAGTCAACCCCCCACTCTTGAGAAAGCCAAAGCCTGGGGAAGTCCTCTATATATACCTTGCTACCTTGGAACAGACTCTCAGCGCCATCCTGGTAAGAGAAGAAGATAAGACGCAAAAGCCGATCTACTATGTGAGTAAGGTCCTCAGGGATGCCGAACTCCATTGTCCAAAGGTTGAAAAGATGGTCTATGCGTTAGTCATGGTAGCCCGAAAGCTCCGCTCCTACTTCCAGTCTCACTCAGTGGTCGTTCTTACTGACCAGCCACTGAAGCAAGTTCTCCACAAGCCCAAAACTTTGGGGTGCCTTATGAAGTGGTCCATAGAGCTAAGCCAACATGATATCAACTATCAACCTAGAGCCGCACTCAAGGCGCAAGCCCTGGCAGAATTTATAGTAGAGAGCACTATTCCTGACCCCAACAAGGAAATAGAGGAACCCCCATTCTGGATCGTGTATGTTGATGGGTCCTCATGCTCTGACGGGAGTGGGGCTGGGGTCATCCTGACTGTCCCGGATGACTTTGTTCTTCAGTACTCACTCTGCATTAATTTTTGGGCATCAAATAATGAGGCTGAATATAAGGCTCTCATAGCCGATCTGTGTATGGCTCGCAGGGCCGCATGGCCAAATATTTGGCCAAGGTCAAAGGGTTGCTGGCCTCTTTCGAAGATGCACAACTCCAACGAATACTCTAAGAGGAGAATGTGCAGGCGAATACCCTCTCAAGCTGGCCTCTTCTTCCCTCTAGGGGCTAGAAAAAACTGTCTTGATAGAAGTCCTCTTGAGACCTAACATCGAGGAAGATGGTCCCGAACTGATGGAGATGCTGCCCCTAGCACTCGGGGAGAATTGGATGAGGCCCCTGCTAGAGTTCCTTAAAGATGGAATCCTCCCTCTATACCCTAAAGAGGCTAGAAGAATCAGAACTAGGGCCGAGCAATACATGCTCATCGAAGGGGTCATGTATAAGCGCTCTTACACTCAAGTGGACGGCAGAACCTACTTGAGATGACTCTCCCCCGAGGAGGCCTAGTAAGCTCTAAAGGAGGCCCATGAAGGGATGTGTGGTGCTCATTTAGGAGCATGGTCCCTCGCCCACAAAATCTTAAATTACGGATACTTCTGGCCCACACTCCTTAGCGACGCTGAACAGCACGTTCGCCAATGCACTCCCTGCTAAGAGTTCTCAATAATTCAGCGTTTACCACAAGCCCAACTCCCCTCCTTATCTAGTCTGACCCCTTTTGCAATGTGGGGGATGGACTTGCTCGGGCCGTTCCCTCCAGCATCGGGCCAGCTGAAGTTCCTTATCGTTGCAATCGACTACTTCTCCAAATGGATTGAAGCCGAGCCTCTAGAGACGATTACTAAGAACAGAGTCCAGTGGTTCTTTTGGAAGAACATCGTCTGTAGATTCGGTGCACCTCGAATTTTAGTAACGGACAATGGGACCCAATTTACGGGGGCAACCTTTCGCGATTTTTGTATGGGCCTAAGCATCCAGCAATGATTCTCCTCGATATCCCACCCGCAATCCAACAGTCAAGCGAAGAACGCCAATCGGCAAATTCTTTCAGGCCTAAATAAGAGACTGGAAAAGTCAGCCATGGGGTTATGGGTCGAGCAACTCCCCAATGTGCTCTGGAGCTACCGTACTACTAAGAGGACCCCCACAGGAGAATCTCCTTTCAACCTTACGTCTCCGAAGCCATCATCCCACTGGAAGTTGGTCTACCTTCGCCTCGCTTGATTGCCTTCAATGAAGAGCAAAATTCGAACCATCTTCGGGGCAACTTGGACCTCATCGACGAGATTCGAGAAAGATCCTCCATCTATTAGGATATTTATCAGCGTAGGATTGAGCAGTCTTCAAAGAGGGAGATTTGGTGCTTAGAAAACTGTCATTTTCTTTCCCGAGCAAGAAAGGCAAGCTATCACCTAATTGGGAAGGGTCGTATATGATCTCCAAAGTTGTCCACCCTGCCACTTATCAACTTGAAGACCCGGGGGGCAAGAGAGTACCAAGAACATGAAATGCAGAACATTTATTGAAGTACCAAGAGGGTGTTTGAACACCGCTTCAAACAACTTCTAGTCCTGGAGCATTTCTAAGTTTGTTTTTCTTCTTATTTAGTTGATTTTTTCAATGTAATAATGGATTGCAACTTAGAAGTAGCCACTTAGTCATCTTTAATAAAAGCAGTTTACTTTCTCAGAAAACCTATTGTCTAAATATTCTGGTTGTTTTTCCCTGAAGCGTACAAAAACTCTCAAAACGACAAGTTCGGAGTCCAACACTTGGTTCGATGCTACTTTAGCTACTGGCGAACAAGCAAGTGCGAAGTAGCTCATCATTCAAAATTGCTCCCACAACTGTTGAAACTCTCAAAACAACAAGTTCGGAGTCCAACACTTGGTTCGATGCTACTTTAGCTACTTGCGACAAGCGAGTGCGAAGTAGCTCACCATTTGGAATTGCTCCCACAACTGTTGAAACTCTCAAAACGACATGTTCGGAGTCCAACTGCAATTGTAGTTGATACTGAGAATTGTGCCACTTATTTCTAAATTTTATTTATTAGAAATTCGTGGCGCTACACGTCACCACGGCAGAGTTTCTAGAATTCAAAGATAAAATCTTTCAAGCCTTCAACATCGTTCCCAGCAAGACCCGACCAACTAGCCTTCACCGCTCGACTCCTCCACGACTTGAGCAGTCCCACAGGTCGACTAGATTTGAAGAGTAAGACAACGTCGTCCTCCAATGCCTCCAAAAGATGGAAGGCCGTCTAGACTTACTGAAGCAAGAAGAAGGAAGACTTGAAGGAACATACCGCCCCATCAGACCACCTTCTCCATGAAGATCATCGAGGCTCCTGTTCCGGTCAACTTCAAAATCCCAACTTTTGAGTCCTACAATGGAAAGTCTGACCCGGTATACCACATTAAGAGTTTTAAAATCCTCATGGTGATCCACCAAGCATTTGGCACCCTCCTCTGCAAGACCTTCCTAGCAACCCTGAAGGGATACGCATGGGAGTGGTTCTCTCGCCTCTCTCCAGGGTCCATCTTCTCCTTCAACCAACTTGAAGAGCTCTTCCTGACATACTTCATTACCAGTCGCAAGCCAGAGAAGAAAAGTGCATCCTTACTTGATCTAAAGCAAGGAGATGGGTGATGTGATATTTGCAAGTGTACAAAATCGCAACAAGTAATATAGCTTAAGTTAAAATAGTATCGAACCTACAAGGACTAATATTTTTTTGAGTACCAGAATTTACTAGATTAACTACTATTTGGAAAATTGAAATTTTATAAATAAAGCAACTAAATTAAATAAATCTAAAGAACTAACTAACCTAATTAAAAAGACTAAAAATATGAAATTTTGTTGTTTGTTAATAGCAAAACTAATTTTCACATAGTTAGTCCCACACAATTTATAATTCCATGTAATAAGAAATTATACTCTTCTAAGTTGTAGACAAAAATCCCTTAATTATTCAATGTTTTCTCTCGAACAACACCAAAAATATCTCAAACTAATAGTTCGTCATATCTCTATACAAATTTAATTAATTGAAAACTCATTAAGTTCTATGGATTTCTTTATAGTAACATTAATCATGGTAAATCAACTCTAATTTTGCTCAATCAATGATGTTTAATTCTATAATTCTAAATCACAAATTACCTCTCGGTCTCTCCATGATCCAATTCTATAATTCTAAAGATCATCCTGAGCTCTTTGTGTGATTTGTATCTTCTATTCTTTTTCTTTTCTAATCTCTTTGTTGTATTCCTATTTTTCTCACTCTTTAAGTGTAGTTCCGGGGACGGAACTATTCTAAGGAGGGAGTATTGTAACACCCTAAAATCTATTTATGTAGAGTTTGTGATTTTACGTGTTTTGCACGTATAATTTTATATGTATAATTTCTTTTATAAAAATATTTCATGATCTCTTTATTTTCCAAAAAGACTTTTAAAAGCCTAATTAAATCCTAGGCCTATTTGTCTCTTTTAGCCCATTCTTATAATTAATTAATTTAATTAGGAGAGCCCATGGTTAATTGGCCCATTAGTGAGCCCATTTAAATTAATTCCTCTTTTTATTATTCTAACTTGTAGTGTAGACAAGTTTAGTGAACAATTAATTTTATTCACATTAACAACTTGTAAGGAGGGATACTAGTTGGCACGTGCATGCACTAGAGTATGCATTGCACACTTTTGTACCTAGGCCGGATGGGATTGGGAGAGTGGGAGAGATGGGAGTGGTGGAGAGTTGGTTGCTTCATCTTGGGTAGTTTCTATAACTCCCTAGTTCATTTAGACCCTTGATCCCTAACCATTTGATCTCATCCTAGCCCTCCATTCACCTTAAAAATATGTATAAATACCCCTCCCTACACTCTTCATTCTCACACTTAAAATTTTGAAAAGAAAAGAATAGAAAGAAAGAAAGAGAGGCAATTTAGTGAGACAAAAGATTTAGTAGTTTGTGAGTTTAAAAGATTGAGTGCTAGTGTGTGTTTCTTCAACTCAAGGAGGGGAGGCCGGACTACACGAAGGAACAAGAAGGGGAGGCTTGGGTTCTATCTAGCACAAGAAGGAGGTGGCTTTTGGCGGCTCGATCTAGGAGGAGAAGGCTTCACTTGTTCGTTGTAGGAGATCCCTAGGAGTTTTGTTTTGTTTTTTCTCCATTAAAGGTGGGTGATTTTCTTAAACTTCTAATTAGATATCATGCTAGGGTATGGTTGATAAAATTGAGAAGAAACTTTAGTTGATTTAGCCATATGTTGTGAAAATGAGACAAAATTGCAACGGTTGATTGTATGTGAAAAGATTGTAAATTAGTTGCAAATTGTGATTTTTAGTTTAGAATTGACCATGATACCGTGCCTTAATTGATTGATTGTGCTAACTAAGGAGACATGATTGAATGTTTAGTTGGTCGAAATGATAACTATGCATAAATGGGATTTTTGCTGATTCACTCGTTAATAATATAAAAAAGGGATGATTGTTACTGAAATATTTTGTTAATAGTAATAAAAATAATAAAAGAGAATCCATGTGAAGTTTGAATCCAAACTTATAAAAGAAACAACATTTGTATGTACATTTTCGAAATTGTAGACAAAATTGTATTCAAAGAGAAAAATTACACCTTTTATGTCAAAAATTAAGTTTTAAGTTACTGATATATTAGAAATACATAAAGATTTTATTCTGGAAATTTTGAACGAAAGTGGAGAAGAAACGAATTTGAAAATACTTATTTGTATAAAAATTCGAATGAACCAAAACTCGAATCAAACCCCTAAAAACCCAACTCATATCGGATTAGCCACTTGGACTATTTGGTTAGCGGGTGCGTTTGGGTGTGCTTACTGTAGCGTGGGTCTGGTCTTGGGTCTCGGGTTCGAAACTGAACAGAGGCTTTTTGTTTTATTTTTTTTGGAAAAAAATCTGAATTCTGGGAATGGGTTCATATGAGTTTGAGCCCTCCGTTCTGACGTGGTTGCGCCCTGTCCTTTCTGGTTAGCATGTGTGCCACAGTGCGCTGCACTACAGCGTTGGGCTTGGCTTTGGTCGCTTGTTCGATTCCTGAACTCGGCAATTTAAAACCCCTTTTTCGGTTTTAATATTTTTTTTGTGATTGTTTTATTTTTGAAATTCGGGAAAAATTATTATAATTGTTATAAAAATATATAGACCTCATGAAAAATATTTGCACACTATTTTGACTTAAATTAAAGAGTGTGAGAAGTAAAGATTGAGTAGAACCCTATATAAGTGATATTTGCATAAGTATAAAAAAGGGATTTTTATCCATGAGGAGTTATACCAAATTATAAAAAAGAATCTTGTATAAAAAGAACTTGTAATGTATTTGTTTATGGATTGTGTTCTTTATTTGGGTAATGTACGCATTTGAAAGATAAATGAAATATGATCTTGATTTTGGAGAAAAAGAAACAATAGTACTGAAATTAAATGGAATTATTAAGACTTATTTGTTTGAATGAAAATGTTATAAATTGAAATTGAACTTACGTATGAAGCTGAATTATAGAAAAGAGATGAAAATTTATTTGAACTATGAAAAAGACTATATGAGTATGAAAACTCAACTTTTTGTGATTATGAATCGAAATTGAGAACTAGAGTGTAGCTAAGCCTCATACCGGCATTGAAGAAGAGATTGTTGAAATGAGATTTGAAATGAAAAGACCAAGATTTGGGTCATGTTATATAAATGGTTAAGACCTGTATACTGGAAGGGCTAACTCTAGAGAATTGATTTTGTTCATGATTCAAATAACTAAGGACTAGATATATAGCAAAGATGTGACGAAAATAAGAGATAAACAGGAGTATGAGGGCCTCGGAGCTAGGGTGTGAGAATATTCACAGGCTGTCTACACGATCCATCGTGTTATGACGTGGATATGTCTCCAGGAGTCCGTACCAAAGGCGACGCTTGTGGGGTGTTTGGTGACTGCGGGTGGTGTCATGTCCCATGACGGAGGCTGAATGGTCCATAGGTTCTTCACGATGCGTCGTGACATGACGTGGGATTCCCCTCCAGGCTGTCTGGACATGAGCTCGTAACTCATAGAACATCTAGGATATTTATCGTAGTTACAGTAGTAGTTTAAGTCATGACGAGGGATTGAATCCTACAAGATGAAGAACGGTTAAGGACTTGCCCTCAGACCTATGTAGTATGGGATGCATAGAATCTAAACAAGTGCGCATTAGTGTCATGTAACAAACGTAACTGCATTAAGGACTAAGTGCACCGCACAACACGACATCAATAGGATAGTCCCTTGTAGTTTTATTTGTGATCAAGTTTGTGGTTTGTTTAAGTATTTGAAAATCGTTATACTGGTCGGCATAAAGAGGATAGCCGTATATAATATTTCGTCGGTTGTAAGCAACTGACGTGCCCACAGTTTCTATGCAGAAAAAAGTGATTAACAAGACTAAAGTTTGCATGTTGCTTAAACAATGATTCAAGTGTCGTACATTTCTATTTATGTAATTTGTTGTAAATTGCTTCCGCTGTAAATATGTAATGTAAATGTAAATTCTGATGTAACAAAAGTTTTTAATTCCTTGTAAAATTGTACGAAGAGAAGTGTAAAGATCCCGTGGAACTCCGGATTCAGTTTGTTTTGGAATTTGGGGTGTTACATCTCGTGCCCTTTTTTTCTCTCTTTCTTTTCCGTATCGTAGCCGCAATCCCCTTCACGCCAATCTTTGCCTATATATATTGGTAGAAGAGTAGGTTAGGTTAGTTAATTAGGATTAAGACTAGTTAATTAGTTAATTAATTAAGATTAAATTTAATCTTTTGATTTTTAAATTAATCAACCAACTAACCCTAATCCAACTCAATTCCATCCGTTTCTTTTTTTAATTCTTTTTTACACAATTTCATTCCACCCCCTAATTGACCATATTATTTTCTATTGGTTCATCAAGGGACCAATTTGTAAAAACATGTATTTGAATGCTCGAATTTTTCAAAAATCATCACATAAAATAAATTTGAATTTTAAAATATTTATCCTTATTTTCTTCCTTGATTTTAGCAAAATGCATATCTTTTTGCACTTATAAATATTAATCCTTGAAAATCAAATAAATAAAATAATATAAGTGGAAAGAAGATAAACTTTAGAGAAATAATCAAGAACTCGCAACTTTATTGCGTAAAAAGGGTAATAAAACCATATATAAATTTCACTCATTAAATACCGCCAAATTTAAGATTTTGCTTGTCATTGAGCAAAAAGTAAAACCACAAATCAAAGAATAATAATCATAGGTATGCTCAACTCATCACACTAAACGGTCTTATCATGCAAGCATCAAATCTTCAATTTAGTACATAAACAATAGCAAATAAAATAAAAGTAAGCATACTCACTTTTTCCAGTGCAATTATTCATACATAATTCCTAACAGAATCATATTTTTCCTGCAATTAATGTAATTATTTCATGTAACAACTCCATTTGTGATTATCCTTTCTCACTACTGCAAACCGAGTAGCAAAGTAGAGTTTTTTTCCCCCTCTAAGTTGTCACTCAGTCTTTTGACTGTAATGTAAACATTTGTGACGAATTCACCCGGTTAATGAACAAGTCACACACTTAGAGTGCTTTTGCTTACTCATATTTCAAGTTGCCTTTTGACGTAAAAGTAAACATTGGTGATGAATACCCCTAGTTACTAAGTAACTCAAAACATTGGAGTAGATAAAACTATATTCATTCAATTATTTAATTACTATCGCTCTATTTGTTTAAATTCTGTTTAGGACTAGATCAAAGGGGATAATCACAAGAAAAAGTACCACATTTTTCTTTTATGTATAATCACATGTCTCTTACAATTTTTTAAGAAATTTTGAATTTCAATAATCCTAAAGAAAATAAGTATGCATGATCTAGCTTTATAAGATATTGTCTATCCTAAAAGAAAATTATTTCAATGCTTTAGCACAATAAAGAACTCAAAAGTGTAATGGTAAGCCTAATTGCAATAATATATTTTGTTTTTCTTTCAAATATATAATAAGTAAAAAAAGTGTACCTTTCCCCCAAACTTGAATATCACATTGTCCTCAATGGGTAAAGAAAAACAAAAACAAAATAATGTGAAAAGTTTAAAATTGCTCCCTGATTCATGTTGAAATTTTGGTTGAGTGGCGTTCATTCTTTCGGTGATATATGGAATTGTACATGTCCAAATCCCCTGATTCTTTTTGTACTGAAAAGCAAAGACAATTTACTTCAGTCTCTCTTTGAAATACTTTTCTAGATTCGGACTCCATCCTGATAAAAAATAGCCATCAAAGTAGGTATAGAAAACAACTCCGCTGGAAACCCCCCAACTTATGCAATCCTATAAAATGAAATAAAAAATTTAAAATTAAAGTAAACTAAAAGAAAAAGAAATTCTAAATGCATCAAAAGGAAAACATGGGTTGCTTCCCAAGAAGGTCTAAGTTTTAAGTCTTTAGCCAGACGTGGTAGCTGAGATGGTTATGTAATGCTGTCACGCCCCGCGTCCCAAAAGGAATACAGAATACGGTACACGACTATGCCCAGCGAATGGTTTTCACCATTCATAAGCTGTACGGATCTACTTAACTCAGCCTAACAGTAAGTACAGCAATATGCTCAAACCACACATGCATGAATAATTATAAATCAGCAGTATTTATTTGTAACAATAATAAATATTCCAAACAAATACAAGATCTGAAGCAAAACAAAACTCCGGGACTACAAGCCCAATACAAGTCTCAGTACGGTAACATGAATGAAATAGCTCAAAACATAACATTAAGCAAGAATTTTCCAATGCGCAGATCAAAATTTTTGCTCACCAACTCCAGTAGGCAAATGATCACCAAAACCTGCTCATATAACACTTACAAGGAGATAGGAAGACAGGAAGACATGATGCCCGTTAGTTGTAAGTTCCGAGACGCAAGTAGTACAAGCAGGAAAATGGAAAGGGGAAAATATGAAACAAAACAGAAAGTACTGACATGGAGAAAAGCAACAGTAGGTGACAGTCTACAGATAACAGGAAACAGTAGGTAAACAGTAAAAATAACAGTAACAGTAACAGTAAGGGACAACAGTAACAGTAACAAGATGTGACAGTGGAACAGTTATTCTTATGTCTAATGTTCATTACTATCTAGGTAGCACTTCATGCGTCCCAAATTTTTACCACATGGTTGCTACATTCAAACATTTTTGTTTTTAGATTTCGTAGTGGAACCTATAGAGCCGTATATTCAGATAAATAGTAACTTTAACAGTAACAGCAAACAGTAATAGTGTCATGGACATGCCCTCATGTATCCAGAGAAAAAAAACAGTTGTTACCACAGTAAACAGTTAGGAGAAATAAGTCCCCTTCTGAATACACATTTTTATATTGTATACTACTAGATCATTCCCTTAAACCCCAGCTTGATTATTTGTCATTATTATTAAACTGGTGAGAGCGAACACAAATAGGGAAGAAGACATGGAAAGAACAAAGGACAAGTTTGAGATGAATGAGAAACACAAACGGGTGACAAAACAACTTATAACAGTTGAAACAACGGAACTTTCAGTTCTGGATAGCAAGACACTACTGCACCAAATCTGAGATTCCCGTTGCCACTGGAATGCAAATCTGGATCCGTCAGAAAATCTAGAAACTAGACTCCTTATCGAATCCAGCTCATATATAAAAGTCGTACATCAGCCACAGTAGCAGGGTATAAAACAGCATTTAATATAGAATTTATGTTCAGCCAGAATATGCAAAATCTAATTTGTAAGCATGAAAAAGGTTTAAAAAAATCATAATTAATTCTGAGAAAAATTTGGAAGATTCCCTAGCATATCTAGTCTCAACATATAAAATATCATGAAATTATACTCAAGATAGTATAGTCAATATAATTTGGAAAACATAATGACACAGCAAAATTGTAAATCTAAAAGTTCAGACACAGCAGTACCAAAATAGTGATAATTCACAAAATACAATTCGAAATCCCAATCCGTCAAAAGAGTAATAAAATAGATAAATTAGGCTAAATTTCATATTCACAACGTTTTCATCAAAAATGACTAGAATCAGGTTGAAAACAGAATTCTTTACTGAACAGTATGTAGTTTTGAAATATATTGATTAGTTTCACAAGCATGGAATGAGTTATAAAAGTCATTAAATAATTCTACAAAAATTAGGTGTTGATCTCAGCCATTACTAGACATACCCAGAAAAATATCAAGTCCAAATTTTACTTCTAACATCAGTTTTAAAATAATAATTCATATAGAAATCATGTAATGCAGAATCTGGAATTTACAATACAACTGCAGTAAAACAGCGATAACTCATGCATCGAAAATCGGAATTTAGATCCGTCAAAAGTTCTGAAAACTAGAAAACAAAGCGTACAATTCATATTCACAAATTTATTTATTTTACTGATGTTAACAGAGTTGAAATTACTGTACTAAAATAGGGCAGCAGTAAAACAAAACTTATTTCATGCATTTCATCGAACAATTCAGTTATAATAGATCCGATCTAAGATGTCATACAAAATATGGTATCTTGGTTACTCAAATCAGCATGACATGTGTATTAACAGTATATAATGAGGTAGTACATCTAACAAAGCATTCATGTAACAATTATCTACAACATGCAGTTTGCCACAAATAAGCATATACTTATCAAGATATCCATCTAATCTAATTTATTTTTCATGCACTGTGTGACGATTACTGTGAGACACTCATGATCAGAGATGAACGAAACGATCAACGAATAAGATATGGTTATCATGAGGGTGACAACAAAATGCATGCAAGACTACTTACGGTATTTAACTTGTATGAAGAACAAATATATACAAGCTACTTGCCTGATAACGACGACGAAGATGACGACAGAAGAACGAGAACGGATCCCGAATAATGAATAGAACCACATGTGCATGAGAGACAGAACGTACGAGAACAAGAGCCAACATCATAACACGTGCGGTACACGTGCTTTCCACCACATAGCGACGGTAGCAACAACAGTAGCAGCGGCGACGGCTCGACTGACGGTGAGGAGCAACGGCAGCGGGGTTCAGGACAGCGGTCGACCACGACAGCAGTGACAACAGACGAAGAAGAAGATGAGGACAGGGATGAGGCACTCGGCTGACGACGACGACGACACTGTAACGCCCCTACCCCAAGCTCGGAAAATTTATACATGTTATCAGACAAATTATTTATATTATAGTACAATTGTCCACCACAAACTACCTCTCAAAAGGTGGTTAACCGATTTGTGAATTTTGATCATAGGCTGTTATTATTTTAATATTATTTAATCTAGTTGAAATCCCGATATGTGACTAATTATCTACATCTCCTCTCCATGTTGTGTACAGCCGAAGCCAAGACAAGGGTGGCCCCCACTGCTGACATCAACATCTGAAGAGACAGTGCCAGCTGCTTCTCTCTCCTTGGGCGGGCCCCACTCCAAATGCCACGTCACCATCATGGTGATGCCAGCCCAGCATTTTGCTGCTTTGATTCAATCCCGTGCCCCCTATCACTATTCACTTATTTACATATTATGCCGTTTACTTTATTTTACACTATGTAATCAGCTTTTTATTATATATATTTACATATACCACTATATATTATATCTTATCATTGAAATTACGGGATGTTACATACACTCCCCTTTAGAAATCAGCATCCTCGCTGAGCACGGGGCATGCACAATCTAGTGCAGGATCTACTTTCTAGTCAATGTGGAGCAGTTCGTGAGCGTCGCTCTCGTCTTTGGAATACTGGAGACCATTCTCTCTCTGCGGATCATTCTGTGGCCCTTACGTCCATCGTCCCATAATACTGGGGTCGGCTCTAATACCATTTGTAACGCCCCTGCCCCAAGCTCGGACAATTTATACATTTTATCAACCAAAATATTTATAGTATAGTACAACTGCCCACCACAGGCTGCCTCTCAAAAGGTGGTTAACCAGATTGGTGACTCTTGATCATAGGCTGTTATTATTTTAATATTATTTAATCTAGTTGAAATCCCGATGTGGGACTAATTATCTACATCTCCTCTCTATGTTGTGTACAGCCGAAACCAAGACAAGGGTGGCCCCCACTACTGACATAAGCATCTCAAGAGATAGCACCAGCTGCACCTTTCTCCTTGGTCGGGCCCCACTCCAAATGCCACGTCACCATCATGGTGATGCCAGTCCAGCATTTTTCTGCTTTTATTCAATCTCGTGGGCCCCTATCACTATTCACTTATTTACATATTATGCCATTTACTTTATTTTACACTCTGTAATCAACTTTTTATTATATATATTTATATATACTACTATATATTCTATCTTATCTTGGAAATTACGGGATGTTACAGGCACACAGAGCAAGGGATCGAAACAGCGGTGAGGGGAGTACGGGTGGTCATTGCGGGGGGTGTACATCGAGGCTGGAGGGGGTCGAAGTGGCTCGACTGTTGTGGGTGCGGTGGAGGGTTTGGGCGATGAGGGGAGGAGCGGGGGGTTGAGGGGCGATGGGTGCAGACGGGAGAATGGGTAGTTAGGAGGTAGGGGGTGAGGAGGATGATGGCTGAAGAAGTGGTATAGGAATTAGGTTTTAGATAATTAGGTTTAGGGTGTGGTTAATCAGGTTATATAGAGTCAAAGCGGTTTTGGGTTATTGGGTAGTATCCAGTAGGAAGAGAAATAGTTAAATATTAATCAAACAGGCCATGAATTAGGTTTAGACAAAACACAAGGGAAAGAATAATTATTTAGATCAATCAAATTGAGAAATAAAGGCTGAATCAAAGCAAAATGAATTATAAAGAAAGAAAGAACAGCACACGATTCAAAAGGGGCGAAAATAAATACAATCGGAAATAAAATAAAATAACCAAGAATTTAATTAAATACAAACAAAAATACAATAATGAGTCATAGAGGTTACAAATCCTACCCACCTAACAAGAAGAATTTTATCCTCGAAATTCAACAAGAAGTACATAGGGTAACCCCAAAAGAAAAGAAAACAACAACAAAAGCAAGAACAACAAAAGCAAGAACAACAAAACAAGAGCTACACAAACAAATGAGGAAACCTCTGCTGGATATCCTCCTCTAGCTCCCAAGTCAACTTACCCGGCGAGTGAGTATTCTAAGGAACTCAAACCAGCTTCATCACCTTGTTCTTCAACACCTTCTCCCGCCGGTCCAAGATAGCAACTGGCGGAATTTCACAAGACAGATTTGGCCTCACGGATAACTCTGAGTAGTCAATCATGTGGTTGCGAGATATGGAAGATGTTGTGCACTCCAAATAAAGTCAGTGGCAGTGTAAGAAGATAGGCCACCTTGCTTACTCGTTCCACGATGTCAAACAGTTCGATGAACCTAGGGCTCAACTTGCCTCCGCCACCAAAATGAATGACACATCGCCACGGCGATACCTTAAGGAAAACATGGTCTCCCACCTCAAACTCCAAGGCTCTCCTATGGACATCAGCCTATCTCTTCTGCTTATCTTGCGCGGCTGGAAGATGCTTCCTGATCTGAGTCACAGCATCCACCGTCTTGGTGACCAACTCCGGGCCCAACAACTTCCTCTCGCCAATGTCATCCCAGCACACTGGCGACCTACACTTCCAACCATGTAGTGCTTAGAACGGAGCAGCTTTACGACTGGCCTGAAAGCTGTTATTGTACGAAAACTCCACATGATGCAAGTGGTCCTCCCAAGAACCTCCAAATTGCAGCACATAGGACCTTAACATGTCCTCTAGAGTCTGGATGGTCCTCTTTGACTGTCCATCGGTCTGAGGGTGAAAAGCTGTATTGTACTTCAACTTACTCCCCAGACTACTCTGAAGGCTCTCCCAGAACTGTGACCTGAACCTCGCATCCCTGTCGGATACAATACTAATTGGAACCCCACGAATTCTGACGATCTCTTAGATGTACTTCTCAGTTAGGCTCTCAGTCGACTGTCCAACACTGAAGAGAACAAAGTGAGCACTCTTCGTCAACCTGTCCACAATCACCCAAATGACATTATGACCATTGGGACTCCTCGGCAAAGCGGTCACAAAATCCATCGTGATGTGCTCCCACTTCCACTCCAAAAATGGGAAGACGCTGAAGAAGTCTGGCGATCCTCTGATGCTCTGCCTTCACCTGCTGGCAGATTAAGTACTAGACACAAATCTCGCCATGACCCTCTTCATACCATGCCACCAAAAATGAAGCTTCAAGTCTCGGTACATCTTAGTACCTCCAGGATGAATAGAGTACGATGACAGGTGGGCTTCCTCATGCAACCACTAACGAACCTCACCCTTCAAAATACACAATCTGGACCCAAAACGAAGAGATCCATTAGAGTGAACAACCATATCGTTCCTCGTACCTGCTTCAACTTCAGCTCTGAACTCTTGTAATGCTCATCACCTGCCCGAGCTTCTTTAATCTGCTCAACATGAGACAATTTCAACTAAAGCATCATGCAACTCCGATCAGAGCCTGGCAAGATCACATCCAAATCCAACCTCATCATCTGCTCAACGAGCTTTCTCTACTGAGTCAGGAACATGGCGACTGGTCTCCTACTCAAAGCATCTGGCACCAAGTTCACTTTACCAGGATGGTATTGCAAACTGATGTCATAGTCAGCCATTAACTCTAATAAATGCCTTTGTCTCATGTCCAGTTCCTTCTAAGTGATGACATACTTAAGACTTTTGTGGACAGTAAAGATTTCCACTCGGTCTCCAAGTAGATAGTGCCTCCACAGCTTCAAATCAAAGATCACTGTAGCCAACTCGAAATCATGGGTAGGGTAGTTCTTCTCATGTGGCCTCAACTGTCTGGATGCATAAGTAACAACTCGGCCCTTCTGCATCAACACTACACCTAGGCCCTTGCCAGAAGCATTACAGTGAACCACAAAATCACTCGAACCATCTGAAATAGTCAACATTGGCGCTGACGTCAACCGACTTTTTAACTCTGCAAATGCTCCACTGCAAGCTCCATCCCAGATGAACTTCTGATCCTTCCCTGTCAACTTAGTCAGCGGTCCAGCTATCTTCGAAAAGTGTTGGACACTTTCTGATAATATTTGGCCAAATCAGGAAAACTTCTCACCTCTGAAATTGACTTAGGGACAGGCCAATCCTTCACGGTAGAAATCTTGGACGGATCTGTAATGCCCCTGCCCATGCTTAGACAATTTATACAATTTATCAGACAAATTATTTATAGTATAGTACAACTGCCCATCATAGGCTGCCTCTCAAAAGGTGGTTAACCAGATTGGTGACTCTTGATCATAGGCTATATTATTTATAGTTAATTATTTTTATTATTATTCCCGATGTGGGACTAATCCCACACCCAATCTCTTTCTCTTTTCCGTGAGCATAGCACCCCAAGTGGGCCCCATGCCCACGTCAGCACCCAAGAGAACACAATGCCTTCCTGTTCCGTAGCTCTAGCCCCCACCTACCTCTGACACCTCCCTACGTGAGCACACAGCAAAATAGCCAAAGCCACTCCATCCCATTTTAATTGCCACCATATATATATATATATACATATATATATATATATATATATATATATATATATATATATATATATATATATATATATATATATATATATACACACACCACTATATATGCCTTTAGAAATTATGGGGTGTTACATACACCCCCCATTCAGAAATCAACCCCATAAATCAACGTCCTCGCTGAGCACGGGGCATGCATAATATAGTGCAGGATTTACTTTCTAGCTGATATGGAGCATCTGCTCTCCTATCCGCCCGATTAATCATGATCCCGGAATCCACTGCCCGATCAATCATAATTCCGGATTTAATTGACCTGCCCTCCTATCCGCCCGAATAATCATGATCCCAGAATCCACCGTCCGATCAATCACAATCCCGAATTTAATTGAGGGCTCACCACAGTCCCAGAATCTACCACCTAATTGGGTCTATAGTCCCGAAATCCACCACCCAACTATATAGACATCAGCTGCCTTCACCTTCTGTAATACCCCAGATCAGCCGACTGGTACTGCCAGCAGTCGACTGGTAGAGGATAGTCGACTGGTACTGCCAGCAGTCGACTAACTATTGAGATTTGTGAGAGATCTTGAGAAATATAGTCCCATATCGGGAATTTGCAAGGATAATTTGAGTATAAATACTATTGCCGAGGATCAAGAGTCACCTAATTGGTTAACCACCTTTTGAGAGGCAGCCTGTGGTGGGCAGTTGTACTACATAGTATTTATAATTTGTCTGAGCATTGGGGCGGGGCGTTACAAATGGTATCAGAGCCGACTTTCGACACACCAGGTGGGGGTGTATCTGCACGTCGAGGGTCTGGGGGGGCCTATTCAGGGGTACATATGTTTGCGTGTCGAGGGTCTGCGGGCCTATTCACGGAGCATGCCGGGTGCTAGAAAGGGCAGTCCTACACAGAGGTGTGCCCTGTGCTCAGCGAGGACGCTGATTCCTAAGGGGAGGTGTATGTAATACCCCAGATCAGCCGACTGGTACTGCCAGCAGTCGACTGGTTGAGGACAGTCGACTGGTTCTGCCAGCAGTCGACTGACTATTGAGATTTGTGAGAGATCTTGAGAAATATAGTCCCATATCGGGAATTTGCAAGGATAATTTGAGTATAAATACTATTGTCGAGGATCAAGAATCACCTAATTGGTTAACCACCTTTTGAGAGGCAGCCTGTGGTGGGCAGTTGTACTACATAGTATTTATAATTTGTCTGAGCATTGGGGCGGGGCGTTACACCTTCACCTGATGATGCAAGGGCGAAGGTCCAACTTCGAAAAGACAGCGACTCCACCCAGCTGGTCAAACAAATCATCGATCTTGGATAGCAGATACTGGTTCCTCACTGTAACACTATTCAGTTCACGGTAATCCATGCACAGTTGACGACTCCCGTCCTTCTTGCTGACAAACAGGACTGGAGCGCCCCACGGGAAAACACTGGGCCTGATGAAACCCAAATCTAGCAATCCTTAGACCTGCACCTTCAATTCTGCTAGCTCAACTGGTGCCATCCGGTAGGGACTCTTCAATATCGGTACAGTACCTGGCTGAAACTCAATACTGAATTCCACTTCCCTATCCGGGGGTAGTCCAGGTAACTCCTCTGGAAACACATCCAGAAATTCCCGCACTACAAGAGGCACAGCCTCACAGCCTGAGTGCACCTCCATTGCACAACCTGCATTGACAACCACTTCCTTACCACGCCCAAGGGGTAACTCCCCAGCATGGAACTCGAACTCTACACGGCCTGGCATCCTGAATACAACCTTCTTCGCTCGGCAATCAATGATAGTGTGGGATTCACCCAACTAATCCATGCCGAGAATCACATCAAACCCTAAACTTTCGATCACAATCAGATCTGCTCTGAAATCTGCACCTCCAATCACCATGGGACTCTGCTTGTACTCCCGGGAACAGACGACAACACCACCACCTGTGGTGATGTTCTAAGCTACCGGCAAAGCACTGCACTCCAACTGATGCTGATCCATAAAGCGGGAGGAGACGAAGGAATGGGTTGCCCCGGAATAAAAAAGAATGTGCGTAAGAAAGGAATGAACAAGAATGATACCTAAGATAGAGTCAAAACAAGGGAAAGAGATGAATTTATGACATGTAACCAAGGAATATGAAAAGTGGTGTAGGAAAGACAACATGAATGAAAGATGCAAGAGATAATAAATAAAATAAGGAACAAATAATAGAACAACCAAAGAAAACACAAAAAGATACTTGCATCGACTTCTTCCATGGTCTCAGCTTCCTCCACTGTCAAGTTGAAAGTCTGACCTCTCCCTGGAGCAGCGATCCCCTGATCGACTATTTGACGCTGAGGGGGAAGTGGTGGCTTGACCTGACCACGGACTGGCACGACTGCGGCCTGGTCGTTCCTTCTCCGATGACAATCTCGGACCAAGTGGTCAGTAGCACCACAATCGAGACACCGATAGTAGGCCTTCCAGCAATCCTTGTGCAAGTGCCCAGGGATCTGGAAAAAGTCGCAAACAACATCCCTCCGTGGAGGAGCAGAACGGTAGGGAGCTTCCATGATAACATGGACTGGAGATGGCCTCATGATCAGACCTCTAGTGTACCTGGCAGCAACAGCAGTGGGATACTGCACAACCCACTGAGAAGTGGTCTCCCGAGCTCGAGTCGCTTCTGTCGCTCGAGCTGCCTCCAAGGCATTCGCATAGGTACGGAGTCGATGGGCGGCCAAGTGCACCTGAATCCCCTGGTCAAGATCCAAAAGGAACCTCCGAGCATGATCCTCCTCATTCTCCACCAAGGTGGTAGGGAAGCGACTTAATCTAGTGAACTTCACGGCGTACTCATCCTCGGATCTAGTGCCCTGCTCCAAGAAAATCTTGGTCTTACAATACTACATATATAATATGTAACAAAATCTCAAAATACAACATTAATAAATCAACTAGAAAACCAACTAACCAACCTGGTTCAGGGCAAGAAACTGATGCTCCATTTCTACACGGGTGATGCAGGGGATGAATTTCTCCAGGAAGCTCTGAGAAAAAGTGGCCCAAGCAATAGGCCACTCTAGCCTCTCGAATTTCGCCCTCCACCAGATGTGGGACAAATCCACCAACTAGACATACACCACGTCCACACGATCGGCATCGGCGACCCTAGCTGCCTGTAGCAGGCTCTCCATCCGTATCAGCCACTGCTCAGCCTCAAGTGGAGTCTCAGTACCAATGAACTTATCAGGGTGCAGCCTCATGAAGTCTGCAATTGTACCCAGACGAGAGGGGCAAAACTACCAGAGCAGGCACAACGGGGGTCAGGACAGCAGCGTTCCGGTTAGCGGCCTCCAATGCGGCTTTAACCAGTTCGCTGTGCTCCTGCTGCATCTGAGCAATCTACTGGAGCACCTGAGTAACAGCTGCCAACTCAGGATGGTCTGCTTGTAAGGGAGAAGACGAAGCATTCCCACAAGCCATAGTCTGCACAAAACCCAAAACAATTAGCATTCAGATCAAGTTGATTATCAATTTTTCGTGCAGTGCATGGCCTGTTAGGAGTTGAGTAAATCCTAATTGAGTCAAGCCTGTCTAATATATTAGTCAAACTAATACATTACCAAACCTAAGGCTCTGATACCACCAAAAACCTTGTCACACCCCGCTTCCCAAAAGGAATACGGAATACGGTACGCGACTAAGCCCAGCGAATGGTTTTCACCATCCATAAGCTATACAGATCTACTTAACTCAGCCCAACAGTAAATATAGCAATATACTCAACCACGCATGCATGAACAATTATAAATCAACAATATTTATTTGCAACAATAGTAAATACCCCAAACAAATACAAGATCTGAATCAAAACAAAACTCCGGGACTACAAGCCCAATACAAGTCTCAGTACGGTAACATGAATGAAATAGCTCAAAACGAAACATTAAGAAAGAATTTTTCAATGCGCAGCTTAAAACATTTGCTCACCAACTCTATTAGTCAAATGATCACCAAAACCTGCTCATATAACAATTACAAGAAAATAGGAAGACAGGAAGACATGATGCCCGTTAGTTGAAAGTTTTGGGCCACAAGCAATACAAGCAGGAAAATGGAAAGGGAAAAAAATGAAACAAAACAGGAAGTACTGACATGGAGAAAAGCAACAGTAGGTGACAGTCTACAGATAACATGAAACAGTAGGTAACTAGTAAAGATAACAGTAACAGTAACAGTAAGGGACAACAGTAACAATATGTAACATCCTGAATTTCTTAAATAATAAATATGAAGTCTTTTTTTTAATTTCACGTGTCTTGCATGTGAAATTTAATATGTGTATTTTTAACTTTAAAAACTATTCTCATTTCATGAATAAACATTTCTTCTCTTTTAAATTAAAGCATATTTTAATCTCTAGGCCTAATAGTCTAATTCTAGCCCACTTAAATAAATTAATTAATTTAATTAGGGTGCTCATGGTCATTAGCCCACCTAATTAGCCCATTAGTTATTTTTAATAATAATTAATACAACTTGTAGTGTAGACTTGATCAAGTAACAATTAATTTAACAATTTAATGTACAAACTAATTTATAGTATGCATAGTGCGATACGTGCATTGCACAAGCACATGGAAGTGATGAGACAAGGGGTGCCCGGCCTTGCTTCATGAGTGGCAGAGATGGAGAGAGTGGAAGAGTGGTTATGTAATCATGGGTAGTTCTTCTAACTCCCAAATGCATTCTAACCTTTCATCTAAACTCATCTCAACCCTCCATTTGAGCTTGAGTTGTGTATAAATACCTCCCTTATCTTCTTCATGACTTGCACTAGAAATATTCATAAGAGAAAGAAAAGAAAAGAAACAAATTGTGGAAAAGAAAGAGTTGTGTGAGAAAAAAGATTGAGAGATTGTGTGTTGGTGTGCTCTTGCAATATTGGAGGCTGGCCATAGCATCAAGAGGAGAGGAGCTCGGGTTCACACTAGTAAGGAGGAGAAGGCTCAAGTTCGTGGCATAAATTAGGAGAAGGGAGCCATTCGTTCATTCAAGGAGTATCTATTTGTTCCTTCATTAAGGTGGGATTTTTCTCAAACTCCTAACATAGATACCATGCTAGGATTTTAAATTGTGAATATGCTAGAAACAAGTTGGGAAAGTTGCTTATACTTGTTGTAGAGACTAGTAAGAAAAGAAACTCTAGTTTAACTACATAAAAAGTTAGTAAAATGAATTGAATTGTCTTAATTAAGATTTGTTATGATGCTTGGTTAATATGTTTGCATGCTAGAATACATATGAATTGATGCAACATGATTATATCAAAAACTGCTTTTATGAATGAATTGCAGAATGCAATATGTGAAAAATTGCTTTTATGGATGAATTGTAGAATGCAGTATGTTAAAAATTGCTCTTATGGATGAATTGTGGAATGCGAAATAATTGGGGATAAATTGATTAGTTGCAATAAGTGTGTTTAATTGCATTTTAAGAGTAATATTTTATTCACTAGTTTAACATCTATTTTGTCTCTTTGAAACATACGAAAAAGATTAGTTTTGGTAAACATGAGACTAATTTAAGAGCTTGATTTTGTTAAAGAATGAAGAAAAAAAATTGTATGAACACATTGTGAATGAAAGGGGAACATGTTGATAAAAGATTCTTCTAAAGAGAAATTCCTTCTATGTCGAAAATGTGTTCATGAACCACTTTTTCAAAGAACTAAGGAGAAATAGTCTATTATGTGTTTAAAAATGAGTTTTTGACAATCAAAAAAAATATAAGTTACTGTTTTTTAAATAAATAAGATTCTGGAAAAGATCTAGATTTCTATAAGAACAAATTGATTGAGAAAATTGAGTTTATTAAAGGAAGAAGTAGAAACAGTACAGTCTAATACAAAAATATTTTAATCTGACTCTACATCGGTTAGTCAATCAAGACCTACTGATCTTCGGCTGCATTTTGGGTGCGTTACTGTAGCCGAGCGGAGCTTTTGTGTCTAGGTTCGAGTCTTGTAAGAGACTTTATTTTTCTGAAAATTCATTTTTTAATCAAATCCGATAGCCAGACCCTAAATATAATTTAAGTTCTTTATATAACAGTTAGTCACTCCGGCCTTAATGGTCGATGGGTGCGATTTGGGTCGGTTACTGTTCATGAGCGGGGGGGTTTGGCCTGGGTTCGAATCCGGCCTTTGGCAACTTTTTTTAGAATTTTGATTTTTTTTTTTCTTCTAATCTTTCTATTTTAAGTAGTTTTTAAGTGTTTAAAAATTGAGAAAAAATATTAGAATTCTTCTAAAAATTCCTAGACTTCATGGAAATTATTTCTATAATATTTGGCTTATTATAATGAGAATTAGAAGCAACTTTTGAGAAGAAGGAATTAATAAAGTTTCTTAGAATATGATTTTTTGTTAATGAAAGACAACAAACATTTTTGAATATAGAGAAATTTTGTGTAGAGTTCTAAAATGAGATTTTTTGACATGTAAAAATTGAGTAAGATTAAATATGAGATTGTTGTTTAAAATTATACAAAGTGTGCATGGAAAATGAAGTAAAAGAAACATGATGAAATATGAAATTTATGAATATGAACTCTCTTTTGGATGAACATGAAACGAGTTTGACACTAGAATTTAGATAAGTCCTTACATCGGCATAAATAAAAATTTTGAAAGTGAGATGTGAGGATAAAAGGCCAAGATTCGGTCATGGTAAATGATTGATGTTTAAGACCGATGTAGAGGTAACGCTAATTCTAGAGTATTAATTTTATTCATGATTCGATTATCTAAGGATTAGACACATAGTAGAGATATGATGAAAGTAAGAGAAAGACACAAGTATGAGGGCCTCGGATCTACGGTGTGACTCATAGGCTGCCTTCTTGATGTGTCAAGTCATGGCATGGATACATCTCCGGAATTATCGGGACTGTGGCAATGCTTGTGGGGTGTTTGGTGACTACGTAGTGTCATCGTTCCATGACGGAGGCAAATTATCCATAGGCTCTGCATGATGCATCATGTCATGACGTGGGATTCCCCTCCAGGATACTTACCATAGTTACCATAGTAGTTTAAATCATGGCGAGGGAATCAACCCTACAAGATGAAGAACGATTAAGGGTTTGCCCTCGGACCTATGTAGTATGGGATGCATAGAATCCGAACAAGTTCGCATTAGTGTCATTAAACTTAAATAACTGCATTAAGGACTAAGTGCACATTCACACACGACATGAATAAGATAGTCTCCTTAGCTTTGTTTGTGACAAGTGTGTATTTTCTAAGTAAGAGAAATTGATATATTATATCCTAGCGTCAGTTGTATGCAACTGACGTTCCTACAGTTTCTATGCAGGATAAAGTGATTGACAAGACTAAAGAATGAATGATCCTTAAAGAAATGTTCAAGTTGTTGTTTAATTCATGTATCATGTTGTAATTTATATTTCCGCTGTGTTGATGTAATTATTGTTGTATAAAAGTTTTTAATTCCTTGTAAAATTGTACAAAGTGAAGTGTAAAGATCCTGTGGAACTTCCAATTCAGACGTATTTGGAATTCGGGGTGTTACAGAATGGTATCAGAGCCACGCTTCCAAGTAGTACAAATTTGTAAGGAACGACACCATAGGGTGGACATTAGAGTGACAGTTGGGTCTGGAGATTTAAATGTAAGCTACTTACATTTGTGTTGCTCTATGATTGATGCTTCTTCTTCTCCCTTCCCCAAGATGGCAAACCACCACGACCCCACAGGCGATGATGATTGGCACATATTCGAAGAGGACTACTACCCTGGACAAGGAGATTTCGACGAAGAAGATCCCGAGGAGTATGAAGGAGAATGGCCCGAGTCCCGAGAGATCACTTCGCCTCTGGACTCATCAGACATTTCATCCGATGAGGAAGAGCCAGTTCCGAGAGGTCTCACCGAATCTCTTCAGAGGCAAGTGGCGACTCAGAGGGAGAGAGCAGATCTATTGCAGGCCCAGTGTGAAAAGTGCAAGGAGAATATTGCAACCCTCAGTCATTGTGTTTGGAAACTCGAAAAGAGAAAGAACATGTATGATGTACTGAAGGAAGAAGTGGCAGAATTATGGAAGAGCTTAAGGAAGCCAAGAGAAACGGTAGGGATTAGAATATTGTATCTTCTCAATGCTTTTCACTTGATGTCAGACAATGTTTTAAATTTGAATGTACAAAGTTTGAATTCAATGAAATGAAGAAGTTGTTTTAAATTCATGTTTTCTACTTCGAATTTAATGGATCTTTTGAATCAGAGTATGACTGGAAGAAGATCAAGGAATGGAGAAGGACCCAGCTGTGGACTTGATTTGGAAACGGAGTTGGCTAGAGTCTATCAGACCCTCAACGCCGTAGCCATGAGCGAAAACCATAGGTGGATGCCTGCGAATCCAGTTCCTGGGGCGATCAAACTTGTGGAGTCATTCAAAAGGATGAAGCCACCATTATTTGAAGGAAAGTCAGACCCAGATATAGCTGACAATTGGATTCGGCAAGTCGAGACTATCTTTGAAGTCTTGGAAACTCCAGAAGGTAGCAAGGTGAAGCTGGCTACATTGCTGCTTGAGAATGATGCCGCTATATGGTCGCAGTCGATGAAGCAAACTATGGGAAATGGTGTTATCGGCTTGGAGGAATTCTTGGAGGAGTTTTGCGGTTACTATTTCCATCTGATGTCCAAGAGAAGAAAGCGAGTTCCTGGCACTGCAGCAGGGAGGCATGTCTGTCAGGGAGTATGAGACAAGGTTTACTCAACTTTTGAGGTATGCACCCGAATTTGTGATGGACGAGGTGAAGAAAGCTCGGAAGTTCGAGCACGGATTGAGGCCGAGTCTGAGATCAAGGATGATACCCCTGGGTATCAGGAGGTTTGACAAGTTAGTCAAGCGAGTTGCAGCTACAGAGAAGGATATGGAGCAGTTTCATGCCACCCAGAATCGGAGGAACAATTGGAATGTCGAGAAGAGGCCCTCAGTTTCTGGGAATGTCAGAGGGCAGCCGCCAGCTCAAAGGTTCAAACCTACGAGGGCGAATGCTGTCAATGTGGCTGGAAGACCCAGAAATGGTTAGGAGAGACCTCCTGTGGTGACTTGCTTCAACGGTGGAGAGACATGTCATTACAGATCTCACTAACCCAAGCTGCGAATGTCATCCGGAAGGTACCAACGCAGCAAGTTAGGAAGAAGCCGTACCAGCAGGGGCGAGTATTTGCCTTGCTGAGGCCGACGCTGACGAAGTGGATCACATCATTACTGGTACGGGGGCGGATGTTTAGAAGTTTCTGTTGTTCTTTTTTCCTGTTTATTTAGTAAGAAATATTATGTACCGAGAGTGTGTTATGTAACAGGGAAACTATTACTAAATTGAAAGAAGGATGTTATTCTGTTTGATACTGGATCCTCTCATACTTTTGTATCTCCTAAATTTGCCAAAGTCTTGGGAGTCGAACCGAAGGTTATTCCAGGCAAGGTCTTAGCAGCAGCAATTCCATCAGGGGAGACTTTAACCACTGATCGGTATTATGCAGACTGCGAGATCGAGATTGGAGATAGGATTTTCGGGATTGACCTGATCGAGCTGAATATCCTAGGGGTCGATGTTATCATTGACATTGATTTGATGTCGGTGAACAGTGCGAACATCGAGTGTAAGACCAAGAAAGTAACAATGAAGGCTCCAGGAGGTCCTATAGTCACTTTCCAGGGGAAGAAGAGATGTTCAGATTTGGTGGTAGCTATCAGCAAGAAGAAGGTTCCTGTGGAGGTGCAGCAGATTCCAGTGGTTCGAGATTACCCGATTATGTTCTTAGAAAATTTGCCCGGGTTACCCCCGCATCGTGATGTAGAGTTCAACATCACTATCCATTCAGGGAGTGCACCCATTTCCAAGGCACCGTATAGGATGGCGCTTGTGGAGCAGGATGAAATTAAACGGAAGATTGAGGAACTTTTGGGAAAAGGTTTTATTCAGCCGAGTGCATCACCTTAGGGAGCACCAGTACTGCTGGTGAAGAAGAAGGATGGGTCGATGAGGATGTTCATCGATTACCAGTAGCTGAATAAGGTCACTGTTCAGAATAAATATCCTACTTCACGAATTGATGACCTGTTCGATCGTCTACAAGGGGCAGCTGTTTTCTCCAAAATAGACATTCGATCGGGATACCTATCAGGTTCGAGTGAAAGCAGAAGATGTGCATAAGATTGCATTCAGAACTCGACATGGGCATTACGAATTCTTAGTTATGCCATTTTGAGTGACGAATGCACCTGCAATCTTTATGAATATGATGAACAGAGTTCTGAGGCCGTTTATCGATTCTTTCGTCGTGGTGTTTATTGACGATATTCTTGTGTACTCCAAGTTGGAGGAGGAGCACACTGAGCATCTGGCTGAAGTTCTGAAGAAGCTTCAAGAGCACGTATTGTATGCCAAGTTATCCAAGCATGATTTTTAGAAATCTGAAGTAGCATTCTTGGGTCACATCCTTTCTAAGGAGGGAATGTCAACTGATCCACAGAAGATAGAGGCAGTGAGATTCGGCAAGGCCTATTACAGTGAAGGAAATCAGTAGTTTTCTTGGGTTAACTGGATACTATAGGAGGTTTATTCATGGTTATGCTCAGATAGTCGTGCCTCTCACTGGTCTGACCAAAAAGAATGTGAATTTCAAGTGGACCGAGCAGTGCGAGGCAAGCTTTCAGGAGTTGAAAGAGAAGCTGACTACTACTCCCATTTTGGCTTCGCCTAGAGCAGGTGTTGAGTATGATGTCTACAGCGATACTTCATATCGTGGTCTTGGTTGTGTCTTGATGCAAGAGGGAAAAGGTAATTGCTTATGGGTTTAAGCAACTAAGACTGATAAGAAGAATTATCCGACTCATGATCTGGAGTTGGCTACGATTATCTTTGCCTTGAAGCAATGGAGACATTACGTGTATGGTGAGAAATTAAACATGTACACGGACCACAAAAGCTTGAATTGTATCTATCAGCAGAAGGACCTGAATCTGAGGCAACGGAGATGGTTGGAAGTACATGAGGACATGCATCCAGAGATTAAGTACTATCCGGGTAAGGCTAATGTTGTTGCTGATGCACTTAGCCGTAAAAGCAGTTTGGCCACGTTGATTACGACTTAGAGGCATCTTGCAGAAGAGTTGAATCGGGCTGGTATTGAGGTTGTTGTGCAAGGTTTGGGAGCATCTTAGGCTTAGCTGAGGCTTCATCCTATGCTAAATGAAAGGATTATAGCGAGTCCGAAGGAAGATGCAGAGATTCAGAGGATTAAGGAGCAGGTTGGTGCTGGCAGGTTGTCAGAGTTTCAGATCAAGGATGAAGTGTTGTGGTTTGGAGAGAGGCTATGTGTCCCGGATCAATCATATTTGAAGGAGAGTATTCTTCAGGAGGCACATGCTACTCCTTTGTCGGTACATCCTGAGAGTACCAAGATGTACAAGGACATCAAGCAATATTTCTGGTGGTCAGGTTTGAAGCGGGATGTGGCTGAGTTTGTGGCGAGGTGTGAGATTTGTCAGCAGGTGAAAGCCGAGAATCAGAACTCCGGAGGTTTATTGCAACCGTTACCCATTCCGGAGTGGAAGTGGGATAACATCAACATGGATTTCATCACGGGTTTGCCTAAGAGTTCGAAGGGTAATGATGCAATTTGGGTCATAGTCGATCGACTAACCAAGTCAGCTCACTTCTTGGCAATGAAACTCACTTTGACTATAGACAAGTTAGCCGAGCGATATGTTGGGGAGATCTTCAGGCTTCATGGTGTTTCGTTGACCATTGTGTCTGATCGAGATGCACAATTTACTTTGCATTTTGGAGGAGTCTTCAGGCAGCTTTGGGTACTAAGACGGATTTCAGCACTTCCTTCCATCCTCAGACTGATGGATAAACTGAGAGAATCAACCGAGTTCTTGATGATATGCTTCCATGTTGTGTTCTAGATTTTGGAGGAAGTTGGGAGAGGCACCAAGTTCTTGTAGAGTTTGCCTACAACAACAGTTTTCAGACTAGTTTCAGGATGGCACCGTATGAAGCTCTGTATGGCAGGAAGTGCAGAACACCTGTTTGCTGGTTTGAAGTGGCGGAGCGACAAATGTTTGGGCCAGAGATCGTGCAGCAGACCTCTGAGAAGTTCGTTTTGATCGGGAAGAGTTTGGTGGATGCTCAGAATAGGCAGAAGAGTGACCTTGAGTTCGAGGAAGGTGACCTTGTCTTTCTGAAGGTATCACCTAGTAAAGATGTGATTCATTTTGGCAAAGGTGGGAAGTTAGCCCCAAGGTTCATAGGCCCGTATAAGATATTGAAGAGGATTGAAAAAACTACTTACCGGTTAGAGTTACCGGAAGAGTTGTTTCAGGTGCACAATGTCTTCCATGTGTCTATGCTTAGAGGTTACATTCCAGATCCAAGTCACCATTTGCCCGAAGTGCCGGAGGGTTTGCAGCTAGATCTGAGCTACATTGAACTACCGGTTGAGATCATGGATTGTCGGGAGAAAGTCTTGAGGAAGAAGACGGTACTGATGGTCAAAGTAGTCCGGAGAAACCAGTTGGTTGAAGAGGCTACTTGGGAATCCGAGGAGCGGATGTCGAATGAACATCCTGAGCTCTTTGTATGACTGTATTGCTTTTCTTTCTTCTTTTATATTTTGTTTTCTCACTCTTTAAGCGTAGTTCCGAGCACGAACTATTCTAAGGAGGGAGTGTTGTAACATCCTGAATTTCTCAAATAATAAATATGAAGTTTTCTTTTATTCTCACGTGTCTTGCATGTGCAATTTAATGTGTATTTTTAACTTTAAAAAGTATTCTCATTTCATTAAATAAACATTTCTTCTCTTTTAAATTAAAGCCTATTTTAATCTCTAAGCCTAATAGTCTAATTCTAGCCGACTTAATTAAATTAATTAATTTAATTAGGGAGCCCATGGTCTTTAGCCCACCTAATTAGCCCATTAGTTTTTTTTTTTTTTTTGAGGGGAAAGGTGGAATAAGGCCACCCTGTTTCATTAATAAGAGTTTAACGAAACAAACCCAGAGTACTGGGCTCAAATACAAACTACAGACAGAAAATAAAACATATATGAAGCAACATGATACGTACAAACCAATAAATCCCTCCAACAGCCCTGGAGGGTGGGCCGACAAACCAACTCGGTCCAACAAAAGCATGAGTACGTCAGTTTAGCTTCGTACAGTGCCTCCACGACACATGCACACCCACCCGACACAAGTCTGGTAGGATTTTATCACCTGCAGCTCTCTTCATTCACCTCGCTGGAGGGACCCCATCTCAGGGCCAAACACCCTGGAATTTGAGACAAGAGAGCGCACATTTCGGAGGGACCCCATCTTTGGGCCCAAGCTCCACCAACGTGCAAGACAACCTAACTCCCAGTATCTTCACACGCACTACCAACCCTCGCAGGTTGCCATGACTGGCCCCGAGAGTGTGGACATGGTGGCGAGCGTGCAGAGCATCCAGGCACCCAACCAACAATCATGGAGGGACCCCATCTTTGGGCCCAAGCTCCGCAACCGTGCACGACCCCCTAACTCCCGGCGTCTTCACACGCACTACCAACCCTCGCAGATCGCCAGGAATGGCCCTGAGAGTGTGGACATGGTGGCAAGCGTGCAAAACGTCCGGGTACACAACTAGCAAATCATGAAGGGACCCCATCACGGGTTCTACCCCACAATCGAACAAACCTACTAGTTTCACACCCCTAACCACACTACCACAACAAAAACGACCACTGTTTTGCCGAATCACCGGCCTTCCCAAATAGGATCTGGGCAAAGTGTGTGTGAGTGTGTGTGTGTGTGTGTGTTGGAGGGGGGGTTGGGTTAGGGGGTGTCTCACCCAATGGGATCTACGACAGGGTCGTCGCTGAGAGCCACAGGGCGCGGGGAGGGACGTTCGGCGACAGGTCTCGGGGGTGGACGTCGTCGGCGCGAACGATCGCCCATCTCCACCTGGCGTCGTCTTGGGTGAGGGAGCTTCGTCCTCTGGTCGCCGCGGGGAGCTCGCCAGTCCGATGGCTCAGTCTCTCCAACGAGGTAGTTGCGACGAACTCCGCACCCAGGGGGGCTGCACAATGGAGCACCAGTCGGAAAGGACGACGCGAAGGGGGCTCGTCGGTGGCTTCCTTCTCCGTCGACGCTTCGCTTCGTACATCGCGTCGGGGCTTCGTCTTCATCGCGCCGCGTTGCTCCGTCGTGGCATCGTCTTCAGCGCTCGTCGAGGAGAGGAGAGGGGGAACGCCGGGGTGCGAGGGAGGGGGGGCGGTGCTGAGGGCGCCGCCGCCCCCAAACAGTGTAGATCTAGGGTTTGTTTCATGGGATTTAGGGGTTTTTTTGAACGGGAGTTGGTGAGAGGGTTTTTTTTTTAATAATAATTAATTTAAAAATAATTATTAGTTATTTTT
The DNA here is from genome assembly GCA_017893485.1 of Hemerocallis citrina. Lineage (NCBI taxonomy): Eukaryota > Viridiplantae > Streptophyta > Magnoliopsida > Asparagales > Asphodelaceae > Hemerocallis > Hemerocallis citrina. The sequence goes on along the minus strand of CM030362.1, from coordinate 248,488,613 downwards.
AATAATAATTAATACAACTTGTAATGTAGACTTGATCAAGTAACAATTAATTTAACAATTTAATGTACAAACTAATTTGTAGTATGCATAGTGCGACACGGGCATTGCACAAGCACGTGGAAGTGATGAGAGAAGGGGTGGCCGGCCTTGCTTCATTAGTGGGAGAGATGGAGAGAGTGGAAGAGTGGTTATGTGATCATGGGTAGTTCTTCTAACTCCCAAATGTGTCCTAGCCTTCCATCTAAACTCATCACAACTCTCCATTTGAGCTTGAGTTGTGTATAAATACCTCCCTTATCTTATTCATGACTTGCACTAGAAATATTCATGAGAGAAAGAAAAGAAAAGAAACAGATTGTGAGGAAAAGAAAGAATTGTGTGAGAAAAAAGATTGAGAGATTGTGTGTTGGTGTGCTCTTGCAATATTGGAGGCCAGCCATAGCATCATGAGGAGAGGAGCTCAGGGTTCACACTAGCAAGGAGGAGAAGGCTCAAGTTCGTGGCACAAATTAGGAGAAGGGAGCTATTTGTGTGTTCAAGGAGTTTCTTAGGAGCTTTTATTTGTTCCTTCATTAAGGTGGAAAATTTTTCAAACTTCTAACATAGATACCATGCTAGGATTTTAAATTGTGAATACGCTAGAAACAAGTTGGAAAAGTTGCTTATACTCGTAGTAGAGACTAGTAAGAAAAGAAATTCTAGTTTGACTACATGAAAGGTTAGTAAACTGAGTTGATTTGTGTTAATTATAATTTGTTATGATGCTTGGTTAATATGTTTGCATGCTAGAATACATATGAATTGATGCAACATGATTATATGAAAAATTGCTTTTATGAATGAATTGTAGAATGCAATATGTGAAAAATTGCTCTTATGGATGAATTGTGGAATGCAAAATAATTGGGGATAAATTGATCAGTTGCTATAGGTGTGTTTAATTGCATTTTATGAGTAATATTATATTCACTAGTTGAACATCTATTTTGTCTCTTTGAAACATAAGAAAAAGATTAATTTTGGTAAAGAGCTTGATTTTGTTAAACAACGGAAAAAAAATTTATTAACACATTGTGAATGAAAGGGGGACATGTTGATAAAAGATTCTTCTAAAAAGAAATTCCTTCTATGTCAAAAACGTATTCATGAACCACTTTTTCAAAGAACTAAGGAGAAAAGTCCATTATGTGTTTAAAAATGAATTTTTGACAATCTAAGAAAATATAAATTTATGTTTTTCAAAGAAATAAGATTCTGGAAAAGATCTAGATTTTTATAAGAACAAAGTAATTGAGAAAAATAGAGTTTATTACAGGAAAAACTAGAAATAGTACAGTCTAATACAAAAATATTTTAATCCGACTCTATATCGGTTAGTCACTCAAGACGTACTGGTCTTCGGGCGCGTTTTGGGTGCGTTACTGTAACTGAGCGGAGCTTTTGGGTCTGGGTTCGAGTCTTTTAAGAGACTCTATTTTTAAGAAAATTCAATTTTTAATCAAATCCGACAGCCAGACCCCAACTAAAATTTAAGTTCTTTATATAACGGTTAGTCACTCCGGCCTTACTGGTCGACGGGTGCGATTTGGGTCAGTTACTGTTCATGAGCGGGGGGTTTTGGCCTGGGTTCGAATCCGGCCTTTGGCCTTTTTTTTAGAATTAATTTTTTTTTCTTTGTATTTTTGATATTTTAAGTAGTTTTTAAGTGTTTAAAATTGAGAAAATATATTAGAATTCTTCTAAAAATACTTAGACTTCATGGAAATTATTTCTATAATATTTGGCTTATTATAATAAGAATTAGAAGCAATTTTTTAGAATAAGGAATTAATTAAGTTTCTTAGAATATGATTTTTTTGGTAATTAAAGACAACAAACATTTTTTAATATAGAGAAATTTTGTGTAGAGTTCTAAAATGAGATTTTTTGACATATAAAAATTGAGTAAGATTAAATATGAGATTGTTGTTTAAAATTATGCAAATTGTGCATGGAAAATGAAGTAAAAGAAACATGATGAAATATGAAATTTACGAATATGAACTCTCTTTTTGATGAACATGAAACGAGTTTGACACTAGAATTTAGCTAAGTCCTTACATCGGCATAAATGAAATTTTTGAAAGAGAAATGTGATAATAAAAGACCAAGATTGGGTCACGGTAATTGATTGATGTTTAAGACCGATGTAGTGGTAACGCTAATTCTAGAGTATTAATTTTATTCATGATTCATTTATCTAAGGATTAGACACATAGTGGAGATGTGATGAGTGTAAGAGAAAAACACAAGTATGAGGGCCTCGGATCTACGGTGTGAGAGTATTCATAGGTTTCTTGCTTGATGCGTCATGTCATGGCGTGGATACGTCTCCGGAATTATCGGGACCGTGGAGACTTTTGTGAGGTGTTTGGTGACTACGTAGTGCCATAGTTCCATGACGGAGGCGAATTGTCCATAGGCTGTGCATGATGCGTCATGTCATGATTGGGATTCCCCTCCAGGCTGTGTGGACAAGGGCTCGTAACACATACAACATCTAGGATAGTTACCTTAGTTACTGTAGTAGTTTAAATCATGGCGAGGGAATCAACCCTACAAGTTGAAAAATGATTAAGGGCTTGCCCTCGGACCTATGTAGTATGAGATGCATAGAATCCGCACAAGTGCACATTAGTGTCATTAAACTTAAATAACTGCATTAAGGACTAATTTCACATTCATACATGACATCATTAAGATAGTCCCCTTAGCTTTGTTTGTGACAAGTGTGTGCTTTCTAAGTAAGAGAAATTAATGTATTATATCCTACCGTCAGTTGTATGCAACTGACGTGCCCACAGTTTCTATGCAGGATAAAGTGATTGACAAGACTAAAGAATGAATGCTGCTTAAAGAAATGTTCAGGTTGTTATTTAATTCATGTATCATGTTGTAATTTATATTTCCGCTGCGTTGATATAATTATTGTTGTATAAAAAGTTTTTAATTCCTTGTTAAATTGTACGAAGTGAAGTGTAAAGATCCTGTGGAACTTCGAATTCAGACATATTTGGAATTCGGGGTGTTACACAGTAACATGATATGACAATGGAACAGTTATTCTTATTTCTAATGTTCATTACTATCTAAGCAGTACTTCATGCGTCCCAAATTGTTACCACATGGTTGCCACATTCAAACAGTTTCGTTTTTAGATTTCGTAGTGGAACTTATAGGGCCGTATATTTAGACAAACAGTAATGGTAACAGTAACAGCAAACAGTAACGATGTCATGGGTCATGGCTTCATTCATCTAGAAAAAGAAAACAGTTGGTACCACAGTAAACAGTTGGGAGAAATGAGTCCCCTTATGAATACACATTTTTATATTGTATACTACTAGATCATTCTCTTAAACCCCGGCTTTATTATTTGTAATTATTATTAAACAGGTGAGAGCGAACACAAACAGGGCAGAAGACATGGCAAGAACAAAGGACAAGTCTTAGATGAGTAGGAAACACAAACGGGTGACAGAACAACTGATAACAGTTGAAACAACGAAACTTTCAGTTCTGGACAGCAAGACACTACTGCACCAAATCTGAGATTCCCGTTTCCACAGGAATGCAAATCTGGATCCGTTAGAAAATATAGAAACTAGACTACTTTCCGAATCCAGTGCATATATACAAGTCATACATAAGCCACAGTAACAGGGATAGAATAGCGTTTAATACAGAATTTATGTTCAGCCAGAATATGCAAAATCTTGTTTGTATGCATGAAAAATGTTTTAAAACATCATAATTAAATCTGATAAAAATATGGAAGATTCCCTAGCATATCTAGTCTCAACATATGAAATATCATGAAATTATACTGCAGATAGTATAGTCAATATAATTCGGAAAACAGAATGACGCAGCAAAATTGAAAATCTGAAAGTTCAGACACAGCAGTACTAAAATAGTGATAATTCACAAAATTCAATTCGAAATACCAATCTGTCAAAAGGGTAGTAAAATAGAAAAAGCAGGCTACATTTCATATTCACAATGTTTTCATCAAAAATGAATAAAATCAGGTTAAAACAGAATTCTTTACTGAACAGTATGCAGTTTGGAAATATATTTATTGGTTTCACAAGCATGGAATGAGTTATAAAAGTCATTAAATAATTCTACAAAAATTAGGGGTTGATCCTAGTCATAACTAGACATAGCGAGAAAAATATCAAGTCAAAATTTTACTTCTAACATTAGTTTTAAAATAATAATTCATACAGAAAACATATAATTCAGAATTTGGAATTTACGATACAACTGCAGTAAAACAGCGATAATTCATGCATCGAAAATCGGAATTCAGATCCGTCGAAAGTTCTGAAAACCGTACAAATCATATTCACAAATTTATTTATTTTACTGATGTTAACAGGGTTGAAATTACTATACTAAAATAGGGCAGCAGTAAAACAAAACATATTTCATGCATTTCATCAAACAATTTAATTACAATAGATCCGATCTGAGATGTCATACAAAGCATGGAATCTAGGATACTCCAATTAGCATGGCATGTCATTAACAGTCTATAATGAGATAGTACATCTAACAAAGTATTCATGTAACAATTATCTACAACATGTGGTTTGTCACAAACAAGCATATACGCATCAAGATGTCCGTCTAATCTAATTTATTTTTCATGCAGTGTGTGACGACTACTGTGAGACACTCATGATCAAGAGAAGAAGGAACGGATCAACGAACAAGATATGGTTATCATGAGAGTGACAACAAAATGTATGCAACACTACTTACGTTATTTAACTTGTACGAAGAACAAATACATACAAGCTACTTTCTTGATAACGACAACGAAGATGACGACAGAATAACGGGAACAGATCCCGAAGAACGAACACAACCACACGTGCACGAGAGACAGCACGTACGAAAATAAGAGACAACAGCAAGACACGTGCGGTGCACAAGCTCTCCACCATACAGCGATGGCAGCAGTAATAGTAGCGGCGGCGACAGCTCGGCTGACGGCGAGGAGCAACGGCAGTGGGGATCGGGGACAGCGGTCGTCCATGGCAACAGCGACATCAGACGAAGAAGAAGACGGGGACAGGGATGAGGCGCTCGGTTGGCGACGGCGACGGCACAGGGAGCAAGTGATCGGGACAGCGGTGAGGGGAGTACGTGTAACATCGTGAATTTTATTTATAAAGAGATTGGTGATTTTTACGTGTTCTGCACATATTATTTCATATGCATTTTTCTACAAAATTATTTCTTTATAACATGAGACAATAGATATTTCTAGCCTTTCTCTTTATTTTTCTAAAAAGCCTATTTTTAAAAGCCTAATTAAATCCTAGGCCTAATTGTCTCTTTTTAGCCCACTATAATTAATTAATTTATTTATTTATTAAAGCCCATGGTTAATTAGCCCATTAGTGAGCCCATTTAACTTAACTCCTCTTTTCAATAAACTAACTTGTAGTGTAGACAAATTTAGTAGACAGCTAATAATATTACATGAACAACTTATAAAAGGGGGGTACTAGTTTGCATGTGCATTGAACTAGCACGTGCAAAGTGCACTAAAGTGTAGGCCGGATTTCACCAAAGAGAGAGGGAGAGATGGGTGAAGTGGGGAGGTGGTTGCTCCATCATGGGTAGTTGCTACAACTCCCTAATTCATCTTGGCCTTTGATCCTTAACCATTTGGACTAATCCTATCCTTCCATTTGCACTCAAAATTAGTATAAATATCCCCCCTCACTCATTCATATTTGCGCATGAAAAAGAATTGAAAAGAATTGAAAGAAAGAAAGAAAGAAAGACAAAATTGTGAGTAAAAGATTAGGAGTGTTGTGAGTTAAAATATTGAGTGCTAGTTTGTGTGTGTTCCTCTTCCAAGTTGGCCGGCCTACCATTGGAGCAAGAAGGAAGGAGTTCAAATACCATCAAGCTAGGAGGAGAAGCCAAATTGGTGGCAAACTAGGAAGAGAAGGCTTTCCTTGTTCATTCTAGGAGATCTTTAGGATCTCTTATTTGTTTTCTCTCCATTTAGAGGTGGGTGATTTTCTCGAACTTCTAACTAGATATCATGCTAGGGAATTGATTGGTAAAATTGTTAAGAAAGCACTAATTAATTTAGCCATATGTTGTGAAAATGAGACAAATTGCAAATGGTTTTGAATGCTTGTTAAAAAGAATGCTAATTCATGCAAGTTATGATTGTTATCTTAGAAAATACCATGCTACCATGATTTATATGTTGATATGTGCTAAATTAAGAAATTGTGCTTGTATGTTTAGTTAATTGAAATGAGAACCATGAAAAATGTGATTTTACTAGTTTACTTGTTAATGGCATGAAAAAGGAAATTATTGCTGAAATGATTGTATAATAGTAATAAAAATAATAAAAGAGATCTAGGAAAATTTTTAAGTGCAAAATGGTAGAGAAACTATGCTTGTTTTCTAAAATTTGAAATTGTAGAGAAAAATGTAAGTAGAGAGTAAAATTGTGATTTTTGTGTCAAAAATGAACTTTTATTTTACTGAAATACTGTAATTATATAGAAACTAAAATCTGGAGTTTTTGAATTAAATTGGAAAAGAAAAAAATTTTAAAAATAGTTGTTTTTATAAAAATTCGAAGTGAACAGAGACCTGAATCATAACCCCTAAAACCCAAACCATTTCAGGTTAGTCACTTGGACTTATTGGTCATTAGGTGCATTCCGGTGCGCTTTACTGTAGTCATGGGTTGGTTACTGGTCGGGTTCGAAACTGGGCATTAGCATTTTTGTTTTCTTTTTTTTAAATATCCGAAACCCGAGAGTTAGTTCATAGGGATTTAAACCCCTCTTCATATCGCAATGGCGCTCTGGCTTTTCTGGCTAGCAGTGGCGCCACAGTGCGCTGCACTGTAGCTGGCGGTGGCCTTTGGGTTGCGGGTTTGATTCCTGAGTTTGGCACTTAAAACATTTTTGGGTTTTTTTTACTTTTAATTCGATTTTTGGACTTTTAAAAATCCGAAAAAATATATTATAATTATTTTTAAAATGTATGGACTTCATGAAAATTATTTATACACTATTTTGACTTAAATTAAAGCGATTGAGAAGTAAAAATTGAGTAGAATGCTATAAAAGTGACTTTTGCATAAGTAAAAATGTGATTTATTCCATGAGAAAAATTCTACCTAGTTTATAAAAAGGGATCTTATATGAGAAAAATTAAAGAGTGTTTATTTATAAAATTTTACTCAATAATTTGTGCAACTCCTGCATTTGAAAGTTAAATGGAAAAAAATTGATTGTGATTTTGAAGGAAAGAAATAATAGTACGAGAATTAAGTGGATGTATTGAGATTAATCTCGAATGTGAAAGATATAAATCGAAGTTGAACTTTATGTATGAAATTGAGAAAAGAAATGGAAATTATGTTGAGTTATGAAAAAGGCTTTATGAGTATGAGAACTCAATTTTGAGATTATGAAGTGAAATTGAGAACTAGAGTGTAGCTAAGCCTCACACCGGCATAGAAAGAATTTTTAAAATGAAAAGTCCAATATTTGGGTCGTGTTATATAAATAGTTAAGACCGGTATAGTGGGAGTGCTAACTCTAGGGGATTGATTTTATTCATAATTCAAATAATTAAGGACTAGACACATAGTGGAGATGTAACGAAAGTAAGAGAAAAACACGACTACGAGGACCATAGGATTGGCGGTGTGAGAGTGATTCACAGACTGTCTGCTTGATGCGTCATGTCATGGCTTGAGTACTACTCCGGAATTATCGTTCCGGCGGCGATGCTTGTGGGGTGTTTGGTGACTATGGGTGGTGCCATCGATCCATGACGGAGGTTGAATTGTCCATAGTCTGCCTGCATGATGCGTCATGTCAGTGCATGGGATTCCCCTCCAGACTGTGTGGACATGGGCTCATAACTCATAGAATATCTAGGATACTTACCGTAGTTACCGTAGTAGTTTAAGTCATGGCGAGGGCTGAACCCTACAAGATGAGGAACGATTAAGGGCTTGCCCTCGGACCTATGTAGTATGGGATGCATAGATCCAAACAAATGCGCATTAGTGTTATGTAACATAAACAACTACATTAAGGACTAAGTGCACAGCATAACACGACATCTATAGGATAGTCCCTGTAGTTTTGTTTGTGACAAGTGTGTGCTTTCTAAGAGAAAATTGATGTATCATATCCTTGCGTTAGTTGAATGAACTGATGAGCCCACAGTTTCCATGCAGGAAAAAGTGAATGAAGAAGACTAGGGAAGAATTGATGCTTAAAGAATTGTTCAAGTGTTGTTTTATTCCATTAATGTAATTGATGTAAATTTGCTTCCGATGTTTAAATGTAACTTGATGTAATAAAGTTTTAAATTCCTTGTAAAATTGTACGAAGAGAAGTGTAATGATCTTGTGGAACTTCGAATTCTGTCTGTTTTTGGAATTCGGGGTGTTACAGAGTGGTATCAGAGCCACGCTTCCAAGTAGTACAAATTTATAAGGAACGATGCCCTAGAGTGGACATTAGAGCATGTGTTGAGTATTGAGATTTAAATGTTAGTTACTTCCATTTGTGTTGCTCTATGATTTATGCTTCTTCTTCTCCTTTCTCTAAGATGGTGGACCACTTCGACCCAGCTGGAGGTGATGACTGGCACATAGTTGAGGAGGATTACTACCCCGGACAAGCTGATTTAGTGAAGAAGATCCTGAAGAATTCGAAGAGGAATGGCCTGAGTCCCGAGAGATCACTCCACCTCTGGATTCATCTGATGATTCCTCCGACAAGGAAGAACCTGTTCCGAGTAGTCTCATTGTGTCACTTCAGAGGCAAGTTGAGACTCAGAGGGAGAGAGCGGAGCTGCTGCAGGCACAGTGTGCGAAGTGCAAGGAGAGTATTGCAACTCTCAGTCATCGTGTTTGGGAACTCGAGAAGAGGAAAATCATGTACGATGTACTGAAAGAAGAAGTGACGGAACTACGGGAAGAGCTTCGAGAGCCAAGAGGAACCGTAGGAACTAGAATGTTGTATTTTCTTACTGCTTTCATTTGATGTCAGAAATATTTTAAATTCGAATGTATAAAGTTTGAAATTCAATGAAATGAAGAGTTGATTTAAATTCATGTTTTCTACTTCAAATTTAATGGATCTTTTGTATTAGAATATGGCTGGAAGAAGAGCTAGAAGCGGAGAAGGGCTGGACTTGGAAACAGAGCTAGCAAGGGTCTATCAGACACTCAATGCCATTGCCATGAATCAGAACCAGGGGAGGATGCCTGTGAATCTAGTACCCGAAGCAATCAAACTCGTGGAATCATTCAAAAGAATGAAACCACCCGTGTTTGTGGGAAAGTCAGATCCTGACGCGGCTAATAATTGGATCAGACAGGTCGAGACCATCTTTGAAGTCTTGGAGACTCCGGAGGGCAGCAAGGTGAAGTTGGCTGCTCTGCAGTTCGAGAAGGATGCGCCTGTGTGGTGGCAGTCGATGAAGTGGACGATGGGAGATATTGTTCTTGGCTGGGAGGAATTCTTGGAGGAGTTCTGTAGTCATTATTTTCCATCAGACGTCCAGAAGAAGAAGCCCATGGAGTTCCTGGCGCAGCAGCAGGGCGGTAAGTCGGTCAGAGAGTATGAGACAAGGTTCACTTAACTCACGAGGTATGCGCCCGAACTGGTGATGGACGAGGTAAAGAAGGGTCGGAAATTCGAGCATGGTTTGAGGCCAAGTCTGAGATCAAGATTGTTACCCCTCGGTGTCAGGAGGTTTGATAAGTTGGTCAAACGAGCTGCAGCCACTGAGGTGGATATGGAGCAGTTCCATGCTGTTCAGAATTGGAAAAACAACTAGAATGTGGGGAAGATGCCTGCAGTTGCTGGAAATGTCAAGGGACAGTCGCCGGCTCAAAGGTTCAAACCGACTGGGGTGAATGCTGTCAATGTGGCCGGAAGACCCGGGAATGCTTGGGTGAGACCTCCTGTGGTGACTTGTTACAATTGTGGGGAGACAGGCCATTACCGATCCCTGTGCCCTAAGCTGCAAGATGTCGTTCGTAAGGGACCAACTCAACAGGCCGGGAAGAAGCTGTACCAGCAAGGACGAGTATTTTCCTTGACTGAAGCTGACACTGATGAAGTGGATCACGTCATCACTGGTACGAGGGGAGATGTTTAGAAGTGTTTTTCTGCTGTTCTCTTTTTTCCGCTTTATTTAGTAAACTGTTATGTAACGAGTGTGTGTTATGTAACAGGAGAACTTTATTTGAATAGAAAGAAAGCTGTTTTTTTGTTCGATACTGGGTCCTCTCACACTTTTGTATCACCTAAGTTTGCTAAAGTTTTGGGAGTTGAACCAATGTCTTTCCAGGCAAGGTCTTAGCAGTAGCTATTCCATCAGGGGAGACTCTAACCGCTGATCGGTACTATGCAGACTGCGAGATCGAGATTGGGGACAGAATTTTCAGGATTAATCTGATCGAGCTGAATGTCTTGGGAGTCGATGTTATCATTAGCATTGATTGGATGTCGGTGTACAGTGCAAACATAGAGTGTAAGACCAAGGAAGTAATAGTGAAGGCTCCATGTGGTCCTGAGGTCACTTTCCAATGGAAGAAGAGATGTTCAGGTTTGGTTGTAACCACCAGCAAGAAGTTGATTCTTGTAGAGGTGCAGTAAATTCCAGCGGATCGGGATTACCCGACTGTATTCTTGGAAGATTTGCTTGGGTTCTCCCACATCGTGATATAGAGTTCAGCATCACTATTTAGCTAGGGAGTTCACCCATTTCCGAGGCACCATATAGGATGGTGCCTGTGGAGCAGGATGAGATCAAATGGCAAATTGAGGAACTATTGGAGAAAGGCTTTATTCAACCGAGTGCGTCGCCTTGGGGAGCACCAGTGTTGTTGGTAAAGAAGAAGGATGGTTCGATGAGGATGTGCATCGATTACTGAAAGCTGAATAAGGTCACTATTCAGAATAAATATCCTATTCCACGAATTGATGACTTGTTCGACCGTCTACAAGGAGCAGCTATTTTCTCCAAAATAGATCTTCGATCGGGATACCATCAGGTTCGAGTGAAGACTGAAGATGTGCATAAGACTGCGTTCAAAACTCGACACGGATATTACAAATTCTTAGTTATGCCATTTGGAGTGATGCATAAACCTGCAATCTTCATAAATATGATGAACAGAGTTCTAAGGCCATTTATTGATTCTTTCGTTGTGGTGTTTATCGACGATATCCTTGTGTACTCCAAGTTGGAGGAGGAGAACGCAGAGCATCTGGCTGCAGTTTTGAAGAAACTTCAGGAGCATGAGTTGTATGCCAAGTTTTCCAAGTACAATTTCTGAAAATCTGAGGTGGCATTCCTAGGTCACATCCTTTCTAAGGAGGGAGTGGCAACTGATCCGCAGAAGATAGAGGCGGTGAAAGATTGGGCAAGGCCTACTACAGTGAAGGAAATTAGGAGTTTTCTTGGGCTAACTGGATACTACAGGAGGTTGATTCAGGGATATGCTCAGATAGCCGTGCCACTCACTGGTCTGACCAAGAAGAATGTGAACTTCAAGTGGACTGAACAGTGCGAGGCAAGCTTTCAGGAGTTGAAAGAGAAGCTGACTACTGCTCCCATTTTAGCATTGCCTAGAGCAGGTGTTGAGTATGATGTCTATAACGATGCTTCACATCGTGGGCTTGGTTGTGTCTTAATGCAAGAGGGAAAAGTAATCGCTTATGGGTCTTGGCAACTAAGACCGCATGAGAAGAATTATTGAATTCATGATCTGGAGTTGGCTGTGATTAACTTCGCCTTGAAGCAATGGAGACATTAAGTGTATGGTGAGAAGCTGAACATGTACACGGACCAAAAAAGCTTGAAGTACATCTATCAGTAGAAGGACCTGAATTCGAGGCAACGGAGATGGCTGGAAGTACTTGAGGACATTCGCCCAAAGATTAAGTACCATCCTGGGAAGGCTAATGTTGTTGCTGATGCACTTAGCCGTAAGAGCAGTCTGGCTAGTTTGATTACAACTCAGAGGCATCTTACAGAAGAGTTAGATCGGGCTGGTATTAAAGTTGTTCTGCGAGGCTTAGGATCATCTTTAGCTCCGTTGAGGCCCAACCAATGCTGAATGAAAGGATTATCGCAAGTCAGAAGGAAGATGGAGAGATTCAAAAGATGATGGAGCTGGTTGGTTCTGGCAAGTTGTCAGAGTTTCATATCAAGGATGAAGTGTTGTGGTTTGGAGAGAGGCTATGTGTTTCGGATCAAGCAGAATTGCGGGAGAGTATTCTTCAGGAGGCACATGCTACTTTTTTGTCTGTACATCCTGGGAGTACCAATATGTTTAAGGACATTAAGCACCATTTCTGGTGGTCAGGTTTGAAGCGGGATGTGGCTGAGTTTGTGGCAAAGTGTGAGATCTGTCAGCAGGTCATAGCCGAGAATCAAAAACCTGGAGGCCTATTGCAACCGTTACCTATTTCGGAATGGAAGTGGAATAACATCAGTAGGGATTTCATCACGGGTTTGCCCATGAGTTCAAAGGGCAATGGTGCGATTTAGGTCATAGTCTATCGACTAACTAAGTCCGCTCACTTCTTAGTGATGAAACTCACTTCGTCTATGGACAAATTGGCCGAGCTGTATGTTGGAGAGATCGTCAGGCTTCATGGTGTTCCGTTAACCATTGTGTCAGATCGAGATGCGCGGTTTACTTTGCATTTTTGGAGTAGTCTTCAGACAGCTCTGGGTACCAAGACGGATTTTAGCACTGTTTTTCATCCTCAGACCGATGGGCAGACCAAGAGAGTTGACCGTATTCTTGAGGATATGCTTCGGTGTTATGTTCTAAATTTTGGAGGCAGTTGGGAAAGGCATCTAGCTCTGGTGGAGTTTGCCTACAACAACAGTTTTCAGACTAGTATTGGGATGGCGCCATACGAAGCACTGTATGGCAGGAAGTGCAGAACACCTGTTTGTTGGTTTGAAGTTGGGGAGCGGTAGATGTTTGGGCCTGAGATCGTGCAGCAGACCTTTGAAAAGATCGATCTGATCAGGAAGAGGTTGGTGGAGGCTCAGAGTAGGCAGATGAGCCATGCAGACAACCAGAGGAGGGACCTTAAGTTTGAGGTTGGTGACTTTGTCTTTCTGAAGGTTTCACCTAGCAAGGGTGTGATTCGCTTCGACAGAGGTGGGAAGTTAGCGCCAAGGTTCATAGGCCCGTATAAGATATTGAAGCGGACTGAGAAAACTGCTTACCGATTGGAGTTGCCGGAAGAGTTGTCTCAGGTGCACAATGTCTTCCATATGTCTATACTGAAAGGGTACATTCCATATCCGAGTCACCATTTCCCGAAGTACCGGAGGGTTTGCAGTTGGATCTGGGATACATTGAGCTTCCGGGTGAGATAGTCGATCGTCGGGAGAAAATTTTGAGGAACAAAACGATACCGATGGTCAAAGTACTCTGGAGAAACCAGTTGGTTGAAGAGACTACTTGGGAATCCGAGGAAAGGATGCTGAAAGATCATCCTGAGCTTTTTGTTTGATTTGTATCTCCTTTTCTTTCCTTTTCTTCTCTTCTTGTTGTATTTTTGTTTTCTCACTCTTTAAGTGTAGTTCCGGGGACGGAACTATTCTAAGGAGGGAGTGTTGTAACATCCTGAATTTTATTTATAAAGAGTTTATTGATTTTTACGTGTTGTGCACGTATTATTTCATATGCATTTTTCTACAAAATTATTTCTTTATAACATGAAACAATAGATATTTCAAGTCTTTATCTTTCTTTTTCTAAAAAGCCTATTTTTAAAAGCCTAATTAAATCCTAGGCCTAATTGTCTCTTTTTAGCCCACTATAATTAATTAATTAATTTATTTATTAGAGCCCATGGTTAATTAGCCCATTAGTGAGCCCATTTAACTTAATTCCTCTTTTAAATAAACTAACTTGTAGTGTAGACTAATTTAGTAGACAACTAATAATATTACATGAACAACTTATAAATGGGGGGTACTAGTTTGCATGTGCATTGCACTTGCACGTGCAAAGTGCACCTAAGTGTAGGCCGGATTTCACCAAAGAGAGAGGGAGAGATGGGTGAAGTGGGGAGGTGGTTGCTCCATCATGGGTAGCTGCTACAACTCCCTAATTCATCTTGGCTTTTGATCCTCAACCATTTGGATTAATCCATTTGCATTCAAAATTAGTATAAATATCCCCCCTCACTCATTCATATTTGCACTTGAAAAAGAATTGAAAAGAATTGAAAGAAAGAAAGAAAGAAAGACAAAATTGTGAGTAAAAGATTAGGAGTGTTGTGAGTTAAAAGATTGGGTGCTAGTTTGTGTGTGTTCCTCTCCCAAGTTGGCCGGCCTACCATTGAAGCAAGAAGGAAGGAGTTCAAATACCATCAAGCTAGGAGGAGAAGTCAAATTGGTGGCTTAAACTAGGAGGAGAAGTGTAATATCCCAGACGGATACTACATTGTATAAATTATTATTTTACTAGGTTTGCCCGTTGACACGTGCCTACGACACGTCTTTGGAACGATGCACCTGGTTTGATTATATAAAATAGTTTTGGAGGTCTAGAAAATTAATTGAAGTAGCAAACATATTATATGAGAAAGCAGTATATCTAGCTTTAAGCTCAACCATCGCCTTCTTAATCATTAGCTTGAACTTACCTGGAATGCATATAATTTGTTAGAAACACTGCATAGATTTTTTTTTTTAAACTTTAGCATTTCTTTTAGATGCTTGTAATAGTTATGCAAGGACATTATCATATCGGTTTTATAGAACTTACTTTAATCCCATAACCACTATGAGCATGTCTAAATACATTGGTAACACAAGTGCATGTGTGAAGGTATCTACAATACCAATAATCTAAATATTTGTTTGTCTGAGACTCAGTTTGCAATTGAAATACCTCTTATTATTATTTCAACCAAAATGAAATACATAAAGTTCTCAAAAATCAAAATGAATAAATAACAAATTTATTTTAGCTGTCTTTCTTGAGTGGAGAGTTTGCACCATTCACTGGTAAACTCTAGTCATCCCAATCCTATATATCCAAACATACACTAAAAGTTCTTATATGTTATGTTATCCATGGTTTCTAATAACCAGTGAAGGGAACACTTCACGATATTATTTTCTCTTGTGGTAAAGAAATTAATGTTGCATATTTGCCAAGTTATTTTAGGTTGTCAATCAGCTTACCTGTCCTGCTATGGTTTGGAAGCCTAAATTATGGCCACCAAATAATCCATCTCTCACTTGCGTACACCTTAAATCAAAACCAATAAAAAACTCATCAAATAAATCACCAAATTAAAATTTTTTAAACCCAAAAATAAAACAATCATACATCTCTGAACTTAAATCTCATGCACACACAAAATTCGAGTCAGGAAAAAAACTGAGTAATTCCCTGCACAAAAAAATTAAAAATTAGAATAAGAATTCGGTTAATGAGATGAAATTAGAGTCGTCGCATCGCATATATAGGCTCTCAATTCGGTGGAGGGGAGTTGCCGATACGGAGTCACTTCATATTCGCTCTCGATTTGGTGGAGGGGAGTCACCGATATGAAATCAGCATCAGATCAAATATCGGCGACGACCTCTTGATTGGGGTTCGACATTGAAATTGGATTTGCTTTGAGATTTTCAAATTTCCAAAATTTCAAAATTTCAAAATTTCAAAATTTCAAAATTTCTTTCAAATTTTTAAAATTTTAAATTTTTTTATAATTTAAATTTCTAAAATTTCAAAAAATTAAAAAAAAAAATTAAAAATTTTTTATGACTTTTTTTGAATTATTTTTAAAGTAATAAAATTTTTAATTTTTTTTATTTTTTAAAAATTTTTTAAATTTTTGTTTTCTTAAAATTTTGAATAGAAGAGAGAGAGAGAGAGAAAGAGAGTGAGAGAGATAGAGAAATAATTAAATAAATAAAGGAGTTGTTTTGGGTGGGGGGATTTGAATTTGAGTTTTGGGGGGGAAATATGTTTTGTGAGGTTAAATCTGGGCCTTTGATTTTGGGGGGATTGAAGGTGAGCCACTTGTTAGCTTTCTTTGTATTTTATTATATAGATTATTATTTTATTATTATTTTGTTTTAAATTCCAGAATGGAAATTTGTGGGTGGATGACACCTAGTTTTGTTCATAAACATTATCTGTACACATATACCAGTCTGTATACACCGTATTGTATCAAATTGATACCGTGATCTTCCGAACTGATAATAAAATTTATTTTTATTATTATTTCCGAAATTAAATTATTTTTATACGGTTTATGCGAGGATTTTCGGTATGCACCTATATACATACATATGTGTGTTGTAGCAAATTAGTACATTGTACAAATTATGTGGTGTGTATTTTTGGACAAAATACTTGTCTTTGTCATGACAAATGGCTATGTTGGGATTAGGAGGATTAAGCTAGGGTTTAGAATGCATAAGAGATTAAAGAGTATTCTTTTAGAAATCCTCTCTCTTCCACCTCGCCCCTCCACCTCACCCTCACACCATACCCTACACCATACCCTCCCTCACCCTACTATGCATGGCCGGCCCATACCCCTAGGGGGTTTTGTGCAAAATTGTGAGTGCACTTTTGCACTCTCCACCTTCTCTCCATCCTATAAATACCCCCCCCCCCCTCTTCTCTTATCTCACTTTTACAAAGACAAAAAGAAAGAAATGAAAAGAAAGAGAGAAAGACTAATAGGAGAGTTTTTCATTGTAGGTTTCCGTAGGAGTTTTCCTAGGAGCTAAAGGGAAGGAGAAGGGTAGCAAGCTAGTTCTTCCTACAAGAGTTTAAGGTGGGGGTTCTCCAACTTTATGTGTGTGTGGTTTTCTTTTGTTTTGTGTTATTTTGTTCTCTTTTGTGGGTGTGGTGGTGTTGTTCTTATTTTGGGTGTTGTTGTGTTGTTTTTTTGATTGGGTATGTTGTTGTGTTAAACAACTTGAACTAGCCCTTTTTGTGGGAAAAAGAAAAGGGAAGGACCACTTGAGAAAATGAATGGTAGACTTAAATGACTTAATAAATAAGAACATAAAGATTGAACTTTTGATGGTTGTTCTTGTTGTTATTATTTTGGACTAAAGGGACACAAGCATATGGAGATGGATGTACATACCCATCTATGGTTATAGAACTTGACTTGAACATAAGCATATGAACTTGTATACATACCCACTTTTGGGTTGTAGAACATACAACTTGAACTACTTGGACTAAGAATATGCATATGAATGGTTGAACCCAAGTTGGGGATTCTTTATTTTTATTTTTCTTGTTCTTTTTTATTAATCATATGGGTGTAAGAAAAAGAACCCAACTTGGACGCTAATTCTATTGAAGTATGATAAAGAAACTATTTAAAGTTATTAGTTGTAGAATGTTAGAAAGATCACTTTTTTTGTTGATTAATTAGTGTTGAAAGAACCCAACTTTGGTGTAGTTTATGTTGTAGTTATTAAAGAAACAAATTGGAGGCCCTTGGTTGTAGTATACTAAAAAGCCCATTTTCGGGGTTAGTATAATGATAGAACTCATTTTTGTTGTTAAAGATCTAGTCTTACTAATTCTAGTCATAAGAGATAAGTTTTAGTATTGGTTGGGTGTTACTTTTGTTTCTAAATTGTAACGGATTAAGCCTCTTTTCTTGCTTCTATAATTATAAGGATTAGTTCCTTGTAGTATGTCTATTTTACTTTATGTTAGAAAAGACTATTTAGTTTCATGTTTCAATTGTTGTAGGAAAGCTATAAATCATGTTAGATGTTGTAGGAATTCCATGTGTATGTTGTATTTTCATGCTTGAATTAGTGTAAGGATTGTGGTGAAGGATCCATTCTTAAGTTGTCTAATTTGTTGTAGGAACTCATACAATGTTGTAGACCATGCTTATTTTGTTGTAGGATAAATGGTAGTATCCATGTTTAGGTTGAAGTAAGTATCCATGTTAGGTTGTACTAATTATCCATGCTTAATTGTAGCAATTTTCCATGTTTAAGTTAAAATAAGTATCCATGCTTAGATTAATTGTAGGAAATTATATACCATGTTTGGATTGTTGTAGGAAAGCTATGGACCATGTTAGATTGTTGTAGGATTGATACTCATGCTATCTACTATGCTTATTTTATTGTAGGATAAGGTAGAAAAGAAACTCATACCTACATTGTATACCATGCTAAAGTAGTAGAAGATATCCATGCATAACAATAGTAATCATTCATGTTAAGTTGTAGCAACATCCATGCTTAAGCATTAATAAAGATCCATGCTTAGTAGTAGGTATCCATGCTTAAAGTGTAGTAGATACCTTGCTAAATTGTTGTAGGAACTCATGCTATGTTGTAGATCATGCTTAGTTGTTGTAGAATAAATTGTAGTATCCATGCTTAGGTTGAAGTAAATATCCATGTTTAAAGTAGTTGAAAGGTATATCATGCTTAGGTTGATACTTAAGTAGTATACTATGTTTAGAATGTTGTAGGTTCTTACTTGAAATGTATACCATGCTAGGTTGACACTTAAGTAGTATACCATGATTAGAATGTTGTAGGTTTATGCTTAAAGATATACCATGCTTTAGGTAGATGCTTAAGTAGTCTACCATGCTTAGGAATGTTGTAGATTCATGCTATGTCATATACCATGCTTAGGAATGTGTAGGATTGATGTTTAAATTACCTACCATGCTTAAGATTGTTGTAGAATGATGTTTAAAGTGGTATACCATGCTAATTGTTGTAGGTTAGAGTAGTAATGAAAATCATGCTTTGTTGTATACCATGCTAAATTGTTAATACTCATTGTAAGTTGTAGCAATTAACCATGCTTAAAGTAGTAGGAGATATCCATGCTTAAATCTAGTAGATATTCATGCTTTAACTTATAGTAGCTTTCTACTTAAGTTGTAACCATGCTTGAGTTGTAGTGACTATCCATGCTTAAGTAGTGAAGACCCATGCTTAAGTATGAGTAAAGTCCATGCTTAAAATAGTAGTAACCATTCTTGTATAAAGTGACGATAGATATTCATGTTGTAGTGGTAGCGTTAATGAAGAACCTTCATGTTGTAGTTGTAGCGTTAATGAAGAACCTTTATGTTGTAGTTGTAGTATTAACTATCACGTTGTAGTTGTAGTGTTAGTAAAGAACTATCATGTTATAGTAAATTGTGTTAGTAAAGAACTAGCATATTGGGGTGGTAGCGTTAGTGAAGAACCAATCATGTTGTGGTTGCATTATTGTGTTGTGAAGTAGTTCTAGTTAACCCCTAGAAGGAATCCCATGTGGAGATTACATAGTTAGAGCCATGCATGCTTGAATGGGGTATTCTAGCATTCTAGTTAAAAAAACCATGCTTGAATTGTGTACGGTAGTGGAAGATTAAAAAGGAACCATGAATCCATGCATCTAGCTTCTAGGTGATTCTAGCTCAAACTTGAGAAAGAACCCAAGAATCTAGTTGCATGTAGTTTTAGCTCGTTTGGAAAAAGAAACCATGGGTTCTAGTTGTGTGAGGTTCTAATTGGACTATACCACGGGGACATTCCTCATCCTTATGGGTAATAAGGGTTGGGAAAGTCACTAGTAATTGTTAGCTCGATAAAAGTCGTTATGTCGCTTGGGCTTCCCATTGGTACAATGCCTGTTTTAGACCGTTAGTAGATTCTTCTATTGCTTCTAATTATAGAAGATCAAGTTTGCTAGTAAGCACATTTGGTTGCTTCTAGGTTTGATTACCTGTATGGTTGTTTTTGTATGTGGTGTTGCTCGTACGTGGCTCGACTGACCCGTATGTAGCTGTGAGTCTCATACGCGGTTTATTTGGCTTGTATGTATGTTGTCTCATACGCGGCTCGACTGGCCCGTATATAGATGTTGGTCTCATACGCGGCTTAGTTGGCTGGTATGTATGTTGTTGTCTTATACGAAGCCCGTTTGGCTCGTATGTAGTTATTGGTTTCATACGTAGCTTATTGGCTCGTATGTGTTTGGTTTACTCGTATATAGCTTATTAGCTAGTACGCAGTTTTGTTGTGCTCGTCTAGGGTGATACTATTACCCTAGGGACTATCGACCATCAAGACATGTGTTTCCTTACTCCTAAGGGACTTTGGACGAGTCACTCCTTGTGTACTATCGGATCTTAACCGGTGTAGGTTGATCGCTTTCCGGAGTATAGATGAAATCCAAGTTCAGAGTAGTGGCATGCGGGTACATTCATATTGCCGGGGTCTTGGATCGATAGGCCATGAACCTGATTCTTAAGAATTCTGGTAAGTCTAGGTTGAGCAGCCTAGTAGAGTTATCTTGCGAAGTCTAACTTAAGACTCAGCATGTTGTGTAAGTTCTATTGTCATCCTTCAGTCTGTTTAGGGTTAGTGACATTGTTAGGGTAGTAACTTATGGCTTTTACTACTTAACCTTTACCTTTCGCTGAAGGGAAGGAGTTGGTGTTAAGGGTGATTCCTTATGATCTGACCTATCCTGTAGGCCTGCATTAGGCAGGTATTATTGGGTTGTACCCTTCTTGTCAAAGGGATACGGTCTGTGCCTTCTCACGAGTTGGGAGCACGGGATCCGTATCTCATCTGTTAATTTCTGAAGTGCCTTGATAAGCGGGAGCGATTACTGTCGGAGCCAGGGGGATGGACCTCCCGGTACTCCGTCTTGGCTTGGATCTAGGGGTAAACAAGCCATACATTACGGTCTGGCTACGGGGCGACAGGGGAGGCTTCGAGCAAACCTGTTTTGCGGAAACTCTGGGGTTCTTCAGGTTTTTGAGTGAGGTGATAGTGGCAAATAAGGACACCACTATATAACTGCAATTGGAGAAATTAGACCGTTTCAGGGCAACCTCATCAGTCATGTCTAATCTGCAGAAACAAGTTGAGTAAAAGAGTAGAACTCATAGTGCAGGTTCAAATCCCTATAATGAAGAGATGGTTTGAGATGGGCGCATGTAGTATGGGCTGCATGTTGCTTCGGAGACTTGCTGGCATTAGAATAGGAGCATCCTAGCTTTAGTTAATATTGCATTATATTCTAATCATAGCACTCACGAACACTTAAACTACACCGACACATTTGCCATGATTGTATGTTTGTTTTGGGAGAATTGCAGCTAATTATCAGCCTTAAAGCGTCAGTGAATACTGACGTCCCCACTTCAATAGGTACTGGATCGCAGAAGTACAGGTGCAAGATTCAGGAGGATTCAAGGCAAGGAAAGCGAGGAGTCGATGTCATTTTAAGTTCCGCTGTAATATTTATGCTAATTATCTATTAGTTGAAAAGTACCCAAGTGGGAATTACCAAGTGTTGTTCTTCAATCATTGTACTCTGATGTAAATTGTTGAAAGTTGTAATACTTGGGAATGTAAAGGTATTATTGTAACACTATTCTAATGTATTGCAGTTGTATAACATTCAGACTTGTAGTACATTTGGTGTTGAATAAAAAGTTTTGAATTTTCCTATTTTTCTGTGTATTGTGACTAATTGAAGAAAAGATTCTGGCTTATGTCACAGTTTTCCAGTTACCGAAAATCGGGGCGTTACAAGAAGGCTTCCCTTGTTCATTCTAAGAGATCTTTAGGAGCTCTTGTTTGTTTTCTCTCCATTAGAGGTGGGTGATTTTCTCGAACTTCTAACTAGATATCATGCTAGGGAATTGATTGGTAAAATTGTTAAGAAAGCACTAATTAATTTAGACATATGTTGTGAAAATGAGACAAATTGCAAATGGTTTTGAATGCTTGTTAAAAAGAATGCTAATTCATGCAAGTTATGATTGTTATCTTAGAAAATACCATGCTACCATGATTTATATGTTGAAATGTGCTAAATTAAGAAATTGTGCTTGTATGTTTAGTTAATTGAAATGAGAACCATGAAAAATGTGATTTTACTAGTTTACTTGTTAATGGCATGAAAAAGGAAATTATTGCTGAAATGATTGTATAATAGTAATAAAAATAATAAAAGAGATCTAGGAAAATTTTTAAGTGCAAAATGGTAAAGAAATTATGCTTGTTTTCTAAAATTTGAAATTGTAGAGCAAAATGGAAGTAGAGAGTAAAATTATGATTTTTGTGTCAAAAATCAAGTTTTATTTTACTGAAATACTGTAATTATATAGAAACTAAAATCTGGAGTTTTTGAATTAAATTGGAGAAGAATTTTTTTTTAAATAGTTGTTTTTATAAAAATTTAAAGTGAACAGAGACCTGAATCATAACCCCTAAAACCCAAACCATTTCAGGTTAGTCACTTGGACTTATTGGTCATTGGGTGCATTCGGGTGCGCTTTACTGTAGTCGTGGGTTGGTTACTGGTCGGGTTCGAAACTTGGCATTAGTCTTTTTGTTTTCTTTTTTTTAAATATCCGAAACCCGAGAGTTAGTTCATAGGGATTTAAACCCCTCTTCATATCGCATTGGTTCTCTGGATTTTCTAGCTAGCAGCGGCGCCACAGTGCGCTGCACTGTCACTGGCGGTGGCCTTTGGGTTGCGGGTTCGATTCCTGAGTTTGGCACTTAAAACATTTTTGGGTTTTTTTGACTTTTAATTCGATTTTTGGACTTTTAAAAATCTGAAAAAATATATTATAATTATTTTAAAAATGTATGGACTTCATGAAAAATATTTATACACTATTTTGACTTAAATTAAAGAGATTGAGAAGTAAAAATTGAGTAGAATTCTATAAAACTGACTTTTGCATAAGTAAAAATGTGATTTATTCCATGAGAAAAATTCTACCTTGTTTATAAAAGGGATCTTATATGAGAAAAATTAAAGAGTGTTTATTTATGAAATGTTACTCAGTAATTTGTGCAAGTCCTACATTTGAATGTTAAATGGAAAAAAATTGATTGTGATTTTGAAGGAAAGAAATAATAGTACGAGAATTAAGTGGATGTATTAAGATTAATCTCGAATGTGAAAGATATAAATCGAATTTGAACTTTATGTATGAAATTGATTCATAGAAAAGAAATGGAAATTATGTTGAGTTATGAAAAAGGATTTATGAGTATGAAAACTCAATTTTGAGATTATGAAGTGAAATTGAGAACAAGAGTGTAGCTAAGCCTCACACCGGCATAGAAAGAATTTTTGAAATGAAAAGACCAAGATTTGGGTCATTTTATATAAATATTTAAGACCGGTATAGTGGGAGTGCTAACTCTAGGGGATTGATTTTATTCATGATTCAAATAATTAAGGACTAGACACATAGTGGAGATGTGACGAAAGTAAGAGAAAAACACAACACGAGTGCAAGGGCCATCAGATTGGCGATGTGAGAGTGATTCACAGACGGCCTGCTTGATGCGTCATGTCATGGCGTGAGTACTACTCCGGAACTATCGTTCCGGTGGCGACGCTTGTGGGGTGTTTGGCGACTACGGGTGGTGCCATCGATCCATGACGGAGGTTGAATTGTCCATAGTCTGCCTGCATGATGCGTCATGTCAGTGCATGGGATTCCCCTCCAGACTGTGTGGACATGGGCTCATAACTCATAGAATATCTAGGATACTTACCGTAGTTACCGTAGTAGTTTAAGTCATGGCAAGGGACTGAACCCTACAAGATGAAGAACGATTAAGGGCTTGCCCTCGGACCTACGTAGTATGGGATGCATAGATCCGAACAAGTGCGCATTAGTGTCATGTAACATAAACAACTACATTAAGGACTAAGTGCACAGCATAATACGACATCTATAGGATAGTCCCTGTAGTTTTGTATGTGTCAGGTGTGTGCTTTCTAAGTAAGAGAAAATTGATGTATTATATCATTGCATCAGTTGAATGAACTGACGAGCCCACAGTTTCCATGCAGGACAAAGTGAATGAAATAGACTAAGGAGGAATTGATGCTTAAAGAATTGTTAAAGTGTTGTTTTATTCCATTAATGTAATTGATGTAAATTTGCTTCCGATGTTTAAATGTAACTTGATGTAATAAAGTTTTAAATTCCATGTAAATTTGTACGAAGAGAAGTGTAATGATTTTGTGAAACTTCGAATTCAGTCTGTTTTGGAATACGGGGTGTTACAGAGTGGTATCACAGCCACGCTTCCAAGTAGTACAAATTTGAAAGGAACGACGCCCTAGAGTGGACATTAGAGCGTGTGTTGAGTATTGAGATTTAAATGTTAGTTACTTCCATTTGTGTTGCTCTATGATTTATGCTTCTTCTTCTCCTTTCTCTAAGATGGTGGACCACTTCGACCCAGCTGGAGGTGATGACTGGCACATAGTTGAGGAGGATTACTACCCCGGACAAGCTGATTTAGTGAAGAAGATCCTGAAGAATTCGAAGAGGAATGGCCTGAGTCCCGAGAGATCACTCCACCTTCGGATTCATCTGATGATTCCTCCGACGAGGAAGAACCAGTTCCGAGTAGTCTCATTGTGTCTCTTCAGAGGCAGGTAGAGACTCAAAGGGCGAGAGCGGAGCTGCTGCAGGCAGAGTGTGCAAAGTGCAAGGAGAGCATTGCAACTCTCAGTCATCGTGTTTGGGAACTCTCAGTCATCGTGTGAAAGAAGAAGTAGGGAACTACGGGAAGAGTTGCGAGAAGCCAAGAGGAACCATAGGAACTAGAATGTTGTATGTTCTTACTGCTTTCATTTGATGTCAGAAATATTTTAAATTCGATTGCATAAAGTTTGAAATTCAATGAAATGAAAAGTTGATTTAAATTCATATTTTCTACTTCGAATTTAATGGATCTTTTGCATCATAATATGGCTGGAAGAAGAGCTAGAAGCGGAGAAGGGCTGGACTTGGAAACGGAGCTAGCGATGGACTATCATACACTCAATGCCTTTGCCATGAATCAGAACTAGGAGGGATGCCTGTGAATCCTGTACCCGAAGCAATCAAACTCGTGGAATCATTCAAAAGGATGAAACCACCCGTGTTTGAGGGGAAGTAGACCCTGATGCGGCTAACAATTGGATCAGATAGGTCGAGACCATCTTCGAAGTCTTGGGGACTCCGGATTGTAGCAAGGTGAAGTTGGCTGCTCTGCAGTTCGAGAAGGCTGCGGCGGTGTGGTGGTGTTGTGCAGTCTCAGCTATCTAAATGAACAGATAAACTAGACACAAATTAAAACCTCGCAAGTGTACGAATCATTTATAGAAGCGTAGTGAAGAGCAAGGGTTCATCCCACAGAGATTGTAGTAATTACTCACTAATCAATAATCAGAAAGGTTTGTCATAAAGTTTGTCTAAAAGTATGTTTTGAAAGGAAATGAGATCTAGATCAAGTAGTCATCAATCACAAAATATCTATTAAAGTAGTTGGGCATGATTTCCACCTACAGTCACGAATGCTAAATTAACTTCTACACTACTCTGATCACTCATGTTTGTTCATTTAAGGGCATGGTATCTACTCCTTAAAGTTAAGATTTCCCTAGGCCAAGAATTAGGCATGGTATCTACTCTAATTCGTTTCTCTCCTTAAGTATTTAGCATGGTATCTACTAAGTTGCACTTGAGGAAAGCATAGGAACGATGGAAATTAACAAACACTCAAAGCTCTAGAAGTTGGTATCAAATCTAGATCCTCCAAGTTGATTAAATCAAGAACCTAAATGATTCTTGTGTTACTAGTTATGAGCATAAGATATGGATCATCTTTATACTCATATAACAGAGTCAGTTTTATAATAAGCAAACTTAATAACGTAAGGTTCTTCAGATCAGTCGACTGTCGTTACATGTCAGTCGACTGATTCTGCGACTTTCCAACAAAAGTTTGATTCACATTATAAATTTGATCAGGAACAACCAGGTTTAATCAATAAGTGATAAAAGTAGTGCTTGGTAAACATTACATGACTAAGGTTTTAATCAGCCCAACAATGAAATTAGTTGCACATAATACAACTTTTATTGACTAAAAGATTTGAATACATGACTCAAATGAATTAAACTAGAACAAGAATTAAGGAGAAGAAGAAGAACACTGATTTGTATGATGTTTATCTTGAACCCAATCAGCCTGAAGTCGACTTGCTCTCCTCCCCCTTGATGCAGAGTTTCAGTTCTTGATCTCCTTCCTTATTCGATGCTGATAGATCGAGGCTCGATTCATAGATGATCCTTTGATAGATCGATCCCCCCTCTTCTTATAGTTTCTCTTGCCCTTATCTGCAGATCTCAAGCTCCTGCTTTCTATCACCTCACACGATTGGGCATGGATTGAGTCGAATCTTCAATACTTGCCAGACCCGATCTCTTGATTTTTGGGAAGTTGTTATTTGCAGTTATCCCATATCTATTTCCTGGATTTTGACAGCTCACTTGATTCGGATTTGGATGAGGGTGTATCTCAACTGATTTTATCTTTAATTCCCGTTGAATGCCAGTTCAGTCGACTGTTATTAGAATAAGTCGACTGAACCGTGAACTTTTAAAAACTAAAACCAGTCATAGCAGTTGGCTTTTGACTAGGAGTCAGTCGACTTTTCTGCAAGGCATCGGAAACTCAACCCTCTCTGTTCAGTCGACTGTTGTTGAAGGACCAGTCGACTGCATTCTGCAGCTTCTATCAAATGCTTTGATGCAAACTTAGGGCTCTTCATTCCAGTGTATCATCCTCACAGTCTTGAGTAAATCTTGAATCTGCTTCGTTTAGTTGCTTTTAGGCTGTTTCCTATAGAAAAGAGAAAAGAAGAGTAAATTACCACATATAGAGAATTTAACTGTCTAATTGCATTCAGATTATTACTCCAAAATGTGAACATTATCGGATTTATCAAATACCCCCAAACTTAGCTTTTGCTTGTCCTCAAGCAAAATAAAACCACAAGCATCGCTTCAACATCTTGACCCTTTGTAACGCCTCGCACTCAACTCGTACGCACACAATTAACTAAATTCTAGCCACGCCCACCACAGGCTGCCTCAAAAGGGTGTCCGGACGATTGGTACCTTTCTCATTGGCTTTTTCCTAATATATCCTTACACCTTCCCTAAGTTACCATCGATATGGGATATTTAATCCCTAGGTCAACTGGTCAACACCCACACACACACTTACCACTTTCTTCATTCATTCATTCATTTAATCCTTCCTTAGCCCCATAGGAAATCTCATAGGCCCATCACACCATCAAATCCCATAGGATCATCTATAGGCCACCATTTAATACCTACTCCACTTCCTTTCTTTTCCTTCCTTCTTACACGTCACCATCTATCCTTCCATTCTTTCTTTTCTTTCTTATACTTATATACTATATATATATACTATCCATATACTAGTATATATATACTCTCTTAGAAATACGTGGTCTCACATTCACCCCCTCTTAAGAATTCAGCATCCTCGCTGAATACGGAACGTGCAATCTAGCACAGGATCTTCTTTCTAGTCGAATGTAGACTTGTCTCCTAATCGCTGCCCACACAGGGTCTTACGCACCTCATACACATATCATGTACCTCCTATATACAAGTCCTACATTCGATGTCGAAAGTTGGCTCTGATACCATCTGTAACGCCCCACACTCAACTCGTACGTACACAATTAACTAAATTCTAGCCACGCCCACCACTGGCTGCCTCAAAAGGGTGTCCGGACGATTGGTACCTTTCTCATTGGCTTTTTCCTAATATATCCTTACACCTTCCCTAAGTTACCATCGATATGGGATATTTAATCCCTAGGTCAACCGGTCAACACCCACACACACACTTACCACTTTCTTCATTCATTCATTCATTTAATCCTTCCTTAGCCCCATAGGAAATCTCATAGGCCCATCACACCATCAAATCCCATAGGATCATCTATAGGCCACCATTTAATACCTACTCCACTTCCTTTCTTTTCCTTCCTTCTTACACGTCACCATCTATCCTTCCATTCTTTCTTTTCTTTCTTATACTTATATACTATATATATATACTATCCATATACTAGTATATATATACTCTCTTAGAAATACGGGGTCTCACACCCTTCCAACATTTACCTCAGAGAACTTGCTACTTTTAGTGTCAAGGTTAGAATAAGCATTAAGATAGGTCTAAAAAAGTTTTAATTCAAATGTTAATCACTTAATCACAAGAATATTCAACTTGAATAGCAATAAGTAGGGTGGCCAATGCCTCTGCAACATAATCATGATTAAGGTTAGCAAGCTCAACTATATTTCAACTTCAAAATCTCACCATGGCATACACTCCCAAAAAATATAGCTCTCATTAACTGGGAATTTCAAATTAGATCTCTTGACAAATATTCATTACTTGGATGAAACCATATGCTTGATCTTGCTACTACATCTTCACACCATTGATTTGCACAATACTTGGATCAAAAGGTCTTATATAGCTTGTAATGGGGCCATGGGTGAGGGTTTAAATAATTGAAGGAAAAAGGAATACAAAATTTCTAAAGAATTAGTAGAGCAACTTGTATTGTTTTAAAAGTTTTTTTTATTTTTTTTAATTATTTTTTTTAATTTTTAATTTTTAATTTTTTTAGCACATAATATGAGGCCATATATCGCAAGCCTATACTTTATTTCTACCAACACATTTCAACCATCCACAACTCAGCAATTTTTATTTGATGAACAATTTTTCATTTTTTTTTTAATTTTTTTTTATGACAAATCCTCCAACTTTTCTTTATATTCTAACCCCCTTCAACTTGACATACCACATCTCTTTTACAATTCTTGCTCTACTAACTCAATAGATATAGGTAAGGTAACCTATTCATCTAGGCATGGTTAAGGATGATGTGTCTTACAAAAAGAAGGCTTTTATTGGCTTCGAAGGGGCAACTAGTGAATAATTTATGTTGGGTAGGCTATTTGTCTTTGGTGATAGAATCTTAGGTGCCTTAATCATTTCCAAATTTTTATGCAAAAACCAAAATAAGTTTCAAAAAGTAGCAAAAACAAGTTCTAGTTCATCTCAAGAATGCAGTCAACTGAGATCTTCAAGTGTATGACTCTCTCAAAAAATATATAAGGCTCAAAACTCACAATTTGTGTATTTAAATTTACTCATAGTTGAACTTGCTATTCTCTTTCAAAATTCGTCGAATTGACATAACCAAATGAATGAAGGTTTCAAGTATGATCCATATGATAAGTTATTAACATTTTTAAAGATAAAGACCATACTTAATACTTGTTCTCCACTCTCTACCTATAGTAACTGAGCTCATGTTCTCATCATTGTTGTTAGAAAAGTCTTTAACAATTTTTTTTTTTAATTTTTTTTATTTATTTAACTATCCAAAAGACTCTAAATGTGAATAACTACCCCCAAACTTAGATGGATCATTGTCCTCAATGATTGAAACAAAAACTTAAAATAGGCATGTGTCACCATCTAGTTTGAAGGAAAGAAAATGAATAAAGAGATGAATAAAGAAATAAAGAGAAATGAATAAAAAGAAAAGTGTAAGAACTTCCCTGACAATTGGGTTGCCTCCCAATAAGCGCTGCGTTTCTTGTCTTCAGCTAGACTTGACGAGTTTATGCAATGTATTGAATGGTTTGAAGATTTATATCTTCCTCTCGCGGCTCAAAATTCATCTCAATATAAGGTTTTGCCCTATGCCCGTTCACCTTGAATGTTTGATTATTCTCTTTGCTATGAACCTCCAAAGTTCCATGTGGGAAAACCTTTGTAACAATGTACGGACCATACCATCTGGACATAAGCTTGCCTGGAAAGAGTCGTAATCTCGAGTTGTATATCAACACCTTCTGTCCCTCATGAAACTCTTCCTTGCTAGCTATTTATCATGATATACCTTGGTCCGTTCTTTGTACAACTTTGCATTCTCATATGCATCATGCCTCAGTTCTTCAAGTTCATTCAGCTGTAATCTTCTTTTGTTGCCTGCTTGTTTCATATCAAAATTAAACTTTTTAATAACCCAATAAGCTTTGTGTTCCAATTCCACCGGAAGATGACATGCTTTTCCAAAGACCATACGATATGGTGACATGCCAATGGGCGTCTTGTATGCAGTTCCGTATGCCTACAATGCATCATTTAAGCATAGCGACCAATCCCTTCTACTTGTATTTACTGTCTTTTCCAGAATGCTCTTGATCTCTCTATTGCTAATCTCCACTTGCCCACTGGTTTGAGGATGGTATGGAGTTCCCACTCTATGTGCAATCCCATACTTCTTCATCAAGGAAGCAAAAGGAAAATTATTGAAGTGGCTACCTCCATCACTAATTATCGCTCTTGGTGTACCGAACCTGGTGAAGATGTTATCCCGTAAAAACTTGACAACAACTTTGTGATCATTAGTTTTTGAGGGGACAGCCTCGACCCATTTAGACACATAATCCACACCCACGAGAATATATAAAGATCCAAGTGAGTTAGGAAAAGGACCCATGAAGTCGATTCCCCATACATCAAAGAGCTCGATTACTTGAATGTTTTTCAGTGGCATTTGATTTCTGGAAGAGATGTTGCCTGTCCTCTGGCATCTATCACAAGTCCTGCAAAAAGAAAAAGCATATTTGAACACATTAGGCCAATAAAAACCAGATTGTAATACCTTAAGTGCTGTTCTTTTTGTCCCAAAGTGTCCTCCACATGCATATTGGTGGCAATGTTGCAGAATACTTATTTGTTCTTCTCCTGACACACATCTTCTTACAATTTGATCAGGGCAAAATTTGAACAAGTAAGGATCATCCCAATAATAGTGCTTACACATGGCCACCAATCGCTTCCTTTCTTGACTCGTCATACCTGGGGGAAAAACATGAGCAGTGAGATAATTGAAAATATATGCATACCATGGAAGTTGTATACTTATTTCAAATAAGAGTTCATCTGGAAAGTTTTCATTCAGTGGGGGCACATTGCTGTTGGCTGATCGCAGCGTCAAGAGACCTAGAGGTATTTTGGAAGATGTATTAGTTCAGGTAAATGATTTCATTTTGCCCACAGATTTCAAAATTTCAAATAAGTATCACCTTGCAGTTGGCTGATCGCAGCGTCAAGAGACCTAGAGGTATTTTGGAAGATGTATTAGTTCAGGTAAATGATTTCATTTTGCCCACAGATTTTGTTGTTTTGGATATGGAAGACTCTTCTATGCCATCTTCTTTACCTATCATCTTAGGTAGACCCTTTATGAGTACTGCTGATATAAAAATTTGTATTAAAAAGGGCATTATAAGTATGAAAATAAATGGTGAAAAGATTGAGTTTAAAATGTTTGATGCACTAAAATTACCACACGATGATTATGAATGTTATAATGTTGATGTGGTTCAGGAGATTGTCGACCAAACATTTCAGGTACATAGCATCGATCCACTACAGGCCACAATCACACAGTCTCTAACACTATCTCATGTTGAACAGGAATATGATGATTGGAGGATTACAAAGACAGTACCCTACCTTGAAACTCCAAAATCATATTCAGGTAAGTTTGCACCTATGTTTGAAAATCTTGTGTCTAATAACACTTTTGTTTCTTCTGTTACTAGGACACCAGACGTGGAACTAAAGCCGCTACCTGAACACTTGAAGTATGCATATTTGGGTGAAAACCAGACGTTACCTGTGATAGTCGCTGCAAACTTGAGTGTGCAGGAAGAAGAGAAGCTGCTGATAGTATTGCGAGAACACAAGGGTGCATTAGGGTGGACCATTGCAGACATTAAGGGAATAAGTCCATCCAAGTGCATGCATAAAATACTTCTTGAAGACAATGCAAAACCTAGCAGGGAAGCACAAAGAAGGCTTAATCCACACATGAAGGAAGTGGTAAGAACAGAGGTCCTTAAGCTACTGGATGTTGGCATCATCTACCCTATCTCAGATAGCAAATGGGTGAGTCCTATACATGTAGTGCCAAAGAAAAGTGGAGTCACAGTGGTGAAGAATGATGAGAATGAGCTTATCTCTACAAGTATGACCACAGGTTGGAGGGTATGCATTAACTACAGGAAGCTGAATAACGAAACCAGAAAAGATCACTTCCCTCTTCCTTTTATTGATCAAATATTAGAAAGATTAGCAGGATATAGTCATTATTGTTTTTTAGATGGTTATAGTGGCTATAATCAAATTGCTATTTCTCTAGAAGATCAAGAAAAAACAACTTTTACATGCCCTTTTGGTACTTTTGCATACAGGAGGATGCCTTTTGGATTGTGTAACGCACCAGCTACATTTCAGAGATGCATGATGAGTATATTTTCAGACATGGTGGAGAAGTTTATCGAGGTATTTATGGATGATTTCAATATTTTTGGATCTTGTTTCGATGAATGCCTTAACCATTTGCAGCTCGTGCTCAAAAGATGTGAAGAATGCAATTTAGTGCTGAATTGGGAAAAGTGCCATTTTATGGTACAACAAGGCATTGTCTGAGGACATGTGGTGTCCAAAAAAGGCATCGAGATGGATAAGGCAAAAATTGACATCATATCAAAGCTACCCCCTCCTACTACAGTCAAGGGTGTAAGGAATTTTATTGGACATGCAGGGTTCTATAGAAGATTTATAAAAGATTTTTCCAAAATCTCCAGACCCCTTTGTGGATTGTTAGCTAAATATGTTGAGTTTGCATGGACAGAAGAGTGCACGAATGCTTTCGTTACATTGAAAAATTTTCTCATTTCCGCACCCATCATCATGGTACCAGATTGGAACCATCCTTTCGAGCTTATGTGTGATGCAAATGATTATGTATTGGAAGCTGTTTTAGGTAAGAGAATAAGTAAGGTACCCCATGCTATTTACTATGCTTCTCGAACTTTAAATGATGCACAACTTAATTATTCCACTACTGAAAAAGAAATGTTAGCTGTCATTTTTGCTGTAGAGAAGTTTAGATCATATTTGATTGGATCTAAAGTCATTGTTTTCACTGACCATGCTGCTTTGAGATATTTGTTTGCCAAAAAGGATGTTAAGCCTAGGTTGATCAGATGGGTGCTGTTGCTTCAAGAATTCGATCTTGAAATTAGAGACAAGAAGGGAAGTGACAATGTTGTTGCAGATCACTTGTCCAGGTTGCTGCATGATGAAGAAAGAAATGTGCCCCCACTGAATGAAAACTTTCCAGATGAACACTTATTTGAAATAAGTATACAACTTCCTTGGTATGCATATATTGTCAATTATCTCACTGCTCATGTTTTTCCCCCAGGTATGACGAGTCAAGAAAGGAAGCGATTGGTGGCCATGTGTAAGCACTATTATTGGGATGATCCTTACTTGTTCAAATTTTGCCCTGATCAAATTGTAAGAAGATGTGTGTCAGGAGAAGAACAAATAAGTATTCTGCAACATTGCCACCAATATGCATGTGGAGGACACTGGGACAAAAAGAACAGCACTTAAGGTATTACAATCTGGTTTTTATTGGCCTAATGTGTTCAAAGTTGCTTTTTCTTTTTGCAGGACTTGTGATAGATGCCAGAGGACAGGCAACATCTCTTCCAGAAATCAAATGCCACTGAAAAACATTCAAGTAAATGATTTCATTTTGCCCACAGATTTTGTTGTTTTGGATATGGAAGACTCTTCCAAAATACCTCTAGGTCTCTTGACGCTGCGATCAGCCAACTGCAAGGTGATGGATGTTGGTTTGAGTTCCCCCAATCCTAGCTTTTCGTAAACAGAGTATGGAAGAAGATTGATGCTTGCCCCCAAATCTAACAGTGCCTTTTCAAAGAAATGCTCACCAACCCTGCAAGGAATGGTGAAACTACCTGGATCCTTCAATTTAGGAGGTAATTTTCTCAACAATACGGCACTCACTTCCTCTGTCAGAGCTACATCCTCCCGAACTTGAAACGTTCTCTTGTGAGTACAGCATTCTTTCAAAAATTTGGCATAAGAAGGAATTTGTTTAATAGCATCAAGTAGGGGAATAAATATTTCTACCTTCCTGAGAGTCTCAAAGATATCAAGTAAATGTTATTCTTTCTTTTGCTTGACTAACCTTTGAGGGAATGGTGGCAATACTACCCTTTCTTTGTCACTTACCTTGTTGGAACCCAAAGATTTTGCTGGCTGTGTGTCTGATTCGTTCGTGTTTGTTCCAACATTGCTGTCGATTATCTTACCACTTCTTAGGGTTGTCACTGATTTAAGCTGTTCTTGTCCTCTAGGGTTTGGTATAGTTTGTGACGGAAGTTCTCCTACCTTTCTTTCACTTAACTCCTTAGCAATTTGACCAATTTGGGTCTCCAATTTCTGAATGGCCTGCCCTTGTTGGTTGCTTATTTGATGTTGCTGTTGGAGCAATTGAAGAACAGTGGATTCAAAATCCAACTTCTTCTGTTCTTGAACTGGCCGATCAAACCCATTTCCAATCTGGAAGTTTCGGGCTTGCCCTTGTGCGATTTGAGTGCCTTGATTGTTTTGATTATTGTTCCATGAGAAATTTGGATGGTTTCTCCACCCTGGGTTGTACGTGTTCGAGAAGGGGTTGTTCTTTGGTGGAAACACTCTTTGTCCGACGTAGTTTGCGTGCTCCTAATCTGTGAAAGAAGACATTGGACATGTATCAGTTGTATAATCAGAATGAGAACAAATTGCACAAATTTCTTTTGTTTTTATGCCACCCAACATCGAAATTGCATTAACAAGCATATCAATTTTTTTGTTCATGGTTACCATTTCTAATTGCATGTTATTATGACTAGAAATTTCGTAAACTCCCTATTTTTTCAAAAAATCCTTTCCCCTTGTTGAGAATTGCTGTGAGTTCTCGCTGAGTTCTTCGAATAGCTCGATGGCCTCCTCACCACTCTTCCTCATCAAGATTCCATTGCAAGCTGAATCTACAATTGCTTTGTTAGTGTCATTCAAACCCTCATAAAATGTTTGTACCTGATCATCCTTAGGTATGTTGTGCGTATGATACTTGAGAAGCTTGTTCTTAAAGTCCTTCCATGCCTCGAAGAACAAATCGCCATCTTTTTGTTAGAAGAGTTGAATTTTCCTTTTTAGCTGTTTGGTTTTCTGAGCTGGAAAAAATTCCTTTTAGAACTTTGTTGCCAATTGCTCCCATGATTGAATTGATCCTGGTTCCAAAGAATTATACCACAATTTAGCATTAAGTTTTAATGAGAATGGAAACAAAATTAACCTGATTTGTTCAGGGTTAAGTCCTTGGACGCTTTGTGTTCTGCAAAGATCAAAGAAATATTGCAAGTGAAGATGAGGATCCTCGTCCAGTTTGCCACTAAAGTGGGGAACCATGCAGAGTGATTGAGGAGATAGGTGCATACTCCCTGTGACATTAGGTTGATAAGCTATGCAAGAGGGTTGCTCAATATTCTTCGGAGTGAATTTGTCCTGCATTGGTACTCGATTTGGTACTTCCTCGCCCATAGTTGCTTTTGGAATGGTTCGCTGTACAGTCGACTGATCCTTGGAGACAGTTGACTTTCGTCTGTGCAAAGTGCGCTCTGGCTCTTGGTCAATAGGTAGTAGCTTAGGATGAATTGATCGTCTCCCTTGCATACACCAAAATCATGTAACCTAAAAGAAAATATTTACAAAATAAGTAATCAAATTTTTTTTTTCTTTTTTTTTTATTGATTTGCAAGTTAAAATACGTAAACAATCCCCGGCAATGGCGCCAAAAACTTGTTGTGCAGTCTCTGCTATCTAAATGAACAGATAAACTAGACACAAATTAAAACCTCGCAAGTGTACGAATTGTTTATAGAAGCGTAGTGAAGAGCAAGGGTCGATCCCACAGAGATTGCAGTAATTACTCACTAATCAATAATCAGAAAGGTTTGTCATAAAGTTTGTCTAAAAGTATGTTTTGAAATGAAATGAGATCTAGATCAAGTAGTCCTCAATCACAAAATATCTATTAAAGTAGTTGGGCTTGATTTCCACCTATAGTCACGAATGCTAAATTAACTTCTACACTACTCTGATCACTCATGTTTGTTCATTTAAGGGCATGGTATCTACTCCTTAAAGTTAAGATTTTCCTAGGCCAAGAATTAGGCATGGTATCTACTCTAATTCGTTTCTCTCCTTAAGTATTTAGCATGGTATCTACTAAGTTGCACTTGAGGAAAGCATAGGAACGATGGAAATTAACAAACACTCAAAGCTCTAGAAGTTGGTATCAAATCTAGATCCTCCAAGTTGATTAAATCAAGAACCTAAATGATTCTTGTGTTACTAGTTATGAGCATAAGATATGGATCATCTTTATACTCATATAACAGAGTCAGTTTTATAATAAGCAAACTTAATAACGTAAGGTTCTTCAGATCAGTCGACTGTCGTTACATGTCAGTCGACTGATTCTGCGACTTTCCAACAAAAGTTTGATTCACATTATAAATTTGATCAGGAACAACCAGGTTTAATCAATAAGTGATAAAAGTAGTGCTTGGTAAACATTACATGACTAAGGTTTCAATCAGCCCAACAATGAAATTAGTTGCACATAATACAACTTTTATTGACTAAAAGATTTGAATACATGACTCAAATGAATTAAACTAGAACAAGAATTAAGGAGAAGAAGAAGAACACTGATTTGTATGATGTTTAGCTTGAACCCAATCAGCCTGAAGTCGACTTGTTCTCCTCCCCCTTGATGCAGAGTTTCAGTTCTTGATCTCCTTCCTTATTCGATGCTGATAGATCGATGCTCGATTCATAGATGATCCTTTGATAGATCGACCCCCCCCCTCTTCTTATAGTTTCTCTTGCCCTTATCTGCAGATCTCAAGCTTCTGCTTTCTAACACCTCACACGATTAGGCATGGATTGAGTCGAATCTTCAATACTTGCCAGACTCGATCTCTTGATTTTTGGGAAGTTGTTATTTGCAGTTATCCCATATCTGTTTCCTGGATTTTGACAGCTCACTTGATTTGGATTTGGATGAGGGTGTATCTCAAATGATTTTATCTTTAATTCCCGTTGAATGCCAGTTCAGTTGATTGTTGTTAGAATAAGTCGACTGAACCGTGAACTTTTAAAAACTAAAACCAGTCATAGCAGTCGGCTTTTGACTAGGAGTCAGTCGACTTTTCTGCAAGGCTTCGGAAACTCAACCCTCTCTGTTCAGTCTACTGTTGTTGAAGAACCAGTCGACTGTATTCTGCAACTCCTATCAAATGCTTTGATGCAAACTTAGGGCTCTTCATTCTAGTGTAACATCCTCACAGTCTTGAGTAAATCTTGAATCTTCTTCGTTTAGTTGCTTTTAGGCTGTTTCCTATGAAAAAGAGAAAAGAAGAGTAAATTACCACATATAGAGAATTTAACTGTCTAATTGCATTCAGATTATTGCTCCAAAATGTGAACATTATCGGATTTATCAGGTGGCAGTTGATGAAGCGGGTGATGGGAGATATTGTTCTTGGCCAGAAGGAATTCTTGGAGGAGTTCCGCAGTCATTATTTTCCATTAGACATCCAGGAGAAGAAGGCCATGGAGTTCCTGGTGCAGCAGCAGGGCGGTATGTCGATCAGAGAGTTTGAGATATGGTTCACTCAACTCTCGAGGTATGCGCCCGAACTGGTGATGGATGAGGCAAAGAAGGCTCGGAAATTCGAGCATGGTTTGAGGCCAAGTCTGAGATCACAGATGACACCCCTCGGTATCAGGAAGTTTGATAAGTTGGTCAAACAAGCTGCAGCCACCGAGGCGGATATGGAGCAGTTCCATGCTTTTCAGAATCGGAGGAACAACTGGAATGTAGGGAAGAGGTCCGCAGTTGCTGGAAATGTCAGGGGACAGCCGACGGCTCAAAGGTTCAAACCGACGGCGGTGAACACTGTTAATGTGGCGGGAAGACCCGGGAATGCTTGGGTGAGACCTCCTGTGGTGACTTGTTACTATTGTGGGGAGACAGGTCATTACCGATCCTAGTGCCCTAAGCTGTAAGATGTCGTTTGTAAGGGACCAACTCAGCAGGCCGAGAAGAAGTCGTCCCAGCAAGGGCGAGTATTTGCCTTGACTAAGCTGACGCTGATGAAGTGGATCACGTCATCACTGGTACGAGGGAGGATGTTTAGAAGTGTTTTTCTGTTGTTCTCTTTTTCCCACTTTATTTAGTAAACTATTATGTAATGAGTGTGTGTTATGTAACAGGAGAACTTTATTTGAATGGAAAGAAAGCTGTTGTATTGTTCAATACTGGATATTCTCACACTTTTGTATCACCTAAGTTTGCTAAAGTTTTGGGAGTTGAACCGAAGGTCTTTCCAGGCAAGGTCTTAGCAGTAGATACTCCATCAGGGGAGACTTTATGTAACACCCCGTAGTTTCAAAAAATATAGTTTTTCAAAAAAATATAGTGTGTGTATATATATATATATATATATATATATATATATATATATATATGGTGTTGTTTGATATTTATATGCATGGTAAAACATTGTGGTAAATATATTGAATAGTATGGTTGTTTGAATGAAAAAATAAAAAGTGGATTAGTAAATGTGAGATAGGCCCACACGCAAGGAGAAACAACATGGTGTGCTGTTTGGTTGGAGCATTTGACTTCGGTCA
Source organism: Hemerocallis citrina (assembly GCA_017893485.1). Lineage (NCBI taxonomy): Eukaryota > Viridiplantae > Streptophyta > Magnoliopsida > Asparagales > Asphodelaceae > Hemerocallis > Hemerocallis citrina. The sequence goes on along the minus strand of CM030362.1, from coordinate 248,449,952 downwards.
AATGACCCACACATGACGTGGCTTTCCACATGGGCCCCATCCGGGAGTTTGTAAACAGAGGAGTTTGAAAAAGAAATGTCCCATATCGGGATTTGAATAAACTATAATAATATATAAATAGTAATGCCAATGATCAAGAGTCACCTAATCAGTTAACCAACTTTTGAGAGGTAGCCTGTGGTGGGCAGTTGTACTACATAGTATCTAATTTGTCTTATAAATTGTATAAATTGTCTGAGCTAGGGGCAGGGGCGTTACAAATGGTATCAGAGCCGACTTTCGACACCGGGGTGTGGAGCATGTATGTATAGTCGGGCGGTGTACTCCGGGACTATAGACCTACTCGGGCGGTGTACCCCGGGACTGTGGTCAGCCCTCAATTAAATCCGGGACTGTTATTGATCGAGCGGTGTACTCCGGGATCATAATTAGTCGGGTGGATAGGAGGGCGGCTCAATTAAAATCCGGGATTATGATTGATCGGGCGGTGTACTCTGGGATCATGAAAAATCGGGTGGATAGAAGAGCAGATGCTCCACAATGGCTAGAAAGGAGATCCTGCACTAGGTTGTGCATGCCCGTGCTCAGCGAGGACGCTGATTTCTGAAGGGGGTGTGTGTAACACCCCGTAGTTTCAAAAAAATATAGTATATGTATATATATATATATATATATATATATATATATATATATATATATATATATATATATATATATATATATATTTGGATATAGGGTGCTGTTTGATATTTATATGCATGGTAAAACATTGTGGTAAAAATATTGAATAGTATGGTTGTTTGAATGAAAAAATAAAAAGTGGATTAGTAAATGTGATATGGGCCCACACGCAAGGAGAAACAGCATGGTGAGCTGTTTGGTTGGAGCATTTGACTTCGGTCAAATGCACCACACATGACGTGGCTTTCCACATGGGCCCCATCTGGGAGTTTGTAAACAGAGGAGTTTGAATAAGAAATGTCCCATATCAAGATTTGAATAAAATATAATAATATATAAATAGTAATGCCAATGATCATGAGTCACCTGATCGGTTAACCAACTTTTAAGGGGCGGCCTGTGGTGGGCAGTTGTACTACATAGTATCTAATTTGTCATATAAATTGTATAAATTGTCTGAGCTAGGGGCAGGGGCGTTACACTTTAACCACTGATCAGTACTACGCGGACTGCGAGATCGAGATTGGGGACAGAATTTTCGGGATTGATCAGATCGAGCTGAATGTCTTGGGAGTTGATGTTATCATTGGCATTGATTGGATGTCGGTGTACAGTGCAAACATCGAGTGTAAGACCAAGGAAGTAACAGTGAAGGCTCTAGGTGGTCCTGAGGTCACTTTCCAAGGGAAGAAGAGATGTTCAGGTTTGGTTGCAGCCATCAGCAAGAAGGGGATTCCTGTAGAGGTGCAGCAAATTCCAGTAGTTCGGGATTACCCGACTGTATTCTTGGAAGATTTTCCTGGGTTACATAATGCTTTATCAAAATAAAAATTTCCAATAGTGCAAGGAATTGTAAAACACCCCGAATCTTTCAGTTTAGGAGACAACTTCTTAATTAAAGAGACCTACTCTCTTCGGTTCGCATCACCATTTCATGCCCTTCCAACTTCTGCTTGTTTGATAAAATATCCTTAAAGAATTTAGCATATTTAGGCATATGTTTTAAAGCTTCAATAAGAGAAATATTAATATGCAATAGTTTAAAAATACTTAAAAATTTAGAGAATTGATTTTTGAGATTATTCTTTTTAAGTCTTTGCAGAAAAAGAATCAGTGGATCATAGAATGAATTAGGATAAGTTTCATAATTAAACACCATGGAAACCGCGGTGCTTGAAGCTCCTTTGCTTTTTTTAGAATTCTCAATATGGTGGTTGGTCACCTGCTGCGTTTGTTGCTCCAAAATTGGCTCGAACTCATCTTGTTTTTCTAAAACATTTTGTTCAGCAATTTCTTCTTGTGGCTACCTAGATAGTAATCACTACAAGACTTGAACATGATACTTAAATATGATACTTGATACATGATACTTGAATATGATACATGCTTGCTTGATACTTGACTACATGATACATGAGACTTGAAACCTGATACTTGATACATGATTACATGATACTTGACACTTGACACATGTTTATAAGATACTTGATTACTTAACACTTGATTTATGCCATGTACACTTGATTCATGCTAGTTGTTATGTTGACATCACACTTATACCATGTTGTTAGTTAGTTTCCCCATGTGCTTGTATCCTATATTATAAGTGGCCCGTAACTTACAATTGACAGGTACTTGTGTTTTCTCTTTTCTTCTTTCCTGCATTCGTTGAATTACAGCTTTTGGAGAACAGGTTCACTACAAAACAGACTCGATTTCCCGGCATTTTTTTACGTCTTTGTCGACATTTTTTTACGCCGGTGAAACCTTCACCGGCGTTTATAATTGCGCCGGTCCAAATGTCGCCGAAGCGAGCGTCGCGAAAAGGTAGGGGTCTACACCTGCAGTTTTACTGGACGCCGGTAAATATTACAACTACACCGGCGGTCAACGAACGCCGGTGTATGGGGGTCTCTGAGTGCCGTTCTTTTCCCCCAATATACATTCACCGGCGGCCATAAACCGCCGGTATTTATCCATTCACCGGTGTTTATAGAAACGCCGGTGTAGATTGAAAGTATACCGGCGGTCGTACACCGCCGGTGTATGTACGTTTATGAGTACCCGGTTTTCCTTACTTACAAGCACCAGCGTGACCAAAAAACGTCGGTGTAGTTAGGTTCATCGGCGTTTTATAAAACGCCGGTGTTCCTTGGTGTCGTTACAGCTGGCGGCATACACCGACGTGTGTGGGAACGCCTCTCTATCGCACACTGCAACTAATTCATTAGATAGACCGAAGTTTTATAAAACGCCGGTCTATCTATGCCCGTTTGTTTTTCGTGCTTCAGTTTTCCGTTCGATTTCAATTCACAGTTTCATTTATAAAACCTGTAAACTAATTCACAACTGATTCAACCAATTTCTTTGCATATTAATGCGCAAATCACAACCAAACACAAGAATAATTAAAGATAATAAAGTTTCACACGTGTCATATCATCGTCCAAATTCACTGTAAAATTAACAGTGTCATAATTAACAAATTAATATAGTGACGAACATCCCAAATATCCCAACAAACCAGTCTGACAACAATACAAGACATAACAATAGCAAGGAGGACATAAGAACAAAAACCAGACTAGGCCGACCATAGATTCATACCCGTCAAGTAGCTTCAGTTCTGATCATCAGAATTTCCTTCATCTGGGCTACCGCTCTGTGAAAAAAAACAATAATTTAATTCAACAGTAGACCACAATACAGAATATACATATTTTTTGAACTTGCAAAAAGATCTACCTGTATCTTAAATTATAAGATCAAAGTGCCAATTGCAAATGGAATTGTTAATGATATATAGAGAGGTAAAATAATTACATTGCAATGCTAAAAATCTAGTACTTAATTTTGTTTTTAAATATATCTAAAACAACAAAACAAATGAAAATTCAGTATCTAACTTGAAACCTTTATATTCTCCTCTGATTGGGAATATCCACTATCTAAAACAGTAAAACAAATGAAAATTCAGTATCTAAGCATGTCTTTCATGGATTGTTCAGACAATTCATGAAACTGTCATCATGGAAGGAAACCAAATATAAGAAAAATAAGAAAAATAAGAAAGGGCTCATATCAAATGTATTTTTAGGGAACTGTCATCGTGGAAGGAAACCAAATATAGAAGCCAGAAATGGAAATAGAAAGAGGAATGGTAGAGACTTTGGATACACCAGGCTAACATAGCGGCATTTTCCTCATCTCTCTCTCATCCCTGCTTTCCCTTCAGCACACGAACACAAAGAGACATCAGCAACAACAGCAAGAGCGACAAGAACAACAATAATAATAAATTATTATAAACGAGATGTCTCTATATGGGTTTCTAGATCTCCACTCGAGCCCTCTCTTTCTAATCACAGCCCAATTAAGAACATAGACAACAGCCACTAAACAATCCAATCACAGCCCAATCAAAATTTGCCATCCTGGATCTTAAATCTTCAGATGCATGAATTCAGCTTCTTTAACAGTAAAAGAAAAATGATAACATAGCGGCATCTAAGCATATATGTTTCTCTATTAATTCTTCATCCCAACTAAATCATTGATGTTTGTGGCTCCAAAAGAAACCCCCACAAGGTTTGTTCAGCCCAATTCTTGTACAGATTTAGAGGATTTTGGTATACGTACAGCTAGCATCCTTAGTTCAAAGTGAACCCATTTTGGCAAAAAAAACCCAGTTTTGGAAGATTTTGGCATACATACAGCATACTTAGTTTGGAAGTGAACCCATTTTTTGTTAAAAAATCATGCCAAAGATGGCAATCAGGTTCTTTAACAGTATCTGAAAATGAAAATTTCCATTATCTGAGCATATATGTTTCCCTAATAATTCTTCAGCCCAACTAAATCATGACCCAATTGTTGTACAGATCCGGAGGATTTTGGCATACAGCTAGTATCCTCAGTTCACAGTGAACCCATTGTGGTCAAAAAAACATGCCAAGATGACAATCAGATGCATGAAATAAGCTTCTTTAACAGTAAAAGAAAATGAAAATTCATACAGCATCCTTAGTTTGGAAGTGAACCCATTTTTTGTTAAAAAATCATGCCAAAGATGACAATCAGCTTCTTTAATAGTATCTGAAAATGAAAATTTCCATTATCTGAGCATATATGTTTCTCTACTAATTCTTCAGCCCAACTAAATCATGACCCAATTGTTGTACAGATCCGGAGAATTTTGGCATACAGCTAGCATCCTCAGTTCACAGTGAACCCATTTTGGAAGAAAAAACATGCCAAGATGACAATCAGATGCATGAAATCAGCTTCTTTAACAGTAAAAGAAAAATGATAATTTTCAGTATCTAAGCATATATTTTTCTCTATTAATTCTTCATCCCAACTAAATCATGATGTTTGTGGCTCCAAAAGAAACCTCCACAAGGTTTGTTCAACCTAATTCTTGTACAGATTTGAACGATTTTGGTATACATACAGCATCCTTAATTCACAGTGAACCCATTTTGTTAAAAAAAATGCCAAGATGGCAATCAGATGCATGAAATCAGCTTCTTTAACAGTAAAAGGAAATGAAAATTTCCAGTATCTAAGCATATATTTTTCTCTATTAATTCTTCAGCCCAACTAAACCATTCATGTTTGTGGCTCCAAAACAAACCTCCACAAGGTTTGTTCAGCCCAATTCTTGTACAGATTTGGAAGATTTTGGTATACATACAGCATCCTTAGTTCACAGTGAACCCATTTTGGTTAAAAAAACATGCGAAGATGACAATCAGATGCATGAAATCAGCTTCTTTAACAGTAAAAGAAAATGAAAATTTCCACTATCTAAGCATATATTTTTCTATAATTCTTCATCCCAACTAAACCATTCATGTTTGTGGCTCCAAAAGAAACCTGCACAAGGTGCGTTCGGCCCAATTCTTGTACAGATTTGGAGGATTTTGGTATACAGATAGCATCCTTAGTTCACAGTTAACCCATTTTGGTTTAAAAAAACATGCTAAGATGACAATCAGATGCATGATTTCAGCATCTTTGAGTTTGAAAAAGAAGGAAAATCAAGATATGTTACCGAAGAGAGAGAGAGAGAGCGGGGCGACGACACGGGGGCGTAGGAGATGGAGAGAGAGCGGGTCGACGAGCCTCCAAATAGAGAGAGAAAGCGGGTTTTCGATCGCAAATTCACCTCCAAATAGAGAGAGGGAGGAGGGAAAACGAAAATGACGAAGGGACAAAGGGACGATGACGAAGGGTCGAAGGCTGTCGAAGATGACGAAGGGGCGGAGGCAAAGCGCGCGAAGTAGAGCGAGGAAGGAGGGAAAACGAAGGCGCCCCTTTTTTTTTTTTGGGTTTGGGAAATTGGCGAGCGAAAGATTAGGGTTCGCGGGATTTATCTCAGCTAATTCACCGGCGTTTTAATAAGAAATGCCGGTGAATGATACACTTCACCGGCGTTGTAAAATAAAACGCCGGTGAATACGCAGATTGCCCGGCGGTTTAAAGCGACCGCCGGTGTATAACCATCCCATCTGGCGCCCCATTCCTAGTCGCTCCCTACCCTGACGCTACTGGTAAAATACCGGTGAATATACGCCGGTAAATCGAGTCTGTTTTGTAGTGGTTCCGGATGGTATTGGAGACATGAAGTATTAGTGCTGCTTTTTATTAATATTATTTCTTGTAGCTTGCTTGAATAATAATGTATTTTTGAGACTTGGATTTATTCTTGTATTTGGGCGATGTGACCCAAGACATGTGTTTTATTCAGATCATGACTATTTGAGATTTATGTATTTGGTTTCAAGTATTCTTGTTGGTTGTGGGCTCATTATGTGCATATGGTTGATTAATTTGCTTCCGACTTTGATGATTCTTGAGAATGTGGTAAGGATTTCTTGAACAGCTTAAGGATGATAAAAATCATTTGCTGGGCTTTTGTTGCATATCCGTATTCCGTATTCTTTTGGAAAGCGGGGCGTAAAAATTAATATAGATCAATTTGATGTGATGTGGGTGTTCTTGTACTTTCTAAAATAGAATATGCATGCTATTGTTAAATGAGTAGTATATAAATTTTGATGAGATTATGTAGATCAAATACATGCTTCTATTTGTGTCAAGAAATGTGGAGAATTGTTATGATTAATACACAAATTATCACCATGTTGTTTGCAAATGAGAAAAAATGAGTGTTTGCCATATGCATGTTAATTTATAATTATATAAGCAATTGTTGAGATTTTCTTTTATGATAAAAAATAATTCCTTCTAAAGAAAATCTGATACACATAATTTCATTTGGTTGTTGAAAATTGCTAGTTGATTAAAATGAAGAAATAAATTGCTTATTCATAAAAGAGAAGAAATAGATATGAAATTTAGATATATTGTCAAAATATTGATTTTTTTATCCATGAGTTACTGTTAGTAAGTAGATTTTAGTCTAAATGAACTATTTGTAAACTAATGAAAAGATTAGATCAAATGAAAATGGAGATTTTATGAAAATAATGGAATAACAGATAGATTGAACAAAGGCCTATTAGGTGACTGAATGTCAGTGGGCGCACTTGGCCCTGTGGTCTGGCGTTGCGCTGTCTTCTGGTCGGCCTGGGTTCGAGTCTCACTGGCCCAAAGTATTTTGTTTGTTTTGTTTTAAAATCATTCAAAACTCGAAGACTGGCATTTGAGACTTTCAGTCTGGCTTCTTGACAGCCAAGTCCATTGTACTTAACGGCTAGCGGGTTGAGCCTTGGGCACTGGCTAAGTTGGGCTTGGGTTCGAAACCTGACCTCAACATTTTGTTTTCTTTTGGATTTTGTGGATTTTAAGTGAGTTTTCATGAAAGGAAAATTTGGGAAAAAATCTATTATTCATATAAATTGATATGGAATCTATTAAAAATAGTTTCAGAATTTTTAAGTACATTTTGAGAAATGAAAAGAGACAGTGAGATAGTAAAAGAGTTATTTGTCTTCAAAATTGTTTATTTAAGAGTATGACTTTTATTTGCAGAAGAAGAGTAAATTATTGATATAGTTTCTCTTGATGAGACCATATACTTATGTTGAGTAAGAAATACTTGATGAGATTAAAATCTATTGTGAGTTCATATAGAGCTTTTGAAAGAATTGCTATGTTACTTGATTTCCTTTGATGAGACTATATGAATATGCTTGATTGTGGTGAAGAACTTTTATGTGATTAAGTTCATAAATGAGATTTGAATCTATGCTATGAGTTCATGAAAAAGAATTATTGCTTTTGAAAGCTAGTGAATAAATGAATCACGAATGATGCTAAGATAAGATATTAACCAAATTGTGAATAAGTTGAAGATATGAATACATTAAGTTAATATATAATTATTGAAGGGTACGAGTACCCATGGATTCTTGTACATGAAAGGTTGTGAATTAGAGTTAGTGAGACCTCGGGCACCGGCATTGTTGAAATAAAAGAATTGAGTTATATTTTTTAGATATGGCTATGGAGCTATCTCGGTATTTGTGATTAAGTCCGGTAAGGGGTAAGACTAACTCTATGTATGATAATTTATTCATGTCTTGATATTAAGAACTAGGCATATAAGTGAAGATGTAGTAAGACCTAGGCAAACGTAAGTGGGGCACTCTATATGGTCGGGCAGTGGGTTGTTGCGGCGGTTCATCCGGACTATAGACCCAATCGGGTGGTGTATTCCGGGACTGTGGTTGCCTCGTGGGAGACGAGTTTTTATTTTAAATCTGGGACTATGCGTAGTCGGACGGATAGTTTGCCGTACTCCATGTATATACGTATACCGGGGCTAAATGGGCACTTGCAGGAGGTTCGCACGACAAGGAGTCTGTATAACAGTCGGGCGGGGGATTTGTTGTGGCGGTTCTCCGAGACTGGAATCCGTACTCGTGGAACGTCTTAACTTTGTCTTATTATTGACTAGTTGTCATGGCGAGGGATCGAACCCTTTATTGTGGAGTACGTAGGTGCTTGCCCTCGGACCTATGTATTATGGGATGCATAGAATCCGAACAAGTATGCATTAGTGTCATCATAGCATAAATATCTGCATTAGGCATTAAGGCATGACATACACTTACATGTTTAGAGTAACCACATTTTAACACTTTATCTCATTCAAGTTTTGTGATTTGTTAAAGTATGGAGATCGTTTAACTGTCTTCGGCATAGAGAGGATAGCCGTGTATAACATTTCGTCGGTTGTAATTAACTGACGTGCCTACAGTTTTACATGCAGGTATTGGATTTCAAAGTGGAAATGCTGCTTTTGATTTAATTGAAAGTTAAATATGTTGCAATTGTATTTTTGTTTTAATTTATTTTGTCTTCCACTGTGTAATCAAATGTAAAGAACTCTGATGTATTATGAAAAGTTTCAAATTTCCTTGTAAAATTGTACAAAGTAAAGTGTAAAGATCTTATGGAATCTCGAATTCGGTCTTACTGAAATTCGGGGCGTTATAGATGGTATCAGAGCACGATTCATAAGTAATACAAATTTATAAGGAACGATACCCTAGGATAGACATTAGAGTGTGAGTTCAGTTGAAGAGATTTAAATGTAAGTGATTTACATTTGAGTTGCTCTATACACTGATGTTTTCTCTCCCCTTTTCCTTTTGGATGGCTGGAGTTGTGAATGAAGGTTCAATAACTACTTGCATTCAACTTCATTCATGATGCTCTCCTCATATACATTGATGTGTGATTGTATGCGAGTGCATTTTTCCTAGGTATCAGAGTGGCACAGTGGAAGCGTGGTTGGTTGACCCTACATTCATGATACATTACACATAGACACACTTCCCTTTCAAATTATTTTTCTTCATGAATTTTATCATAATACTTTTCAACATTCAATATTTTCAAATAAATATTTTCTTATACTATTAATCACTTGGATATCTATTATTTTGTCTATTTTCCCCATTCTTGATCTTTTGAATTTGTTTTATCTGTCTTTCAATCTTAAAGATTTGTCCTTCGTGTTTTTATCCGTTTACATTTATTATTACTTTTCGTATTATTGCAACTATTATCTTCTTCATTGATTATTTCTATTATACTTGAATTTTGCTTATGAAATTTTCTTATGTGCATTCATTTTGTGATACTACATTTTTCATTATCTTATATTATTCTATATATTACAATATATTTTAACAAGATTGAAATATTCTATCCATATACATATGACCTACCATTTTGTTTTGTTATCTACATTCGATACAATTGTTTTGTTCACTTTTACTATCAACCACTACTCATTAATTTTGTAATTTTATGCTTCTTTAATATAATACATACACTACATAATTATTGTTTTCAATTGTGTTTTCATCTCGTGCATATGCTTTACACTATTTTCGTCTTAATATTATAAATCATTTTCATTACTACAAATGTTGTATATCCTATATTTAAAATCTATCTATTTTAAAAAATTTATCGTCATAATTTCCTACTTCTTTTGCAACATTTACATCCACTTTTATGCCACTGATTTCAAAACATAACACTATATCTTATGAAACATCCCAATATCCAAGAGCACATGAAAGATTACATCTTTCCATCTCCCGTTTTGGTGCAACCTGATGTCGAGAGGGCAAATTTGCAACTAGACGTCAATGGAGGCAAACTGCAACGGGACGTCGGGGAGGCAAAGTCTGCAACAGTATGTCCAGAAGGCAAAATACAATCGGTGTCGTAGAGGCAATTCTGCAACTTGGGATCGTAGAGGCAAGTCTACAGTTGGATACCAACGTGATGAACCTACACCAGAAGGATATTTTCTACTTAAATAACCCCTATTTTGTTTTCTATAATATTTACTTACCTCTATTCTATTTTTATACTAGCTTATACTATTTTATAATATTTTTACAACCTAGCATTATATGATTTCTATATCTATCCTACTTGTGTATTTACTACTTAATATCAACTATCTTCATCTTAGTATTTTGAATCTTTTAACATTTCATACTGCTTTATCGTATTTTATTTTGCTACTAACTTATCTTAGATTTTGGTGTCTACTCACCTAACAAAAAAAAATTTGTATTTATACATTTTCTTCAATTTGTAAGTTATTTCTATATGATTAGTTTTCGCACTATTTCAATAATATGTTACTACTTTTACAACTATGATGTTTTGTTTTTACTCCTACAAACTGTTTATAATTTTCGTATCATAACATTGTTTTGTTCAACCTTATGATTTTGATGCCTACATACGTATGTACTTTTGTATGTTGGTTTTCTGGCTCTTCTTAACAATTCGAAAGTATTTCGATGTATGCATTCTATATCTTTAAATTTCAAGTTGTATGTATAATGATTATAGTTACCTTACAAACTATTTTATTAATTGGTATACAAAGTCATTTTTATTTTGTTTACACTTTTAACTAAGTTTCATTGTCGTTTATTTTCCAATTTGTTATTCAATAGTCTTCTTTTAAATTACTAATTCAATTTTGGTCATACAGTACCAATTCAGTTTTGTGATTTTATTCTATCGCTTATCACTTAGATGGATTTTTGACTACTAAACCTACTCATAAATCATCTATTGACTATGTTTTCATTACCGCATTATTTTCCGAATTATTCCTCAATTAATGACTTAATTAATTTTTCCTTTTATCTAAATAATATTTTTGTATGAAAATTTCCCCTCAATACATCCCGTCTTTTTTTTGCATTCTTTTTCTCTAGTTTTCTCGTTTCGTCCTTATAAAAATTTGATACTCATAGTTTTCCTTATATAGTTTTTATCTTATTTTTCCTCATTGCTTATCTTCATACTACGTTTATTTCCTGGAGGTTTACAGTTTTCTATAAACAACAAGATATTTTTTTTGGCACGTACAAAACATAATCTTTACCCTAGCAAGTTTCGGGGACAGAACTATCCTATGGGGGGGAGAGTGTAACACCCCGCAAAATTGGAAATGACAATTTTGTCCTCGTGTGTTACGCACTATATTTTGTAACGTGTTTTCACTACGTATTTTAATTTCCGACTATTTATGCATTTCCCGTATTGATTTCAGTCAACTAAAATACAATATTTCAATCTCGGTAATTTTACGTGCTTTTACGTGTTTTTGATGCACGTATCGATCACGGATTTTTCCGCCGCTACGGGTGATATTTTTTATGTTTCAATTATTTATTTTTCAAATTTATTTTTATAAATTGAAAATTCATTTTCCCTTGTTTTGATTTAAATGCACATGTTTCCCACGTACGTAGTGATTACGTCGTAAAATATATAAATTAATAAATACATTTGTCTTATAGTGTATTTTTATTATCCTTAACATTTTTTTGTTAATAAAACTGAATTTCGTATTTTATATTTTACGTGCGAAGTACGTGTTTTTCAGTGCTCGTATTTTAGCGTATTTGTTTTTCAAAATTTCGGAGTGTGTGTAACACCCGTGATTTTCAAATAATATAAATAGTAGTATATATATATTAACAGTGTATACATATGTATAAGTTAATATATGGTGATGGCATGTATACATTAATATGTTGTAATTGAAATAATTAAAAAAGCAATAATGTTTGGATGTGTGTGCTATGAATAATGTATATAGTGAATAGGTGGGGGGGGCCCACTTGTGAAGGAAACAACAGCAAAGTTGTGCTCCTTGACTTCATCAAAGTAGCTTTGACGTGGCACTATTGGAGGAGGGGCCCACCCGGAGGTTTGGAAGTAAAGAGCACAAAACGTGCTCTGGTCTTCATTGTGATGACGTGGCCTTTTAAGTGCACGGGTTGAGGAGTAAGAAAGAGGGGTTGGTCGGTTTGTACATGAAGGGGTGGGGGTTAGAGTTTTGAAGAGGTGGAGAAGTGAAGAGCTGGGAGTTAGGAGAGTTAGGGTTATGAAGAGTTGGAAAATTAAGAGAGTAATTTATTAGGTGGAGAATTTTGCACTTTGAACCTTCACATTGACCTATAAATACACCCTCATTCTTCTTCTCATTTCACACCTAAACTAAACAAACAAAAGAGAGAAAAAGAAAGAGAGTAAGAGTGTTCTTGTGCTTGGAGGAGTTCTTGCTACAGAAGAAGGAGCTAGGATTGCTTGGTTGGTGCTAGGAGCTAGAAGTAACCACTTGTTCTTTATTTGAATCCTTCATAAGAGGTGGGTGGTCTCTATATTTTCTAATTCATAGGTTAATCATGCTAGAATATGATAGTATTAATATAGATCAATTTGATGTGATGTGGGTGTTCTTGTACTTTCTAAAATAGAATATGCATGCTATTATGTTAAATGAGTAGTATAGAAATTTTGATGAGATTATGTAGATCAAATACATGTTTTTATTTGTATCAAGAAATGTGGAGAATTTTGTTATGATTAATACACAAATTATCACCATGTTGTTTGCGAATAAGAAAAAATGAGTTTTTGCCATATGCATGTTAATTGATAATTATATAAGCAATTGATGAGATTTTCTTTTATGATAAAAAATAATTCCTTCTGAAGAAAATCTGATACACATAATTTCATTTGGTTGTTGGAAATTGCTAGTTGATTAAAATGACGAAATAATCTGCTTATTCATAAAAGAGAAGAAATAGATTTGATATTTAGATATATTGTCAAAATGTTGATTTTTTTATCCATGAGTTACTGTTAGTAAGTAGATTTCAGTCTAAATGAACTATTTGTAAACTATTGAAAAGATTAGATCGAATGAAAATGGAGACTTTATGAAAATAATGGAATAACAGAGAGATTGAACAAAGGCCTATTAGGTGACTGAATGTCAGTGGGCGCACTTGGCCCTTTTGTATGGCATTGCGCTGTCTTCTGGTCGGCCTGGGTTCGAATCTCACTGGCCCAAAGTATTTTGTTTGTTTTGTTTTAAAATCATTCAAAACCCGAAGACTGGCATTTCAGGCTTTCGGTCTGGCTTCTTGACAGCCAAGTCCATTGGACTTAGCGGCTAGCGGGTTGAGCCTTGGGCGCTAGCTGAGTTGGGCTTGGGTTCGAAACTTCACCTCAACATTTTGTTTTCTTTTGGATTTTGTGGATTTAAGTGAGTTTTCATGAAATGAAAATTTGGGAAAAAATCTATTATTCATATAAATTGATATGGAATCTATTAAAAATAGTTTCAGAATTTTTAAGTACATTTTGAGAAATGAAAAGAGCCATTGGGATAGTAAAAGAGTTATTTGTCTTCAAAATTGTTTATTTAAGAGTATGACTTTTATTTGTAGAAGAACAGTAAATTATTGATATAGTTTCTCTTGATGAGACCATATACTTATGTTGAGTAAGAAATACTTGATGAGATTAAAATCTATTGTGAGTTCATATAGAGCTTTTGAAAGAATTGCTATGTTACTTGATTTCCTTTGATGAGACTATATGAAAATGCTTGATTGTGGTTAAGAACTTTTATGTGATTAAGTTCATAAATGAGATTTGAATCTATGCTATGAGTTCATGAAAAAGAATTATTGGTTTTGAAAGTGAATAAATGAATCATGAAAGATGCTAAGATAAGACATTGATCAAATTGTGAATAAGTTGAAGATATGAATACATTAGGTTAAGACATGATTATTGAAGGGTATGAGTACCCATGGATTATTGTACATGAAAGGTTGTGATTTAGAGTTAGTGAGACCTCGGGTACCGGCATTGTTGAAATAAAAGAATTGAGTTATATTTTTTAAATATGGCCATGGAGCTATCTCGGAATTTGTGATTAAGTCCGGTAGGGGGTTAGACTAACTCTAGGTATGATAATTTATTCATGTCTTGAATTTAAGAACTAGGCACCTAAGTGAAGATATAGTAAGACCTAGACAAATGTAAGTGGGGCACTCTATATAGTCGGGCGGTGGGCTTCTTGCGGCAGTTCTTCGAGACTATAGACCCAGTCGGGCGGTGTACTCAGGGACTGCGGTTGCCTCGTAGGAGATGAGCTTTTATTTTAAATCCGGGACTATGCATAGTCAGGCAGATAGTTTGTCGTACTCCATGTATATACGTATACCGGGGCTTGAGGGGCACTTGCGGGAGGTTCGCACGACGAGGAGTCTGTATAACAGTCGGGCAAGGGATTTGGTGTGGCGGTTCTTCGGGATTGGGATTCGTTCTCTTGGAACGTCTTAACATTGTCTTATTACTGGGTAGTTATCATGGCGAGGGATCGAAACCTTTATTGTGGAGTACGTAGGTGCTTGCCCTCGAACCTATGTAGTATGGGATGCATAGAATCCAAACAAGTATGCATTAGTGTCATCCTAGTATAAATCTCTGCATTTGGCGTTAAGGCATGACATACACTTACATGTTTAGAGTAATCACATTTTAACACTTTATCTCATTCAAGTTTTGTGATTTGTTAAAGTATGGAGATCGTTGTACTGTCTTTGGCATAAATAGGATAGTCGTGTATAACATTTCGTCGGTTGTAATTAACTGACGTGCCTACAGTTTTACATGCAGGTATTGGATTTCAAAGTGGAAATGCTGCTGTTGATTTAATTGAAAGTTAAAGATGTTACAATTGTATTTTTGTTGTAATTTATTTTGTCTTCCGCTGTGTAATCAAATGTAAAGAACTCTGATGTATTATGAAAAAATTCAAATTTCCTTGTAAAATTGTACGAAGTGAAGTGTGAAGATACTGTGTAATCTCGAATTTGGTCTTATTGGAATTCGGGGCTTTACATTGCCGATGCTGATTAAGTGGATGTGGTGACCATCCAGCTGGTGGATCTGGCCCACATATGGTGGAGGTCTGAGTCCGAAAGGCTCGTGCGACCTATTGCTTTGGCCATGTTCACTAGGAGCTTCTTGGAGAAGTTCTTCCTTTGCAGCACTCGAGTTGAAATGGAGCAACAGTTCCTGGCTCTGAAACAGGTTGGTCGTTATTTCTATTTTGAAATTTTGTTACATATTTTCCATGCAATGTTGTAACATGAGACTTTCTTGAAAATAGGGCTCCAGGTCTGTGGATGAGTATGCAGCAGAATTTACTAGACTTAGACGCTTCGCATCCGTTCTTGTGGCAAACGAAGAGGACAGGCTCGTAAATTCACGTTGGGACTTGAGCGAGATATTTGGGTGCTGCTCGTCCCCCTTCGCTTGCGTACTTATGCTGAGGCTCTTGAGGCAGCTCGAGCTAAGGAGCAGGCTCGTGGTAGGTTGACCCCTCCCCGACGGACTGTTTCGCACTCTGTTGTTGCTAGCCCTTCTGGTGGGCCTAGTCGGAGGCCTATCCCAGACCATCCGGTCAGGGCAGCTCCTTACTCATCTGCGATTCCTCAGAGGGTTTGTTTTTGCAACTTTTGTCGACTTCTTGGGCATGAACGTAAGGACTGCCGACGTGCCAATCGCCGTTGTTTTGGTTGTGGTGCTCCGGATCATACATTGCGGGATTGTCTACAGCAGAGAACGACACTTCCAGCTAGGGTTCCAGTTCAGCAGGTAGCCCCAGCTCGTGGTCTAGTCAGGCCACCGCTTCCTCCTCAGCGCCAGATTGTCGGTCAGAAGACTGCTACCCCCATGAGAGGTCAGGCTTTCAACCTGACAGCTACTGATACTGAGACAGTAGAGGGTGTTGTTGCAGGTATATTTTGCATTTTATTGTTTTTGTTGTTTTCCTTTGCTTCTTTCTTTCTCTTGCATTATTCTTTCATGCTATCTTTCTGCATTGTGTTTTCCTCACCTTTGATCATCAATTCTGTTCCTCTTGCTTTTGATTCTATCTTAGGTGTTGTCCTTGTTTGCTCTTTCCCTGCTCATGTTCTTTTTTATTCCGGGTCAACCCATTCCTTCGTCTCTTCTCAGTTTGTGGCTCGCCATCAGTTGGAGTGTAGCATCATGTCGGAGGCTTGGAACATTGTGACAGGTGGTGGTGTTTTCATTTGTTCCTAGGAGTGCAGGCAGAGTCCCTTGATTATTGGTAGCATAGAATTGAAGGCCGGCCTGATTGTAATTGGGAATTCAGGATTCGACGTCATTCTCGGTATGGATTGGTTGGGTGAATCTCACACCATTATTGATTGTCTTGCTAAGAAAGTCGTATTCTGAATCCCAGGTCGCGCAGAGTTTGATTTCCACGCCGTGGAGATGCCCCTTGGCCGAGCTGAGACTGCAGTTGATCAGGAGGATTGTGTGATGGAATTGCATTTAGGCTGTGAGGCTGCGTCTCTAGTAGTGCGGAATTTCCTGGATGTTTTTCAGAGGAGTTGCCTGGCTTATCCCCTAATAGGGATGTGGAGTTCGGTATTAAAGTTCAGCCTGGTACGGCGCCGATATAGAAGACTCCCTACAGGATGGCACCGGTTGAGTTAGCAGAGCTTAAGGTGCAGATTAAGGAGTTGCTTGATTTGGGGTTCATCAGACCCAGTGTTTTGCCGTGGGGTGCTCCAGTCATTTTTTTCAACAAGAAGGATGGTAGTCGTCGACTGTGCGTTGATTATTGGGAACTAAACAGTGTTACTGTGAAGAACCGGTATTCGTTGCCCAGGATCGATGACTTATTTGATCAGTTGAGCGGAGCAGCTGTTTTCTTGAAGTTGGATCTTCGTTCCGGATATCATCAGGTCAAGGTGAAGGGGACTGATGTACAAAAGACTTCATTCAGGACCAGATATGGGCACTATGAGTATCTTGTGATGCCGTTCAGGGTCACGAATGTGCCAGCTGTATTCATGAGTCTTATGAACATGGTCTTTTCCTAGTTCCTGGATAGATTTATGGTGGTCTTCATTGATGACATTCTGGTGTATTCTCGGAATTGGAAGATCATGATGAGCATCTTAGGTTGGTTATGCAGACTTTGAGGGAGAATCAGGTTTATGGGAAACTCAGCAAGTGTGAGTTTTGGCTCGGCAGAGTTACCTTCTTGGAGCACATTATCATGGGCGATGGTATTTCTGTGGATCCGACCAAGGTTGATGCTGTGAAGGATTGGCCAGTTCCCAAGTTAGTTTCAGAGGTGAGGAGTTTCCTTGGTCTAGCTGGCTATTATCGAAAATTCGTCCAAGATTTTTCGAAGATAGCAGGACCATTAACTAAGCTGACTGAGAAGGATCTGAAGTTCTGTTGGTCTGAGGCTTGCAGTGAGGCTTTTGCTGAGTTAAAGAATAGGTTGACGTCAGCGCCAGTGTTGACTATTCCATATGGTTCAGGCAGATTTGTAGTTCACTGTGATGCTTCGGATAAGGATCTTGGAGCAGTTTTGATGCAGAAGGGCCGAGTCGTTGCTTATGCATCGAGGCAGTTGAGGCCGCATGAGAAAAACTATCTGACTCATGACTTAGAGTTAGCCGCGGTGATCTTTGCTTTAAAGCTGTGGAGACACTATTTACTTGGGGACCAAGTGGAGATCTTTACAGACCACAAAAGTCTCAAGTACGTCTTCACCCAGAAGGAGTTGAACATGAGGCAAAGGCGTTGGTTAGAACTTATGGCCGATTATGACATCAGTTTGCAATACCATCCTGGTAGAGTGAACTTGGTTCCAGATGCTTTGAGCAGGAGACTGGTAGCTATGTTCCTGACTCAGCAGAGTGATTTGGTGGAGCGGATGCGGAGGTTGGAGTTGGATGTGTTGTTGCCGAGTTCTGATCGGAGTTGTTTGGTGCTCCAGCTTCATTCGTCTCTTGTTGATCAGATCAAAGAGGCGCATGCTGGTAATGTACAGTTGCAGGGTTTTAGAGCAGAAGTTGAGTCTAGTTCCCGAATGGATATGGTTATTCATGCTGATGGATCGCTTCGTTTTGGGTCCAGGTTGTGTGTCCCGAAGGGTGAAGTTCGTAAGAGTTTCCTTGAGGAAGCCCACCAGTCATCGTATTCTATTCATCCTGGAGGTATTAAGATGTACCGGGACTTGAAGCTTCATTTCTGGTGGCATTGTATGAAGAGGGCTGTGGCTAGGTTTTTGTCTCAGTGTTTGATCTGCCAGCAGGTGAAGGCAGAGCATCAGAGAACCGCCAGACTTCTTCAACCGCTTCCCATTCTGGAGTGGAAGTAGGAACACATCACTATGGATTTTGTGACCGCTTTGCCAAGGAGTCCTAAGGGTCATAATGCCATTGGGTGATTGTCGACCGACTGACGAAGAGAGCTCACTTCATTCCCTTCCGTGTCGGGCAGTCTACTGAGAGTCTAGCTGAGAAGTACATGTAAGAGATAGTTAGACTTCATGGGGTTCTAGTCAGTATTGTATTCGACAGGGATACTAGATTCAGGTTTCACTTTTGGGAGAGTCTTCAGAGTAGTTTGGAGAGTAAATTGAAGTACAGTACAGCCTTTCATCCTCAGACAGATGGACAGTCAGAGAGGACCATCCAGATTCTAGAGGACATGTTGAGGTCTTGTATGTTGCAATTCGGTGGATCATGGGAGGACCATTTGCATCTCATAGAGTTCTCGTACAATAACAGCTTTCAGGCCAGCCTTAAAGCTGCACCGTTCGAGGCACTTTATGGGTGGAAGTGCAGATCACCAGTGTGCATTGGTGAGAGGAATTTTTTGGGTCCAGAGTTGATCACCAGGACAGTTGATGCGATGACTCAGATCAGGAAGCACTTGCAGGCAGCTCAGGATAGGTAGAGGCGATAGGCGGATGTCCATCGGAGAGCTTTGGAGTTTGAGGTTGGTGACCATGTTTTCCTAAAGGTATCACCTTGGCGAGGTGTCATTCGTTTTGGTGGTGGGGGCAAGCTCAACCCTAGATTATTGGAACGTTTGAAATTGTGGAGCAAGTGGGCAAGGTGGCCTATCGTCTTGCATTGCCGTCAGCTTTATCATCAGTGCACTATGTTTTCCATGGCTCACAGCTCAGGAGATATATCCGAGATGAGGGCCACGTGATCAACTATTCTGAGTTGACCGTTCGGCTAGATTTGACTTGTGAGATTCAGCCAATTACTATTCTAGATCGGCCGGAGAAAGTGCTGAAGAACAAGGTCATCAAGCTGGTTCGTGTTTCTTGGAACCCTCACTCGCCGGGTGAGTCGACTTGGGAGTTGGAAGAGGAAATTCAGCAGAAGTTTCCTCATCTGTTTGAGTAGCTTTTTGTTTTGTTGTTTCTTTTCTTTTGGGGGTTACCCTATGTACTTCTTGTTTGAATTTCGATGACGAAATTCTTCTTGTTAGGTGGGTAGGATTTGTAACCCCTATTTTCCACTTTCTGTATTTTTGAATGTATTTTTCTTTTTGTGTGTTTATTCACATTGTATCTCATTTTGGACCGTGTTTTGGATCTTCACTTTCTATATATATCCATTTAATTGATTTGTCATCTTCCTATTTGAGTTCTTAATTCTATTGTCAGTCGATTGTTTCGTCTCTGTCTGATCGAGCCATTATTTTTTATCCCCATTATTTAAATTGTTCATGCCCTATTTTATTTACTCATTTTGTTTCCACCTCTTTCTTGGAGCTTCTCAATTTAAACCTATACCTTTTGTTGAATCTTTTAATAAAAACCCTCTTCTAATTTCTTTTTGGATCCAATAATCCCAAAACCCAATTAAATCCTATCTTATTGGCTTAATGGGTCTTAATACCCATTAACAAAAGACCCTACTCCTACAAATCCCCAACCCGTCAGCATGAAACCCTAATATAACACCTATATATATACACATCCTAATTACTTACCTGTTCACCATATATTAATCCCTAGCCGCCCCCCGACTTCTCATCTTCTTCTCCCATCTCCCTGCACCTCCCGACGCACCCTGTCATGCCCCGCTTCCCAAAAGAGAATACGGAATACGGATACGTGACAAAATCCCAACGAATGATTTTCATCATCCATAAGCTGTTCAGGAATTCTTTACAACATACCACAGGAATAATCAGAGTCGGAAGCAAAATATATAACCAACAGGCATAATTGAAACAAGATACCAATAGAAATTACTCGAAAACCAAATACAATATTCTCAAATAATCAGGTTCTGAACAAGACAAATATCCTGGGTCACATTGCCCAAAAACAAATAAATATCCAAGTCATCAAGAACATTTTATTCCTAGTTCAGGCAACAAGTAATAATAATAATAAAGCAGAAATCCAGCACTAATACATCATCTCGCCAATACCATCTGGAAGTCGTCCATCCTGATCTGCAATTAGTAAATTTGCAGGAGAAGCAAAGAGAAAAACAAGTACCCGTCAATTGCAAGTTACGGGTCACAAATAATGTAGGATACAAGCACATGGGGAAACTAACTAGCAACATGGTATACATGTGATGTCATCATAAATAACTAGCATGGTAATGTGATCAAGTGTAACTGACATGAATCAAGTATCAAGTAATCAAGTAAACATGTAAACATGCACAGGTATCAGGAAACAGGTATACAAGTAAATAGGTAAACAGATAATCAGGTAACATGTAACAGGTACAGGTAACAGGTAAACAGGTAATCAGGTATACAGGTAATCATGTAATCATGTAACAGGATAGTCAGATTTATGTCATGTCAAGTCTTGTTATTTTACTATCTAGGTAGCACTTCATGCATCCCGGTTTTTACTACATGGTTGCTACAACAAACAGTTTCGCTTTAGATTTCATAGTGGAGTCCATAGGACAGTGTACTTAGGTACGAGAAACAGGAATAACAGGAATAGGTAGAACCTAGTGGTTCTCTTCCGAGTACACCTTCCTACGGGAAGTATGCAGTCAGGTACAGAAAACAGGCATAACCAAGTGGTTATCTTCCGAGTACATCTTCCTATAGGAAAGCATGCAATCAGGTACAGGTAATAGGATCGTGAATCATGTAGTTATGAACACGTAACAGGCAGGCAAGACACAGGTCATCTTCCAAGTACACGTTTCTATATTTTCTCCTACTAGATCTTTCCCTTAAACCCCGGCTTGGTCATTTATTATTATAATCAGTCATGCAAGTAAGTGTTGAAAAATAAGCAAGAATAATAGGATATAAACATGTATCAGGTTCAGGGTGCAAGCTAAACAAGTACAGGTATAAGATATCACATAACAGGATAAAGCAACTAGTTTTCTAATTCAGGACAGCAAGACAGTGTTGTACTAAAACAGTGATTTCTGCTTCTATAAATATCCAAATCTGGATCCGTTGAAGGATCTGAAAAATAGACTTCCACACGAATCCAGCGAATATAAATATAGTCATATAGTAATTCACAACATCATAACTCAAAACAGATTTGAAACAGAAAACATGTTCAGCCAGAAAACAAGAAAATGAATTCTCAATCAAAAAAACTGCATCAAAACCTCTCAATTAAATTTAAGAAATACCTGGGGTATTCCTCAATATGTCTAGAATAAAAATATAAAGTTTCATAATATTCCAGTAAAATTTGTTTAGTCATCAAAATTAAGAAAATATCAAGAAACAACACTTTGGAAAATCTGGAAGTCCCAACACTGCTGTACGAAAAATAAGTGAAACAAAATGTTGGAATGTAGCAACCACTATGAAATCTAAAACGAAATCTAAAATGAAACTGTTTGAATGTAGCAACCATGTGGTAAAAACCTGAGACGCATGAAGTGCTACCTAGATAGAACTAGATACAAGACTTGAACATGATCACTTGACACTTACTACTTGTTACTTGTACATGATACTTGATTCTTGACACATGTTACCTGTTACTCATTTACATGATACTTGTTTACTTGACACTTGTTACATGCCACTTGCACTTATTCATCTTGCCAAGCTAGTTGTTCTTGTTCTTGATTTGAGTTAGTTCCTCTATTATGATGTTACTTCTTTCCATGCTATTATTGCTTCCATTGTTACTCTATTCTTATGTATTTCTCTTTCATGTACTTGTTGCCTGCACTACAAGCGGCCCGTAACTTGCATTGACGGGCGTTTTGTTTCTGTTTCCTTTTTCCTGCAATTTGTTAAATTGCAGATTTTGGTGATCAGCTTCCTGATGGAATAGGTGATCTGAGATTATAGTTGGCTAGGGATTTTGCTATATCTATTTATTTTTTTGTTGCTTATCTTGAATAATTGTACTTGGTTACATGAGTTATTTTGTATTGGGCTTTGTGTCCCAGACTTGTGTTTTGTTCCAGACCTTATTATTTGAAATTCAGTATTCTTGCTTCTTGTTTCAAGTAATCTTCTTGACTATTGATTCAGTTATGCATGCGTGGTTAACATTCTTCTTGTATCTCTCTTGTTTATACTCATGCTTGTTGTAAAGATCCTGACAGCTTATAGATGATGAAAATTATTCACTGGACTTAGTCACGTATCCGTATTCCGTATTCTCTTTTTGGGAAGCGGGGCGTGACACAAGTGCTCCAAAAACTCGCCATCACCTTATTCGATGTTCGGTCTTTGTTCTAGAGTCGCTCTAGCCACTTGCCCTTGAGCAAGTGTGTAGGGCACGACTCACCATTTGAGTGCTCCCAAAACAACCCGGACAAGTGCGGAGTTCGTTGTGGTTCATAGGTAGCTCTAACTACTTGCCCCAAACATGTGTGTGGGGCACGACATGCCATTCGAATGCTTCCAAAACTCGTCGTCACCCTATTCCTCATGGTTTTAGAGTCGCTCTAGCTACTTGCCCTCGAGCAAGTGTGCGGGGCGCTGCTCGCCATTCGACTACTCCCAAACTACCCCCAAACACAGAGAAACACTACTCAAAGGAAACAAGAGGCAATACTTCAACACTTAGAAAATTTTCATTTCACATTAAAATTTCAATACATCAAAATTCCAATGCAGGTTCAAAAGAAGCAGTGAATGAAATCACAGGTCTCTACAAAATTACAAGCCTCCACAAAGTTCATAAATCTCCTTCAGAGTCATCTGTGTTCCTTCGTGGCAAAGGTGCTTAAGAGATACGCGTGGCTTGCGGCCCCCTCGGGATACAGAAGCACTGCCTCGATCTCTTGACTGATATGAAAGGAAGACCAAACCCGCAGATTGAGTACGAGCCGAATGACTATTAGCATGCATCACCCCTCCAATAGAGGCGACACTGGACACACCAGCCACCCCTCTCTGGCCATCTCCTGGATTCCTTGAGACCTCGTGCAGGCGCAAAGCCAACTCATGAAACGATCTCCCTTGATTTATCTCATCATGAGAACTGGTAGTGCTTCTAGTCTTAGCTCCATCAAGAAGTCGATTCAGCCGATGAATCTTCACTTCTTGCTCGACAAACCTCTCCATGAGGTAGGAGTCCTTCACTGTAATCTTCTAACGGATCATAGTAGCACACGCTGAACCATCCGGATGAGCCTCCCTCGAAGATTCAAGAACAACTTTCCTAAGATGAGCAACCTCTAAGCTTTTCTCGAGCACTGCTTCTTCAACTCGTCCCTCGTGGTCGTGGCTGCAAGCAGAGAGCGACGAAGGGATCTAACCTCCAAGGTCCTCCCAACCGTCACCTCAACAGGGGAAGCCCCTGCTATCGCGAGGGTAACCCTCCACATCGGTCGAAGGCTTCTTTCGAAGACCTTCGTCACGATGCCTCGCTTCAATATCCCGCTAAGACAACACTCTCCTCAAGTGACCGAGCTCCAACTCAGCCTTGGAGAGCTTCTCTCATAAACAAGAAAGTCCCAACTCCACCACTCGGATCTTGGTACGGAGACGGTCAACCTCCCTATCATGAGGATCACACCCAACATGCACAACAACCTGCTAGTAGAAAAGAGCAGGGAATCACTACAACAGTACAACCAAGGCTACAAGACATACATAGACCCAAGTGCGCAAGTTCAACACTAGTTATAAAAGACTAGAGATGTTTTTGTTGCAATGAAGCAGATACATCCATTGGTGGCTAGTCTGCTATTAGGCATAAGTACAAAAGACAAAAACAAAAGCTAGGAAAAGAAAGGGAAGTCAAGAGTCCACCTCGGTCGATGGCACTATAGGAGGAAAAGACTCGTCTCTAGCTCCCTCCACAACTCTTGAAGTTGTTACGACCGCAGTAGAAGGATCTGCCATGATGTCCTCTCCCTCTTCCTCGTCGAAGTGACCCCAAACAACAAATACCCTGTGCTATCAAAACTGGGGACTCACTCGCCGATAACCTGGAGCGCTCTAGCGTATGCCATCTCCATGTTCGTAATAAGGTACTCCTCTGTCTCGGACTTCGCCTGCACCACGATAGCTTCTCTCTCGTTCACCATGCTCGCTCTCTTCCTCGCCGCCTCCTCCTTCCCTAATGCCAGGGCTGCTTCCAGCTGCGCGATCTGCTCCGCCTGAGCCTCCTCCCGAAGCACTGCCGCTTCTAGCTCCTTAGCAACCTTTGTCTGCTCCACTCTCGCCTGATCGGCTACTGCCTTCAACCCCTTCTCCTCCTCGACAACATGCCTCAACAGGTTGCCAAAGTGACAAGTGATCTATAAGAGGAGAATGATTCAGAGTTACAAAGAAAAGAATTACTACACTATGAAAGTAAAAAGTAGGAAATGAACTACAAACCGATGCAAAACATACAGACATGGCCGCTCATGAGATCTCTAGGGCAGAATCGCCAACAGTCCCTACAACCATCTCAACACTATCTTTGGGGGTCGCGAGATGATGAATCGCTTGCATACAGTTCGCCGAGTCCCCAAGAAAGCCATCGTGCTTCCTAACCTGCCAATCTGGAACAAAACTTTTCTTGAGCTTATCGGTGAGGATCGCCATGGCATCCGCAGTGAGCGGAGGAGACTCGAGTGCCAAAGCTGAAGTAAGGGAGAATCCACCGGTGACAGGGGTGGTTGAGGAAGCAGGAGGAGATCCTAAGCCCTTCCCATGGGTAGCACCCACAGAACTCTTTGCGACCTTCGAAGGCGTGGGTTGTGTCACCATTCTTTTCCTCTTCTTCTCCTCGAGGACCTTGCCACTCAACCCCGTACACCTCGCCACAATTGCATAAAAGTCCATGACAGTTGCTTCTGCAATAGGAAACACAAAGTGTTAAGATAACAAAATGAGACATCTAAAGCGCCAAGAATAAAATAAAATACAAAAAAAAATGTGTACTAGGGTCAATCAGACTAAGATGACCTCCCCCCCCTGGAAGAGAACCTCCTCAGCCACCTCTCTCCACTTCATAACCGGCCGCTTCAAAAGAACATCTCGCATATTCTCCTCCTCGATACTCACCCCGAATCTGCCCTCACCCACTTCGGTACTATCTCCTTCCAAACTGTGGGAATCCCCTATGGCTCGCGACTACGAACGATGAAGTACTTCTCTCTCCAAAACTTAATTGAATCAGGGTTATTGATCAACTTCAAGCTCGAGAAAAGGGTGAGACAGTACATGATTTCCATCTTGCTCTTCTGATGGAGCTTGTAGAGCCCCCTTAACACACTCAGCCACGACTCTATCTTCGCCAACTGACAATGCAATACAAAGCTATTCACATGCCTCCACATGTTCGACATGTACTGAATGGGGCTTAAAGTATACCATCTTAAAACATCTTTAACAAATGGATGAAGAGGGTAGACAAAGTCCAAATAGAACTCCTGCGGAATCTTGTAACACTTCTTTATGCGTCCCAAATCCTCCTCTATGAGAATCGAAGATATATCGTCCGCCTCAGAAGATTCACAATACTCAGCCTCCTCATACAGCATACCATGCTCAACCAAATCACCCAAGTCGGCGGGATAACCTCGAATATGAATGAGACCCATCAAGGGACTCGACAATCTCCCAAGCTCGCTTGGAGTCCTATCCTCCTCTATTATTGTTTTCACAATAACCGAAGATGACTCAGCTATACCCTTCCTCTTATTCACTCTAGAAGGTAGAACTGATGACTGCTCTTCACCACAACTTGTAAGGGAGGTCTCGTCACCCGAAGAAACCCTATACATCTTAATAATTGTTATATAAATTACCTTGATGTGACAAATACGGTCGAAAAAATTGTCAAAAATTGAATCAGCATTCGAGTTCTTTGGAAAGAAATTTCTTCAGAGAGGCAGGAAAAATTTGAGAAGTAAAAATGAGGAGGGGAGAAAGAAGCGAGGAGATTTATAGAGCTAAAGCTCTGATGCTTGGGCTTCCGAGCCATTAGGGCCCTGACAATCGGGGAATCTCAAATGCTGAAAAAAAATTTGTTGACCAAGTTGACATCGACCATCCCACAACTGCCATGTTCGCCGCCACGTCGGATTGGGGGCTTCCCCTAAGCAACTCTGTCCTTGACTAGAACTAGCATGAAAAAGCTCGGTCGGGGCCCCATCCGGGCGCAACGTAAGATCCACGTGGCACCACGTCAGTGGCCACGTAGGATCGAGGGCTTCCCCCAAGAAACTCTGCCCCTGACCAGAACGGGCATGAAAAAAAGTTCGACTGGGGCCCCTAGGGATGGCAACTGGGCTGGGTCAACCGGTGACCCACCCACGACCTGGCCCGTGAATCCAGCCCGTTTAAGACATTGGCAGGTTCGGGTCGAACCCGGTGAACAATACCGGGTTGACCCGGGTCGCAAATAACGCGAATTCAACCCGCGAAACCCGGCCCGCGAACCCGTTAAGAACGCGAATTCAACCCGCCAACCCACGGGTCGACCCGCGGGTTACGACCCGTTGGACCCGTACGGGTCGACCGTTGACCCGTGGGTCGAACGGTCCGTTGGCTGCCAAAACAGAGCCGTTGGTAACGGCTCTTTAGCCGTTTTGTGGCTTTTTTTGTTTTTTTTTTGTTTTTTCCCACATTTTGAGCCTATAAATACCCCCAAAAATCTCCTAAAAAATCACACCTTACTCTCTTACTCTCTCTACTATTATACATCATTTCTAAAGAATTTTTCAACAATTGTAGTATTCATCAAACAAGTCTACAACGAGGCATATACACGATCAAATTTCGGTCGTATCGAAATCAAAATTCAACGTCTTCAACTCTCTTCATCCCTCATCAAATCTACTTCAAGCTCTCCTCAACTCTTCAATTGCGGAATCGGCAAAGCGCTACTTTCTAGTTCTATTCTATTCTTATTTTCACGGTTTTTTTACATACGCGTACTCCACGGTGAACGGTATCAAAATTTCATACCTCTCTCGTTACTTTTTTTTTGCGTTGTAGTTAAAATTATTGTTGGTTTTTTGATCTTCTCTATCTCAATCCTTTTGTTTTTTAGATTTTTTTTTTATAATTCACCGTTTCTAGATTGTATATTCTTTTTTTTACATACTTTAGCACATTACTACATTATGTCTAGATCACGCGGTAGCGGTTGTAGCAGACAAGATTCTTCCTCCTCTTCCCGTAGGCCATCAATTGTCCCAACTAGTGAGCCCGCCCAAGAATACCATGATCCTCCTACCCAATAATGGGGTACACACGACGAGGTTGTAGGTGACATACAATTGGAAGAAGAATAACGACAACAATAACCAACCGAAACCACACAACCCCATAGTAGTAGGAAAAGTAGAGGAGAAACTAGTGATTGGTATAAGTTTTACGATTATATCCCGGACGAACATACTCCGGGTATAGGTTTGAAAGTTTGTAAAACATGTGGTAAAACATACAAATTTAAGAGGGGTGACGGCACCGGTACAATTAGTAGGTACATCTAACATAACCATAAAGACCTTCTTGCTGAACTACAAGGCCAACAAAAAAACAACCCTAGGACCGGTCTAGTTGATAGCCATCCTTATGATCACGATCTTGTTCGTCGAGAAATAGCCCGATTAGTCATTAAGGAAGAGTTACCATTTTCCTATCCCGAGAGTAGGGACTTGAAAAATTTTAATCAAACGGCCTTAAACCCTTATTTTAGAAGAATTCCGAGAAATACTTGCAAATCGGATTGTATATACATCGAAATAAAGGACGTTTTGATTGCAATTTTATGGAGTTTAACTTGTAGGGTTAGTTTAACTTCGGATTGTTGGACGGGTATCAACAATATTCCAACTATGGGAATAACCTGTCATTGGATCGACAATGATTGGATTCTTCAAAAAAGAATCATATCACTTGCGGCGTTGCCGTATCCCCATAGTGGCGCTAAAATAGCAAATCGTATTATAGAAATTTGTGATGTTTTTTATTTTCGCGATAAAATTATGTGTATTAGTTTTGATAATGTATCTAATAACAATGTAGCAATTACTACTTTAAAATCCGTATTAAATCCTCCATCTTACAATATTTTTCATGTTAGATGTGCATGTCATATTATAAATTTATGTATTCAAGATGCATTAAAAATAGCTGATCCATATATAGTTAAAATTAGAAATTGTGTACATTTCATTGCATTAAGTCCAAGCATTTTACAAGAATGGAAAGCTTGGTGTAGGGTTAGAAATGTTCCTTTTAGAAGATTTCCAAAGGATGTTAGACACCGATGGAATTCTACTTTTGATTTACTAAATGTTGTTAACGAATATAAAGCAGTTGTAAATGATTTTTGTATCGCAAAAAATATGCACAATTTTGAAATGACTCCCCCCAATTGGTTTTTTGCCGAATCTTTGTTGAAATTTTTAGAACCTTTTAAAACCGCAACTTTAAAATTTTCAAAAACATATGAATCTACTTCTAGTAGCATTTTTTATTGAATTAGTTAGCATGATGCAAACATTTAACGAAATGTTAAATGATACTTTTGTTGGTGAGATTGTAAAACCTGCATTCAAAAAAATTTTGAAGTATTATTTTTCTCCTCCTATGTTAATTTGTGTTGCTACCGTTATGGATCCTCGTATCAAATTAGAAGGTACGCAGAGTTTGATTGAAATATTTTTTGCATTACTTGGGAAAAATGTAGAATTAGTAGAAGATTGCGCTACTTTTTTAGTTCAGTTTGAATCTACGTAAAATAACTTGTATGATTATTATGATAGACGTTTTGCTTCTAGTAGTTCAACTTCTGTAGTTAGTTCTTCTTCTGGTACTTCTAAAGGTAAGGGTAAAAGTAGATTTGGTGATAGAACATTTAATTTACTTGAACAAATTCAATCAAAAAAACCTAGGACTAATCAACCAAATGAATTAAATTGGTATAACCAACAAGATTCTGAGCCTTCTACTTCTCCACTAGATATTTTACAATGGTGGAAAGACCATGAACACACTTTTAGTATTCTTTCAATTATGTCTAAAGATTTACTAACTCCTCCTGTCTCTACAGTTGCTTATGAGAGTGCATTTTCTTCAAGTGGCAGGGTTCTAACTGATTACAGGAATCGCATGAAGCCCGACACATTAGAGATGCTCATTTGCACAAAAGACTGGCTGACGGCTGAAGATAGGACACAAGGGAAAGCACTATCAACGTCCACAAGTGGGAGAAACTCGCCGGAAGAACAACAACAACAACAACAACAACAATAGCTTTGCTTGTTATGTTAAATTATAAAAATTGTAGTCAATTAAAATTGTATATAAGAAATATGTTATTGTATAAAACTTATTTGTGAATTGAATTCTTCATTTCATTAGAAATTATGAAAATTGTATAACTTAAATTCATATGAATAATATTTCAAAATTTGTTGCCAATTTCACTCTTTCAATCTTATTATTATTATTACGATTTTTAATGTTTATTAGTATTATTACTTACTTAGTATTATTATTATTATTATTATTTTAAGCTACAAAAAAAAATAAAAAATAAAAAATAAAAAAATTCTAACCCTATATAAACGGGCCAACCCGCGGGTTTACCCGGCCCAACCCAGGTTGAACCCTAAAGGGTTCACGGGTTGGGCGGGCCACCCAAACCAAGTTTGAGCCCGGCCCGGCCCGGATAAGTGGGCAAACCGGCCCGAGCCCGCCCACTATACGTGCCAACCCGTACGGGTTGGGCCTGGCTCGGCCCACTCGACCCGTTCGCCATCCCTAGGGGCCCCACCCGGGGCACCACATCAGCAGCCACGTTGGATCGGGGGACTTTCCCCGAGCAACCCCCCTCCCCCCCAATCCCGGAATGAGCATGAAAAAGCTCCATTTGGGCCCCACCCGGGGTGCCACGTAAGCATCACTTGGTGCCACGTCAGCCGCAACGTCGGATCGGGGGCTGCTCTGAGCAACTCCGCCTCCGACCAGAACGGGCATGAAAAAGCTTAACTGGGGGCCCACCCGGGCGCCATGTAAGAACTACATGGTGCCACATTAGCGGCCACGTCGGTTCGAGGGCTTCCCCTGAGCAACTTTGCCTCCGACCAGCAACTCTGCCCCTCACCAGAACGGGTGGGAAAAAGCTCGACTAAGCCCCACCTGGCATGCCACTTGGTGCCACGTTAGCCGCAACATCGGATTAGGGGCTGCCTCCGAGCAGCTCCGCCCCCGACCAGAACGGGCATGAAAATGCTTGATTGGGGCCCCACCCGGGAGCCACGTAAGCGCCATGTGGCACTACATCAGCTGCCAAGTCAGAGGGGGGCTTCCCCCAAGCAACTCTGCCCCTGACCAGAATGGGCGTGAAAGAAGCTCAAAGGGGACCCACCCGGGCAGCACGTGGTGCCACATAAGTGCCACGTAAGCACCACGTGGCCCATTTTCACGTCAGAGGATGATCGATGGTTGTAATTAATTGGGTAACTTTATATTTTATTTATTTCCTTCATTTAATAACTAAATTTGTAATGACCCGAAAAATAGAATATGGTTATTTTGCATCGAAATCTGTGCGCAATTGAGAATTGCATGTGAGTATGTATTTTCTGATAACAATTATTTTTAATTGAGAAATATCAGTTATTGTCTACTTTATTTTATTAATTATTTTCGAAATTAAATTATTTTTATACGGATTATTACGTAGTGGTTTTAAGGTATTTTGTATTGTTTGGATTATTAAAGTAGAAAGTTGGGCTTTATTTGAAATGTATTAAGACTAGGGGGCTTATACGAAATATCCATTTACATTATTCATCTATCTACTTATTTATTATTACATTTTTACAAAAAGGACCCCCCACCTTCTCTCCTTCTCTTTCTCCTTTCTTCTTCTTCCCGTCTGGTTCCACCCCAACCCAGAAACCACCCCCCCCCCCCACCCCCCCGGTCCCCTACTCCTTCTCCTTCCCCTACTTCTTCCTCCTCCCGTTCACTCCCAACCAAAGAAAACCCAACCCCTCCCCCCTTCCTTCTTCTTCTCCCTTCTCATTCGATGCCGACCCCAGAGAACCCCGGCCTCCTCTCCCTTCCTCCTTCTCCCGTTCACGCCCAGGCGATCGAAAAGAAACCCGACCCCCATTCCCTTCTTCCTTCTCCTTCTTCTCCTTCCCTTCCCATCTCCATTCCCGATCTGTTCCCATCCCGAACCCCATGAACCCATCGATCGATGCTTTCCCCACCTCAAATCCATCTCATTTCTTCGTCGATTTCGAATTAAATTGAGGGGTAGAATAAATGAGGGATTCTCTACATCGTGGTAGCATCGGATTTTCGAATGGATTTCGGAAAGGTAAAACCCTAATTATTTTATTGTATAAAATTTAGTTGGGTTAATTTTTATTGAGTAGGAATATTATGGTAGAGAGATTTAGAGATGTTGGAAGTGGTAGATGTGAGAAATTAGTGGATTGTTAGAGAGATTGTAAGTTATTAGTAAATTGGGATTTTGGGTTTGTAAAAGAGAATTATATGGATATGAATTAATTCTCGTAAAGTGATAGAAATTGTAGTTGGACTATTAGAATATTTTGGGGGCAATTTTAGTAATTATTTGGGGATGAAAATACCATAGGCATTAGATTATCACGTGCATCGCACGTGTATATCCCAAGCGTTCAATAAACGCTTGTGTGACATTTGGAATAGTGTTATTAGCTTTTATGATTGGTTTGGATGATTTGAGTTTAATTGCTTTGAAATTGATGATAGGATATATTGCGACCTTGGATGCGAGGTGGCATGGCGCTTTGGATCTTCGCAAAATTATGTGAGTATGATTTATTATGTATTTTTGTGGTTTGAGAAATATGTGAGTGTAATTTATTTGCGTATTTATGTGGTTAAAGATATATGTGAGTTAATTTATTTATGTGTTTTTGTGGGTTGAGAACTACTTGAGTGTAAATTTATTTACGTATTGATGTTTTAAAAGATGGTTGAATAACGTATATGTGTATATGAGAATGAGTCATATTTATATGACGATATCAAAATATAGTGTGTATGGTTTGATATACGTATTTTGATGTTTTAAGGAAGTTCGAATAAACTGAATTCTCGATATGATTTATGGATGTGTATTGGTATGAATTAACGGATTAGTTATGTATATGGGGATGAGTTACCCATATATAGTAATATCGAAATATGTAAGTATGACCTCTTTTGTTTATGTACATGGTGTGTTGTTGGATTATTGTAGGAAAGTTAAGAACCATGCTTAGAGTTGTGGTAAATATCCATGGTAAGTAAGTGGATATTCATGTTGAGCTAACATGCATGCTTAAGTTGTATTAACCATCCATGCTTAGGTATAGCTCATGCTTAAATTGTAGTAAAGCTTCATGTTTAGATTGTAGTGATTATTCATACTTAAGATTGTTATAAGTGCATGCTTAATCGTATTCATACTTAAGAGTGTCGTGGGTTGATGGTTATGTTATATACCATGATTAGATTATCGTGGGTTGATGGTTATGTTATATACCATGATTAGATTATTGTGGGTTGATGGTTATGTCATATACCATGATTAGTTGTTGTAGGTTGAAGTTAAGATTATACACCATGCTTAAGGCCATTATAGGTTCGTGCTTAAGTAACAGAAACAAATCATGTTGTTGGAGTTGTAGCGTAAGTAAGGAACTATCGCGTTATAGTTGTAGGGTAGTAGAGAACTACCATGTTGTGGTGGTAGCGTTAGTGAAAAGCCATCGTGTTATAGTTGCAATACTCAAGTTGCATAGTAGCTCTAGATTCAAAGGAACCACACCGGAATTGTATTATGATCGTAGTGAAAGATTAAGAGAACCCATGCTTTTAGTCCTAGATTATCATAGCTCTAACTTGAAGAAAGAACCCAAGGATCTAGTGCATGTAGTTCTAGTTCAATTGGGGAGGGAAACCACGGATTCTAATTGTATGAGACCCTAGGTAAAGTTGGACCTTATCATGTGAACATTACTCATTTCCATGGGTAATAAGGGTTAGGAAGGTCACTAACAATCGTTAGCTCGATAGAAGTTGGATGTCGCTTTTGGGCTTCTCATTGATAGAAGGCCTGTTCTAGACTATTAGTAGATCCTTCTGTTGCTTCTAATTAGAGAAGATCAAGTTGCTAGTAAGCACGTTTGGTTGCTTTTAGGTTTGATTACCTGTATGGTTGTGCTCGTACGTGGCTCGACTGGCCCGTGCGTAGCTGTTATTTTCATATGCGGCTTATTTGGCTGGTATGTACGTTGTTATCTCATACGAGGCCCGCCTGGCTCGTAGGGAGTGGTTGGTTCATACGTGGCTTATTGGCTCGTATGTGGTTAGTTTACTTGTATATAGTATATTAGCTAGTACACAGTTTTTGTGCTCGTCTAGGGTGATATTATTATCCTAGGGGCTATCGACCAACAAGACATATGTTTTCTTACCCCTAAGGAACTGTGGAGGAGTCACTCCTTGGGTACCGTCGGATCTTAACCGGTGTAGGTTCATCGAAGACCGAAGTATAGACGGAATTCAAGTTCAGGGTAGTAGCATGCATGTATGTTCGCATTGCCGGGGTCTTGGATCGATGGACCAGGAACCGGATCCTGAGGGGTTCTGGTAAGTCTAGGTTGAGCAGCCTAGTAGAGTTGTCTTGCGAAGTCCAATTTAAGGCCTAGCATGTTGTGTTTATAATATTGTCATCCCTAGGATTATTCCGGGTTAGGGACATCATCAGGGTAGTGACTTATAAAGATCATTTACTTAACCATTTTGCCAGAAAGAGAGGAGTTGGTAGTAGGGGGCACCTTACGGCCAACCCGTTCTTTGGGGCCGACCTTAGGGGTGTTATTGGGTTGTACCTTCCCGTCAAAGGGATACGTACGGTGGCGTCTCACGAGTTGGGAGCACGGGTTGCGTATCTCACAATGTTAATTCCTGAAGTGCCATGATAAGGCGGGCGGAGCTAGGGATGGATCTCGAAACTCCGTCGGGTCCTATGCCAGGGATACGAACAGGCCATGGACTATGGTCTGGCTAGGGGGCGGCAGGGGGCTCTCCTGTTGGCGGAAAACTCGAGGGTTCGTCTGGTTTTTTAGTGAGGTCCGTTAGCCGGGTAGTAGTGGCAAACATAGACACCACGAGCGGACTGCATTAGTGGGACATAGACACCATGAACGTACTGCCTTGGTAGGACTTGACCACGTCTGCAACCTCATCAGTCACGTTGTATCTGTCAGGAACAGGTTGTGTACAATTAGAATTCATAACGCGGGTTCAAATCCCTATATATGGAGAAACGACTTGAGATGGGGTGCATGTAGTATGGGTTGCATGTTGCTTCGGAGACTTGCTGACATTAGAAAAGGAGCATCATTGTATTGGTAGTCTTGCATTAGAGTTTAAGTCATAACATACACTGGCACATCAATTATATGTACACGTGTCTTTTCCATTCAAGATGAATTGCCAGTGTGATAGTTGAAGTAAATTAATAACCAAGCTATGGGCTTGGGATGTGATGTGATATCACCCAAGTTCGGCTTGGGGTGCGGTGATTATTACCCAAGCTATCGGCCTTGGGGTGTGATATGTTATTGCCCAAACTATGATTGGGATATGGAGTATATTGTGATGAAATGCATGTAAATGGTAATGTGCAATGAGATGTTAGGTTGGACATGAATGAATGTGGTAGTATGAGAATGAATGCATATGTTTATGATGTGATACGTGATATATTGCAATAAGATCAGTATCTGTATTATGAGAGTGGTTATGAAATGGTTACTAAAGATAAGTATGTTATGAGCGGGTATAGATATACATACAGGTGATGACTCAGAGAGTATTTGATGTGAAATCCCATTTATGATGTTTACATGTTCAGATGTCAAGTAAGATTTTTTTATCTTGGTAATTGTGAGTTCGTTATGTTTTTACTTGTAAGTTTAATTTATTTACTTATTTAATAAATTATACTCACACCAGAAATGGCTAACCCCTTAGTGTTTGGGGGTTAGAGAGTCCCTGGACTGCCCTAGGTCTCCTACTGTTACAGGTCCTCAGTAGTGCAGAGGTGACGTGTAGGTACAGGTGTCTGTGGAGTGGAGCTCCAGTTTATAAATCGATGTTATGGTTTAATTGTAAATAGTAAAGAATTTATGGTTTTTAATTGATAATTGATATACTGTTATGAGTTTGGTCCCCAAAGCATATATATATATTGCCTGTGTGATGATGCTCATTTTGGCCTGGGGAGCCCGTGATATTATTGCCTGTGATGTGAGCTACGGAATTTAAAGCAGAATTCCGTAAGCTTTGTGTGTTTCGGGGCAGAAATTACAGGGGAGACTCTGCCCAAATTTTCTTTGAAACATAACTATCTTAGTTTATGTTTAAAGTGATATAGAAATTGGAAGAATTGAGATTGGAGTCAAAAAGGAAATAGGGCAGGCGCTACAGGTTGATATTACAAATTGAGATTTGTAATTATTGTGTAGTAACTCTGTGTTGAATAAAAAGTTTTAAATTTTCCAGCTTTTTTGGTGTATCGTGACTAATTGAAGGAAAGATCTTAGCATGTGTCACGGTTTCCCAGTTACGTGAAAATCGGGGCGCTACAGAGTGGTATCAGAGCCGACTTCAATTTACAGTCCAACACAGTAGGAAAATTAAACTTGGATGCCTTTTAGGAGTCGGGTTTTAGCTAGTTGTAGATAGTTATAATTCATATTGTTGTTTGTTTCAACTTATGTTTTATAATTATTCTATATCTGGACTAATTCCAGCATATGTGTTACCATCCTTTAAACACATGAATGATGTTCGAGGATGTCCTAACCGAGGAGGTGTTGATGGAAGAGAGTGAACCGATATCGCTGGAATTTCGATGATCTTGAGCGCAGAGCTGAAGGAGATTTCACCACCGCATGGACTAAGTGTGGATCAACGCACAGCGGCGGCAGCTAGCATAACATCGGGAAATAGGAAAGCTGAGGAAGTACGTGATTAGGAAAGGTCGTCAAGATAAGAAACTGGGTGATGCCTTCGGAACTATATTAGAAGGCCTAGCAAAGGAGCAGGGACACCTTGATTCCAGATTAGCACGACTACAACATGAATGGGAGAAAATCCTAGAGACCACCAAGGTTGTAGTATGCAATCTTTGTGAGAGAGTCGGGCACAAGAAATTAGCCTGTTCACGACTACAAGGGACAAGATCTGCACCAGCATCAGGGTTCAAGAACCAAGGTCGGAAGCAGAAGACTCAGAAAACGGAGGGCAAACTTGGAGGCACCAAGACAGGAAGTTGTTCTTATGTGGTGAGTAAGGTCATCTCAAGAACTAGTGTTCGAGGAAGGACACTTAGACTCCAGTACATGTTACAAATGTTGGAGGATTGGTCATATCCGACCAGATTGTCCCCAGCTTCACAGAAAGGACGGCAGATCAACCCCGAAGGTGAACAACAAAGGAAAAGAGCCTATTCACCAAGGGTAGAGTTCGCACTTACTACCAGCAAGCTGTAGAAGGCAGGAGTGCTAGTACCGGTATGTGCATATAGAACTGCAACTAAGTTAAAAGTTGTATTTTTGAAATTTATTTTTTGGACGAAGAAGTAAGGTATGATGAAACACTTTCGTAACCAGCTGGATATATATATATATATATATATATGGAATCCATGCAACTGTTTTGTTCAATTGTGGTTCATCACATTCTTTTGTCTGAATTATTTTTAAGAATTGAGAGGTGTGCGGGAGGCAACTCTAGATTTGGTTTGTTTGAATACACCATCTGGAGCATCAGTTTCGAACAAATTACAGGAGAGAATCCTGGAAGTTTGAAGTAATGATCATAGGCCATGCCCTATTCTAAGGAGGGAGTGGCTACTGAACTGCAAAAGATCGAGATAAGTGGAGGATTGACCTTAGCCAAAGACCGTGAAGGAAGCAAGTAGCTAGATGATGAGATCAAGAAAGCCAGTATTACAGTGATTACTCAAGTTTAGAGCTCAATTTTGGCACGATGGGAGCTGCAACTGAGTCCAAGTGGGCAAGTTAGAAGGCTCAGGCAGGAAATGCAGGGATTAAAGCACTGAAGCCGCAGAGTTCTCTAAGATCAGCTTATGGTTAAGCAACCACTAAGAACACGCCAAGGAGGAAATCTCGCTCAGACAGAGGGCAATCGTGTTAACTATTCAGTAAGGTCACCAAGAGGAGCTGCTCAGGGGCGGAAGCGGCAATGTATGACTTCGTCCTTTCTAAGGAGGGAGTGGTCACCGACCAACATGAGTCGTAATCAAGGAGTAAGTCAACATCACTTGTAGACAAGGATAGAGCAAGGAAATGCAGTCGCTGTCTACTCCAGAGCAGGAGCAGAAGAATGGCATCATCAAATTCATGGTGGGTCTGTCCAGAAGGCTGAAGGACAACATTTAAACTTGGTAAAAGACCAGTTTTCGAGAATATCACTCGAGGAACTGGAGATGGTTCAAGGAAATGTCTCGTGAACCTGTTCAGGTTTGTGGTTGTCTTCCTCCCCACTAGCAGCGTTCTGAGGACAGAACGATTCTAAGGAGGGAGTAATGTAACGACCCGAAAAATAGCTTATGGCTATTTTGCATCGAAATCTGTGCGCAATTGAGAATTGCATGCGAGTATGTATTTTCTGATAACAATTATTTTTAATTGAGAAATATCAGTTATTGTCTACTTTATTTTATTAATTATTTTCGAAATTAAATTATTTTTATACGGCTTATTACATAGTGGTTTTAAGGTATTTTGTATTGTTTGGATTATTAAAGAAGAGAGTTGGGCTATATTTGAAATGTATTAAGACTAGGGGGCTTATACGAAATATCCATTTACATCATTCATCTATCTACTTATTTATTATTACATTTTTACAAAAAGGACCCCCCACCTTCTCTCCTTCTCCTTCTCCTTTCTTCTTTCTTCTTTCTTCTTCTTCCCGTCTGGTTCCACCCCGACCGAGAAACCCCCCCCCCCCCCCCCGATCCCCTACTCCTTCTCCTTCCCCTACTTCTTCCTCCTCCCGTTCACTCCCTACCAAAGAAAACCCAGCCCCTCCTCCCTTCCTTTTTCTTCTCCCTTCTTGTTCGATGCCGACCCCAGAGAACCCCGGCCTCCTCTCCCTTCCTCCTTCTCCCGTTCATGCCCAGGCGATCAAAAAGAAACCCGACCCCCATTCCTTTCTTCCTTCTCCTTCTTCTCCTTCCCTTCCCATCTCCATTCCCGATCTGTTCCCATCCCGAACCCCACGAACCCATCGTTCGATGCTTTCCCTACCTCAAATCCATCTCATTTCTTCGTTGATTTCGAATTAAATTGAGGGGTAGAATAAATGAGGGATTCTCTACATCGTGGTAGCGTCGGATTTTCGAATGGATTTCGGGAAGGTAAAACCCTAATTATTTTATTGTATAAAATTTAGTTATGTTAATTTTTATTGAGTAGGAATATTAGGGTAGAGAAATTTAGAGATGTTGGAAGTGGTAGATGTAAGAAATTAGTGGATTGTTGGAGAGATTGTAAGTTATTAGTAAATTGGGATTTTGGGTTTGTAAAAGAGAATTATATGGATATGAATAAATTCTCGTATAGTGATAGAAATTGTAGTTGGACTATTAGAATATTTTGGGGGCAATTTTAGTAATTATTTGGGGATGAAAATACCATAGGTATTAGATTATCACGTGCATCGCACGTGTATATCCCAAGCGTTCAATAAACGCTTGTGTGACATTTGGAATAGTGTTATTAGCTTTTATGATTGGTTTGGATGATTTGAGTTTAATTGCTTTGAAATTGATGATAGGATATATTGCGACCTTGGATGCGAGGTGGCATGGCGC
Source organism: Hemerocallis citrina (assembly GCA_017893485.1). Taxonomy (NCBI): domain Eukaryota; kingdom Viridiplantae; phylum Streptophyta; class Magnoliopsida; order Asparagales; family Asphodelaceae; genus Hemerocallis; species Hemerocallis citrina. The sequence goes on along the minus strand of CM030362.1, from coordinate 248,410,261 downwards.
TTTGGATCTTCGCAAAATTATGTGAGTATGATTTATTATGTATTTTTGTGGTTTGAGAAATATGTGAGTGTAATTTATTTGCGTATTTCTGTGGTTAAAGATATATGTGAGTTAATTTATTTATGTGTTTTTGTGGGTTGAGAACTACTTGAGTGTAAATTTATTTACGTATTGATGTTTTAAAAGATGGTTGAATAACGTATATGTGTATATGAGAATGAGTCATATTTATATGACGATATCAAAATATAGTGTGTATGGTTTGATATACGTATTTTGATGTTTTAAGGAAGTTCGAATAAACTGAATTCTCGATATGATTTATGGATGGGATAAGTGTATTAGTATGAATTAACGGATTAGTTATGTATATGGGGATGAGTTACCCATATATAGTAATATCGAAATATGTAAGTATGACCTCTTTTGTTTATGTACATGGTGTGTTGTTGGATTATTGTAGGAAAGTTAAGAACCATGCTTAGAGTTGTGGTAAATATCCATGGTAAGTAAGTGGATATTCATGTTGAGCTAACATGCATGCTTAAGTTGTATTAACCATCCATGCTTAGGTATAGCTCATGCTTAAATTGTAGTAAAGCTTCATGTTTAGATTGTAGTGATTATTCATACTTAAGATTGTTATAAGTGCATGCTTAATCGTATTCATACTTAAGAGTGTCGTGGGTTGATGGTTATGTTATATACCATGATTAGATTATCGTGGGTTGATGGTTATGTTATATACCATGATTAGATTATTGTGGGTTGATGGTTATGTCATATACCATGATTAGTTGTTGTAGGTTGAAGTTAAGATTATACACCATGCTTAAGGCCATTATAGGTTCGTGCTTAAGTAACAGAAACAAATCATGTTGTTGGAGTTGTAGCGTTAGTAAGGAACTATCGCGTTATAGTTGTAGGGTAGTAGAGAACTACCATGTTGTGGTGGTAGCGTTAGTGAAAAGCCATCGTGTTATAGTTGCAATACTCAAGTTGCATAGTAGCTCTAGATTCAAAGAAACCACACCGGAATTGTATTATGATCGTAGTGAAAGATTAAGAGAACCCATGCTTTTAGTCCTAGGTGATCCTAGCTCTAACTTGAAGAAAGAACCCAAGGATCTAGTGCATGTAGTTCTTGTTCAATTGGGGAGGGAAACCACGGATTCTAATTGTATGAGACCCTAGGTAAAGTTGGACCTTATCATGTGAACATTACTCATTTCCATGGGTAATAAGGGTTAGGAAGGTCACTAACAATCGTTAGCTCGATAGAAGTTGGATGTCGCTTTTGGGCTTCTCATTGATAGAAGGCATGTTCTAGACTATTAGTAGATCCTTCTGTTGCTTCTAATTAGAGAAGATCAAGTTGCTAGTAAGCATGTTTGGTTGCTTCTAGGTTTGATTACCTGTATGGTTGTTTGCATATGGTTGTGCTCGTACGTGGCTCGACTGGCCCGTGCGTAGCTGTTAGTTTCATATGCGGCTTATTTGGCTGGTATGTACGTTGTTATCTCATACGAGGCTCGCCTGGCTCGTAGGGAGTGGTTGGTTCATACGTGGCTTATTGGCTCGTATGTGGTTAGTTTACTCTTTTATAGCATATTAGCTAGTACACAGTTGTTGTGCTCGTCTAGGGTGATATTAGTATCCTAGGGGCTATCGACCATCAAGACATATGTTTTCTTACCCCTAAGGAACTGTGGAGGAGTCACTCCTTGGGTACCGTCGGATCTTAACCGGTGTAGGTTGATCGAGGACCGGGGTATAGACGGAATCCAAGTTCAGGGTAGTAGCATGCATGTATGTTCGCATTGCCGGGGTCTTGGATCGATGGACCAGGAACCGGATCCTGAGGGATTCTGGTAAGTCTAGGTTGAGCAGCCTAGTAGAGTTGTCTTGCGAAGTCCAATTTATGGCCTAGCATGTTGTGTTTATAATATTGTCATCCCTAGGATTGTTCCGGGTTAGGGACATCATCAGGGTAGTGACTTATAACAATCATTTACTTAACCATTTTGCCAGAAAGAGAGGAGTTGGTAGTAGGGGGCACCTTACGGCCAACCCGTTCTTTGGGGCCCACCTTAGGGGTGTTAATGGGTTGTACCTTCCCATCAAAGGGATACGTACGGTGGCGTCTCACGAGTTGGGAGCATGGGTTGCGTATCTCACAATGTTAATTCCTGAAGTGCCATGATAAGGCGGGCGGAGCTAGGGATGGATCCCGAAACTCCGTCGGGTCCTATGCCCGGGATACGAACAGGCCATGGACTACGGTCTGGCTAGGGGGCGGCAGGGGGCTCTCCTGCTGGCGGAAACCCCGAGGGTTCGTCTGGTTTTTTAGTGAAGTTTGGTTAGCCGGGTAGTAGTGGCAAACATAGACACCATGAGCGGAATGCATTAGAGGGACATAGACACCATGAGCGTACTGTCTTGGTAGGACTTGACCACGTCTGCAACCTCATCAGTCACGTTGTATCTGTCAGGAACAGGTTGTGTACAATTAGAATTCATAACGCGGGTTCAAATCCCTATATATGGAGAAACGGCTTGAGATGGGGTGCATGTAGTATGGGCTGCATGTTGCTTCGGAGACTTGCTGACATTAGAATAGGAGCATCATTGTATTGGTAGTCTTGCATTAGAGTTTAAGTCATAACATACACTGGCACATCAATTATATGTACACATGTCTTTTCCATTCAAGATGAATTACGAGTGTGATAGTTGAAGTAAATTAATAACCAAGCTATGGGCTTGGGATGTGATGTGATATCACCCAAGTTCGGCTTGGGGTGCGGTGATTATTACCCAAGCTATCGGCCTTGGGGTGTGATATGTTATTGCCCAAACTATGATTGGGATGTGGAGTATATTGTGATGAAATGCATGTAAATGGTAATGTGCAATGAGATGTTAGGTTGGACATGAATGAATGTGGTAGTATGAGAATGAATGCATATGTTTATGATGTGATACGTGATATAATGCAATAAGATCAGTATCTGTATTATGAGAGTGGTTATGAAATGGTTACTAAAGATAAGTATGTTATGAGCGGGTATAGATATACATACAGGTGATGACTCAGAGAGTATTTGATGTGAAATCCCATTTATGATGTTTACATGTTCAGATGTCAAGTAAGATTTGTTTATCTTGGTAATTGTGAGTTCGTTATGTTTTTACTTGTAAGTTTAATTTATTTACTTATTTAATAAATTATACTCACACCAGAAATGGCTAACCCCTTAGTGTTTGGGGGTTAGAGAGTCCCTGGACTGCCCTAGGTCTCCTACTGTTACAGGTCCTCAGTAGTGCAGAGGTGACGTGTAGGTACAGGTCTCTGTGGAGTGGAGCTCCAGTTTATAAATCGTTGTTATGGTTTAATTGTAAATAGTAAAGAATTTATGGTTTTTAATTGATAATTGATATACCGTTATGAGTTTGGCCCCCAGAGCATATATATATATTGCCTGTGTGATGATGCTCATTTTGGCCTGGGGAGCCCGTGATATTATTGCATGTGATGTGAGCTACGGAATTTAGAGCAGAATTCCGTAAGCTTTGTGTGTTTCGGGGCAGAAATTACAGGGGAGACTCTGCCCAAATTTTCTTTGAAACATAACTATCTTAGTTTATGTTTAAAGTGATATAGAAATTGGAAGAATTAAGTTTGGAGTCAAAAAGGAAAAAAGGGCAGGCGCTACAGGTTGATATTACAAATTGAGATTTGTAATTATTGTGTAGTAACTCTGTGTTGAATAAAAAGTTTTAAATTTTCCAGCTTTTTTTGTGTATCGTGACTAATTGAAGGAAAGATCTTGGCATGTGTCACGGTTTCCCAGTTACGTGGAAATCGGGGCGCTACAAAATCGAATTAATTATTTAAAAGTTCAAAAAAAAGTAATTAAAATTTGAAAAAATAATTAAAAATTCCAAATTATAATTATTAATTCGGGAAATTACTTTAAAATCCGGAAAAATAATTATTAATGCATAATGATTAATTAAAATTTTCGAAAATTAACTATTAAAATTCGGAAAATGATTAAGAATTGGAAAAATTCAGAAAAAATTCACAAAAATTCTAAGAAATTCTAAAAACAATCATGAGTATTTTACAAACTGAGAATAACATCGTTACACCTCGAGCAAGGTTCAAACGTCCTCAAAAACTCCGATCGTTCAAATCGGGCACGAATCTTAAAGCTCTCAGGAGTAAAATGGTAAATTTCGCTAGAAACAGGTGCATAAACGGAAATTGGGCCACTTTCAAGCCCTATAATCCAAAACGGATTTGTCTAACTGGGTTGTCATAACAGCCCAACACAAATGAGTCCATGATTATTTAAATATGATTGAAACTCATCATTATCCTTAAGAGACGGTTCAAAAACCATATCTTTTATCATGAAAAGAGTTTTAACTTCATCTCCATAACCACCCTTATCTCTTCATGAAGAAGCGATAACCAATTCAATCAAAAAATACCGAAAAGTAAAGATAAATCATTATCATGAAACTGATCCCAAAGTGACTATATATACCTCATGACCTCCTAAGAACCATGTAATCAGTATTTTGCCACGAAAACCTCTCACATTCATCTTGAGTTCTGACTCGAGGTCGGAGTATCTGTTGTCAGGGTCAACCCAGGTGTTTCAGACTTTTGCTGGTTGATTTGAGCAATCATCACCATCCAGATAAGATCCAACGGTTCAAACGAGTCAGATTAAGGAGTCAAGATCAGTTGGAAATAGTCAATATCGGCGAAAGTCAAAATGTCAGTTGTTTTTATTGTTTCTAAAAGAATTCACATCATCTGTTTGCTCCCACACAGAAAAAAATAGCAACAATCACAAATGGAATTACTGCTTTTCTCAACAACAACAAAAGGAGTAGCATTACTCCAAATAATTTTATGGTTGCATAATAATCACAAATTCATCTACAGCTAATTAAAGTTGGAGGCAATAGCCCAATGAGCAGAAAACCTAAAGAGGAAGATGATGACACCATATGTGAATGTCTACTTTCTACAGAAGTCTTGTATTCGATCAAGATCTAACTGGAAAATAGAGAGAGATTCAGGTGGGAGATGGAACAAATATTGACAACAAGGTCATAAATATAGTGGATAGGGTTCATTGTAAATTATCAATCTAATAATTCAGTGATGCAACATTAGACAATCTGTCTTAACAATCAAGAGAATGGTATAGAATAAAAGTATACCCCATCAGCAACGATAATAGTCTACAATTAAAACCTACTCAATTGCAAACTGTTATATAAACAAATAAACAGAAATGAGCATTTCGACAGGGACTACTATAACACAATTTTTTGCAAATATTTGAAAATTATTGAGCTTGCCAAAGCTAAATTAACATACATAGTATATTATATGCACATGCCAACTAAAGATATGCAATTTGATGTATAGTATATGCACATGGCAGAAAGGAAGCACATAATTTAGGGTGTTGGAAAGGAAGTGCATGCTAGTGTTGACTGGCCCGACAGTTGCTTTCTTGTAGAGACCATAATAGTAGTGCTCTCTAGTAGAGGCTTGGCCTTCTGAGCATGTTCTTCAAATTCTTCCTGTATCGATATATGAAAAAACCAGAAATTAATACAATCAAGTCATCAACAATTTTGAAAAAAATATAAAGAATTCGAAAAGATGAAGTAACAGTTTTGCAGAAAGGATTTGTAGAAAACAAAACTACACAACTAAAGTGAGCATAACCACAAAACTAGTTGATATATCACTCTACATCTATACAACAACTCAAATAAGAATATCCATCCAGTAACAGATTACTTTTCATTTTTCTTCTTATAAACTGCATGAAAGGTTGTCGACTACAAATAGGACCAGGGACCTATTTGGTATCCTATTGTCTGAACGCAACTACAACTGCACCAAACGGAGAATCCGTCAATTAGTTGCTCAATAATCATGAGAAATGTCGAATCGTGATATTCATTTCAATAATCATGACAAAATTAAAACACCAAATCATGTAGAAAATCAAATAAAAAATAATAACAAGCATCAACCAAACAATAATGACCGAGATTCACAACGAATGACTCCTTCAATATTGATTAGTTAACCTACCTATTAATAGATCATAATTAGTTTGGATCATAAGTCATAACATTCACAAACCCTAATTATTCTTCTCTTCCAGATTTTTTTTCCCACAAGCAAAGAAACAATTATTTTCCCAATCTTAAACCCTGATCATTCATCTCACAATCTCAAATTATCAAATTCACAAATTAACAAATTCTACAAACCCTAATTATTCTACAATCTCAAACCCTAATAATTTCAAAAATCCTAATTATTCTTCTCACAATTCCAAATTATCAAATTTAGAAATTAATAAATTCTCAAATTTATACCTAGGATTTGAGAGAAAGAGGAAGATGATGGTGATTGGAGTGATGGCGCGGGAATGGCAACGGCGATGTGGGGGCACGGGTAGGATTTGTGATAGAAAGGTTTGTGTGGGCCAGGATGTGGTGGTCATGGGCACGTCGACTTACCCCCCCCCCCCCCCCCCCCCCCCCCGGTGGGTACGGGGGATATTTTTCAATTTTTTTAAATGACGGGGTTCTGCGTTGGCATTTCTACCCAAATGCCAGGATAAATACACTGGCATAGCCCTTTTGTGTTGTAGTGTAGGGATGTACTCTTCCTTAAATTAAGCTTGTTGAGAATTTGATGACGATACATCCAATGGATGATCTGTACCATTCATCATGACATAATTTAGTGTTTGTGTATAAAAGAGTTAATTGTTGTTGTTGTTTTATAATAGTTATTTTTTTCTGCTTCGACCGAAAAGAACATGTTTTCGGGTATGGATGAGTTGGATTGTTTAGGGGGTACTTGGTTCAGCCTACAGCTATGTGGTGGCTTTACAATCTTGTTCAGGCTTCACTCTTTTAGGTAGGAGTAGAAACCATGCCAGTCTAGCCCAAAACCCTCTTGGACTGGCCCGGGTCGGGCTCGAACAAAACCAGGTGGTCTAGTTTGGGGTCGGCCAACGAAAAAAATATATTGGTCAGTCCGGGTTACTAAAAACCCTAAGTAGCTCGGATTTGAACCGGACTACTTAGGGAATCGACCTGCTATGTTGGGATTTGTTTTGGGTTTTTCATTTTAAAATTTCTAGATTACTAAAATACCCCCCCCCCCCCCTCTCTAAACAGCTAAAAACAGTTAAAAACGCTAGAGGTTATATATATATATATAATTTTTAATAGAGACCCCCCCCCCCCTCTATATCATTTTCTTCACATCAAAACTTCCAAACAATTTTCTCAATTCTCTAAATTCATTACAAACAAATCTTTGAAGTCTCAACTCTCTCAAACTATTCCAAACAATTCTTTCAAGTCTCAACTGTCTCACTTTACTCTTGCAATTTGTCGAAGAAGTGAGGAGGCATTCTCAATTTACTCTTAAAATTCTTCTACTGCATTATCTTTTTTTATAGTTCAATATTTGTTAGTTGTTAATTTGTTGCTTGTTAATTTCTTATATACTTTTTCATATCAATTTTATAAATTTCATACACTACTGGCATCATCATGTTCACATATCTAAAGTGGATAAGAATACACCAATACACATCGCATCGGTTATGTTCCATAAATAGATACCGATAGTATTAGAAAGTTTGATAGTATTCCCGAGTTTCACTATTTCGGTCTTCCAAACGATGATGATGAAGTTCTTGTTGAAGAAACCCAAACACAAGACACCGAGAACCCATCTTCTTCCCGAAACATAGAGAACAAACTTCCAAAGTCCACTAACATTTTACTTATATTCCATCTCAGTCCAATCCAAAATAGGGAAGTAAGGTATGTAAGAAGTATAAAACTACTTACAAATGAAAAGTGGGTACAGGGACATGTACACTTAACTGCCACTTGGTAAGATCACACCCGGACCTAAAAGACCATCTTACCAAATAAAAAAACAACCCTAGGACCGGTCATGTAGATAATAGTTATGATCATGATTTCATACTTAAGGAAATGACTAGACACATTATTAAGGACGAGTTACCATTTTCTTATTCTGACAATAGGAACCTAGAGACATTTAACCAAATCACTCTAAATTCCCATTACAAACGAATTCCGAGAAACACTGTTAAACTGATTGTTTAAAAATCTATAATGACTGAGAGATTTTTTAATTGCCACTTTGTATTCCTTAACTTATAAGGTTGCATTAACTAGTGATTGTTGGAATGGTTGTAACGATATTCCAATGATGTGTGTAACTCGTCATTGGATTGATACTGATTGGATCATTCAAAAGAGGATCATACAATTTGAATATTTGATAATTTCCCATAATGGAGTGGCTATCGCATCACAAATCACACAAGCATGTACTGCTTATAGTATTCATGATAATTTTTATTATACTAGTATTTGATAATGCCGCCAATAATAAAAAGCCGGTTTCTTCATTAATTCGAGCATTTAAGCTTTTAGAGCCTGAAATATTTTATGTCAGAAGTGCATGTCATATTCTCAACTTTTCTGCGCAAGATACGTTGAAGATAGCTGAACCATATATAAGTGCAATAAGAGATTGAGTGCATTTCATAGATTTTAGTGGTCCTAATCTTCAAGAACTTCAAGTAAGCTTAACAGAATAAATTTTAAAAACTTCATAAAGATATTAAACATAGAAAAATTCTACTTACGACCTACTCAGTGTTGTTAGTAAATATAAAATGGTTATAAATGATTTTTGTATGCAAAAAACAAGAAAAACATTGGCATGAATAAATAATCTTGAGAGTTTTTGTCACGCCCCGCTTCCCAAAATACGGGAATACGAGCACGTAACATAGGTCCAGCGAATGACTATACATCATCCATAAGCTGTACCTGTCTAACTCAATAATATACAAGAGAAACAGCCATGCAGGCAAAGAATACAATTACATAAACAATAAGTAAACTCAAAGATAATCATGAAATAAATTCACCAATTAATAATCCAACATCTGGGATAAAACAAAACTTCGGATCATAAAGCCCAAGAATACAAAGTATGATGAAAAGAAATACAATAAGCAAATAACAAAAGGTAGCTAAGTAGTCTATAGGTCCAGCTCCAATCTTCAGAGAGTTTGCTCACCAAGTTCTTCTTGTATTGCTCCTTCGGTACCTGTTAATACTGGATCTAAAAAGAAAGAAAAAGAAGCCTTTAGAGCAAGTCGTGGGCAGAAAGTAAAGAAAACAAAGGATAATAGGAAAAATATGAATATCAAAAGAAAGGAACATGGTCAAAGACAAAGAACAAAACAAAGGGCAAACAGTAATATCAAAGGGTTACAACAATCACACATGTAATGCATGATGTCAAGTCAATTTCAATACAAGATCAAGTATGCAGGTTATTAAGTATTTTATTAATCTATCTAGTGCATGTACTACTGCATCCTATACTACAGGTTTCCGCGTAAGCACAGTGATCGTTTTAGACTGATGGTGAATTCACAGATCGTGTACTCGGTGTCGATGGCGATAGTTTTACAATCAATAATTAACAATCAATAATTGCAATCAATACTTCTTCCAATCAACACTCCTCCTTTCAATTAATATAACGATAAGGCTTTGCCGAGTACATTTTTCGATTTTTCACTACCAAGTCCTACCCATAATACCCCGGCTTGTTGTTAAGTCCTTTTTATTCTATGTGAGCATGCAAGAAGATGTCAATGTTGTATAGTACTAAGTGTGTCTAATCTTATACGTTACAAACAAATCATGAGGCAAACAAGTCAAATCAACATACATCACATGATCAGGACAGCATGACCTTGCTGTACTAAAACATGGATTACGGGTGAATCCACCAGAAGATCTGGAAAGTAGACTTCCACACGGTTCCAGCGAGTATAATTAAGTCACATAAAAGATATAGGAACTAGGGTGAAAATTCTAATCAAATCAGGTTTTATGTTCAGTCAGCATGCAGTAGGTTATGTTCCATTAATTAATTCAGGTCAGAAAACTCATTATTAAAATCTATAATAATTCAGAAAAGTAGATATACATGTCTAGGTCCAGCACGATTTATTTCAGATTTTTCCTTTACTGTTAACAGGGTCAAATAAAATAAACAACAGCAGAATACGCATAAAATTGTGAGTCTAAAATTTACTACCACAGTTGTAGTAAAGTGATGATATCTAACAGATGACAAATTGAAATTTAAGTCTAGACCAGTGAAAAATTATCTAGACATCAAGGGCTACATTTTATGTTCAGTAAGTTCTTTCAAATTAGGTTATTAACAGGGCTAAAAATCTAATTTAAAGTGAAACTTACAGCAGTCCAGAAATCAGATTAATATAAAAAGATGACAAATAATTCACACGATCACATATAGCATGGAAATTGGCAATCAAAGTAATCCTAGGTGTCAACATGTAAATTTCTAAGGGCTAAGATACATTTATCATGATTATGGTGTCAATTCAAAAATTAAATCCAATTTTAGCATGTTCAATTTCAATGTCCAATCTATCAACCAGTCCTATGCATGAATCTAGTTGTTTATTGTGCAAATGTATGAAACATTGGGGACTAGGTTTAGATCGAAGAGAAAGCACGATGTTAAGAGTATGTCGGGTTAGCTCGTGTAAACCCTCAATAATCTTAATAGAATTGTCAAAAGCAGTTTTTGATAATAAAAAGGACACGATCTACTTGCAGGAGATCAAATAATCTTGAACACAAATAATAAAAAGGGTTCAAGAAGAGACTTGTCTGTTATTGTAGATATAATTAAACAGAATAACGGGATCAAAATCCCGGGCGAAATCTCCCAAAAGCACGTGCGAAGACCGTGCGAAGAAACCAAAATAGCAAAGCAAAAGCTCCACAACAAATCTGGGCAGAACACGGGACAACAAAAATTGGATCCGCTGTGCATACAACACGAAACACCGAATCCAACCAATCACACCTCAACTCCACACCGGATCCGGTGCCGAAACAGCGAACAGCCAAGTGGGATGTGGTGCGACCGAACAGCGAACAGCAAAATCGACCGCTCACAACTCGTCTTCCCCAATTCGACAGAGAGAGAAGGAGAGAGCGAGAGAACAGGCGCGAGGGACTCCGGCGATGCTGGTGGCGGATGGCAGGGCATGGGCGGCCTGACTGGAGGTCGCGACTACGGCGCGCTGGTCGGGAGGCAATGGAACGACGGCAACTCTATTTTTGGCTCAAAACAGAGGAAGACAACGCCAACAATCTCGGGGCTTGGATGGCGACGCTAGGGATCTAAGGTGGAGTGGTGAGGGGCAACGATGACAATGAAGAGTGGGCGATCGGAGGTGCAGTGGGGTGGGGGCGATGGATTAACAGTGGGTTGACTTGGGTTCGGCAAGGATGGGTTCGAGCAAAGACTGGGCGAGGACAGGGATGAATATGGAGGGCGATGAGATGGAGGCGGTGACGGTGAGGAGGAGAGGGTGGCGAAGACGATGACAGAGGTCGAAGGCGGCGATCGGGAGTAACGGAGATGGGTAAATGGATTCGGAAACAGAGAGAGCAGGAGAAGGAGAGGTGTGAACAGGGAGAGAGGGTTTGGGGGGGGGGGGGGGGGGGGTTGAATGCATAGTAATGAGGATTAGCGGCTGGGGATAGGAAATAATTAGGGTTAGGGTAAATGGGTATAAAATCCAATAGATAAAAATACATTATATATGAATATAAAGATCAATATAAACTCAAATACAAAAGAATGAGATATCCGATTTGTTATGATTCATAACAAAATATAATTTGTACCACATAAATTATTTGAAATAATTATAAATACATTTGTCAAATAAAAATTTAATAATCAATAATAAGTAATCATAGTAGAAATAATAATAATGACGATAAAATACTAACATTAATAATGGAAAGCCTCAGGATATTGTCTATATATAAATATAAGAATTTTTGTTGAAATAGTCGAAACAATAATAATATTTTTTAGGGTTAAAATGCAAATAGTTGGTCAAGCAGAAATGGAAACAAAGCTTATTCGCAGTAATTATAATCATTGTTTAATGTTTTAACAAAGAACTCAAAATGAATTTAACAATAACAATTTTTATAAATCTCGAAATACAGAAAATACTAATGAAAATACGTATTTCTGGAATTAGGGATTACAAATCCTACCCATCTTACAACAAAATTTCGTCCTCGAAATTTGCTTAGGCAGTGCATAAGACAAGGCAAAAAGAAATCGGGGGTAACAAAAACAGAGGGTTAAAGGGAAAGGAACAAAGCAGTGGCAACACCAGAAAAAGAAGGAAGTGAATAACAATGAGGTCAATAGGGATGCAAGAAAGAAGTAACCAGTATCAAGAAAATGAAGAAGAAACAATACAAGACTTGCAAGATAGCAAGCAAGGGATGAAGAAATAGATAGAGCTGGAATCGAAGAAAGATGGACAAGAAAGAATTAGGCCAAGCAAATGAGTCAACAGGTGAGGATGAATGCAAGGGATAGAGGGAAACAAACAATAAATGCAGGAAAGGAGAAACAATAGGAGAATCCTGGGACCTGTGGGTTATGGTCCCACCATGCTTTCACTGCGCTACTCCGATGGTGATGTTCCAAGCAACATATATGTCGTTGTGGACCACATGACACCATCGATGAACCGAGCAGGAAGACAAAAATGAGACACCAGGATCAAATAGAGTATGAGCTCAAGATAGATGTCATCAAAAATGCAAAAGAATATAAAATTGAGCTTCAATTTAAATGATCAAAAGATATAATATAGATCAAACTAATGGCTTTAGCAAAAATAATAATAACAACAAATATCAATAATAATAATATCAGTAATAATAGAATAATAATAACAATAATAAAAATAATAATAACAGTGATAACAACAACACATATTAATAGTAAAAATAATAATAACAATGATAACTGAAAATAATAACAACAATGATAATTAAAATAGTAATAATAATAACAATAATATTAAAATATTAATAACAATAATGATACAAGTAATAATAACCATAATAATAAAAATAATAATAACGACAATAATAAAAATAACAATAACATAAAAATATTTACAATACTGATAGTAATGATAACACATACATGACAGAATTGGATTCAACATATTCATGACAATAATGCAATAATAATAATAATAATAGTAATAATATCAATAATAATAAAATAACAGTAACCATAATAGTAAATAATAACAATAAAGAAAATGAAAACAATAATAATAACAGCAATGACAATAATAATAATAATGCCAATAATAATAACGAAAACAATAGCAATATTAAAAATAGCATTATAAAACAAAGTAAGAATTTGGCTTATCAACACTATAAATAAATCAACTATACTAGTTCAAATTGTATGGAAACATAAAGTGTAATTGTATAAACAAAATGTCATGAAGAAAATATTTCTTTACCATTAGTTTTATTATATTAGTAAAGAGTCTTGAAATATCAATTAGCAAATAGGTAGAAAATTTTGCCTCCTTAACATGAGTTGCATGTTTGCCTTCACGACATCAGGTTGCAGGTTGCCGTCTGGATATTCGGTTGCATATTTTGCCTCCCCGACATCAAGTTACAATTTACCTCCATTGACATCGAGTTGCATATTTGTCATCTCGACATTAGGTTGCACCGAAATGGTGAAATGCATATAAAATTGAGCATGTTCGGGTTCAAACCAAAATAATAATAATAATAATAATAGTAATGATAAAAATAATAATACCAATAAAAATAAAAATAACAAAATATCAATACTAATAACAATAAGAATAACAATGATAATAACAATGATCATAACAATAATAACAATAATATTAAAATGTTAACAATACTAGCAAAAATAATAATGCAAGACAAAATATAGTTTCGGTCCAACATTTTTTTTTTGTGAAAGTAATTCAATATCAATAACAATAAAATAATGAAAACAACAATAATAATAGCAATAGTAGTATCAATAATAATAATAATAATGAAAACAATAGCAATAATAATAATAATAGTAATAATAGCATTATACAACAAAATAAGAATGTCTTATCAAAATAATCCAATAGAAATATATATAGTCGATCAAAAATGAAAAGTGAAGTTAAAATACACCATTATTCGAAATAACACAATCTTTGTTGAGAAACATTTTTATAGAAGATTCAAAATAAATATAACAAATAATATTCGATATATAGAAAATATTCTGGAAAAATAATTATAAAGAGAAAAATAGGTAGGAGAATATAAATTTATACCCAATAAAGACTCAAAAAAGAGGATGAATAGATGGGTCAAAACAAAATCAAAGAATTGAATGTGAAGGGAGAGGAACAAGGGGAAAAATCGGAATCGAAGAGAACATAGCAGGGAGAAATAACTAACATGTACACAATATTGAATTGACAAAAGATGATGAATGCAAGAACAGAAGAAATAAAAGACGCAAGAACTGAAATGCAACAAAATAGCAAAATACCTGCGGTCGCACCTTCGACAGTCTCTGCTTCCTCTGCAATCTGGTTGTGGGCCTGACCACGTTCTCCAGCCTGTCCTCCACTGGGAGCTGATCCTCTAGTTGGTGCATTTCTCCTATTATTTGGGCAGTTCCGAACCTTATGATCACTTGCTCCGCATACAAAACATAGACGGTTGGCCATCCGACAATCCTTGCGTAAGTGACCAATCTTGCGGCAAAAGTTGCATGTTGGGCCCTTCCTTCCATGGGTCGGTCTCATGATAATGAAGGCATGATGCTGGGGCGCAAATACACACAGTCGGGTGAGCTGTGCGTTCTCCTGGGCTCTTCCCAGACTAGCTCTAATCAGCTCATTGTGCTCTCGTTGTAGCTCCATCATTCGTTGCATCGCCTGGAGAATGGCGGAATTCTCTGATGTTTCTGCCTTGGGTGGGGGAGTCAAAGAATCTTCATGAGCCATAGTCTGCAAAACCATCCAATTGGTGAGTACCCAGACATATGTGGGTAGATTGACAAATGATAATGAATGCAATGGACGGAATGATACAAGGAATTAAAGGATTGAATACAAAGGAGTCAGATGTGGATCGAATAGGATTAATACCCAGATTATATTAAAGTTATTACATGTTCATGTGATCAACGTGGTGCGCATATTATTGAGTTAACCTGACTTGAGCCAAATTCGACTAATATACCAATCAAAGTCAACCTCGGTAAAGATAGTCATGTTTGATTGATATATTACTCAACCCTGGGCTCTGATACCACCAAAAATCTTGTCACGCCCCGCTTCCTAAAATACGGGAATACGAGCACGTAACGTAGGCCCAGTGAATGATTATACATCATCTATAAGCTGTACAAGTCTAACTCAACAATATACAAGAGAAACAACCACGCAGGCAAAGAATACAATCACAAACAATAAATAAACTCAAAGATAATCATGAAATAAATTCACCAATTAATAATCCAACATCTGAGATAAAACAAAACTTCCGATCATAAAGCCCAAGAATACAAAGTATGATGAAACGAAATACAATAAGCAAATAACGAAAGGTAGCTAAGTAGTCTGTAGGTCCAACTCCAATCTTCAGAGAGTTTGCTCACCAAGTTCTTCTTGTAATGCTCCTTCGGTACCTGTTAATACTGGATCTAAAAAGAAAGAAAAGAGAGCCCTTAGAGCAAGTCGTTGGCAGCAAGTAGAGAAAACAAAGGATAATATGAAAAACATGAATATCAAAGGAAAGGAACATGGTCAAAGACAAAGAACAAAAAAAAGGGCAGGCAGTAATATCAAAGGGTTACAATAATCACACATGTAATGCATGATGTCAAGTCAATTTCAATACAAGATCAAGTATGCAGGTTATTAAGTATTTTATTAATCTATCTAGTGCACGTACTACTGCATCCCTTACTACAGGTTCCGCGTAAGCACAGTGATCGTTTTAGACTGATAGTGAATCCACGAATCGTGTACTCGGCGTCGATGACGATAGTTTTACAATCAATAATTAACAATCATTAATTGCAATCAGTACTTCTTCCAATCAATACTCCTCCTTCCAATCAATAGTTCTCCTCTTTCCAATCAATATAACGATAAGGCCCTACCGAGTATATTTTCCGATCGTTCACTACCAAGTCCTACCCATAATGCCCCGGCTTGTTATTAAGTCCTTTTCATCCTATGTGAGCATGCAAGAGGATGTCAATGTTGTATAGTACTAAGTGTGTCTAATCCTATACATTACAGACAAATCATGAGGCAAACAGGTCAAATCAACACATATCACATGATCAGAACAACATGACCTTGCTGTACTAGAACATGAATTACGGTCACTACACAATAGAAAAACGGAATCCGCCGGAAGATCTGGAAAGTAGACTTCCACACGGTTCCAGCGAGTATAATTAAGGCACACAAAAGACATAGGAACTAGGGTGAAAGTTCTAATCAAATCAGGTTTTATGTTCAGTCAACATGCAGTAGGTTATGTTCCATTAAATAATTCAGGTCAGAAAACTCATTATTAAAATCTATAATAATTCAGGGAAGTAGCTATACATGTCTAGGTCCAGCATGATTTATTTCAGATTTTTTCTTTACTGTTAACAGGGTCAAATAAAATAAACAACAGCAGAATATGCTTGGAATTATGAGTCTGAAATTTACTAACACAGTTGCAATAAAGTGATGATATCTAACAGATGACAAATTGGAATTATGAGTCTGAAAATATTTAGACATCAAGGGCTACATTTTATGTTCAGTAAGTTCTTTCAAATTAGGTTATTAACATGGCTAAAAATTTGATTTAAAGTGAAACTTACAGCAGTCCAGATATCAGATTAATATGAAAAGATGACAAATAATTCACACGATCACATATAGCATGCAAATTGGCAATCAAAGCAATCCTAGGTGTCAACATACAAATTTCTAAGGGCTAAGATACATTTATCATGATTATGCTGTCAATTCATAAATTAAATCCAATTCTAGCATGTTCAATTTCAATGTCCAATCGATCAAACAGTCCTATGCATGAATCTAGTTGTTTATTGTGCAAATGCATGAAACATTGGGGACTAGGTTTAGATCGAAGAGAAAGCACGATGTTAAGAGTATGTCGAGTTAGCTCGTGTAAACCCTCGATAATCTTAATGGAATTGTCAAAAGCAATTTTTTATAATAAAAATGATAGGATCTACTTGCAGGAGATCAAATACTCTTGAACACAAATAATAAAAAGGGTTCAAGAAGAGACTTGCCTGTTATTGTAGATATAATTAAACAGAATAACGAGATCAGAATCCCTGGCGAAATCTCCAAAAAGCACGTGCGAAGACGGTGCGAAGAAACCAAAACAGCAAAGCAAAAGCTCCACACCAGATCTGGGCAGAAAATGGAACAGCAAAAATTGGATCCGCTGTGCACACAACATGGAACACCGAATACAACCAATCACACCTCAACTCTACACCGGGGGCCAAAACAGCGAACAGCCAAGCGGGATCTGGTGCGACCGAACAGCAAACAGCGAAATCGACCGCTCAGAACTCGTCTTCCTCAATTCGACAGAGAAAGAAAGAGAGAGTGGGAGAACAGGTGCGAGGGAATGGCCGGTGCAACTGGAGGTCGCGATGGCGGTGCACTGGTTGAGAGGTGACTCAACGACGACAGCTCTATTTTCGGCTCGAAATAGAGGAAGACAACGCCAACAATCTCGGGGCTTGGATGGCGATGCTAGGGATCTAAGGTGGAGTGGTGAGGGGCGACGATGACAATGAAGAGTGGGCGATCGGAGGTGCAGTGGGGTGGGGGCGATGGATTACCAGTGGGTTGAGTTGGGTTCGGCAAGGATGGGTTCGAGCGGAGACTGGGCGAGGACAGGGATGAAGATGGAGAGCGATGAGATGGAGACGGTGACGGTGATGAGGAGAGGGTGGGGAATATGATGACGGAGGTCGAAGGCGGTGATCGGGAGTAACGGAGATGGGTAAATGGATTCGGAAATAGAGAGAGCAGGAGAAGGAGAGGAGTGAACAGGGAGAGAGGGTTTGGGGGGGCAGTGTGAATGCACAGTAATAGGGATTAGCGGCTGGAGATAGGAAATAATTAGGGTTAGGGTAAATGGGTATAAAATCCAATAGATAAAAATACATTATATATGAATATAAAGATCAATATAAACCCAAATACAAAAGAATGAGATATCCGATGTGTTATGATTCATTACAAAATACAATTTGTACCACATAAATTATTTGAAATAATTGTAAATACATTTGTCAAATAAGAATTTAATAATCAATAGTAAGTAATCATAGTAGAAATAATAATATTGACGATAAAATACTAACATTAATAATGGAAATCCTCAGGATATTGTCTATATATAAAAATATGAATTTTTGTTGAAATAGTCGAAACAATAATAATATTTTTGTGGGTTAAAATGCAAATAGTTGGTCAAGCAGAAATGGAAACAAAGCTTATTCGCAATAATTATAATCATTGTTTAGAAAAACGTTTTAACAAAGAACTCAAAACGAATTTAACAATAACAATTTTTATAAATCTCGAAATACAGAAAATACTCATGAAAATACTTATTTCCAGAATTAAGGGTTACAATTTTCCAAAAGTTTGTTAAAACTTTTACAACCTTTTCAAAATGGAACCCTTAAAATTTTTAAATATTTTGATTCCACTTCTAGTTGTAATTTTCTTACAATAGTTAGTATGATGAAAAAATTTCAACATATGATGCATGACCCTTACATTAGCTCAATTGTTGTTCCCGCTTACGATTAATTTATGAAATATTTTCATCATATTCCTATATTGTATTGTCTTGCTAGTGTGATGGATCCTTGTATCAAGTTCGATGGTACAAAGAATTTAATTGGTTTGTTTTAGATTATGGTTTGAGATATTTCTTATGATCATGATGCATTTATATTAGATAATTTATATGATAGTTATGACAGAAAATTTGCATCTACTTCTCAAATACAAAAAAACAACAAGTGCAACAACATCTTCTTTCAGAGGTAAGTGCATTTCATTTAAAGAGAGCAGTATGGAATCATATTCAATCTAAAAAACCTAGGACTAATGTGCCTAATAAATTGTATATGTATAATGCACAACCTTCACTGCCGTTTGAACACAAGATTGATGTGTTAACATGGTAGAAAAACAATGAATGTTCATATCGTATTCTTTCTTACATGGCAAAAGATCTACTAATCCCATGTTGTCCACTGTCGCATCGAAAAATATTTTTTCTCTTGGTGGCAGGATATTGAGCAAGAAAAAGAACCGTTTGACACAGGAGACTTTGGAGATACTAGTGTGTCTAAAGATTGGATGAAAGCGGAATAGAGGAATCAAGGAATACCAAACAACTCAAGTGATAGCGACACTCCAGAAAAAGAAGAATAAAAACAAACTCTCGAAGAATGGGGACCTAATCTCATTAATTCCTGACGATTGAAAATGGAAGTTTGAAGATTGAAGATTGAAAATATAAGATTATTGTAGTGGAAGCTCACTAGGAAATTCAGGGCGATGAAATCCTAGGTTTATGTTAAGTTGAGGTGTTCGACAGTAGTCCAATGCTATCATTTTAATCTAACCCTAGCCTATCTCAAACTCTAGATCACCCCCCTGATATGGGTAAAAATTACAGCTAATCAAGGTCGTACAATTCATGCACGAATATTGAAGTTCTTATGGGCAAAACAGTAATTTTAAAAAAAGTTTCATGCCCACGACTAGAACATGGGTCGCACATAGGACCACCATCTCGGCTCAGCCCATGAGTGAGATTGATTCACAGCCAATTAGGAGAGATTGACCATCCTTATGGCTTATCGTCAAACAACAACAACAACAACAACAACAACAACAAAGCCTTTTTCCCAACTAGTTGGGGTCGGCTACATGAATCTTGGTTTTCCATTCTGCTCGGTTTAGCGCAATATCTTCTGTAAGGTCACAAGCTATCATTCACCGTTTCCACCAAAGTTAGTTTAGGTCTCTCTCTACCCCTAACTCTACCCTCAAAACTTATCAAATCATTCTTTCTAACGGGGGCACTGCTAGGTCTACGTGTGACATGTACAAACCACCTGAGATGATTCTCTCTTAACTTATCTTGGATTGGAGCTACCTTTAGCATGTCTCTTATATGCTCATTTCTAGTTCTATTATTCCTTGTTTTACCACACATCCATCTTAGCATCCGCATCTCCGTTATACTCAATTTTTCGACATGTTGTTTCTTTGTTGCCCAACACTCTGCTCCATACATCATTGCTGGTCTAACAGCAGTTGTATAAAATTTTTCCTTCAACTTCAAAGGTATACGTTTGTCAGTCAAAACACCACTGGCATTTCTCCACTTAAGCCACCCTGCTTGGATCCTATGTATAACATCTTTACAAATCTCCCCATCTCTTTGTATAATCGAGCCTAAATATCGGAAACGGTCTCCCTTAGGCATCTCTTGGCCATCAAGCTTGACTACTTCCTCAGTTGTGTTCCGAATATCACTAAAATTACATTCCATATACTCTGTTTTAGTTCTGCTTATCCTAAAGCCTCTAGCTTCCAAAGTTTCTCTCCATAATTTCAATTTAGCATCGACTCCTGCTCTAGTCTCGTCCACTAAGACGATATCATCGGTAAAAAGCATACACCAAAGTACCTCATCTTGTATTCCTCGCGTTAATTCATCCATAACCAAAGTAAAAAGGTAGGGGCTTAAAGCCAAACCTAAACATGCTGTAATAGAAAAATCGTTGGTCTTTCTTGTGGTTGTTCTAATTGTGGTCATTGCCCTTTCATAAATATCCTTAATTAACTCAATATACCGAATCGTTGCTCTTTTATTATTTAACACCCACCATACTATGTCTCTAGAAACTTTATCATATGCTTTTTCTAGATTTATAAAAACCATATGTAGATCGTTCTTATTCTCCGTATATTTTTTCATAATTCTTTTCAGTACATAAATTGCTTCCATTGTTGACCTCCCAGGCATAAACCCAAACTGATTCTTAGACACTGTAGTTTTTCATCACAGTTTATGTTCGATCACTCTCTCCCAAATTTTTATTGAATGACTCATTAATTTAATTCCTCGGTTGTTTGAGCAACTTTGTATACCTCCTTTATTTTTATCTATAGGTACTAAAATATTCTTTCTCCATTCATCGGGTATCTCCTTAGTCTTTAAAATTTTATTAAATAATTTTGTCAGCCAACTCACTCCTACATCCCTAAGACACTTCTAAACTTTAATGGGTATATCATCTGGTTCTAAAGTTTTTCCTATTTTCATCATTTCTAGAGCATTTCGAACCTCCGAGACCCTAATTCTACGGAAAAACATATGCTCTCGACTCTCCCTCGAGTCCTCTAAATTTAAGTTGCCCACAACCTTTTCATTTAATAATTTCTCAAAGTAGTTTTTCTATCTTTCAATAATTTCCTCATCTTTTACTAAGACTCTTGAATCATCGCTCTTAATACACCTAATTGTATCCATATCTTTTATTTTTCTTCCCTTTGTTTAGCAAGCATATAAATGTTATTTTCTCCTTCTTTTCTTTCTAATTTGGTGTATAAATCATCATAAGTTTTTTCTTTTGCATCTCTTACCGCTTTCTTAAGTTCTTTTCTAACGGTCTTATATCTCTTCAAATCATCTTCATTTCTATTCTTTTGCCATATTTTGAAGGTTGATCTTTTTTCTCTCACAATATTTTGGAGTTGTTCTTGCCACCACCATATTTCTTTATTTAGCAACCCTCTACCTTTAAATTCTCCAAGTACCACATTTGAAATTTCTCTTATGTGCATAGCCATTTTAGTCCACATTATATTTGTCTCCCCTTCCCAATTCCCTGGTGCTCCTTTAAGGACTTTATCTCTAAAAACTTCTAGTTTATCTCCTTTCAAGTTTTACCACCCAATTCTTGGGTTCCTAATCTCCTTCCTTGTACATATGTGTTTCCCAATCTTAATATCCAATACCATTAATCTATGTTGTGAGGTTAAACACTCTTCCGGTATAACTTTACAATTTTTACATGTCAAACAATCTACCTTTCTAGTGATGAAAAAATCAATCTGACTCTTATTTGCTCTACTTTTAAAGGTTATCGAATGTTCATCCATCTTCCTAAAATAAGTATTTGCTAGTATAAGATCATACGAAGCCGCAAAACTCACATAACAAAATATTTTTCAAAAGCGTGAAAGAAGTCCTACTAAGCTAAAGAAGCAGATGATGAATCGGATCTAATAGAGCCTCTCCACCATCGTTCTTATTTTCAAATCCATATCTTCCATGCACCATCTCATATTCCATGTTATCTTCTCCTATATGTCCATTGAAATCTCCTCTAGTTTCTCACCTAAGGGTACTCCTTGAATTATCTCATCTGTATCTTCCCAAATTTTATTTTTAGCTTGTGCATCTAATCCTACTTGGGGGGTGCATAAGCACTAATAATATTAATTATGTTTTCTCCTAATACAAACTTAATTTGTATTATTCTATCCCTTTTTCTATTAACAGCTACTACATCTCTTTTGAATTTCTTATCTACTAAAATTCCTACTTCATTTCTATTTCTAATTTTACCGGTATAATATAATTTAAAAGCATCAATCTCTTTAGCTTTCTCCCCTACCTACTTTATTTCTTGTAAACAAGATATATTAATATTCCTTCTAATCATGGTATCTACTAATTCTATGAATTTTCTTATCAATGTTCCAATATTCCAAGTTGCTAACCTAAGCCTATTTTTCTGAAGTAGCTTCTTTACCCGCACACGTCTAGATTGATGCAAAAACCTTTGCCCATTTTTCACCGCACCCGGGCACCGGTGCGACGCCCCTTGCACATTTTTCGCAACACCCGGGGGCAGGCAGAATGCATCGCTTCCAAGGAATGCCCTAGCATTTGTACGTATATTATTAGGATTCATGTTCATAAGATTTGACAAAAAATTTTGTTGGCTGTCAACTGCCTAACGCAACCCTCCTCCTTACCTGGTTTGTTGTCAGATTTCTGGCTTGGGACAGGCAATGACAGAGTTAAAGATAGGGGTACAACTCGAGCAATTCCCAAGAGGTCACCCATCCTAGTTGTCATGCCCAACTTCCCAAAAATACGGGACACGAACACGTAACATTAGCCCAGTGAATGACTAACGTCATCCATAAGCTGTTACTTGATTCAACTCAACAATATAAACAAGGAAGTGATACAACCACGCATGCATATAAGTATAACCATATAAATCACATAACAAATTGAATCATGAAATAATAATGAAATAACCAAATCTAAAAAAATAACAATAATCCTGGGACAAAGCCCACAATACAATAATGTGACAAAATAGCAACATCCAATAATTTAAGCCTCTAAAACATAAAAGATAAATAAATAAGCGACAATACTATCAGTTCCTTCACCATTATTGTTCTCCCAATCCAGCTTGCAATTCTCCTTGATTACCTGTAGGCTGTTCATCTAAAAAGAGAATAATATGTCCTTAGAGCAAGTCGTGGACAACAAGTAGAGGAAACAGTGATTAAAGGAATGAGGATAATTAATAGCAATAACAATAAAGATAACAATAGAAGTAAACAATAATGATAACAATGTTCCATAATGATGACAATATGTAATGATGATGTGATGACAATCATAAGTTTATTATTCATTTTAATCCTAATTAATGCACGTACTACTGCATCCCATACCACAAGTTCAATATCGTTTAGATCTAAGTGGTGTACCTTTTAGATCATGTACTCGACAACGATAATCATTATTCACTAATCATAATTCACTCTTTGATGTACGATACAATAATTTGGCCATGATACACTATACGATAGATAGAACACTAACCGATGACACTATTTAGGAAAATACAGTCCCTCCTCCGAGTACAGTCACTAAATTGTCCACTACTTAAATCACCCTTAAACCTGGCTTGTCAAATTAATTCTTTATCAAATCAACATGCAATAATGGTTGGCAATATTACGATACCCATAGGGAACACTAGGGACTATAATGTCAATGGGTAAATGATATGATTAATAGGGAACACTGGAATGATGGCACTACAAGACTAAGATAATGCAATGCAATTCATACAATTCAAATGCATCAAATATAATGATATAGGTTTAGGTTATATTATCAAAACATGGAAACTTAATTCTTGACTGTAGTAGGTTATTGTACCAAAATTGGATTTTCCATTGCTACAGAATAGAAAATGTGTATCCGCCAGAAGTTCTGGAAAATAGACTCCTACCCGGTTCCAACGCATATTTAAAGTCAAAATTCTGATAAAAGTAGCTAGGTTAATTACAGGATTCTTACACATTACTGATTCTGGTTGTGTCACGCACCGCTTCCCAAAATACGGAATACGAGTACATAATATTGGCCCAGCAAATGACTAATGTCACCCATAAGCTGTTTAT
Organism: Hemerocallis citrina; assembly: GCA_017893485.1. Classification (NCBI taxonomy): domain Eukaryota; kingdom Viridiplantae; phylum Streptophyta; class Magnoliopsida; order Asparagales; family Asphodelaceae; genus Hemerocallis; species Hemerocallis citrina. The sequence continues at coordinate 248,385,614 of CM030362.1, read as the reverse complement.
CCGATCAACTCAACAATATAATCAATACAGAACAAATACACAGACAATAATAATAATCTCATGAACAATAATACTTAGAATGAAGCAATGAAAATATCTAAATACAATAATAATCCAACATCTGGAAACAATAATAAAATCCGGGATATAAGCCCAAAATAATAACAAATCTCAATACAATAGTAACAAGTCTCAATACAATAAGTTCATTAAAGCAATAAGCAATTAAAAATCATTAAGTCTTTAGAATGTCTGTTCTTCAATCCCAGTAGGTAATTCTCCTTCATTACCTGTGTACACTCCATCTAAAGAGAGAAGAAAAATTATCCTTAGAGCAAGTCATGGACAGCAAGTAGAGAAAGTAGGGAACAATGGAATAACAATATAATAATGAATCAATGGATCAATAGGAATCAATAACACTGAACAATAACAATAATCGATACCATGATACGGTACAATGGCTATAAACAATGAAGCAATATTCGGTAACAGTAATCAATGATCAATAACTGTAACACTTAGCCAATATTCGGTATCAATAGAAACAATGAGGAACAATATGCAATGTTGATGATGTGTCAATCCTTATGTCTATTAATTATTTTAAATTCTAAATAATGCACATACTACTGTGTCCCATATGTTCCATACCACACATTCATGCATACAATATCGTTTAGACTTAAGTGGTGTACTTCGTAGATCATGTACTTGGCAATGGTAAACACTATTCACCTTTTGATGTACAATACGGTCATCGACAATGATATAGCACATGATAGATTGGGATTACAGCCATAATCCACAATCACACGATAAAACGGTAGCCGGAACGGTAATTAGAAAAATACGGGTCCCTCCTCCAAGTACAGTCTCTACTTTGTTCACTACTTAAATCACCCTTTAAACCCCGGCTTATTAATTATTTATCAATGCAATAATATATTATGTAACCAATGGACATTTTGGTGAACGATAGTATCAATAGGGAAAAAATAGGTTGATAATATGGGATAGGACAATTAGAATGATGACAATAACTCATTGGGATCATGCAATGCAACATACATACATTAATTCATGCAATATTACGATAAAGGAATAATTAATCTATTAAAAACTAAAAAGTGAAATTCTGGACAGCAAGAGCTGTCTATACAAAAATACATTTTTCTGCTGTTTTAGAAATCAAAAAGTAAATTCGTCAGAAATTATAGAAGCTAGACTTCCACACAGTTCCAACGCATATTTAAAGTTCAAAATCCGACAACATTAGCTATGTCAAACACATTGTTCTTTACAGATTTCATGTTCAAGCAGAATTTCTACAGCATGTTATTTTATTTTTTAGAAACAGCAAAAACTCCATAATAAATTCATTAAAAATATTTTCTAGACTCCTAAATATGATTACTAACAATCTGAAAATTATCAGAGCAAAATTTTAACATTTGATCAGCCTTTTTACTGTTCGAGTATGGAAGATATAAGAATCTAAAAATCTGAATGTAAAAACACAGCTGTATAAAACGGGCATAACGTTTTCTACACAACATGGAAAAATATAAATTCAAGATGTTCTGGAAACTAGAAAGACAAGGCTACAATTCATATTCAGAAAGTAATTCATTTTAAGATCGTTTACTAGTTCAAAAACAGCAGTCAATATATAGGTCAGCATGCAATATATAGGTTTTGGGTAGTTTTCATGAAAATAAATTAATTAAACATGATGAGTATCGATTCTTTAGTCAACAAATTGTATAATCAACATGATGGGTGCAATAACATGATGAATAAGAATAAAATCATATGCATACACTAAATTATCATCGATCAAACGACAAACAATCAACCAAACATACAACCTAGTAGTTGTTTCTACAATAATTAATTGTGTCATGATTATACGGTTAATACTATTATCAATTCTACATGAATGCATGAAAGATCCAATCTTTAGAGTCAAAAGTGGCACGATGTCAAGAATATTGGGGTTAGCTCGTGTAAATTCTCAATAGACCCAACTAAGAGATGAACAAAGTAAAATATGATAAACAAGGGATCTACTTGCAAGAGTTTCAACAAAACTTGAATTTGATACAATTAACAATTCAAGAGGACGGTGCTTGCCTTATAAACAGTAAAAGCGAATAACAAGAATAACGGGATAAGAATCCCGAAGCAACGAACCCACGAACACACACAAATTACGTGCACAATACGTGCACAAAAGAACCCAATAATCAAGGGGCAACAACAGCAATGGCCAGGGGCTGGCAGGTCCGGCAGCGTCGCTGGTGGGGGGGACGTTGACGACGGCGGCAGATCGACGCAGGGCGGGGCTCGACGGCGAGGTCGAAAGGGGAAGGGAGGGGGCCTGGGGTATGTCGTTGACGTCGAGGATAGAGGAAGGAGGTCGGGGTGGGGTTTTGGTGTGCTGGGCGGCACCAGAGGTGGGGGTCGCGACTGGAGGGGATGGCGATGGGGTTGGGAGTTGCCGGAGGTAGGGGATGGCTGGAGAAGACGACGAAAGATGGGTTTAAGCAATTTGGGCAGGAAAACACTGGAGAGAGAGAACGGCGAGGAGAGAGAAAGAGAGAGGAGAGAGAATAAGCAGCTAGGGTTTCGATGGTGTGCAATTTTTAGGGTTTGCAGTAGAGTTATATTTATAGGATACAATTATGGTACTGGGTTGGTGAATTAGGGTCCAATAACAGCGGATTTAGGTTAAGAACAAATGAAATTGGGTTTTAGGGTTCAATAAGAGATAGATCCAAATCAATAGGGTTCAAATAAAAATGACCATAATTAAATAGAGGAAAATGATATCAACAAAAATAGCTCAATCACGAAGAACCAAGAATTCATGGACAAGATTAAATTAAAATAATCAAGAAGCAAAAATATAGTATTTTATTCAATTTCAAATAAAATATTACAAAAGGAGAAAAATGAAAAAATAGCAGAAACGGTAGTTACAGGCTGGTTATTTATGTCAATTAGTTACAGTTATAAAATCAGTAAATATTCACTTTAAAAATCATTAAAAATAATTATCATGACCCTAAGCATGTTAACTATCAATTTGGAAATTATCATGGTAATATTTGATCATTAGTTCCTCTTATTTAATCAGTTTAGCATGTATAATTATGAATCAGAAATTCTGGAAATACAAACACAATAGTAGTAAAATAATCATAACTCATACAATATAAGTCGGAGTTTGATAATTTTTGGTGTTCCGAAACCTAGACACATAGGGATACATTTCATATTCACAAATTTTCATGGTTCAGTGTCAACAAATGGGTCAAAAATAGCATATAAATTTCAGGCAAATAGTCAGAATTCTGGATTAACATATTTCATGGTATAAAAGTGATCTAGGGTTATATTTATCCATTCAATTAGTTGATCAACATGGTAAGCATGAAATCACACCGAAAAAACACAACCATACATCAATCTAATGCCGAACAACACATCAAATCAAAAGTTAAACCCCTAGCAACCTACGATACAACTCTACAATAATTTATCGATGAGATGATATGCATTAATAATCCCTAATATTAGAAGATCTATATGCAATGCATGAAAGACACAATCTTTAGAGTCAAATGTTGGCACGAAGTCAAGAATAAGGGGATTAGCTCGTGTAAATTCTCTATATTCCCAACGAAAAGCAAGGCAGATACTAATATATAATGAAGTGATGAGATCTACTTGCGGGAATTTCAATGAATATTCTTGAATACAGACACAACGAACGATTCAAGAAATAGACGGTGACTTGCCTTTATAGACGATGTTAGATCCGACTATAGGGAATAACGGGATGAGGATCCCGGGGGGACATGTGCACTCTACGTGTAAAAGAAACACGCAGCAAGACAGCAACAACGAACACGGCAACAGCAAAGCTCGGCAACGCAGCAACACACAGCGGATCTCAGCTAAACAGTAGGATCGAACAGCAACAGTAAGAGGGCTTCGGCTAGGCAGCGGCTCGACGACAACGAGAGGGGTAGCGATGGCAGGTGAGTGCAGCTGGCTGTCGGTGGCTGCTGTCGGTGGTTCTGTCGAAGGTAGCTTGACGACAAGGAGGGGTACCGATGACAGGTGGGTGCAGGCACTCAGTGTTGAGCGGTCGAGCGGATGGAGCAGATGGGGCCGGTAATTAAAGGTGGACAGGGTGTAGGCGAAGGAGATCGAAGGGCTGCGGGGTGGTCGATGGGTTCGGGATGGCAAGAGGAGAAACAGAGATAGAGAGTCGGGAGGTAGGGGAAGAGGTGAGGTGACGGCGGTGTAAATTAGAATTAGGGTTAGGGTATTAGGGTTTAACCAGGATTAGTATATAAAGAGGGATATTAGGATATTGGGTTAATGGGTATGGTTTAGAATCCAATAACAATAGGTTACAGGGTTTTGGGTACAATATGGATCAAACAGAAGGACAATTATCAACCCAACAATATAGAAGACAAATTCATGGAATTAATTCGAATTAGGAATATGAGAAATGAGATTCAAATAATCAAATTGAGATCAAAGATAGTACATGAATAATATTAGAATTAACATTATTCGATACAATAATGAAACAAAATGAAATGATATAGAATTACAAAAGAGATTACAATGGAAATTGAAAAAAAGGGGAAAAAATGAAAACGGGAGTTACACAAGTACTACTCTCGCCCAAGCTCGCTTAACTTCGGAGTTTTGATGAGATCCGGTACTTTTGAGCAAGTATGATCGTACAAAAGATAGGGGTACAACACCAGGACTTCCCAAGAGATCACCCATCCTAGTACTACTCTCGCCCAAGCTCGCTTAACTTCGGAGTTCTGATGGGATCAAGTGCTTTAGAGCAGGTATGATCATGTCCAGATCTTATGGCTAATAGTCAAATCTCCCAAAATAGGGAGATATTAACTAATTGGATCTCTCGATTAGAGGAATCTTTCAAATCATTTATGACAACTTTGCATAACTTCTAAACCTCAGGTCTATAAATACAGCCCCTTCCCCTCCATTACCAGGTAATCTACATTTTGTCTGCTAAAACTCAATTAACACTACTGAGTTACTGACTTGATTGTCAGAGGGTCTGTCGCCGGAAAAACTCTCCATGTTTCAGACATTTTTTGCAGGTTTTCGCCGGTATCTCAGCCATCCATTCCAAATCAAACCGAAAATATCATCCTTACATCAGATCTGATCAGTGGGGGAGATCTAAGCTTCCCCAATCTTCAAAAAGTTCATTATCTGGTTGCTCCCACACCGAAAATAGCAGCATCGCCTCTTACCATGTAATACTGTAGTTTATATATATACTAGGTTTGCCCGTGGCACGTGCCTACGGCACGTATTCGGAACTGCATATAAATTTATTTGTAGTTATTTGATTGTATGAACTGCATATAAATTTATGCATTTATTTTGAGTCATTCACTATACCTCTTTAACTAAGAGCTTAAATTTATGTAATTTATATGCAGTTCCGAATATGCAGTTCCAAAGAAACTTATATGCAGTTCTGAATATGCAGTTCCGAATATTTATGCAGTTCCAAATATGCAGTTTCGAATAACTACAAATAACTACAAATAAATTTATATGCAGTTCCGAATACGTGCCGTAGGCACGTGCCACGGGCAAACCTAGTACATAATTAAGATCTGACAACAATAACATAAATAATACGAAAAACAACCATACTTCACCATAGAAAAATCAGTGCACCAACTCGTAGTGTATTTTCTCGATTTTTTTTCCTAGTATTGGAACACATGGGTGTTCCAGTGCAATCAATTACTACCTTTTTTATTGTCATTTTGATAGAATAGAGCAATTAAAATAAAACATAAAATGTCTTAATGCAAGAGTTTCGAAGTTGTACAAAACAGCTATCAAAACAAAACATTGCAACTAAACTACTAAAACAAAAGAGTTGGGGAATTTGAAATTGAATTATCCCAAAACTACAACTAAACTATCCCGAAACTGCAACTAAACTAAACTAAACTAAACAGAATCTAAAATGTCTATTGTTGTTCTTCAAATTTTCAGCAATCTATCTAAATTGTCTATTCCATAACTAAACTAAATTGTAAAACTGAACTGCAAACTAAACTAATCACCAATCTATGTATTCCACAATGAGATCAAATAACATGTTTCCACTATTAAAAAAACTGTAAATTATATACTAAATTCAAGAGCCTTACTTGAGTAGGGGTAGGAGAGGCAGCAGAGGCACCCCTATATGATAAATTGTAAAGGTAGGTGATGCATTGCACATATATGACAAATCATCAAAACCATCAAAAGTAGAACATGATCAAGTTTAATAATAACTCATACAAACCATCTCAACAGACACAACACTGTATTGTAAGATTCCTTTAATCAACTTAACTTTCCATGAGGACGATTGACACAGGCAAATAGCAGGGAACAAACCTGCTTTCAGCAAATTTCATTTTTTATTTTTATTTTTTGTTGTGCAGGGGCCTTAAATTACAACGTGTCAAGTTTGATCAATCAAAGCACAGACATTCAATCATAAAAAGTATAGTTTCAACACCTCTGAACATCCATCAACATCATTGTTCAAACAGTGCAAATAAATAACATAGTGTAATTTGGGAAAACAAAAGGAACTACTAAAGTTTCAAAGCAAAAAAAAATATTTACTTAAGGAGGCAAGTCTAACAAAAGTAAGAAAACCCAAGTATTAAATGAAGTCAAATATTAGTTTCAAACCAGAAATTTGGCATTCAATCAATTTGCTAAAGTGTGCTTTATTAGCATAATACCTTGATAGATATGCCGAAACCTCCACTCCGCCCCGTGCAAATCCTTGGCAACCAGCTCCTGCGACGGCCTCTGCTGCTTATAAACCTACACCACATATTCCATCACTCAAAATCAATCATCCCAAAAAACCCAACAATTTTCAATCCGAACATAAAGATCTTTAACCTAACCCATGGAACACATTAAAATGTACATAGCATGCAATTTTTGCAATAACAAATGGTAGAGTAAGGTAATTATCTTGTCCACCAACTGTACCAAGTACACAGATAAAGGAACAAAGCTCCCTAAATGCGAAAAACTTGAACATCTGAAAAGAACCAACAACAAATAACATGTAAGATGAAAAGTCACCCATGCAGTAATAACAACGAAACAAAATTGCTGGGAGAACCTGAGAGTAAGAAATTATACCTTTTCATGTTAAGTGGACGCCGACATGCTAAACCTAAAATACACAGAAAAACATAAAATCAAATTAAACAGTGATAACAAAAGAAGAAACTTATAATCACCATCACATACAAAAATATAAAACCAAATGATACAGCAGCGCACCGGAAATGAAGAGAGAGGGCGGGGGGGGGGGGGGGGGGGGGGGGGGGGGAGGGGGGGGAGCTGTCTATATCACCAACCCAAAAAAATAAGTAACAGATCAAGTTGGATTGATTATCAAGACGGCAAGAACATGTACAACAGGAACAATAACCAGCAACTAACACTGCCAAACAAACTTCTAACAAAAAACCTAGAAAATTATAGAACGAACAGAAAGTAAAATGTGTCACCCTAATGATACATACAATAAACAAAACCAACCAACAAACTTCTAACAAAAGACCTGCAATATTATAGAATCAACAGGCAGCAAACTGCACCTCACCAATCTCTTGCTCTCCAGCGAAAAGGCTCACCACATTGACACTTTCAATTAGATTCTCATTAAAATCCAACCAAACATACCCTTCTCACATTATAGAGCAGTATAGAAGTACAAAGTACAGATAATTATGTCCGAGTATATTTTAGATAACTCTGCCCGTCTCAACTTTTGGGGTGAGATTGTAGTTATCTCAACTAAAAAAAAATGTCCCAAACAGCCCAAAAGAGTTAGGATACCTAAAATCATGTCATAACTTAACTCTATTGCAAAATAAATGCGACAATCAAGAACCATCAAAAGTTTTCGATACATACCGAACCCAATCTGATCCTTATAAGACGAAAATGGCTCCACATCCTCCTTTGGAGTAATATCCTTCACCAACTCCGCATACGCCTTCTTCTCCGCCAGCTCCTCCAACTTCCTCAACCTCGCCTTCAGCTCCTCGCTCTACAAAAAAAAAACCAACCAATCAGAAACTCCCCCCAAAGTTATCTCAACCAAAAAAAAGTCCCAAACAGCCCAAAAAAGTTAGGATACCTAAAATCATGTCATAACTTAACTTCGTTGCAAAATAAATGCGACAATCAAGAACCATCAAAAGTTTTCGATACTTACCGAACCCAATCTGATCCTTATTCGACGAAAATGGCTCCACATCCTCCTTCGGAGTAATATCCTTCACCAACTCCACATACGCCTTCTTCTCTGCCAGTTCCTCCAACTTCCTCAACCTCGCCTTTAGCTTCTCGCTCTACAAAAAAAACAAAAAAAACAACCAATCAGAAACTCCCCCCAAAAGATCTCAACTTTAGTAAAAGGAGACGTTACCTTCTCCCTGGGCTTTGGGGTGTTGAAGATGAATTCGGATCGGGCGAAGAGGCGGGTGAGTGGCAGTCGGGATCCGATAGGGAGAGAGGACCAAATGGAGCGGATGTATTTGTAGGGGACGGAGGGTTGGGAGGAGAGAATGGAGGCGAGTTGTCGGAGTTCAGGCGAGAGGACGTTCGGGTTTAGATCCGATGAGATTGAGAGAAGGAAGGAGCGGATCGGATCTTTGTTGGCGAGGATCAGACCCGATTCGTATTGAGGTTCTTCCATGGTTGATTCACTGATTGAGTTTTTTTTTTTTTTTTGATCATGTATTCACTGAATGAGTTGAACTTTAATTATATGAGGTTATGTTCTGGGTTGAGAGAGAGAAAGAGAGAGAGAGAGGGGATTTGTATTTGAGTTATGAGGTTTGAAATTTCGGGCGGGAAAATATGTTTTGTGAGAATCAATCTGGGCCATTGATTTTAGGGGAGATTGAAGGAGAGCCACTTGATAGCTTTCTTTGTAATTTATTATTATATATATATATATATATATATATATATATATATATATATAACGCTTTCTAGACTTCAACACTTTGAAAAAAAAATAATACATACTTTTTTCTATATGATTATTGTACATCAGAATTTTCTACAAAATTATATGTTTTTTTTATCTATTGTACATATTAAGAATAAAGAAGAAAATTTAAAAAGTAATTAAAAAATGGCCCGGCCCGAAACCGGGATGCCCAGGCTGGGGGGCAGTTGGGGCTTGGATTCTCCATCTTTGGGACCAGACCGGTCTCAAACGCAGACCAGACCGGTCTCAAACCGATACAGGATCGGGCCGCAGCCAGGACCGGTTGCTAACCCTACTTTTAGGTAAATCTTCATGATTATTATTATTATTTTCGAGAAGAACCTAGTTTGTAGACTGTAGGTTAATTTACAACTTTATCCGATTAAGAATGTGATTAAACCATTTGATGCATAAATTCTGATTTCAGATCACCATTTCCAATTGTATTTGGTTGATTAAATTTGATACACAAAGCAATAAAACTTGAAATTGATCAATAGGTCCTTCTCAATGCAGGGCACTGCAAGAGAAAGAAAGTAGAACGAAGGGCAGTCTGACCCGAAACCAATTCTTCTTGATTGCCTTCATATGTGGCTTTGCTTACTACCTCTTCCCAGGATACCTCTTCCAGATGCGAACATCCCTGTCATTGATAGGTTGGATTTTCCCGAATTCGGTGTTTGCCCAACAACTTGAAACGGGAATGCACAGGCTCGGAATTGGAGCAATTGGATTTGATTGGTCCTCCATTTGCTCGTACCTCGGTAGCTCTCTTGCTAGTCCATTTTTTGGCAACTGCCAACATTGCTGTCGGTTTCTTTTTTTTCATGTATGTTATTACCCCTATCACGTATTGGATGGATGTGTATGGAGCAAAGACCTTCCCCTTATTCTCTGATGGCCTTTTCACGTCCTCAGGAAAAATTTACAACATCTCCACCATCATCAACTCGAATGTTCAGTTTGATGCTAATGCTTATGAGAAGAATGGGCCTCTTCGCCTTAGTACGTTCTTTGTAATGACTTGTGGTATTGGCTTTGCTTCACTATCGGCCACGATTGGGCATTTCTTTTATTCCATGGAAGGTATGTACATTTAAATTGTGCAAGTTGTTTAGGTTATAATTAGAGGTCGCACGGGGGGAATTCCGTCTTTCTCTCCAAATTCCTGTGGCTGTGACTTGGTCTTCACTGGAACAAAGGATAGTCTCAGCTTGAGAGAATTATGATAGCTAGTGACAGTTATGTCTATGTAGCATATCTCCTGATTTTGATTTTTTGAAGAAACCTTTCCAGCAAGTCTGATGCCTATAAATGTGGGTCTAATCCCCAATTTCTCCTTAAGCGTGATTTTGTTTCATTCATATCGGAGAAGAAAATACTAGATGATACTATCTAAGAGATTCACAATCATAGATTGTTGTTGACTTTAGAAATATGGAAGCTGAGCAAATTGGCCTTCTGAGAAAAGGAAGAGGATGTTCACACCAAGCTCATGAAAAGATACAAGCAAGTCCCTCATCGGTGGTTTGCTTGCATCCTTGTCACAAATGTTGCCCTCACAGTCATTGCCTGCTGTGAGTACGACATCGATCAACTTCAGTTGCCAGGGTGTGGGGTTTTACTAGCTTGTTCTGTTCCGATTTTCTTCACCCTCCACATCCATCGTTCGTTTGAAGTTCTGCTTCTTAGTTCATATAAGTGACTATCTGAATGAATATAGGCCAAATGACTGCTACCAGAAATGGCTTGTATATGTGTAGGATGTAGTATTTCTTCAGTGTTTCTTTAATTGAGTAATTCTGTTATCTCTTTACTCTGGCTTCTCACAATGGCATCTATGAGTAAATGACTACCTCGAAGAACGAAAATTTTGATCCTTATTTCCTTTTTTACCGGGTGGCCGGAACTCTCATATCAGCATATATCAGATAGAGAGGTTGAGATTGGTTTCTGTATACAAGGAAAATTATTTATGTAATGTTTGATATCTGACATGAATGAAAAAAGAAAATCAGATTTCAATGAATGAAGCGTGAGACAATCTTCTGTATCCTAGTCTCTCTTACCAGATTCATCATGTCTCTACATGCTGAACTTTCAATTTTTATATTTATTTTTTCTCAAAATTTAACTTCTTTGACATCGATATCGATAATGTCCACTGCAAGTACAGTCCAAGATATCGAACATTAAGGATTCTCTAGGATTCAAATGTGGTTGATCGAACCGTTTCTCTAGAAAATGTGAAGTACTTGTCGAAGGGCATGTATATGTTCCTTCCCACTACACTGTGATGAGTGAAATTTATATATAATTTATAGTATTCTTTTATGCATTAAAATTGCGTGTCCTAGTTTATTTCTTTAAAATTTATCTTATTTCTACTCAATATTATTTATTTGTTCGTTTTTGTAGGAATGAGTTGGATAAGTGCCAAAGGTGGACATTTTTTGTGAAATTATGGAAGAAAACAAGGATGAAGATTTCAAGATTCAAGCACTCAACTGCACGTGTTTACAAATTAGCCATTTTGAAGAACTCATAAAAAATATTCCGGGCAACTAGAAGTGGAATGAAATTGTGGTATGGATGAAATTTAGTTTTGTATTAGGGTTAATTGGTTAATTAATTAAAAGATTAATCTTAATCTTATATTTTAATTAATTAATTAATTAATTCAACTAATTAAACTAACCCTATTTAATTCTACACCTACCCTATATATAAGGATGAATAAGCATTAGAACAAAAAACAGCCAGGAAAGTTGTGGCGGCTCGACAATTAAGAGAGAAGTAAGAGATGGATAGAGAAAGGGACATAGGAGAAAGAGACAGACTGTTGGCTGCGGAACCGAGGCACCACGGTAGCCACAACGTCAGGTGCAGTGCTGACTGCTGGGTGCGGAAATCGAGGCGTTCGGTTTGGGATTTTTTTTAACAAAACAAAGTTGTTTTTGTCTCTCTTTTCCTTCTTTAATTTTTATTATGCAATCAAAGAACATGTTTGTTAGTTGCAAAACTATTATGAACTAATTTTATTTTTCTAGGGCTTTGATGTAGCCAAGATTTGAGAACATAATTTCAATTCCATATTATTTTTCTATTTTTTCAAGGTTGTGTGTTTAATTTTTGTTCTTAATGCTACAATTGTTTGTCGAACTTTTGTATGATTTAGTAGATCATAGAGAGACCGAGAGCTAATTTGTGATTTTGAATTATAGAATTAAATACCATTGATTGAGCGAAATTAGAGATAATTTACCGCGATTGGTGTAACTATAAAGAAATCCATAGAACTTATTGAGTGATCAATTAATTAAATTTGCATAGAGAAATACCAAACTGTTAGTTGGAGATATTTTTGGTATTGTTCGAGAAAAAGCATTGAATACTTAGGGGATTTCGGTCTACAACTTGGAAAAGTAACATTTGTTGTCAAATGGAATTATGAAATGTGTTGGATAAACTAGGTGAAATAAAAACCCCTAGAATTTGTTTTACCATTAACAAACTATCAAATTTCGGATTCTGTTCCTTTTAATTAGTTTATTTATTTCATTTAGATCTTTAGAATAATTTAGTTGCTTTATTTATTAAAATTTTGGTTTTCCAAATAGTAGTTAATCTAGTATTTTCGATACTCGATAAAATAATTAGTCCTTATGGGTTCGACAATCTATTCACTTATCTATACTACTTGTTGCAATTTTGTACACTTGCAAATATTCATATCAAGTTTTTGGCGCAGTTGCCGGGGACTAATTATTCTTTTACTGATATTGATAATTGCTACATTGTTACTAATTTGGATTTTTCTATTTATTTTTTATTTATTTTATTTATTGATTTAGTTTTTCTGTTATTTAATAGCTATATTTCAGGAGATAGAAGTGTATCACGATGGCATCCAACAATTACCGTTGGTCTTCAGAAAGAGCAATGCCATGAAAAGTGGCTGGAGTTTTTGAACTTGATCCTATTGCCACATTGACTGCACAAATTGATATTTCATCTAACCAATTAGGTAATATGAATGCTAATTCTATTCAAACAAATATTATTTGTGATAATTGTGCAGGAAATCACTCAAGTATTGATTGTTAAGTAGGAAATCCATTTGCTCAATCAAATTTCAATCAAGCAAATTATGTGTCTAATTTCCAATATCAAAACAATCCGTATTTGAACATGTATCATCAAGGATGGAGAAATTACCCCAATTTTTCTTGGAACAACAACCAAGGAGCAATTAGACCACCTCAGAATTTTCAGCATCAAGAAAAGAAGCCGACACTTAAAGAGATATTTATGAAATACATGCAGAAGACAGAGCAATACATGCAGAAGACCGATTTGGCGATGCAAAATAAAATGACTTCAATTCACAACCTTGAGGCTCAGATTGATTAGATTTTGAATATTATTACAGAAAGAACGGTAGGGACATTACCTAGTAGCACAGTGGTTAATCTCAATGAGCATGTCAAAGCAATAACATTAAGAAAAGTGACAATAATTGAGCAGCCACAAGCACAAACTGCAGAATAAAATATGGTTGAAAAGCAAGATGAGTACGAGCCAATTTTGGAGGAACAAACGCAGCAGGTCGCCAACCACCGTATTGAGAATTCTAAGAATAAAGGAGCTTCAAATACCACGGATTTCAGGGAGTTTAATTCTGAAACTTATCCTAATTCACCTTATGATCCACCTATTCCTTTTCCACAAAGACTTAAAAAGAATAATCTTGAAAATCAATTCTCTAAATTTTTAAGTGTTTTAAAGAAATTTCCTATTAATATTCTTCTTATTGAAGTTTTAGAAAAAATGCCTAAATATGCTAAAATTTTGAAGGATATTTTATCAAACAAGCTAAAATTGGAGGAACATGAGACGGTGATGCTAACCGAAGGTAGTAGTACAATTTTACAAAAGAAGTTACCTCCTAAACTTAAAGATCCAAGGAATTTTACAATTTCTTACACTATTGGAAATTCTTCTTTTCATAAAGCATTATGTGATTTAGGAGCAAGTATTAATCTTAGGCCTTTTGCGGTTTTCAGGAAATTAGATATTGGAGAAGCAAAGCCCACTACAAAGTCTTTACAATTGGTGGACAGATCTATCAAGTACCCAAGAGGAGTAATTGATGATGTTTTGGTGAAAGTAGACAAGTTCATATTTCCCACTGATTTTATTGTGCTTGCCATGGAGGAAGATGAACAAATCCCTTTGATTTTGTGGAGACCCTTTCTAGCTACGGAAAGAGCTTTGATTGATGTCCAGCAAGAAAAACTTATTCTGAGGGTAGAGGATGAGCAAGTAACGTTTGATGTTTTTAAATCCATGAAGTTTTCTGCTGAAGAACAGTCGTGTGTTCAAGTAAGTGAAACTGATTTAATTTTGGGCGAGGAACATGGTGCTGATGTTGAAAAGTTACCTGTAAAAGTATATCTAACAAATTCAGCAACCCTTGAATCTGAGAAAGAAAAGATTTCGGAATATGTTATATATTTGGATGTTGCATTATCTATTCATCCAGTTTCTCATTTGAAATTTAAAAAGGTGGAGATATCAAAGACGTCATCTTCAAGAAAGAAACGACTCATACTCGAGCTTGAACTTAATCCACAACTGAAGAGAAGTATTAGAAAAGATGTTCTTATGTTGTTGGATCTTAGCGTTACATAACCATCCCAGCTACAACGCCTGGTTGAAGATTTAAAACTTAGCGTTTCTTGTGAGGCAACCCATATTTTTTTTACTGCATTTAGATTTTCTTTTCCTTTTAGTGTATTTTAATTTAAACTTTTGACTTTATTTTGTAGAATTGCATGAGTTTGGAAGTAGCCGGGTGGAGCTATTTCTGCACCTACATTGATGGCTATTTTTGAGCAAGATGGAATCCGAATATGGAAAAGTGTTTCTAAGAGCGATTGTAGGAAATTGTCTTAGCTTTCCAGAACAAAAATAATCGGGTAATTTGGACATCTACAGCTTCAAATATCACTGAAACAATGAACGTCACACGTCCAAAATTTTAACACGAATCGGTGGAAAAATTCTGAACTTTTCGCATTCTTTTTGTTTTCGTTTTTCCCTTTCCCATCGAGGGAAATGTGATATTCAAGTTTGGGGGGTG
Source organism: Hemerocallis citrina (assembly GCA_017893485.1). Classification (NCBI taxonomy): domain Eukaryota; kingdom Viridiplantae; phylum Streptophyta; class Magnoliopsida; order Asparagales; family Asphodelaceae; genus Hemerocallis; species Hemerocallis citrina. Next base: position 248,370,351 of record CM030362.1, on the reverse strand, counting down.
AGGGTAAATAATTTTTTATATATTTGAAAAGAAAAACAAAATAAAGTAGTACAATTGGGCTTACCATTACACTTTTGAGTTCTTTATTGTGCTAAAGCGTTGAAATAAATTTTTTTTATAATAGACAATACCTTATAAAATAAGATTAAGCATACTTATTCACTTTAGGATTATTGAATTTCCAAATTCCTTACAAAATTGTAAGAGTCATGTGATTATACATAAAAGAAAAATGTGATGCCTTTTCTTGTGATTATCCCCTTTCATCTAGTCTTAAACAGAGTTTAAATAAATAGAGTAATAATGATTTAAAAATTGAATGAATAAAGTTCTATCTACTCCAATTTTTCGAGTTGCTTAGTAACTGAAGGGATTCACCACCAATGTTTACTTTTACATCAAGCGACAACTTGAAATATGAGTATGCAAAAGCACTCTAAAGTTTGTGACTTGTTGAGTAACCCGGTGAATTCATCACAAATGTTTGAATTCGTGTTAAAAGGCGAGTAACAACTTAGAGAGAGAGAGTTAAAAAAAAAAAAAACCCTCTAGTTTGCTACTTTGTTTGTAGTAGTGAGAAGGGGTAATCACAGATGGAGCTGTTACATGCTATAACTACATTAATTGCATGACAAATATGATTGGGTTTGGAATTATGAATGAATAATTGCACTGGAGAAAGTGAATATGCTTGGTACTTTATTTGCTGTTGTTTATATTTTAAATTGAAATTTCGATGCTTGCATGATAAGATCTCTTAGTGTGATGAGTTGAGCCTACTATGATTATTATTCTTTGATTTTTGGTTTTTTTTTGCTCGAGGACAAGCAAAATCTTAAATTTGGGGGTATTTGATGAGTGAAATTTATATATATAATTTTTAGTACTCTTTTATGCATTAAAATTGCGTATTCTAGTTTATTTCTTTAAAATTTATCTTATTTCTACTCAATATTATTTATTTGTTTGTTTTTGTAGAAATGAGATGGATAAGTGCAAAAGGTGGGCATTTTTGGTGAAATTATGGAAGAAAACAAGGATGAAGATTTCAAGATTCAAGCACTCAACTGCACGTGTTTACAAATTGACCATTTTGAAGAACTAATAAAAAACATTCCGGACAACTAGGGGTGGAATGAAATTGTGTAATAAAAAAAAATTTTAAAAAAGAAATGAAAGAAAGGGTATGGATGAAATTTAGTTTTGAATTAGGGTTAATTAATTAAAAGTTAATCTTAATCATATATTTTAATTAATTAATTAATTATCTAAACTAATTAAACCTAACCGTATTTAATTTTACACCTACCCTATATATAAGGATGAAGAAGCATCAGAAAAAAAAAGCCAAGAAATTTGTGGCGGCTCGACAATCGAGAGAGAAGAAAGAGACAGACATAGAAAGGGACAGAGGAGAAAGAGACAGACTGTTGGCTGCGGAACCAAGGCGCCACGTTAGCGACCACGTCTGTAATACCCCGTAGTTTCAAAAAAAGATATAATAGTATAATATATATATATATATATATATATATATATATATATATATATATATAAAATAAAGTAAAACTAGGAGACAGAGAAAAGGGGAGAGGGGGCCCACGGGTTAAAATAGGCTGCTGCTCTGGGCTGACGTCATGATGACATCGGCAGGGAGTAGTGGGGGCCCTCCCACGTGCACAGGCAAAAGAGGGAGGCACTTTCTGTGGCTTGCTGAGCTGGCGGGTGGGGCCCAGAGGGGGCACTGACGTCAGCGACCGAAGTGAGAGGCAGCGGGATTGATTGTGGGTTTAATTAAATAATAGTCCCATATCGGATTGATACTAGATTAAATAATAATAAATAATATTCCCTGTGATCAAGAGTCACCTAATTGGTTAACCACCTTTTGAGAGTCAGCATGTGGTAGGCAGTTGTACTGTAAGTATTAATTTGTCTTCTAAAAATAAGTAAAAATTATCTGAGTATTGGGGCGAGGCGTTACAAATGGTATCAGAGCCGACTTTCGACACCGATTGTGGAGATGTATGCCTGGCTGAGGTCAGTACGCTGGTAGAAAATCCAGAAGTGCAGTACGCTAGCAGGATGGCTGAGGTCAGTACGCTGGTAGCAAATCTAGGAGTGCAGTACGCCAGCAAGGATACTCCACTCCACATCGGCTAGAAAGAAGGATCCTGCACTAGGTTGTGCATGCCCCGTACTCAGCGAGGACGCTGATTTCTAAAGGGGAGTGTATTTAATACCCCGTAGTTTGAAAAAAAGATAATAGTAATATATATATATATATATATATATATATATATATATATATATATATATATATTATTAGTAAAACTAGGAGAGAGAGAAAAGGGGAGTGGGGGTCCACAGGTTAAAATAAAAAGCAGCGGCTACTGCTCTGGGCTGACGTCATCCGATGGCGTCAGTAGGGGAGTAGTGCGGGGCCGCCCACGTGCACAGGTAGAAGAGGGATGCGCTGTCTGTGGCTTGCTGAGCTGGCAGGTGGGGCCCAGGGGGGCACTGACGTCAGCGACCCAAGTGAGAGGCAGCGGGATTGATTGCGGGGGTAATTAAATAGTCCCATATCGGGATGGATACTAGATTAAATAATAATAAATAATATTGCTTATGATCAAGAGTCACCTAATTGGTTAACCACCTTTTGAGAGGCAGCCAGTGGTGGGCAGTTATACTATAAGTATTAATTTGTCTTCTAAAAATACTAAAAAATTGTCCGAGTATTGGGGCGGGGCGTTACAATGGCAGCGGCCACGTCAGGTGCAGTACTGACTGCCGGGTGCAGAAATCGAGGCGTTCAGTTTGGGATTTTTTTTTTTAACAAAACAGAGTTCTTTATGTCTCTATTTTCTTTCTCTAATTTTTATTATGCAATCAAAGAATATGTTTGTTAGTTGCAAAACTATTATGAACTAATTTTATTTTTCTAAGGCTTTGATGTAGCCTAAATTTGAGAACATAATTTTAATTCCATATTATTTTTTTATTTTTTCAAGGTTGTGTGTTTAATTTTTGTTCTTAATGCTACAATTGTTTGCCCAATTTTTGTATGATTTAGTGGATCATGGAGAAACCGAGAGGTAATTTATGATTTTGAATTATAGAATTAAACACCTTTGATTGAGCGAAATTAGAGATGATTTACCAGGATTTGTGTGACTATAAAGAAATCTATAGAACTTAATGAGTCTTCAATTGATTAAATTTGCATAGAGATATGATAAACTGTTAGTCGGAGATATTTTTGGTGTTATTCGAGAGAAAGCATTGAATACTTAGAGAATTTTGGTCTACAACTTGAAAAAGTAACATTTGTTGTCAAATTGAATTATGAATTGTGTTGGATTAACTAGGTGAAATCAAAAGCCCTAGAATTCATTTTGCCATTAACGAACTATCAAATTTCGGATTCCGTTCCTTTTAATTAGTTTATTTCTTTCATTTAGATCTTTAGATTAAATTAGTTGCTTTATTTATTAAAATTTCGGTTTTCCAAATAGTAGTTAATCTAGTAATTTCAATACTCGATAAAATAATTAGTTCTTGTGGGTTCGACACTCTATTCACTTATCTATACTACTTTTTGCAATTTTGTACACTTGCAATTATTCAGATCACACTGCTTGAGGCTCAAGCTTCTGAGCATTGAAATGCATCCCAGGTATGAGTTCAACTATAATTAAATTAAGAGGAATCCTAAGAGAGGAAAAAGGAGAGACAAGGGTACCAATTATCTCACCTTAATTAAAAAATTTTAAGTGTTTTTAATAAATATGTGCTCTTATTAGTTTAAAGTCAAAAGCAGACTCTGATTCATAACATTAGTTGCTATTGAACTGATACTGTTTCTACTTGTAACATTCAACAGATATTGGGCAAATATGAAAGCGAGCTGGATACAACAGAGGAATGGTACAACTCTAGTAGTGTGCAAGGGGTCCCTCATGCATGATCATTATACGATCTCAACTGAGCCGGCTCAAATCCAGGATTAGGTCCAGTCTCATGAAAAATCAACTGGATGTGAGTGTCATGAAAGGAGAGGATGTTTATAAATAATGATGTAGTTATTTGCTTAAAGGGTATAGACAGGAAATGAGTACTTTCTCTTCTGAGCTCCTTCACCTCTAAATTGCTTGTTCTTCTCCAATTTTCCCTCTAATTCTTCTCAGATTCTCTGCTCAACCCCTCCGATTTCATTTCGAAAACCTCTGGTCCCTTCAATTTCTCATATAAGACCATATCAAATTGAGGGAATACCTATTTACTTTAACGCATAAAACTTGTGGAATTGTATAAACTCTCTCTGTTTGCTCCCACACCAAAATAAGCAGCAACAAATTGGTGCCGTTTGTGGAAAACTACACAGATCTACTTCATAGACCAGAACTTGCTGTAGGAAATACCAAATTCTCCTATCACGCCACCAAAACTAAGAGGGAGAGCAATGGACCCAGACCGTCGAACCAACTCTCTTCGTCAGCCGACTCCTACTGTGGAGGACCCCATGCCTCTTCATTAGCCAGATCAGCCACAACAGCCTACTCAAGCTTCTATTTACAGAGAGGCACCAGGGGCTCTCGAAAAAGTCGTCATGAACAACACCCTCTGCACGACCGTATCTCGGTCCATATGCTTCCACTGATTCAATGGCCTCGCGAGGTCCTCGAGGGTCGAGAGATCTTCGCCAAATCATCGGTGCCAGGCAACAAGGAACCGATCTACAGATCCATTTGGATGAGAGGCACGCCTGAACCGAGGCCTCCCACTCAGAACATCGAGTGAACCGGAGAAGTAACTCTCCCCAAAGGTAAAGATCAAGATACTCCTCTCACGGGGAGTGCACTGCACAAAGTAGCCCGACTCGTGAGAGTCGAAAGCATCTAGAGATAATCAAAGAGCAAGAGGCTCCAGTCACTAGGGATGAATTAGAAAACTTCAAGCATGACATTCTCCAAGCTATCCGAAATACTCAAGATCAGGATCGATGCTCATGGAGCCGCCACTCTACTCCATTAAGAGAAGAATCCAATGACTCAACCAGATCGAAGAGGAAGGACGACAAAGTCCTTCGCTACATTCGAGAAGTGAAAGACTGCCTGGAATAAATAAAGAATAAGGGGAACCGTTCTAGCAGGGCTTACTGTCCCAGTCGACCGCCTTTCAGCAAATCCATCCTTGATGCACCCATTCAGAAGAACTTCAAAGCTACTCAATTGGAGTCATACAATGGTGAACCAGACCCGACTGACCATATTGAGAGTTTTAAAACTCTCATGATGGTCTACAATGCCAGTGATGCGCTCATGTGCCGAACATTACCCATGACTTTGAAAGGATCAGCAACGGAATGGTACTTCCGCCTCACTCCATAATCAATATTCTCCTTAGACCAGCTCGAGGAGCTTTTCATAGCACACTTCGTTACTAGCAGCAAGACTGAAAAAACAAGAGCTTCCCTGTTGGAATTGAAACAGAAGGACGAAAAACTGCTAAAGGACTTTGTCAAGCACTTCACAGCCGAAGCAAGGCCTATATCTTCCCTAGATTTGTCAGTGGTGAATGCCTCTTTCCGCCACAACGTCACTCACAAAGAATTGAAAGCCTCCCTCGCAAAGAAGCCACCCAAAGATTTTCCTGAGCTCCTAGAGAAGAGCAACAAGTATATCAAGGTCGAGGAAGCTCTCTATCCTTAAGGTAAGAAAGAGTCACCTGCGGGGAACAAAAGAAAAATACATGCGAGGAAGGGGCTAAGAATTTTAAGAAAGATGGTGCAGGTCAACGCCATCCTCCTCTAATAGCATGCTTTAACAAGTTTGCTCCCCTGAATGCAAGTGGAGCGGTTGAAAAGGATGGAGTAGTCCGTCCTCCTCCCAAGATGACCACGGCCAGCAAAAGAGAAGACAGGAACAAGTGAAGCGGTTTTCACAGAGACCATGACACACCACCGACAACTATCGAGCCCTCAAAGAAGAACTTGAAGGTCTGATTCGTCGAGGCTAACTCTCCCAATTAGTTCAAATATATAACAACGCCGAAACCCCTCCAACCCGGGGCTAATAAGTGTTAAGAGAAGCCAACCAAATCCCAAGACTCAGAACACATGGTCATTCTCCACTCCATTCACGAAGGCCCGATAGAGGAGATTCCAACTCCTCCCACAAAGCCTTTGTGAGGGAGTTTAACTCAGTACACAACATTCTTCCTACCAAGGGCATGAGTATCCTATTTTCATTTTCTGACAATGATCTAGAAAGCGTCAAGAAGCCTCACTACCACGCATTGGTCATAAACCCGTGCTTGGCAAATCATAAGGTATGATGCATCCTTGTAGACAACGACAACTCTATAAATATCATCTTCATGGCCACATTTGACGATCACAAGCTCTTACGGGACCGGCTCAAGCCAGATGGCTATACACTCCACGGGTTCTCAGACACACCTGTCCAAGTTGAAGGAATCATCATGCTCAATGTGACAGCAGAAAAAGTCCCACGCGACTCTAACAGAGGCATTAAACTTCATGGTAGTAAACATCAGAGCCGTGTACCATGCCATATTCGGCCGCCCAGGCCCAGTAGCTTTCCACGCAATGGCTCCGCATTTCACATGAAGATGAAATTCCCCACATTATCAGACATAGGCCATGTTGCAGAATCCAAGAGGCAGCACAAGCATGCTACACTTCCACAATGTGTGGCACCGTTCTTCCACATGATGCCATCAAACTGCCGCCAGAAACAAGCCACACAAACTCAAAACCTGTGTATGAATTGGTAGAGATCCCTTTCTTTCAAAAGGATCTGACCAAGAGTTTTCGTGTCAGCAAGACCTTTCCTTTCTAACTCAAGGAGTGTCTCATTGACTGCATAAGAGGGAACCGAGTCTTATTCACCTGGACCGCAGCTGACATGCCAGGATTCCCTAGAGACCTAATCATGCACCACCTTAGTGTGAGTTCGGACGCCAAGCCCATCCAGCAACAGCGTAGCAAATTTTCACCCGAGTGGCTACAAGCAGTTAAAGAAGAAGTCAAAAAACTCATAGCATATGTGTTAACTACCCAGAGTGGTTGGCATATGTGTTGATTGTTTAGAAATCTAACGGTAAGTGGAAAATGTGTGTAGACTTTATGAATTTCAATAAGGCATGCCCAAAAGATCCATCCCCTCTTCCAAGCATAGACGCACTGATTGATGCCACATTAGGGCATGAACTCCTAACCTTCATGGATGCATTCTCCGGGTATAACCAAATCCAAATGTTCCCACCTGAGACCGTAAAGAAGTCTTTCATCACAGATCAGGGTCTATAATGTTATTGAGTCATGCCTGTTGGCCTGAAAAATGCTAGCACTAATTATCAATGTTTGGTAAATAAGGTCTCCAAAAGTTAGATCGGCAGGAACATATAGGTGTATGTGGATGATATGTTAGTCAAAACTCTCCGAAAAGAAAACCACGTCGTCGGTCTCCAAGAAGTGTTCGAAAAATTACGCAAGCATAACATGTAATTGAACCCTTCAATGTGCTTTTGGAGTATCTTCTAGTAAATTTTTGTGCTTTCTTGTTAGTCAAAGGGGAATCAAAGCCAATCCCGAGAAGATCCAGGCAATTCACAACATGTCTCCCCAACCACGGTCAAGGAAGTGCAAAAACTCACCGGCCGCTTGGCCGCCACCTGCCGATTCCTCTCTAAGTGTGGAGAGAAATGTTTGTCTTTCTTCAAAGTCCTACGGGGAGAGAAAGATTTCGAGTGGGGGGAAGAACATAAAATCATCTTCGAACAACTCAAAGCATACCTCGCCAATCCTCCGCCCTTAAGCAAGCCCGAGCAAGGTGAAATCCTTTACCTCTACCAAACCACCTCAGACCAAACTCTCAGTGCCGTCCTGGTTACATAAGAAGATAGGATTCAGAAACTAATCTACTATGTGAGCAAGGTACTCCATAACGCAGAACTTTATTACTCTAAGATGGAAAATATGGCCTATGCATTGGTCATAATTGCTTGCAAACTCTGCCCTTATTTCTAAGTGCATTCCGTATGTGTCCTCACATACCAGCCACTCAAGCAAGTGCTCCTCAAACCTGGAAGCTCCGAAAGATTGATGAAGTGGTCCATCAAACTGAGTCAACACGACATTATCTACCATCCAAGAATGGCCATCAAGGCCCGAGCCTTGGCCAAATTCATCGTGGAAACCACTATTCCCAACTCTACAGAGGAAGAAGAACCCCCCCCCCCCCCCCCCCCCCCCCCGCTTTGGAAGGTATATGTAGAGGGGCCTTCTTGCCTTGAAGGAAGCAGAGCTGGGATCATCCTGCTTGGACCTGATAAGTTCACCTTCCAATACTCATTGTGCCTAAACTTCCTTGCCTCCAATAATGAAGCTGAATATGAAGCACTAACCATCGGCCTCCGATTAGCACGTGAAGCAGGTGCATGAAGAATTGAGATGTTCAGTGACTACCAATTAGTCGTCAATTAGGTCCAAGGTGATTATGTAGCTAGAGATGGCTGTTTGGCGAAGTACCTGTCACAAGTGAGGAAACTCATGACAACGTTCAAAGAAGCCAATGTCACTATCATTCCCCGCGAGCAAAACGGGAAAGCAGATGCCCTATCCAAGCTAGCTTTCTCATCTCTCGATGGGTTGACCGAACGGTCCTCATTGAGGTCCTTCTTAAGCAGAGCATCGAGGAGGAAGAGTTGGAGCACATGGTCGTCATATCCCATATGTCCGAACAATGCTGGATAAAACCCCTGATTGATTTCCTCGACTAGGGAATCCTCCTGAAGATCGCAAAGAAGCAAGGAAAATTCGGACAAGGGCTGAAAGGTTCACTCTCGTAGAAGGACTCATGTACAAACGATCATACACTCTAGTTGACGGCAGACCTTACTTGAGATGCCTCAATCTTGAAGAAGAACAATATGACATCAAAGAACAGCATGAAGGAATTGGTAGTTGGCATCAAAGAGCACAGTCCCTCGCATGAAAGATACTCAACCATGGGTATTATTGGCCCATGCTACTCAGCGATGCACAAGAATATGTTCGCCAATGTGACTCTTGTTAGAAGCATTCGGCCATTAAGCGAGGACACCGAGCAATCCTCGATCCTATGTCAACTCCTATCCCCTTTTCCATGTGGGGAATAGACCTGCTTGGATAATTTTCGCAAGCAGCTGACCAAAGAATTTTCCTAGTGGTAGCCATCGACTACTTCACAAAGTGGGTCGAGGGAGAGTCGCTGTCAACTATCACTGAGTAGAAAATCCAACAGTTCTTTTGGAAGAATATCGTCTACAGATTTGGGATTCCCTGCATATTAATCTCAGACAATAGCACGCAGTTCATCGGAAAATGCTTTCGCCAGTTCTGCACAGATTTGGGGATCACTCAACGCTTTCCTCTGTCTCCCATTCCAAAATTAACGGCCAAGTTGAAAATACAAATCAACAAACTCTAGATGGCCTAAAAAAGAGACTAGGAGAAGCTGCAATAGGATTATGGGTTGAAGAATTTCCAAGTGTGTTGTGGTCCTACAGAACCACAAAGCAAACTCCATCAAGAGATTTGCCATTCAACCTCGCCTACAGCTCGAAAGCATTCATCCCCTTGGAAGTTGGATTACCATCTCCCCGTCTTCTTTCCTTCAACGAAGAACAAACTTCCAACAATCATTGAGTCAATCTTGACAACGTTGAAGAGGGCGGGAAAGATCAGCCATACATTTACCAATAAAGGGTCGAGAAGTTCTACAATAAGAAAGTTTGCCCCACTAGTCTGAAAGAGGGGGATCTAGTCTTTCGCAAACTTGATATCTCCGACACGCGAAGGATAGGAAATATCACCCCCAATTGGGAGGTGTCATACAAGATCTCCCAAGTGGTCCGTCCAGGGGCTTACCGACTTGAAGACCTGGGGGAAGAAGATGTTGGTGTATGTCCTAGAGGCCAGTTGTGTATTGACATTACTAGTTTACATTGCATCATGACATTTATTTCATATATCAGGCATTTTATTTATTGTGTTGTTTATTGTGATTATATGAACATAATAAAGTCCTTAAAATAGTAGGTTCATTACTATGGGACATAAAGTGCATGACTTGATTGTGAAATCCTATTGGTTGTAATCAGAACATTATCCTTAAATATCCATAGTCAAGTATTATTGTGAATTAGAACAACAATAATACATAGAGACTAGTATGTGCATAGACTGATGACTATATCTCACGAGTCATGGATATGAGATATCAAGTCTTCACATGGGTACATATTATAGTAATAATGTACTGGACTGACCCACCATGAGAACACTGCATGGATCGTTACGTGAGTGTCATAAGCAGTTCTTACAGTGATCATGGTGTACGTAGTCCTTAGATTTGAAGTCACTACGATTCCCTACATGAGAAGTTATATATTTTACTACAAATCATACAAAGGGATGTGAGTGACTTAGATAGGATTTGTCCCTCCTACATAACAGGAGCAATATCTATGGACCCCTTGATTGAGTGAGACTCAAATGAGTCAATATGAGATATTGAGCTCATTTGTTTTAGTAAGTCTACTCGGATATCAAGAAACCAAAGATTGAACTATACAAGGGTGACAGGCTTTATGCGTTGTGGTCAATTAAGATATATGGACAAAAGGACTAGACTACATGGTAACATTGGTCATGGATAGATTATATCAAATCACTGGCATTCCCGTTACTTGAGTAGCAGTGATGTATTGCTAGATACCGCTCACTGTTTATAATACTAGAATAGGATTTTAGTATTACTGTCAACGTAATAAGAACCTACGGGCTTACAATGGATCGAAATTAGGATTTAAATTTGTGAGATGAATTTAATTGGGAATCCTAGTAATACTTGGATTCCTGACATGGTTGAGTAATTAATTAGATTAAATGAGCCGACTAAAGTTGGAAGGCCCACACACGAATCTGACGGTCAGATTGAGAGCTTAACCGCCTCACAACTCTCTTAGGGTTGTTTTTCTGTACCTATATATATGATATTTTTCCGCTGTGTTTTTAATCTGTGATTTCCATCGAAACCTAACGAAGATACCCGGAATTTGGAATGTTGAGCACCTTATGAAGTACAACGAGGGCATCTAAAGCGTCATCTCTTAGTAGTAGTAGCATATTCTCTTAACTTGTAATAAAGGTTAGTCATTAGAGCAGCCATTTAGTTTTTCTTTCAATAAAGTCCGCTTTCACAATCGGTCACTACATGCAATAAAGGCCAGTCACTAAAGCAACCACTTAGTTTATTTCTCAATTAAATTAGTGATTTATTTTTTAAAAGATTATGTGCAATTCCATGGAAGCAAACAATGAGTTAAACACCAAATGTATACACAAGAATGACACAAAAAACTCATTAAAAGCTCCTTATTAGACGAGTTTGGAGTCCATACCCATGAATGGGATTTACTCTAGTAATTTGCACCAAAGCAAGTTCAAAGTTCAACTCACCATTTGATCTGCTCGCGCAACTAGTTAACACCTCAACGACAGGTTCACAGTCCATACCCATGGCTCGGAGTTACTCTAGCAATTTGTAACGAAGCAAGTTCAGAGTTCAACTCATTATTCGATCTACTTCTGCAACATGTTAAATCCCTAAACTAACAAGTTCGGAATTTATACTCTGGCTAGGAGTTGCTTTAGCAACCTACTACTATGCATGTTTAGAGCTCAACTCACCATTCGATCTGTTTATGAAACTAGTTAAATTTCCTTAAAGCCAGATTAGAGGTCCAAAATCATGGATTGTAGTTACTCCATCAAACTTAAAAAAAAGCAAATTCAGAGTTCAACTCGCCACTCGATGTAACTCTCACAATTCGTTGGAGGACCAATATATCAAATTTGGAAAATAACTCTTCCTCAGAGTTGCTCCTACAACTATCTAAACACCCATACAGCAGGTTCAGAGTCTAACTCTTTCTTAAGAGTTGCTCCTACAACTAGTTGGGTACAAGATGGACAAGTTCTAACTCCATCAAACTCACATCATTCGAACCACATCAACAGTTTATTAACTACAAACAACGGGTTCGATGCCTTATGCTCCATAAAAACTTAGTCAACGGCTCATCAATTTCACACAACAAATTACAAAGCAAGGATCAAGCATACAAATGATTTCTTTATCACACAAACAACAAGTTTCTCAATGGATCATAGAACTATCGCCAACTAGTGCTATTACAAATATGTACAAGTACAAAAAATATGGGTTGCATTACAAGTATTGCACCGCAATGAGTCTGCAAGTAAAAGCACCACTACAAATGCATGTGGAAACAATTAAGCGACATAGTAATCCTAGGATATGATCTACAAACTGTCCTTTTAGCTACGTGAGCGAGGAATGTTATTCCTAAGGGACACAAGCCTCCTCGCGTATTTCTTCATGGGCCCCACCTTCCCATGGCTGCGTACATCTATGGTAGAAAGCGTTGATCCCGTGAACTGTGTGGACCATGACCCAACGCACGTGATCCTCCACGGTCGGAAGCAGAAATCGACAAAGCAGTTACCTCACTCTGAGCATCACCAGCATGACGAGGGGCAACATGTGCAATCGAGCCCATTCCTCGAATAGTCAACCCAGTTCCACCAACCATTGCGCCTTCCGCGCCGACCGTTATGCCCTTTTTCACACCAACAGTTCGTGAAGTGCTAGCCGCTCACGCCCACCAAGCCTCGCTTGGAGACGGTATAGCTCCAAATCATTCTCAACCTCTAAGTATGGCACACTCCCCATCACTGTCTTTTGTCACCTTCGGAGGCAAAGACATACCAGCAAGGTGAACAATGAGTAGGAGGGTTAACTTATAGTCCCTCTCAATAAGAAATGACTTGAGGCAAATGGTCTCCAACCACTTGTCTTCCAACTGATCACACAAAGATTTGAGAGCTAACTCTATTATGCGTAATCATTTACGAAGCTACTCAACTTCGTCACCACAGGGTTTTCTCCCCCATCCCCGCAATCATCTGTCAACAAGACGAAGAGCATAGTCATGAAAGAGACTAACATCTAAGCACCACAGTCAAGAGTCACACCAAAGCACACTGACACAATACATAGGCAATGACAAAGCAAAGAAATAGAGTGTTGTGGTCAGTCTGCAATAAGGCATCTTACAAAGTCCAAATCAGAAGAAACTAAAGAAACAACAAAATGCAAGAGGGTGAATCAAGCATCCACCTGCTTCGATGGAACCAAGGGCAATGAGCTCTTGGCTGCCTCCTTCCCCTTGCTCTTTTTCCTTGAACTACTGCTCACCCCCCCCCCCTTCGGGAGTGTCGCCCTCACCGCCAATCTCCCTGCTTCCACTCTCACCAAGAGCTTCTCTGGGATGAAGTAACATGTGGTAGCCTTTCCCAGTGAAGTCGAGAATAGATTGCCCGTTCATAGGACTTGTCGATCACGCCCTGTAGTTAAGCATTCGCCTCGACCTCCACCTTGGCAACTTCGGCCTTCAACTCCAACGTCTCATCAACACGGGCCTTATCCAACTCAAGTAAGAGGTCGGCCACCCTCTTCTCCTATGCCTCAAGCTTGAGGTGAGTCTCCCCCTCCCTCTTCATCGATGCCTCCAACTCAAGGCATGCCTCGCCTTCCTTCTTCTTCAATGTCTACACCTCCGTCTTTAACTCCTTGAAGGCCTTCTTCTTGTCCCGCTCAACACGCGAGACCTACAACCTCATGTTCTTCTCCTCGGCTGTGTGAAAATTGACCAAATGGCCAAAATGACACGCCATCTGAAATAAGAAGTAAATGGTCAAGACACCATAATTCAAACAAGAGAAACATAAACCAAATTTCAAAAAACACCAGAACATACCATAATCTGTGCACCTGCGATCTCCAGGACCGATCTATCCGGGGGGCTTTATCTTCAACCCTACCTGATCAGCAGGAGTGGGGAGGTGATGGATCCCATCAAGGCAAGTGGCTGAGTTGCCGTGAAAACTCTCCTGCCGCTTCACGTTTCAGTTGTGAATGTGAACCATCTCCCTCTCATCGCTGAGAATCGCTGATACCTGGGTGATCAGAGGGATAGGTGCGGGATTCACCACGATCACCACCAAGGAAGAACCCTTCACAGCAGCATCAGGCGGTGCACCGAAAGCCGACTCATTAAGAACAGTAGGGGTGGGGGCAAACGGGCCTGAGAAGGAGGGCGGCTCGGCCACCTCTTTCACTTCTTAGGCTCTTCGGTCCTCTTGTTATGAAGTGCCTCCATATCCGCCAGCAAATCTTTGAAATCCATACTTGCTTTTCCTACAATGTTAAACACAAAGAGATGACAACTAGTGATACAAAACAAAAACAATATGAAATAGTGAAGATATATATCAAAAAACATAATATGGAAGAAGGCCAAAGCAGTTGTAACCCCATTCCCATTAAAAAGTATTTTCTGAATATTTTCTGTATTTCGATATTATAAATTCATTATTTGTTAAAATCGTTTTTGGATTTTATATTAAAGTGTTTTTCTAATTTAAATTTATTCGTTTCGAATAACGATGTGTTTTGATCTTATTTTCTAGATCTTATTGATCAACTATTTGTATTTAAGTCTAAATTATATATACATATTTTGGGTCATTTTAATAAATTGCTAAACCCGAATACTATTTTATTGTATAATTTATTACTATTATGATTATGATTATTAATTGTAATTTCATGATTATCTATTTAAAATTCATATATTGGATTATTTTATTATTATATTGGATCTAATTTTCTTTGCGAATTTTCAAATTATTTTCAAGCCTAGTTTATATTCTATTCATTTGTATTGTTTATTTATTTATTAGGATTCAAATTTTTGTTCGCGGAATTCTTCGTTTTTCGTGATTGGACTATTTTGTAGATTCTATTTTCTTTCATCTAATTGTGGGTATTTTTATTTGAACCCTATTGATTTTGATCTATCTTTTATTGAACCCTAAAACCCAATTTCATTTGTTCTTGACCCAAATCCACTTTTATTGGACCCTAAACCATTAACCCAATACCCAAATTGTACCCTATAAATACAACTCTAATGCAAACCCTAATTTGGCACATAAATCGAAACCCTAGCCTAGCCGCCTACTCTCTCTCCTTCCATTCTCTCTCTCTCCTGACTTTTTCCTGCCCAAACCAAAATCCCCTGAACCCTCTTCTCCGATCATCTTCTCCGGCGACCCCCGTCGCCATCCACCCCTCCCGGCGTGCCACTCCCCCGCATTGCAAACCCCCCGTTCTCCTCTTGTCGACTCCACCTTACCCCACTCTGATTTCCGTCGACAACAACAGACCCCAAATCCCGATCACCTCTTCCTCCTCACCGTCGACCACCAGTCGATGTGCCGCCGTCGTGCAAGCCCAGCGCCGCCAGCACTACCCCCCCATCTCCCCTCTCCTCCTACTCCACTCTCGTCGACAACAACCAGACCCAACCCCCCTTTGGTTGCTCCTGTTCCCACTCGACCTCAGACCTCACCGTCGACTGTACCTGTCGACGCCCTCGCCGTCGACGCCGCTCCACTGGCCGCCAGCGATGCCGCCGCCCTCTGGCTGTCGTGGCCTGGCCGCTGGTTACTGCTATCTTTTTGATTTTGTTGCTAAGCTCTCTTGTTGTGTTTGCTGTTATTGCTTTTGGGGATCTTTATTGCACGTGTATTGTGCGTGTTAAATTGCTAGTTCGTGAGTTCGTTGCTTCGAGATTCTCATCCCGTTATTCTTGGTATTCAAACTCACCGTTTATAAGGCAAGTAACTTGTATTAAATTTCTTTGCATATACAAGTACAAAATACTGCTTGTAGTGTAGTTGGGTTCTAGAGACAATTTGTGTGTGAATCCCTTTGTTAATATTGTCTCTATAGTGATGATTGTCCGTAGTTGCCTCACGACATATATGATATGAATTAACCTAGGGTTGACCACTTTTGATGTATATGTTCATGCTATCTTGAGATATTGTGTTGGATGTGTTATTCGTATTATACTTGTCGAATACTTGTAAAATACCCTATACCATGTTGATTGGACATCTAGTACACCATATTCCATGTTATCATCCAATGGTTTCCCTATTGTTATTATCGTTCATCTCATGTTTCTAGATTGCATATTGTATTGTTGCATTAATGAAATAATTAATAAGCCGGGGTTTAAGGGATTGACTAGAGTAGTTGATGATATGGGGACTGTACTCGGATGATGGCCCATGTTATTGTTATCGTCATTATGTAAGAAATTACACATGGCCCGTGTTATTATTGTTATCGTCATCGTATAAGAAATTACACATGGCCCGTGTTATATTGTTATCATCATCATACCCAGTAATGAACTATAGAGTCTACCACTATAGTCTAAACGAAATTGATTGCATGCATTGAACCTGTGGTACGGAACACATGGGACACAGTAGTACATGCATTAGTTAGGATTAAAATGAATAATAGACTTAAGGATTAACACAACATCGACATTGCATATTGTTCATCATTGTTCCTATTGATATCGAATATTACATGATACTTGTTCACTCGACACTTATTATATGCTACTTACACTTGTTTATCTTGCCATGCTAGTTGTTATATTTTGTTATCATGCCTATTCCATGCAATTTGTTTATTCTTCCCATGTACTTATATCCTGCACTACAAGCGGCCCGCAACTTGCATTGACGGGCGTTTTGTTTTCTTTTCCTCTTTCTGCAATTTATTAAATTGCAGATTTTGGAGAACAGTTACCTGCTGGAGTCAGAGAACAAACAGTTTGAAGACTACTGCTTTCTAATTGCTTATTGCTTTAATAAACTTAATGTATTGAGACTTATTATTATTTGGATTGGATTTATTATTGTATTGGACTTATGTCCCGAATATTGTCATTTGTTTCCAGATGTTGGATTATTATTGTACTTTGATATTTTATATTGCTTCAATTCAAGTATTATTGTACATGAGATTGTTATTATTGCTTGTGCAATTGTTCTGTACTGATTATATTGTTGAGTTAATCGGATAAATAGCTTATGGATGACGTTAGTCATTCGCTGGGCCAATGTCATGTGCTCGTATTCTATATTTTTGGGAAGCGGGGCGTGACAGCAGTAAACCGTACTGGGAACAGCCGGGCTAAGACCACCTTCAAAGAGTACTTTGTCGATGTTATCTCGCCATGCCAACACCTTCAACGCGAGAAGAGCATCACTAACACTCTTCTCCGTTATGGGCTCTACCCTCAACGCCGATGGAACCGTTCTCCTCCATGTCATAGGAATCCCTTCGAACAACCAGAAACTTATCCTTCTAACACCTAACCGAGCTGGGAACATCGATTACCCCCCTGATTGTTATAAGGGCTAAGGTACCTACGTCCCTCCATTTTGCTCTGCTGAAAGATCCTGAAGTGCCAAATAAACATGGTGAGACGCGGTTTAGTCCCAAGCCGACTAACATTGTAGGACGACACCACATGCCTCCATGCATTTGGCATAAGCTACATCGGTTTCAGCCTATACCAATTGAGCACCTTTCTGACAAAGGGGTGAAGAAGCTAGCGAAGCCCCGCGTAAAAGGCATCACAAGGGACGAAGCAGTACTCCTCCGACATCGTGTGGCATGCCCTAACTCCAGGACCCGATAAGAGTAACATGTACTCGGAAGGAATCCCGAAGGCCGCCTTAATCACTGCGAGATCTTCCGGTGTAAGAATAGTGGTGACATAGTCCGCCTCAGTGGTGTGGACTGGGTCTGGTTTAGCATACTCCACGTCGTTCCTAAGGAAATCTCGATCAACTACATGATATCCCTAATCAACTCGGGAACTAGAAACAACGATGTCTTAAGTCCACATCCCCTATCACTCTTAGGCTCAACGACCGTCTCCACAATAGTGGAAATACTGACTACATCCTTCCCCTTCCCTCCTCTAGTGAAACACCTAGACTCAATATCACCGTCAACCTCTAAACTAACCGCGGCGAAAGATGAACTGGTCAACGAAATGATAGACATAATGGACAATGATCGTGAGGGAGTTACCAAATCGAAGTAACAAGAACACTGAGTCTACAACAACCACTAGCACCACCGTCGAACATCAGGCAAACCACTAGCATCGGCCGGTAAACCACCACAGTTTCTAGAGAGAGAAGCTCTAAAAAATTTCTCGAGAGTGAAAGTGAAGGAGGTAAGTGAGAAAGATGGTGGTGGAATTGGGTCTGATTCATAGAGCCCGCATGACCAAACTACCACGTGGTGATATCTGAGCCATCCACAAGATCTGATGGTCCCAAATCAACAAGAGCAATATCCCAACAATGAAACGGTTGATCAATAAAAGAAGCGAAAGACTCAACACTTGATGGATAAAAGAACGATTCGATGGAATAGACCAATCAACAAACATTTGGTGGGCAAAAATTCGAAGTATCTCCAACCAGCTAGCTTGAGTTCAATGAGGTAAACAAATCAACAAACACTTGGTGGGCACATAATTCAACATCAACAAAGAGAAACCCAATACAAACCAAGATCCTAGTTGATCAAGTCTAGCACTATACAACCCAAGCTCCACCAATGCAAACTCTACAAAAACCCTATGTTCTCAAAAAATCTCGTCAAAAACCTCACTCTCGATTAAAACCAGGCTCAACATCGACTTAAAGCTTCGAGAAGAGTGATCAAATCCGAAAGCTAGCATACCTAAATAAAGGTGGACACCTCCGGCTATGGAGAAGAACTTTGAAGAAGACGATCGAGCTATAACCCAAAACTCGAAGTCACCCGAACTCCAATATCAAAAGGCTCCAACTTCAAAACTCGAAAGCTCCAAACTTTTTCAAATCGAGGATAGCCGAGTTGCAGTCAGGATAAAATCCGACCTTCGAACCTGAAACCCAAAGTCCAAAACCCAAGAAGTAGTAAACTTCGGGTTGGATTCCAATACCCGAACTCCAAAAAACCTGAAAGTCCACAAACCAACATCAAAACTAGAGCTCCAAAACCCAAGCTTCGAAGACCACTGAGTTCATAACTCGATGTCAAGCTCGACTTCAAAGATTCGCCAACCTCGTAGCCCAACCACAGTAGCTCCACCCAGCTCGTAGACCACCAGAACAACACTTGCCGAGCTTGAGCTTGCCCATAAAATCCTTCGTCGGGCTCCTTCGCCGAGCTCCCTCCTTTGCTAAGCTCCCTCCTTCGCCGAACTCCTTCGTCGAACTCCTCGCTCGAGGTTGGCAAGAATGTAGCATGCGCAAACCAAGATTAATAATGAGCAAGCTCGACTAAAACAAGCACGCCGAGCTCATCCAATGCCTAGGTCGCCGAAGCACAAGAAATTGAAAGAAGAAGATGAAGAGGAGCTCGGTGAAATGGTCGACCGAGCAAAGGGGGTCTCACAATCAACAACACCGGTTGGATCCCTCATATACTCAAGCCCGAGATTGATAGATGTTGGAGATCGTGCCACATCACCCGCCTCATCTCTACTGGTCCGCTTCAAATCCATGCCGCCCGATTATTCAAATGAGCGAGCTGGCATGAGATCGACGCAACAAATCAAGCCATGTCACCCCTCATCACTGTGGCACCATCACAACCACTCGATTCACTCAGCGGGCGAACCAAGTTGTGATCAATGTGATAGATTGCTCTAAAAATCATGCTGGGTCAGATAAATCAATAAGAAATCCCTAAAATTAAATTAAAATTCAAAATTTTAATTAAAAATTCCAAAAATTATTTTTTAAATTTGGAAAACTAATTAAAATTTTCTAAAAAATAATTAAAATTTGGAATAATTAATTAAAAATTTTGAAAAAGAAATTTTTTAATTGGGGAGAATGTATTTAAAATTCGAAAAATTATGGAAAATTCCAGAAAAAATCGTAAAAAGTATAGAAAAATATTTGCCGCCTTCAGAAACTTCCGATCAGTCCCAAGTATTTCCAACCGTCCCTGAAAGCTAAGATTTTACTCCAAAACTCTGAAAGAAGGCGAACTACTTCCTGAAAGCCAAGAAAATTGCCTTCCGGGAGTGGGGGGCTTATGATAAGTGTAAAAATAGTAGCAAATCAGGGATGTACGATTCCAGCACAGATCCTAAAACTTCGACCAGCAGATTATCCATCACTATTTAACAAGTCCGGGCCTTCTTTAGGCTCATCTACAAAATATAAGCCGCTTTCAAGCTCATTAAAAGTAACTAGGCCCACAATGAGAGATACCCAACCCATGAGGGCTGTAAGTCAAATCTCTTATCCCTAGACAAGAGAGTGTTATCTCTTAAGGGAGAGAATCAACAGGAAATAAGGGATTCATATCAATATAATGGATTCATATCAATCTTCTAAACTAATTCTCAGTCCTATAAGTACTCTCCACCCTCCTTAGTCAGAAGGTAATCAGTAATTTCTCTCTCAAACTCTCTTTATCTCTCTGGTTCTGACTTGAGCGTCGGAGGGTCTGTCGTCGGGGCCATTCCTGGTATTTCAAGCTTTTTGCAGGTCCATCGACCACATCAACAACCGTCGAATTCAGATCCCGGTGTTTAATCAACGATCCAGATCCACCCTCGGTAGCTGTAACTACTTTTTGCAGCGACGATCAAAAGTTAGATCTTTAGTAGTTTTCTTTAAATATAATTCACTATTTGTTTTCTCCCATACAAAAATGTGCAGCAACAACAGGAATTGACAAACAATAATAAGCCTCAAAATCAATTACACCATCTCAATTACACAACATTTCCCCATAAAAAATACAATTTTAAAAAACAATCCCCAGAAAATCACACCACCAACAACAGATCAAACAGCCCCACAAAACCCACTAGCCACCAATATCCCCACTACACCGGACCCAAATCCGGACCTGGATCCGGACCCAGACCCAAGTCCCATTGGTATGGGGTCCTAATGCATTGGAAAATGAAGAAGATGGCAAACCCACCGGTGCATGTGAACCCGAACCCGAACCCGAACCCGAACCCGAAGGCGGGAAGAAATTCCCATCTTCCGATGCCACCTGGATCCCAATCTTTTGATGCTTGTCACAATGCCCCTTCTCTCCACTAATGAAGAAAAAGTTGCCAGGTATCGTAATATTGAACAACAAGTTTCCATCCTCAAACTTTGTTAGAGCATATGTAGTTGTTGTCTATTTACCAAAAATTTGGGTTTGGGATGAACAGTGGTCTACAATATTTGGCACAAGAAATAAAATTTTGCAAAATATAGCAAACGAAAGATGATCTTTCGTCCGTTCTACGCGACGAATGATCATCTTTCGTCCATTTATTATTATTTTTTTTATATTGGATGGCGAACTATTTCTTGACCTTTTTTTTAAAAATGATCAGACGGGAAATCATTTCCCATCCGATCGATTTAAAAAAAAATCGATTGGGACAATAAATGATTACCCGTCCCAAAAATTTAAGCCCCAAAAAATAATCTGTCGTTCCTCTCTTTAAATTTTTTTAAAATTCTTTATTGAATTAGATATATACCCTTCTTCTCAAACGTTCACATTTCCCACTTCAACGAATATTTTATTTAAAAGATGCACAACGGCTATGAAAAAATTGACTAGCTATAAAATTCATCCTCACCATGTGTGGTTTTTTATTTCCAGACAAAATTTTAATCAATCTACATTGAATTCTCCCCCAATATTATTTTTGGCATCTTTCTCTACCTCTTTATTTCGGTGTTTGTTAATCGATTTCATAGCAAATTGTCCTAATAGAGGTCGGGCATACTACGGTATTGAAGATGTTATTTTGGCTCAAAGCTGGGTTGCTATCACCCAAGATCCGTTGATCGGTAGCGATCAAACAAGGACACAAATTTAGGATCGCATTTATGAGTCTCTTAGGCACTACATCCGATAGAACATCCGGCTCCCTTTCCAGTCGCCTCAGCTATTTCAAAAGAAGTTACTTTGTATAGTGCGAAGTTGAGCAGTGTTACAAATAGAGCAGCAAGCGGTACTACAGAGGCGGATAAGACGTGTTTTGTTTTTAATGTAGTGCATTAAGAATTTATTGTTTTCAAGAATGTCATTACTTAATCTAGATTTATTAATTGTGATAGGTACGTAATGCTCGAATGGAATACATGCAAATTGTTGGAAAGCCCTTCAAATTCAAAGAGTTTTACGAAATTCTTAAAGATCAACGAAAATTTTCCTTGCGTACAACTCGTGTGTTTGAACCAGTCCCGAGTTCTCAATTCGGGAAGGTGGTAGTACAATACGTTCGCCCACATCCGTCGAGTGGGATTCTGATATACCAGTTGAGGTCGATGCACCTATACTACTCTCTCGAACACTTGGCCGAAAAGAGGAGAAGAGAAAAGAAAAGTGGACCACCGAATCATCCGATTTTGCTGTAATGGTTGAAGAGACAAAATTTTTTAACTCTTTTTACAAAGAGACACGGGAAAGGAGGCTGGCGATGAAACTAAAAGACTACGAATTGAAAGAAAGAATGGAAGAAGATCGCATGAGTATGGATCTGACTAGCTTACCTGAAGGTCAACGTTATTATTTCATGTGTCGACAAAATAAAATATTGCAAAAAAGAGGCTACCATCCGGGATAAAGTAGTGTTTGATTATCAGTTATTATATGTTGCCGTATCTTCACGTTCATATTGATTTGCTTCAAAATGAAAAAAAATGTATTAGTCTTCTATTTCAGGATTATTATATCTTCGATTCTATTATGTTGTAATATGGAGAAGAACAAAACATTGGAACGGTTGACTTTTTAATTGAAATCACCAAAAAGTTGATTGACTGAAACAAAAATCACATACAATAATGTAATGAGATACACATATCATGAACACTAACAATTTTTTGCTAAACCTCATCATTTACATATTCATTCCCGATATGTTTGACCAAATCATTTCAAAGTACATGATGCCTCTGTTTGTCATGTAGTTGTACAGTACGTGCCGTTCGAGCTGAACGCTTAGCTGGTCCAGACCTATTAGGTACTATGAAAGTTGGGTTAGCATGTTGGTCGTATTCATACTCACAAATTCCTTCTTCCTTTTCATCTTCAACAGTCATAATGTGTAATATGATACACGTTTTCATAATATACGTGAGACTATCACCATCCCAAAGTCTCGCTGGATCTCTAACAATAGCAAATCGTGCATGTAATACCCCGAAAGTCGTTCAACATCCTTTCGTGCTGCTTCTTGCATTTGGGAAAATTTCTTCTTTTTCGGTGTGTCTGGGGCAGAGTAAGTCTTCACTGTATTAGCCAAAGGGGGTATATACCAGCAAAATAGTACCCCATGTTGTAGACACAATTGTTAATCAAAAATTCAGCTGGTGGTGCACAACCATCGAGAATGTTGTCAAATAGCAGAGAACGATTAAGCACGTTTAGATCATTATTGCTTCCAGGCATGCCAAAGAACGAATGTCAAAACCGATGGTCGTAAGAGGCCACTACTTCGAGAATGATTGTAGGTTCATAAACGTGACCAGTGTATTGACCATGTCAGATAGCTGGACAATTTTTTCATGCCCAATGCATGTAATCAACACTACCTAACATCTGGGAAAATCACTCGATGAATTTTCTTCCAATAACCTTTGCACATCATCAGTCGTTCGATGTCTCATATATTGTGTGCCAAATATGTTAACAATTGCCACACAAAATCAACGTAGTATTTTTAGAACCATACATTCACTAATACGCACGTACTCGTCAACTAAATCTACAGAAGTTCCATACACCAAACCGTATTGCTGTTGTGATTTTTTGATGCGGGGATAACCCAAAAACTTTCGTTGCATCTTGTCGCTGAAAAAATACTAATCATAACTGACAGTAGCTTCGAGTATCCGATTAAATAAATCCCGGCGCATACGAAAAAGACTTCGAAATAGAGTATCGCCAAAAATTGGATTATCAGCAAAATAATCTCTTCGAAGACGTAGATTACCAACTTCTCTTTCATGTCAAATATAATGGCGATGGTGTGTATGTTGATTTTGTTGAACGGCCATCGAAAATATCTGCATACGGCTATCAATAATCCTTACAAGACTATCGGCTTCTTCATTTGATGAAGTAGAGTTAGAAGAAGAGTTGTTAGCAGCAATTGGAGAGGAGTTGTTTTGGTTGTAGTTTTAATGTCTGCAGAATGCATATAAATAACCAAAAAAGAAGAGACGAATGGGGGAATCGATTGATATTCACATTCGAATAACAAAAGGAAAGAGACAAATACATAAATAGTGCTAAAGTATGACGTGACATGAAATTTTGGAAAGTGTTTGACCTATTGGCATACGGCTAGGTTCAAATTCTCAAATGATATTGAGAATTACAAAAAACTCCTCAAATTTTAATGAATATTACATGCATTATTCATGTTTACATTACTTCATATAAATACACATTATCTAATCATCATACTCAGGTTGTGTAGATGATACAAAATCAGGTGTTGGATTAGATGTCTCGCCACTGCTGTATTCAATATTCCTATGCAATCCCGATCAACCCGACTGAGATGGGCAATCGCCTGACACTGATCGCCTAAGAGAGATAACTTGAGTCGGAATCGAGGAACTCAATAGTGTTTCTGTAATATCCCGATCAGATATTATATTTGTATAATTATTATTTTTAAAATTAAAATATTTTTATGAAAATGATATAGTTTTATTAATAAAAAGTTATCTGTATGTATATACTAATAAGTATATATATGTATTGTATCAGTTTTGTACACTTGTACAAAATCCTGTAAAATGCGTTTTTGAGAAAATGTCTGCAATATCCCGGGCTGATATTAAAAATTATTATTTAATTATTATTTTATTTTTTATTTTCTGAACTGAAATATTTTTGGTGGATATTACCCGGTTTTACTAATAGACATTATCTGTATATATATCAGTCTGTATACGTCTGTATTGTATCAAATTGGTATTGTAATCTTCGAGCCGGTAATAAAATTATTTTTATTATTATTTCTGAATTAAAATATTTTTGGTAGAGATTATTCATTTTAACTTATTAAAATTATCTGTGTAGACAAACATATGTACGTATATGTACTGTATCAATTTCGTACGTTTGTACGAAATGATGTAGTATGTGATTTTTTGAAAATGTCTCTTATTCTTGATCAATCATGATCAAATGGAGTGTAGGAATTAGATTGGGTGTTGATTGCAAATTTATTGGATTTGATTGCAACTTAAATTTGCAAATAGATCTCAAATTGTGTGAGCCACAAGAGAGAGAGAGACAAGTGGCTCTCTCTCTACCACATCTCTCTTTCTCTCCCTCTTCTACATAATGGCCGGCCACACACAAGAGGGCAAAATCCCTCTTTCATTTTGTCTCTCCATCTCTTCGCACTCTCTCTCTCTCTCTTTCTCTCTTATATTTCTTTTAATTGTTTTAAACTTAGAAAAAAATTGAGAAGAAAGAAAAGAAATAGAGAATCAAAAGATGGGTTAGGGTTTCATGGGTTTCTTTCATTTGTGGTGTTCTTGAAGAGGAGCTAGAACAAGGACCAAGGAGGAGAAGGATCAAGCAAGTCATTCCAACCGATTTTGGGTGGGGGTTTCTCAATTTTTTTTTATTGTTATTATTATGGGAAAAGGGGGTATGAGCAACTTGCTCATTTAGTAAATAAGCAATTGATGATGTGGCATGCATGTGATTGGAAAATCCTTAAAAGGATTAGTTGTCCAATGTATCACATGCATGCCACATAATCACTTGCTCATTTACTAAATGAGCAAGTTGCTCATATCCCTTTTACCCTATTATTATTGTTATTTACTTATTATGTAAGAACTTGGACCAAATCATGTGCATATGGATGTCTATGGAATAGAATAAAAAGGGCATACAAGATTGAAGGGTAGAACACAAAATAGAACACTAAGAATCAACCCTAAACTACTATGTAGTAGGAATTAATTACTTGTTTTAAAGTTGGAATTGTTACTCCAAATTAATTTGTGAGCTTCTTGTATGTGTTATTAGCATGCTATAATTTTTATAGATTTTGCTGAGTTGGTTTGATGGGTGAAACAAACCGTTTCCTCAAAACAGCGAAAGTTTAGCAAAGAATAGCAACTTGCTGTTTTTGGGTTAACTTTTGTGGTGTGTTCGACGGACCAAATTTAGAGTTCCTTACGGAATTTGGAAAAGTGATCAACTAGAGAGTTGTAGTAGATGTTCTCCCATTTCCAAAATGGCCTATTTGGTTATATTTCGATAAGTATTGCAAAAGTTGTGAGCTTTACAAATCTCAGCAGCCAGCTTTTTGGCTAAAGCTCGCTGTTTGGATTTGTAACGCCCCGATTTCCACGTAACTGGAAAACCATGACATAAACCAGAATCTTTTCTTCAATTAGCCACAATACATAGAAAAATAAGAAAATTTAAAACTTTTTATTCAACACAAATGTATTACAAATCCGAATGTTACAAAATTGCAATACATTACAACAGTGTTACAATAATACCTTTATAATCCCAAGTGTTACCACTTTCAACATATTACATCAGAGTATAAATGAATAAAGAACAACACTTGGTATTTCGCTTGGATGCTTTCCAACAAATAAATAGATTACAAAACTGTTACAATGGAACAATAATAACAACATATAATGCAGCGGAAATGGAAACGACTCTTGCTTTTCTCGCCTTGAGTCCTCCTGGATCTTGTACCTGTACTTCTGCAATCCAGTACCTATTGAAATGGGGGCGTCAGTATTCACTGACGCTTTAAGGCTGATAACTAGCAGCAATTCTCCACTTAAGCAAACAGATTAATGAAAAGGGAAACGTGTATATATAATTGATGTGTCAGTGTATGCTATGCCTTAGACTTTAATACAAGATTGACAACGCCAAGATGTTCTTATTCTAATGCAAGCAAGTCTCCGGAACAGTATGCATCCCATACTACATACGCACCATCTCAAGCCGTTTCTTCATATATAGGGATTCGAACCCTCGTTAGAATTCTACATTGTACACAATCCTGTTCCTGACAATACCCCGTGACTGTGAGGTTGCATGTGGGTCAAGTCCCACCAATGCAGTACGATTATGGTGTCTCTGTTTGCCACTACTACCCGGCATGCCGGACCTCACACAAAAACAAGGTTGCAGGTACGGTCTAGTTCCGTTACTGCAGTCACATAGTGGTGTCCATGTTTGCCACTATTGCCCAGTGTATCGGGCCTCATTCAAAAATCCAAAGAACATAGGGTCTCGCAAGCGCAAGGTAGCGCGAAGCCTACCCTGTGGCACCCTCGGGGTCCCGCAAGCGCAGGACTGCACATTGCATCCTGTGGCACCCCAAGCCTCTATATTTCAGGAATTAACAATCAAGATACACAACCCGTGCTCCCAACTCGTGAGAAGACACCATACGTATCCCTTTGACGGGAAGGTATAACCCAATAACACCGCCTAGTGTCAGCCTATAGGACAGGTCGGATCATAAGGAATCACCCTTAACACCAACACTTTCCCTTAGGCAAAAATGTTAATAAGTAAAGTTTAAGTAGTAATAGCCATAAGTTACTACCCTAACGATGTCACTAAACCCAAACACTCTTACGGGGTTTTCAATAACTTCCTTATGATTATCCCGATCCAACTCATGGCCTATCTATCCAAGACACCGATGACGGAAATCTCTCTCACTCATCATTACCCCTAACTCGGATCTCATCAACATTCTCGGCCCACGATCAACCCACACCAATTAAGATCCGTCGGTGCTCGAGGTGTGATTTATCCACAGTTTCTAAGGTGGTAAGATGCGATTCTTGATGGTCGATGGCCCCTGGGCTAGCTTTTATCTAGCTAATAATACTAGTGACTTTTCCAACCATTATTTACCATATATTGAAGATGAAGCATGTGCACATCATATGGTCCAATTTCAATTAGAAACGCATACAACTGGAACTCATGGGTTCTTTTCCCAAATTGAACTAGGACATTATGCGACTAAGTTCATAGGTTCTTTCTCAAAGTTGTGCTAGAATCACCTAGAACCTAATTGCATGGGTTCCTTGCCAATTCGAGCTAGAACTATCATGGAGCTAGTTTCATGGGTTTCTTCTTAAAAATCGAACTAGAACAACTTGCGGAGCATGGGTTCATTTCAATTGGGTTATCATGCAAGCTCAACTCATGGGTTCCTTTTAGAATTTAACCGAAACCACTACAATCATATAACTCAAACATGCATGGATTCCTTTGAATCTAAAACAACTACACATCTCAACATGGGTTCTTTACTAGAACCACTACAATAACATAAGCATGATGGGTTTCTTACTACAACAATCTACAACAACTCAAGCATGGTATCTTTCTATAATGAACCTACAACAACTCAAGCATGGTATCTTTCTAAAATCAACTCAAGCATGGTATCCTTCTAAATCAACTCGAGCATGGGTTTCTCACTATAATCAACCTACAACTCAAGCATGGTATATCTACTATAATCAACTAAAACATGAGTTTCTCACTATACTCAACCTACAACAAATCAAGCATGGTATCTTTCTAAAATCAACTCAAGCATGGTATCTTTCTAAAATCAACTCGAGCATGGGTTTCTCACTATAATCAACCTACAACTCAAGCATGGTATACTTACTATAATCAACTTAAGCATGGTATCTTTACTACATCTCAAGCATGATGGGTTTCTTTTCTATAATCAACCTACAACAACTCAAGCATGGTATACCTACTATAATCAACCTACAACAACTCAAGTATGGTATACCTACTATAATCAACTCAAGCATGGGTTTCTCACTATAATCAACCTACAACAAGTCAAGCATGGTATATCTACTATAATCAACTCAAACATGAGTTTCTCACTATAATCAACCTACAATAACTCAAGCATGGTATCTTTCTAAAATCAACTCAAGCATGGATTTCTCACTATAATCAACCTACAACAACTCAAGCATGGTATATCTACTATAATCAACTCAAACATGAGTTTCTCACTATAATCAACCTACAACAACTCAAGCATGGTATATCTACTATAATCAACTCAAACATGAGTTTCTCACTATAATCAACCTACAACAACTCAAGCATGGTATCTCTAGCAACCTAGAATAGTTTAGGACATGGTACTACGACATTCATCTCAAGCATGGTAGTAAACTTATAAAGCTACTAAGGACTTTATCTAGCTATTACAAAAACTACTTTTTTTGTAAATTACAAGTCCTACTTAACTATTACAAGAATCTATCTTTATTGGATTTACAAGTCCTATATAATACAAAGACTACATTTATTAGTCTACAAATTAGTACATACTACAACCCATTTTTTTCTTCAATCCTACAAGTTCCTACATACAATAAAAGTGACCTTTTATGAACAAGGGTTAGTAAAAATGATTTCTTAACAAAGTAGAGAGCAACATACAACAAAAACTTATCCTTTAAAAAGCTAGATGAGATCTACAACCCTAAAATGGGTAAGTAAACATTCTTACTACACTAATATTTATATGCGCATAGCTATAGTCCAAGTGGTCATTTGTGTTAACAAAATAACCATAATAACAACAATAGTCATAACAAGGTTAAAGAAACAACCTTTATGTGTTCTAATTAAGTTCCACCACCTATCTTTTTCATGGAATCCTTTTGATCCCTACAACCACTTTATGCTTAATAATTAGTCCAAGTCTTTTTTTGAACACACATACAACAAAAGTGGACGAGAATCCACACAAATAAAAAGAGAAAACTTCATCTTAATTTTCCACCGTTCTTATGCACAAATCTTAGTCCAATTAGTCCAAAGTAATCATCACAACAATACTAACCATACAAGGTCTCAAAAACCAACCTTTATGTGATTTTGTTGAGTCCTTTCAATCCATCTTTTTCATGGGATCATTTTGATCCCTACAAATATGCTTATGCTTAGAAAATAGTCCAAGTTATTTAGGAACATAAATACACAACAACACATCATAAAGATGGGTTCTTTTTAACCTACAACCACTTATATGCTTAGAAAAATAGTCCAAGTTATTTAGAACATACACCTACAACATCCACCATAAAAAAAATGTGTTCTTTTTATCCTACAACAACCAACCATCAAAGATGGGTTCTTTACTCACATAGAACTAAAAATAACCCTAAAGATGGGTTCTTTTCTACATACAAAAATAATTAAGAGAACAAGCAATTTAAACTAGAAGTAGAGAATCCCCACCTTTATTCTTTGTAGAAAGAACTAGCTAGCAAAACCTTCTCCTTCCTCCAAGCTTCTACTACAAAAACCTCCAATGAAGAACACACCTATGGAAAACCCTCAAATGAAGAACACTTAGGGTTTTCTCTCTCTTTCTTTTCTTCTCTCTTTTTTTTTCTTGTAAAATGAGGAAAAGGTGAAAGGGAGGGGTATTTATAGGTCAAAACGAGGGTGGAAAGTGCAAAATACCCAACAAAAATGCACAAAACCCCTTGGGGATCATTTGGGCCAGCCAAATAGGGTGAGGTGGAGGGATGAGGTGGAGAAGAGGGTTCTAGTAGAAAATACACCTATTAACTCTTATGTAACCCTAATTAATCTTAACCCTAGGTTTAAGCCTCCAAATAAATCCTAACCCTCCAAATTTGATTAATCATGACAAAAATAAGATATTTTTGTCCAAAACACATACTACATGATTTGTACAAACGTACGAAATCGGTACAATACGCATACGTATGTATATATCCATATACCGATAATTTCCGTTTGTAAAACCGCACAATCCGTACAAAAATAATTTAATTATGAAAATAATAATAAAATAAATTTTATTATCATTCCGGAAGATTCCAGTACCAATTTGATACAATACAGATAAAAAAGTGTTCAACTAGAGAGTTGTAATAGAGTCTCTCACCTTTACAAAATTTCCTATTTGGTTAGATTCCGAAAGCAGATCAAAAGTTAGAACCCTTACAAAATTACAGCAGCTGGCATTTTGGCTAAAAGCTCACTATTCGAATTGTTCGAAGTTTTTGTACCTTTTAATGACTGAATTTGGGAAAGTGTTCAACTAGAGAGTTGTATTAGAGATTCTCACCTTTCCAAAATGCCCTATTTGGTTAAATTCTGATAAGCAGAGTAGGAGTTATGGCTTTTACAAATCACACCAGCCAGCTCTTGGGCTGAAAGCTCGCTGTTTAGACCGTTTAATGTTTTTGTACCTCTTACTTACTGAATTTGGAAAAGTGGTCAACTAAGGAGTTGTAGTAGATTCTCTCGCCTTTCCAAAATGCCTATTTGGTTAGATTCCGATAAGCGGAGCAAAAGTTATGACCCTTACAAAATTACAGCAGCTGGCCTTTTGGCTGAAAGCTCGCTGTTCGGATTGTTCGAAGTTTTTGTACCTTTTAATGACTGAATTTGGGAAACTATTCAACTAGAGAGTTTTAGTAGAGATTCTAACCTTTACAAAATTCCCTATTTTGTTAGATTCCGATAAGCGGAGTAGGAGTTATGGCTGTTACAAACCACAGCAGCCAGCTTTTGGCTGAAAGCTCGCTGTTTAGATAGTTTGGTATTTTTGTACCTCTTACTTACTGAATTTGGTAAAGTGTTCAACTAGAGAGTCATAGTAGATATTCTCACCTTTCCAAAATGCTTTATTTTATTAGATTCCGATAAGCGGAGTAGGAGTTATGGCTATTACAAACCACAGCAGCCAGTTTTTGGCTGAAAGCTCGCTGTTTAGATTATTTGGTATTTTTGTACCTCTTACATACTGAATTTTGAAAAGTGTTCACCTAGAGAGTTGTAGTAGATGTCCTCACGTTTCCAAAATGCCCTATTTGGTTAGATTCCGATAAGCAGAGTAGGAGTTACAAGCTTTCAAAGTTTCAGCTTTTTGTTAAGAAATCTGCTGTTGGTTAATTTTTGCGTGTGTTCAAGGCATAGGGAATTGAATTCCATAAGGAATATGAAAAAGTGTTCAACTAAAGAGTTTTAGTATATGTTCCCACCTTCCCAAGTTTTATAATTTGGTTAGATTCCGACAAGTAAAGCAAAAGTTACAAGCTTTCAAAGTTTCAGCTTTTTGTTAAGAAATCTGCTGTTGGTTAATTTTTACGTATGTTCAAGGGACGGAAAATTGAATTCCATAAGGAATCTGAAAAAGTGTTCAACTAGAGAGTTGTAGTAGATGTTCTCACCTTTTCAAAATGTGCTATTTCGTTAAATTTCGACAAGTATAGCAAAAGTTATGAGCTTGGAAAGTTTCAACTTTTGGCTGTACTGTTATTGTTTGAAATGGTGTTTAACGGACCGGATTTTGAGTTCCTTACCGAATCTGAAAAAGTGATCAACTAGAGAGTTGTAGTAGATGTTCTCACCTTTTTTAAAAAAAAAGCCTAATATCTTCAGAAACAGGTTAAGTACAATAGTAGAATTCATGGTGCGGGTTCAAATCCCTATATATGAAGAAACAGCTTGTTATGGGCGTATGTGGTTGGGAGGCATACTATTCCGAAGACTTGCTTACATTAGAATAAGAGCATCCTTGCATTAGTTAATCTTGCATTAGAGTCTAAGTCATAGCATACACTGACACATCAATTATATATACACGTTTCTCTTTTCATCAATCTGTTTTTGAGAATCGCTGCTAGTCTTCAGCCTTAAAGCATCAGTATCTGTACTGATGTTCCCATTTCAATAGGTACTGGGTTGCAAAATTACAGGTACTGGATTGCAGAGCTACAGGTACAGAATTCAGGAGGACTCAAGGCAAAAGAAGCAAAGTATTGATTTAATTCAATTGAAATATTTGTCGTAATTTATTAATTGTTGAGAAGCATCCAAGTGAAAGTACCAAGTATTATGTATTATTCATTGTACTCAGATGTAATTCTTATGGAAAGTTTGTAACACTTGGGCTTGTATACCATTATTATAATACTGATGTAATGTATTGCAGTTTTATAACATTCTGACTTGTTATACATTTTGTGTTGAATAAAAAGTTTTAAATTTCCTGTTTTTCTATATATTGTGGCTAATTGAGGAAAAAGATTCTGGTTTATGTCACGGTTTCTCAGTGTATGAAAATCGGGGCGTTACAGTTTCTAAAAGAATGAGTCGTTGTAATTGTGCCTCCGTATTAGTTGATTCCTCGCAACATCGGTATAATTCTTCCTGTTATAGTTAATTATTATTGGAGTTAGAATCAATACATTTTCAAGCTATGAATTAAAAAAGTTAAAACTCATATAAGATTGAACTCCGCATGGTTTAAACTCGGTAGGTTCTTATGCGAAGCTTCTCGTAACTGTACCCCCGAAATATAATGGCACTTCCACTACACACTCTCCGTAGTTCACAGGCTCTTCCAGAGGCGGTTATGTTACGTACTCTAATGAAGCCCAAAATGGGGGAGCAGGAAAGGGTAACTGCGCAGTCAGATTACTAATACTAGTTGGTCCAATAAAATCAATATTTGCCGCATGAGAGATTTTCTTCATAATAGCACCTACTGATACTTTGGCCCAATATTGATTGTGTATACATTGGTGTACATGCTGGACCAAATGAGAAGCATTTATAAGTTGACATATATCTTGTGGTGGTATTAGAAACTTAACAACCGGTGGGTCTCTCGGTATAACAATAATCTCAGTCAATTGATATAACAACGATCACTAAGATACCAAACACACTATAATATAATTAGAAGTTTGAATTCATTGGAGATAGGTGGACAGTAAAACAAAACATTGGAATAAACATACAAATATGGAGGTTTACTTGTTCGCAAAATTGAAAAACAACTCGGTGACGAGACATGATATATGCTAGTATAATATCATGTTCACCCTCATATGAAGATCCCAAATACAGTTGTCATATAATAGATGTCGAAGTATGTATCTCCAATTATTATCTGGCTAGAGAAATATTGTATCTAACCTGATCTATTCTTCAATGCTCCAATTCATAGCGATTCCAATGAGAGATTTTGGGCCGTTTGTCAACAGCCGACAATGTGTCCATAAGATTTTCCGTAGCTGCACTTATTGGAACACATACATGTGTGTATTCATAAGTCCAGTACTAAGATTACAAAGATGTATTAGTTATGAATATGACATAAATAACATTTACGATAATACTTAAGAAAAAAAAGATTTTAATATTGGATACCTCGAGTACATGCCATGGGCCGTTGAAAGACTTCACTTTAATTCTGGAACAAGAATCCAGAGACATATATAACAGTGCCAAAGCTTGACAACCCCAATCAAATGTGCCCACGTCTTCAAGGGCTGCAAGCCAACCTGTAACGCCCCGAATCCCAAAACACTGAATTCGAGATGTTCTACAGGATATTTTCACTTTCTTCAGTACAATTTTTACAAGGAATTTAAACTTTTCACTTTACATCAGAGTTTACATCAATATTACACTTTTTATTTGCATAGCGGAAGTAAAATACAACAATTAAATAAATGTACAACAACATGATATAATCTTTAAGCATCCTTTCCTCTTTAACATGCCATTTACCTGCATATAAGACTGTGGGTACGTCAGTTTATTCAACCGACGATCATTATACACGGCCATCCTCTCTATGCCGGAAATAGTATAACTTAATTTTCCATATTTAGCAAACACAAACTTGTCACATTACAAATAAAGGGACTACCCTATTGATGTCGTGTTGTGATTGTGCACTTAATCCTTATTGCAATTATTTATGTTACATGACACTAATGCACACTTGTTCGGAGTCTATGCATCCCATACTACATAGGTCCGAGGGCAAGCCTCTTAATCGTTCTTCATCTTTGTAGGGTTCAATCCCTCGTTATGACTTAATCTACTACTGTAACTACGGTAGTGTCTTAGATGATCTATGAGTGCAAGCACGTGTACAGAAACTGGAGGAGAATCCCACGTCATGTCACGACGCATCGTGAAGAACCTATGGACAATTCAGCCTCCTTCATGGCACACGATCCTCATGCAGTCACCAAACATCCCACAAGTGTCACCACAGGGACGGTACCCTAGAGCAGTATCCACGTCATGTCACGACGGATCGTGAAGAACCTGTGAAATACTCTCTGCTGCCACGGCACCAATTCGAGGAATCGGATACTTATTCTGAACAGTGACCTTATTCAGCTCTCGGTAATCGATACACATTCTCATCGATCCATCCTTCTTCTTTACCAAAAGCACTGGTGCTCCCCAAGGTGACGCACTAGGTTGAATAAAGCCCTTCCCCAATAGTTCCTCAATCTACCGTTTCACCTCGTCCTGTTCCACTAGAGCCATCCTATACAGTGCCTTAGAAATGGGTGCACTTCCCGGTTGAACAGTGATGCTGAACTCTACATCACGATGCGGGGGTAACCCAGGAAAATCATCCAAGAACACAGTCGGATAGTCCCGAACCACAGGAATCCCTTGCACTTCCACAGGAGTCTCTTCCTTGCGGATAGTTGCCACCAGCCTAGAACATTTCTGCTTTCCTTGGAAAGTGACTTCAGGTCCACCTGGAGCCTTCACTGTTACTGTCTTGGTCTTGCACTCGATGCTCGCACTGTACACCGACATTCAATCAATGCCAATGATAACATCGACTCCCAAGATAGTCAGCTCGATCAGATCAATGTCAAAGATTCGATCTCTAATCACAATCTCGCAATCAGCGTAATACCGATCAGTGGTTAAAGTTTCCCCTGATGGAGTAGCTACTGCCAAGATCTTGCCTGGAAAAATCTTCGGCTCAACTCCCAACACTTTAGCAAATCTAGGAGACACAAATGTATGAGAGGATCCAGTATCGAACAATACAACAGCTTTCATTCCATTAAGATAAAGTTCTCCTGTTACATAATACACACCATTACATAACAGTTTCACAATATAAACGGGAAGAAGAAATGACAAAACCACTAAACATCAGCCTTCGTACCAGAGATGACCTGATCTGCTTCCTCAGCATCAGCCTCTGTCAAGGCAAACACTCGCCCTGACTGGTACGGCCTCTTCCCAGACTGCTGCATTGGTGCATTGCGATTACTGTTCCGTGGCTTGGAGCATTGAGACATGAAATGTCCCGTCTCATCACAGTTGAAGCAAGTCACCGCAGGAGGTCTCAGCACATTGTTTTCAGGTCCTCCAGCTACACTGACAGCGTTCGCCCCTGTCGGTTTGAACCTTTGTGCAGATGGTTGCCCATTGAAACTCCCAGAATGTGCAGGCCTCTTACCAGTCTGCCAGTTGTTCCTCTGGTTCTGAACAACATGGAACTGCTCCATATCCGCCTCCGTCGCTGCCGCCCTCTTGACCAACTTGTCAAATCGCCTGATACCAAGAGGTATCATCCGGGATCTCAAGCTTGGTCTCAGCTCATGTTCGAACTTACGAGCCTTCTTCGCCTCATCCATCACCAGTTCTGGAGCATACCTAGAGAGCTGAGTGAACTTAGTCTCGTACTCTCTCACTGACATGCTGCCTTGCTGAAGCGACAGAAACTCCATTGCCTTCTTCTCCTGGACGTCGGAGGGGAAATAGTGACTGCGGAATTCTTCCAGAAATTCCTCCCAGCCAAGCACTATGCCTCCCATGGTCCTCTTCATCGACTGCCACCAAACAGCCGCATCCTTCTCTAATTGCAAAGTCGCCAACTTGACCTTGCTGCCCTCTGGTGTCTCCAACACCTCAAAGATTGTCTCCATTTGCCGAATCCAGTTGTCAGCCGCATCTGGGTCTGACTTTCCCTCGAATACCGGTGGTTTCATTCTCTTGAATGATTCCACTAGCTTAATCGCCTCGGGTACTGGATTCACTGGCCCCCTTCCTTGGTTCATAGCCACTGCATTAAGCGTCTGGTAGACCCTTGCAAGTTCGGTCTCCAGATCCAAACCTTTCCCATTCCTAGCTCCTCTTCTCGACATATTCTGATGCAAAAGATCCATTAAATTCGAAGTATAAGACAAGAATTTAAATCAACTTGCATTTCATTGAATTCCAAAGCTTATACATTCGAATTAAAAACATTTTCGACATCAGAATAGAAGATAGTAGAAACTAAGACAATCTAATCCTTACGGGTCCTCTTCGCTACTTGAAGTTCATCTCGTAGTTCATCAACTTCATCCTTCAGCACATCTGTCAGGTTCTTCCTCTTTTCAAGTTCCCATACCCGGTGACTGAGAATAGAAAAATCGTTCTTTCGCTTCGCCAGCTGAGCCTCCAATAATCCGACTCTCTCTCGCAGTGTCTCTACCTGCCTCTGAAGAGATACTACCAGCCAATCGTCGCCTCCAGCAGGGTCGAAGTGATCAGCCATCTTAGAAATAGAGAGGAAGAAGCATGAGTCATAGAGCAACACAAATGTAAGTCACTTACATTTAAATCTCTAAACTCAAACACACACTCTAATGTCCACTTCTAGGGTGTCGTTCCTTATAAATTAGTACAAGTGTGAAAGCGTAGAAAGCGTGGCTCTGATACCACTCTGTAACGCCCCGAATCCCAAAACACTGAATTCGAGATGTTCTACAGGATCTTTTCACTTTCTTCAGTACAATTTTTACAAGGAATTTAAACTTTTCACTTTACATCAGAGTTTACATCAAGATTACACTTTTCATTTGCACAGCAGAAGTAAAATACAACAATTAAATAAATGTACAACAACATGATATAATCTTTAAGCATCTTTTCCTCTTTAACATGCCATTTACCTGCATATAGGACTGTGGGTACGTCAGTTTATTCAACCGACGATCATTATACACGGCCATCCTCTCTATGCCGGAAATAGTATAACTTAATTTTCCATATTTAGCAAACACAAACTTGTCACATTACAAATAAACGGACTACCTTATTGATGTCGTGTTGTGATTGTGCACTTAATCCTTATTGCAATTATTTATGTTACATGACACTAATGCACACTTGTTCGGAGTCTATGCATCCCATACTACATAGGTCCGAGGGCAAGCCTCTTAATCGTTCTTCATCTTTGTAGGGTTCAATCCCTCGTTATGACTTAATCTACTACTGTAACTACGGTAGTGTCTTAGATGATCTATGAGTGCAAGCACGTGTACAGAAACTGGAGGGGAATCCCACGTCATGTCACGACGCATCGTGAAGAACCTATGGACAATTCAGCCTCCTTCATGGCACACGATCCTCATGCAGTCACCAAACATCCCACAAGTGTCACCACAGGGACGGTACCCTGGAGCAGTATCCACGTCATGTCACGACGCATCGTGAAGAACCTGTGAAATACTCTCCGCTGCCACGGCACCCTGGAGCCGTATCCACGTCATGTCACGACTCATCGTGAAGAACCTGTGAAATACCCTCCGCCGCAAATCCGATGGCTCTCACTCGTGTTTTTCTCCTACTTTCATCACATCTCCACTATGTACTAATCCTTAGTTTTTATTAGAATCATGAACAAAATCAAAGCTCTAGAGTTAGCCTCTCCACTAAACCGGACTTATTCATTCATTTCAACATGACCAACCTTGGTCTTTTTTTTCAATATTCATTTCATTTCTTTCCAAATGCCGGGGGAGACTTAGCTACTCTTTCATTTCAATTCCAATTCACAAATTCTAACATAATCTGAGCATTCCCAGCTCATGAGTTCATTTTTCATAATCATGATCTTAGCTTTCATATTCATGTAATTCTCAATTCAAATCTATGATTCATCTCATGTAAATTTCTCAATTCAAACTATGATTCATCTCATGTAAATTTCTCAATTCCAACTATGATTCATTTCATGTAAATTCATGCAGCAACAAATAGAGTTTATCAACATCAATCATAACGTTCACAATCTTCAAAATAAACAGAGTAATGTTCTCTGACATATCAAAACACTCTGGACAGTCGACTTGGATCTCTTCCAGTCGACTTGTTCAGTCAATACAAGTTCTTCATAACCACTCGGGAGAGTCGACTGCTGCACATGGCAGTCGGCTGTTCCGCAGTGTTCCAATTCAATTATCACCCACAGGGCAGTCGACTGTCGTTCAACACAGTCGCCTGTTCTGCCGAGTTCAACATGTAGATTCTCAAGTTCTATATAGTCGACTGCTACACATAATCGGTCGACTGAGCAGTTTAAAAATCTCAAATTAAGGAATCATTCCTTCATTCTATTTACACATCATACTTGTCTCGCTATTCTTTAACAAGAATAATTCACATTTCATGGTTATCACATTGTTCTCAAATGAGAAGTACTAACGAAATTTCATAATTCATATTTTCATACATCTATAATGTCACTTCAATCTTTACTATACTAATCTTCTTCATTTCTAGTTCTTTTGCAAGGTATAATTTCCCAAAAATACACATATCAAAAACCATAGTTCTGATTACACCTTTTATTCTCAAATCACATTTTATTTCATGCAACAATTCCCAAATTATCTTTATAAAGCCTCATGTATTTTCAAAAGAGTAGAACATTCGAGTTTATAAAAATGCATCAGTACCAGTCGACTCATACTAGAGTAAGTCGACTGTTCAAGGGGGAACATTCATGATTTTAAGTAAATAGTTGACTTATAACAACACCAGTCGACTTAAATGAGCATATAAGTCGACTTACAAGGTCCTAAGTCGACTTATCAGAACGTTTCTTTTCCGACATTTCTCAACAATTAATGCCACAAATCTCTTTATTAGCCCAGTTCACATTCATGGTTATAATTAATCCATACCAACTTAGAATTTTACTAATCAGATCACATACAATTTCATACTCACACTCCAATCCCTTCATAGGTCAATTTTCCAATTAGAAGTGTACTCTTATTAGTATTTTTCATGCATCATTTCTCAATATAATGCTAGCATCATTTCTAATTAGAAATAAGGAAAATCAAACCCACTATCATTCATTCATTCTAGCAAGCATTTCTACTTTAGAAATATGGAAAATTTTACCCACCTTGTATGGAGAGAAAACAACACAATAGCAACGAAGGTCCTTTGCGAATGAAATGCACCTCCTCCTAGATGATGCGCGCACAAGCTCCACAAGCACCAATCCCGAGCTCCTCCTAGTGATGGTCGGCCTCTTCTCCTCCTTGTTGAAAGCAATACAATCCCACACAGTTCTCTCAATTTTTTAACTCACAACTTACTACTAAATTAGACTTCAGTTTTAGAAAGGTATAATTGCATATGAATGTAGCCATGGGAGGGGGGGTATTTATACTAGAAAATAAGTGACATGGAGGGCTAGGATTGATTAGTTGGTTGTAGGATGCAAGGCTAGGATGAAAGTAGAAGTTACCACAACTACCCACATTCACATAACTACCACACCATGACCACCACTAAACTTTTGAATCTCCCTCCAAAAGAAGTGTACCCGGCCTACAAGGAGTAGTGTGCATTGCACGTGTACGTGTAGTGCACGTGCATGCAACTAGGACCAAATTTGTACAATTTAGTTTTTTACAAAAATAAAATAGTTATAAAATATTCTTCTACATGACAAGTTTAAATAAAAAGAAGATTAATCCATGGGCTTTATTTTGGGGCCAAAATTGTTATTAAAAATAAATAAAATAAAATACATTTTGGGCTTTAAGAAAAAGGGCTTTTCATTAAATTAAAATAATGCTTTCTATTTATTAAAGAAAAGACTTTTGTATAAAAATAACTTGAGAACACATATTTAAATATTTATACACATCTAAATAAAAATAATTCAACCAAAATATTGTACGTGCACACTACGTGCAAAATAAAATAATTTTTCATTAATTGAAAAATCAGGGTATTACAGCACTCTCTCCTTAGAATAGTTCCGTCCCCGGAACTACAGTCAAGAGCGAGAAAACAGAAAATACAACACAACAACAAAACAAAAGATACAAAGATACAAAGATATAATCAAGCAAAAAGCTCAGGATAGTCCTTCAACATCCTCTCCTCAGATTCCCAAGTAGCCTCTTCAACCAAGTGGTTTCTCCAGACTACCTTGACCATCGGTATCGTCTTATTCCTCAAGACTTTCTCTCGACGATCAACAATCTCAACAGGAGACTCGATGTAATTCAGGTCTAACTGCAAACCTTCCGGCACTTCAGGCAAATGATGACTCGGATCTGGAATATAACCTCTCAGCATAGACACATGAAAGACATTGTGCACCTGAGACAACTCTTCCGGTAATTCAAGTCGGTAAGCAGTTTTTCCCGATCCTTTTCAATATCTTATACGGGCCTATAAACCTCGGGGCTAACTTCCCGCCTTTGCCAAATCGAACCACACCTTTACTGGGCGATACCTTCAGAAAGACGAAGTCACCAACCTCAAACTCAAGGTCCCTTCTCCGGTTGTCTGCATAGCTTTTCTGCCTGCTCTGAGCTTCTACCAACCTTTTCCTGATCAGATCAATCTTCTCAGAAGTTTGCTGCACAAGCTCAGGACCAAACAACTGACGCTCCCCAACTTCATACCAACAAACAGGAGTCCTGCACTTTCTGCCATACAAAGCTTCGTACGGTGCCATCCCAATGCTAGCCTGAAAACTGTTGTTGTAGGCAAACTCTACTAAAAGTAAATGCCTTTCCCAACTGCCTCCAAAGTCTAGTATACAACACCGAAGCATATCCTCAAGAATACGATTGACTCTCTCGGTCTGCCCATCGGGTTGCGGATGAAAAGCAGTGCTGAAATCTGTCTTGGTACCCAAAGCTGTCTGAAGACTCCTCCAGAAATGCGAAGTAAACCGCGCATCTCTATCAGACACAATAGTTGAGGGAACACCATGAAGTCTGACAATCTCACCAACATACATCTCAACCAACTTGTCCATCGAAGCAGTGAGTTTCATCGCCAAAAAGTGAGCGGACTTGGTTAGTCGATCGACTATAACCCAAATCGCATCATTGCCTTTAGAACTCTTAGGCAATCCCGTGATGAAATCCATACTGATGTTATCCCACTTTCTTTCCAGAATAGGTAACGGCCGTAATAGACCTCCGGATCTCTGATTTTCGGCTTTGACTTGCTGACAAACCTCACACTTTGCAACAAATTCAGCCACATCCCGCTTCAAACCTGACCACCAGAAATGTTGTTTGATGTCTTTGTACATCTTAGTACTCCCAGGATGTACCGACAAAAGAGTAGCATGCGCCTCCAGAAGAATACTCTCTTTCAGGTCCGCCTGATTTGGAACACACAGTCTATCTCCGAACCACAGCACTCCATCCCTGGTTTGAAATCCGGACAACCTGCCAGCACCAACCTGCTCCTTCATCTCCAAGATATCAGCATCAACCTCCTGACTTGCAATGATCTTTGCATTCAAAGTAGGCTGAAGCCTCAACTGAGCCAAAGATGCTCCCAATCCTTGCAAGACAACTTCAATACCTGCTCGATCCTACTCCTCAATCAGATGCCTCTGAGCTGTAATCAAACTGGCCAAACTGCTCTTGCGACTAAGTGCATCAGCAACAACATTAGCTTTTCCAGGATGATACTTGATCTCAGGTTGCATGTCCTCGAGCACTTCCAACCACCTTCGCTGCCTCAGATTCAGATCCCTCTGCTGATATATGTACTTCAAGCTCTTGTGGTCCGTGTACATGTTCAACTTCTCACCGTACACGTAGTGCCTCCATTGCTTCAAAGCAAAGATAATCGCAGCCAACTCTAGATCATGAGTCGGGTAATTCTTCTCATGTGGTCGTAGTTGCCTAGACCCATAAGCGATTACTCTACCTTCTTGCATTAAGACACAACCAAGCCCCCGATGTGAAGCATCGCTATAAACGTCATACTCAACACCTGCTCTAGGCAAAGCCAAAATAAGTGCAGTAGTCAGCTTCTCTTTCAACTCCTGAAAACTCGCCTCACATTGCTCAGTCCACTTGAAGCTCACATTCTTCTTGGTCAGTCCAGTAAGCGGTACAGCTATCTGAGCATAACCTTGAATGAATCTCCTGTAGTATCCAGTCATCCCAAGGAAACTTCTGACTTCCTTCACTGTAGTAGGCCTAGCCCAATCTCTCACTGCCTCTATCTTCTGAGGGCCAGTTGCCACTCCCTCCTTAGAAAGGATGTGACCTAGGAATGCCACTTCAGATTTCCAGAAATCACACTTGGATAACTTGGCATACAACTTCTGCTCTTCCAACTTCTGCAAAACTGCTTCTAGATGCTCGGTGTGCTCCGCCTCTGACTTGGAGTACACGAGAATATCGTCGATAAACACCACCACGAAAGAATCAATGAACGGCCTCAGAACTCTGTTCATCAAATCCATGAAGATTGTGGGTGCATTCGTCACTCCGAATGGCATAACTAAGAATTCGTAATGCCCATATCGAGTTCTAAATGCAGTTTTGTGCACATCTTCAGCTTTCACTCGCACTTGGTGATATCCTGATCGAAGATCTATTTTGGAGAATACAGCTGCTCCTTGTAGACGATTGAACAAGTCATCAATTCGAGGAATCGGATACTTATTCTGAACAGTGACCTTATTCAGCTCTCAGTAATCGATACACATTCTCATCGATCCATCCTTCTTCTTTACCAAAAGCACTGGTGCTCCCCAAGGTGACGCACTAGGTTGAATAAAGCCCTTCCCCAATAGTTCCTCAATCTACCGTTTCACCTCGTCCTGTTCCACTAGAGCCATCCTATACGGTGCCTTAGAAATGGGTGCACTTCCCGGTTGAACAGTGATGCTGAACTCTACATCACGATGCGGGGGTAACCCAGGAAAATCATCCAAGAACACAGTCGGATAGTCCCGAACCACAGGAATCCCTTGCACTTCCACAGGAGTCTCTTCCTTGCGGATAGTTGCCACCAGCCTAGAACATTTCTGCTTTCCTTGGAAAGTGACTTCAGGTCCACCTGGAGCCTTCACTGTTACTGTCTTGGTCTTGCACTCGATGCTCGCACTGTACACCGACATTCAATCAATGCCAATGATAACATCGACTCCCAAGATAGTCAGCTCGATCAGATCAATGTCAAAGATTCGATCTCCAATCACAATCTCGCAATCAGCGTAATACCGATCAGTGGTTAAAGTTTTCCCTGATGGAGTAGCTACTGCCAAGATCTTGCCTGGAAAAATCTTCGGCTCAACTCCCAACACTTTAGCAAATCTAGGAGACACAAATGTATGAGAGGATCCAGTATCGAACAATACAACAGCTTTCATTCCATTAAGATAAAGTTCTCCTGTTACATAATACAC
Source organism: Hemerocallis citrina (assembly GCA_017893485.1). NCBI lineage: Eukaryota > Viridiplantae > Streptophyta > Magnoliopsida > Asparagales > Asphodelaceae > Hemerocallis > Hemerocallis citrina. Next base: position 248,325,915 of record CM030362.1, on the reverse strand, counting down.
ACCATTACATAACAGTTTCACAATATAAACGGGAAGAAGAAATGACAAAACCACTAAACATCAGCCTTCGTACCAGAGATGACCTGATCTGCTTCCTCAGCATCAGCCTCTGTCAAGGCAAACACTCGCCCTGACTGGTACGGCCTCTTCCCAGACTGCTGCATTGGTGCATTGCGATTACTGTTCCGTGGCTTGGAGCATTGAGACATGAAATGTCCCGTCTCACCACAGTTGAAGCAAGTCACCGCAGGAGGTCTCAGCACATTGTTTTCAGGTCCTCCAGCTATACTGACAGCGTTCGCCCCTGTCGGTTTGAACCTTTGTGCAGATGGTTGCCCATTGAAACTCCCAGAATGTGCAGGCCTCTTACCAGTCTGCCAGTTGTTCCTCCGGTTCTGAACAACATGGAACTGCTCCATATCCGCCTCCGTCGCTGCCGCCCTCTTGACCAACTTGTCAAATCGCCTGATACCAAGAGGTATCATCCGGGATCTCAAGCTTGGTCTCAGCTCATGCTCGAACTTACGAGCCTTCTTCGCCTCATCCATCACCAGTTCTGGAGCATACCTAGAGAGCTGAGTGAACTTAGTCTCGTACTCTCTCACTGACATGCTGCCTTGCTGAAGCGACAGAAACTCCATTGCCTTCTTCTCCTGGACGTCGGAGGGGAAATAGTGACTGCGGAATTCTTCCAGAAATTCCTCCCAGCCAAGCACTATGCCTCCCATGGTCCTCTTCATCGACTGCCACCAAACAGCCGCATCCTTCTCCAATTGCAAAGTCGCCAACTTGACCTTGCTGCCCTCCGGTGTCTCCAACACCTCAAAGATTGTCTCCATTTGCCGAATCCAGTTGTCAGCCGCATCTGGGTCTGACTTTCCCTCGAATACCGGTGGTTTCATTCTCTTGAATGATTCCACTAGCTTAATCGCCTCGGGAACTGGATTCACTGGCCCCCTTCCTTGGTTCATAGCCACTGCATTAAGCATCTGGTAGACCCTTGCAAGTTCGGTCTCCAGATCCAAACCTTTCCCATTCCTAGCTCCTCTTCTCGACATATTCTGATGCAAAAGATCCATTAAATTCGAAGTATAAGACAAGAATTTAAATCAACTTGCATTTCATTGAATTCCAAAGTTTATACATTCGAATTAAAAACATTTTCGACATCAGAATAGAAGATAGTAGAAACTAAGACAATCTAATCCTTATGGGTCCTCTTCGCTACTTGAAGTTCATCCCGTAGTTCATCAATTTCATCCTTCAGCACATCTGTCAGGTTCTTCCTCTTTTCAAGTTCCCATACCCGGTGACTGAGAATAGAAAAATCGTCCTTTCGCTTTGCCAGCTGAGCCTCCAATAATCCGACTCTCTCTCGCAGTGTCTCTACGTGCCTCTGAAGAGATACTACCAGCCAATCGTCGCCTCCAGCAGGGTCGAAGTGATCAGCCATCTTAGAAATAGAGAGGAAGAAGCATGAGTCATAGAGCAACACAAATGTAAGTCACTTACATTTAAATCTCTAAACTCAAATACACACTCTAATGTCCACTTCTAGGGTGTCGTTCCTTACAAATTAGTACAAGTGTGAAAGCGTAGAAAGCGTGGCTCTGATACCACTCTGTAACGCCCCGAATCCCAAAACACTGAATTCGAGATGTTCTACAGGATCTTTTCACTTTCTTCAGTACAATTTTTACAAGGAATTTAAACTTTTCACTTTACATCAGAGTTTACATCAATATTACACTTTTCATTTGCACAGCAGAAGTAAAATACAACAATTAAATAAATGTACAACAACATGATATAATCTTTAAGCATCCTTTCCTCTTTAACATGCCATTTACCTGCATATAGGACTGTGGGTACGTCAGTTTATTCAACCGACGATCATTATACACGGCCATCCTCTCTATGCCGGAAATAGTATAACTTAATTTTCCATATTTAGCAAACACAAACTTGTCACATTACAAATAAAGGGACTACCTTATTGATGTCGTGTTGTGATTGTGCACTTAATCCTTATTGCAATTATTTATGTTACATGACACTAATGCACACTTGTTCGGAGTCTATGCATCCCATACTACATAGGTCCGAGGGCAAGCCTCTTAATCGTTCTTCATCTTTGTAGGGTTCAATCCCTCGTTATGACTTAATCTACTACTGTAACTACGGTAGTGTCTTAGATGATCTATGAGTGCAAGCACGTGTACAGAAACTGGAGGGGAATCCCACGTCATGTCACGATGCATCGTGAAGAACCTATGGACAATTCAGCCTCCTTCATGGCACACGATCCTCATGCAGTCACCAAACATCCCACAAGTGTCACCACAGGGACGGTACCCTGGAGCAGTATCCACGTCATGTCACGACGCATCGTGAAGAACCTGTGAAATACTCTCCGCTGCCACGGCACCCTGGAGCCGTATCCACGTCATGTCACGACTCATCGTGAAGAACCTGTGAAATACCCTCCGCCGCAAATCCGATGGCTCTCACTCGTGTTTTTCTCCTACTTTCATCACATCTCCACTATGTACTAATCCTTAGTTTTTATTAGAATCATGAACAAAATCAAAGCTCTAGAGTTAGCCTCTCCACTAAACCGGACTTATTCATTCATTTCAACATGACCAACCTTGGTCTTTTTTTTCAATATTCATTTCATTTCTTTCCAAATGCCGGGGGAGACTTAGCTACTCTTTCATTTCAATTCCAATTCACAAATTCTAACATAATCTGAGCATTCCCAGCTCATGAGTTCATTTTTCATAATCATGATCTTAGCTTTCATATTCATGTAATTCTCAATTCAAATCTATGATTCATCTCATGTAAATTTCTCAATTCAAACTATGATTCATCTCATGTAAATTTCTCAATTCCAACTATGATTCATTTCATGTAAATTCATGCAGCAACAAATAGAGTTTATCAACATCAATCATAACGTTCACAATCTTCAAAATAAACAGAGTAATGTTCTCTGACATATCAAAACACTCTGGACAGTCGACTTGGATCTCTTCCAGTCGACTTGTTCAGTCAATACAAGTTCTTCATAACCACTCGGGAGAGTCGACTGCTGCACATGGCAGTCGGCTGTTCCGCAGTGTTCCAATTCAATTATCACCCACAGGGCAGTCGACTGTCGTTCAACACAGTCGCCTGTTCTGCCGAGTTCAACATGTAGATTCTCAAGTTCTATACAGTCGACTGCTACACATAATCGGTCGACTGAGCAGTTTAAAAATCTCAAATTAAGGAATCATTCCTTCATTCTATTTACACATCATACTTGTCTCGCTATTCTTTAACAAGAATAATTCACATTTCATGGTTATCACATTGTTCTCAAATGAGAAGTACTAACGAAATTTCATAATTTATATTTTCATACATCTATAATGTCACTTCAATCTTTACTATACTAATCTTCTTCATTTCTAGTTCTTTTGCAAGGTATAATTTCCCAAAAATACACATATCAAAAACCATAGTTCTGATTACACCTTTTATTCTCAAATCACATTTTATTTCATGCAACAATTCCCAAATTATCTTTATAAAGCCTCATGTATTTTCAAAAGAGTAGAACATTCGAGTTTATAAAAATGCATCAGTACCAATCGACTCATACTAGAGTAAGTCGACTGTTCAAGGGGGAACATTCATGATTTTAAGTAAATAGTTGACTTATAACAACACCAGTCGACTTAAATGAGCATATAAGTCGACTTACAAGGTCCTAAGTCGACTTATCAGAACGTTTCTTTTCCGACATTTCTCAACAATTAATGCCACAAATCTCTTTATTAGCCCAGTTCACATTCATGGTTATAATTAATCCATACCAACTTAGAATTTTACTAATCAGATCACATACAATTTCATACTCACACTCCAATCCCTTCATAGGTCAATTTTCCAATTAGAAGTGTACTCTTATTAGTATTTTTCATGCATCATTTCTCAATATAATGCTAGCATCATTTCTAATTAGAAATAAGGAAAATCAAATCCACTATCATTCATTCATTCTAGTAAGCATTTCTACTTTAGAAATATGGAAAATTTTACCCACCTTGTATGGAGAGAAAACAACACAATAGCAACGAAGGTCCTTTGCGAATGAAATGCACCTCCTCCTAGATGATGCGCGCACAAGCTCCACAAGCACCAATCCCGAGCTCCTCCTAGTGATGGTCGGCCTCTTCTCCTCCTTGTTGAAAGCAATACAATCCCACACAGTTCTCTCAATTTTTTAACTCACAACTTACTACTAAATTAGACTTCAGTTTTAGAAAGGTATAATTGCATATGAATATAGCCATGGGAGGGGGGGTATTTATACTAGAAAACAAGTGACATGGAGGGCTAGGATTGATTAGTTGGTTGTAGGATGGAAGGCTAGGATGAGAGTAGAAGTTACCACAACTACCCACATTCACATAACTACCACACCATGACCACCACTAAACTTTTGAATCTCCCTCCAAAAGAAGTGTACCCGGCCTACAAGGAGTAGTGTGCATTGCACGTGTACGTGTAGTGCACGTGCATGCAACTAGGACCAAATTTGTACAATTTAGTTTTTTACAAAAATAAAATAGTTATAAAATATTCTTCTACATGACAAGTTTAAATAAAAAGAAGATTAATCCATGGGCTTTATTTTGGGGCCAAAATTGTTATTAAAAATAAATAAAATAAAATACATTTTGGGCTTTAAGAAAAAGGGCTTTTCATTAAATTAAAATAATGCTTTCTATTTATTAAAGAAAAGACTTTTGTATAAAAATAACTTGAGAACACATATTTAAATATTTATACACATCTAAATAAAAATAATTCAACCAAAATATTGCACGTGCACACTACGTGCAAAATAAAATAATTTTTCATTAATTGAAAAATCAGGGTATTACACAACCACACCTTACAACTGAAGCAGCATTGGAGAAAAGAAATTCACCAAAGAAGTAAAAAAAGAATGTGCGAGCAACCATCATGGCTTTAACGTTATCATTTTTGGCTTCATCAATCACACATTTCTGTAAAAATATTTCTTTAGGAGCGAACAACGTGTTCCGAGAGACTTCTAATCATCGGCAGTTAGTTCAGGAAAGAAGCGGGTTTGGACTAATTCAAAGGGATAGACATCGTCATTACACGGTGGTTTATCACCAATTCCGATAGATATTCTCATTAGCATCACCCAATCCAACGGGGTGAATCCCAACTCACCGGACGACAGATAAAATGTGTGAGTAGTGTCCCACCATCTCTCAACCAAGGCCTCGACAAGCTTGTGAGACGACTTCTCAGTATCAATTGTGAAAAAACGCTGCCAGTCTGCATTATCAATTATTTTCTTGACTAGTGGGACACGAGAACATATCTTGCATGCTTTGATTGGACCAGTCCAACTTCCCTTAAATGCACAAAATCCACCGTAAGATATTTTAGTAATATGCTTACAAATATGAGGCCAGTCGTCGACTACTCGTTTCCACATTGTCGGAACACTTAAATCCATATCTGGAGTATCCGAATCAGGTTGTTTGCTTGTATTGCCATGATCCAAACTGGCTTGACTCTTTGATTTCATCCTACCAATAAATCCTCGGTTCGACATCATATATGAGATGTGTTATTTTGGAGAATGGAGTAAGATTTAAGCTAAAAAAGAGTTGGAATAGAGGAGAAGTAGTTGTTCTAAATGAATTAGTGTTAGATGAAAATTATAGTGTGAAGATATGTCGAAGGGCAATTTAGGAATGAAAATGAAAACAAAAAAAAGGAAAATAGAGCGACGGGATAAAATGTGTCGTTTGATTTTTTTTTTTTTTTTTGAATTTATCCAATCGGACGAACTATGATTGTTCGTCCCGTGATTCGATTTTGGCACATAGTCTGGGACGAGGGATGATTACCCGTCCCCCTTTTTTTTAAAAAATAAAAATCGATGGACGGGAAATCATTTCCCGTCCCTTCGATTTAAAAAAAAAGAATCTTTGATTTCCCGTCCCTTCGATTAAAAAAATGAATTTTTTTTTTATAAAAAATTTCAATGAGACGGAAAATCTGATATTTCCGGTCTTTTTGATTATTTAAAAAGAAAAAATTCAACATACGAGAAATCATACATCGTCTGTTTTATTTCTAATTTCAATTTTTTGGGGGGACGGATAATTATATATCGTCTGTCGATTTTAAAATTTGAAAAGCCAAAATTTGGGTTTGAACGACGGCAGCACAAACCCAAAATTTCTAATCCTATATGTCAAATACCCAAAATTTGGCATTGAATGGCTACACATGCTCTTATTGGGTCCGATGTAATGCACTTGTCGTATGCCTGCTCAGTTACCTAGACCACCGAGTCATGTCTGGGTGGATACAGGAAAACTGGAGACATAATTTAATACTAAGTCACGACCCAAACGAAAGAAGAACGAGTTGTAAATGATCTAAGGTGTAAGTGGACTTATAGAGGGAGTCGCTGACTTTGAAGTGGTGGGACTCGAACCAGGACGAGCAGAGCTTGGATTTGGTGGTTGAGGGAATACCCTATGAGTCAAGATCGCCGACTTTTCATAGGGTGGAGTAGGCAATGGGGCATTGTAGGAGGGATAAAATGAAAAGTGCTAAAAGGAGACATTAAAGGGGAAAGATGCTTTGAAGTGATGAGGAGAAAGAGGCAGGATATAGGAATAGGGAGGGAGAAAAATAATGTTATTAAATTATTTAGAGTGAGCTGGGATTCCTGGGAATTGTAAATGAGAAATAGTGAATAAGAGAGTGAGAGTGTGGAGTACTTGAGGTCGAGTTTGGATTGTTTTGTTGACAGATTGGTAAGGGAGTGTATAAGGTGGAGCTTTGAAAGGAGCAGGGATCCTTGCTTTGTATCGGAAAATGTATTGTTTTGGATATGGCAATATTGACTAGACATACCAGAAGGTAGTAGATATGAGTACTGATATCGAGTGCCGAGACTGTGACACTACAAACAGGAACTCTATTCCCGGCATTTTTTTTCACTTTGCGTTTATAAATGTCGGGGTTGACCCACCTGTCGGACGGAAAAGCGCCACCGCAAACGTCATCCTTTCCGCCGCCAAGAGATATCTGGAGAAACCACGGCATTTGCAAGCGCCGACCATGATTGATGGATATCCCGGCGGTTAAGTGGATTACCCCGGTGTTTTTTGAAATTTTTATTTTTTTGTAAATTTATTCTACCCCGGCGTTTGTGAACTCTGGGGTATTATTATTATTTTTAATTTAGTCTACCCTGGCATTTCCAAATGCCGGGGTATTGTTTGTGAATTAAAAAAAAAGTTATCGTTATATATATCCCAACGTTTGGGATTGCTTTTTTTTTGGATTTGAAAATAGGAAAAATAAATATTTACGCACCAAAAAAATCGGCATCCAATTTATAATAATGTTCAGCATATATATTTCATAAACAATTTACCTGCTCAAAATAATAAAAGGCCAACCAAATTTTAATTAAGCTTTATAATTCATTGAAAATATTATGCAGTCACATTTGAAGGCAAATACACATAAGTTGGCAGTCTTCGACAAAGGCCTAGTATGGAAAACATAACGTATACAATGTATTAGAAATAGAAATGATCAAACATCAGAACAATCTTTCATAAGTCGTGATGCATCCACAGAGAGGGTGAGACAAGCAGTATCTTTGCAATTTGAAGGTTATATAATGCAGTTATAGCATCGACCCTAGCTTGAATACTTCCAGAGATGAGGATTTGTACAAAGTGTCACACCCTGCTTCCCAAAAATACGGAATACGAGCACATAACATTGGCCCAGCGAATGACTAACGTCATCCATAAGCTGTTTATCTGATTAACTCAACAATATAATCAATACAGAACAATTGCGCAAGCAATAATAATAATCTCATGAACAATAATACTTAGAATTAAGCAATAAAAAATCCAAATACAACAATAATCCAACGCCTGAAAACAAATAACAATATTCGGGACATAAGCTCAATACAATGAAAGAACAATAATTCAATAATTAAGTCTCCATAACAAAGCAATAATTATTAAGCAGCGATGCAATCAATTTCTTCAACAATGTTGTTCTCCAATTCCAGCAGGCAATTCTCCTTCATTACCTGTATACACTTCATCTAAAAAGAGGAGAAAAATTGTCCTTAGAGCAAGTCATGGATAGCAAGTAGAGAAAGCAGAGAACAATAGAATAACGGTATAACAATGAATCAATGGATCAATAGGAATCAATAACATAGCACGATGATAATAATCAATAACATGGTAACCAACGCAACGGTATAACAATGATTCATTATTCGGTAACGGTAATCAACGGTTAATATCAATATCAATTAAACAATATTGGATACAGAAAGGGACAATGATGAATAATATGCAATGTCGGTGATGTGTCAATCCTTATGTCTATTATTCATTTTAATCCTAACTAATGCATGTACTACTGCATCCCATACTACAGGTTCGATGCATAAAATCAATGTTGTTTTAGACTCAAGTGGTGCACTCGGTAGATCATGTACTTGGCAACGGTAACGGTAAATACTATTCATCTTTTGGTGTACGATACAATCATCGGCAACGATACAGTACACGATAGATTGGGTTACTACTATAACCACAATCACATGATAAAACGGTAGCCGAAACGGTAGTTAGGGAAACACGGGCCTCTCCTCTAAGTACAGTCACTACTTTGCTCACTACTTAAATCATCCTTTAAACTCCGGCTTATTAATTATTTATCAATGCAACAACACAATATGCAATTAATGGACAATTCGTTGAACGATAGTATCAATAGGAAAATAATAGGTTGATAACATGGAAAGGATGGTTACAATAGTGATAATAACTCATTGGGAACATGCAATGCAACATACATTCATTAATTCATGCAATAGTACAACATAGGAATTATTAATTCATTAAAAAGTGAAATCTAAAATTCTGGACAGCAAGCGCAACCTGTACAAAAATAAAGTTTTCCGCTGACTCAGAAATCAAAAGTTGAATCTGTTAGAAAATCTGGAAACTAGACTTCCATACGGTTCCAACGCATGCTTAAAGTTCAAATTCCGACAACAGTAGCTAGGTCAAACACATGTTTCTTTACAGGTTTTATGTTCAGGCAGAATTCCGAATCTTGTTGTTTTAATTTTTGAATCAGCTAAAACTCAATATTAAAATTGGTAAAAATATTTTCTGGACTCCTAAACATGTTAAGCAACAATATGAAAATTTTCATAACAAAATTTTATCATTTGGTCAACATTTTTACTTTTTAAACATGAAAGGTACGAGAATCTGAAAATCTGTAAGTATAAACACAGCTGTAGTAAAATGGGCATAACTTTGCTACAAAACTCGGAATTCGAAAATTCAAGATGACCTGGAAACGAGATAGATAAGGCTACAATTCATATTCAGAAAATATTTAATTTTAAGGTCGTTTATGTTAGATTTTGTGAGAAATTAACAATTGGGAATTAGGGTTAATATCTTAGATCTAAGTTGCTTAAAATATTCACCCTAGGTAACAAGATTGGAATACCTAGACTGCTATCACAAGCCAGTATTTATCTCTAAATACTAGTTTGGGTATCGGATTATAAGCCCACAAACCCGCGTTCCAATATCCATTCAATTGTATGTTCAATACACGTGTTACTCATATGCACATACAATATTTATATAGAGAGAATATACCAATATATCCAACAATCTCCTCCTATATTCTCAATATATAAAGTACAGGATTATCTCATCAGTTCAGTATAAAACTGACTGGCTGATAGCAGTCCATAAAAGAAAAGCATCATAAAGGTATAGTTTTATAAAAACCAATAGAATTATAAAACTAAATAGTTCAATCAAGACTAAACCAATATAATTAAATAGTTCCAAACCATATCTAATTCAGAATAGTTCACATAGACTAAACCAACTGGAATAATTTGTCATAGTTTCAAAATCAAACAAAGCAAATAAACTTCAAGAACAAAATATGAGTTTTAAGCTCATGAACACAAGAGTCTTAAACTCAACAGAAGTTTTACCAAGCAAGTGACTAATTTATTCTCGAAAGAAATAAACTGAAATTCTATCCTTGCACACTGCTTTATGTTTACTCCTCCATTTCGAGCAAATCATTATTTTTGAAATCTATGTTGACAGATTCAACTCCTCCATCTTTGCTAGCTTATACAAAATAAGAATATCAAGAGACACATCTCTAAGAATTCCAACGAATTTCACAAAGTATATAGTTCCACAAAAGAACTTAGTACAATTCATAATTAGCTTAGCAAAAATGTAACGCAAGCATCATAATCAAGTATCTTTAATAAGTTAAGTACATGAACTTTATAGTTTCTACACAAGAACCATACTATGTTTCATATTGGAATGAAAAGACTGTCGTTTCAATCATGGTTTAACATTGAATCATCAAAATTGGAATGAAACATGTATCCATAAAAGAAATATCATCAAAATTGGAATGATATTTAGGACAATTTAATCATCGGAAACACATCGACAAGTTTTCATGTTTTGTATTGAAATAATATGATTATTCTAAGTAAATTTCCTAGAAATATAATACCATCAAAATTGGAATGACATTATATATTTGTGAAATTTATGTGGAATCATCAAAATTATCTAAAACATGTCAACTGCCTAAAATTGATGCTTAAGTTATGAACTTCTCTATGGCTCCAATTGGATTCTAAATTTCTAAACAATTAGGATGTTAAAGCTTTGACTCAATAGCTTTCAACTCCATTTCCCCCACAGTTTTCATAATTGGATCACGTTCAAGTCTCTTCGAAAGAGCATTAGCATACTTGCCGCAATTGCACTTTATCTATGAGAAAGTTCAACTAGGCTTCTTTCAGCCTTAATGTACTCCTCTTAGTATTATAGAGTGAGTTATGAGCTACAGTGCATTGTAGCTTGATAGTCGCATAACAGAATTAGAGAGTTACTTAAACTTCTTAATGGATAACTAGCAACAATTTCCTCAATCCACTCAGCCTTTTTCCCGGCAGAGGATTACACATAGAGGTTGATTTCACGGATGATAGCACAGTGCCTGTTTGCTTTTTATTTCCATAACATTTCTGTTTCTCCTAGTGTAAACACATATCTACTAGTTATCGACCTTCACTAAATTCTGAGCATCATAATGCATCAGATCAGCAATTCATTCGAAGAATGACTAGAGTAGCACAAAGTAAACTCTTGAATACCACTCAGGTATCTCAATAGCCTTTTAAGGGCAATCAAATGTGTATGGGATTATTAGTGAATCTGCAGATCATACCTACCTCAAAGGCTATGTCTATTCTAGTGCAGATCTTTGTATACATGAGACTGTCAATTCCTTTAGAATGATCTACCTATCTCATAGTTGTACCATCATTAGGTGTCAACCTTTTATTTCCATAACATTTTGATTTGATGAGTTTAACTAAGAGTTATCCCTTGCCAACTGAAAACTCACCCTTATACCTATAGTGTCTACAGTATCTAGGTTTTCATGTTGAATTCTTTGGATAACACAATTTTAACTTCATTTGTAATAGAGATGTCACTTCCAAGAACATGTATGTCAACAGAACAAGTAAATAATAGCCACTATATTTGACACACCACAAAGTTGAAGGCACTGATCTGAATTACTTGATTCATATACTAGGCTCTTTCAAAAATTTGTCAAATTATTTATTCGTTGGCTATACATGTCTTATGAACATACAATGATTTTACTAAATTGTAAATCTTGTTCACTAAACGTATTAGTTCAAAACTTTCCAGTACAAAACTGTTCAGTACAAAACATCAAGTGCAAAGCCTTTTAATTATCCTTTATGAATAACAAAATTTTTAATAGATGTAAGGGTAAGAAGAATACTTATTGTAGCAATATGACAAACATGTGAGTAGAAATCAAATAAATCTATCTCATTTTTCTCAGTCAATCTGTTAGCTACTAAAAAGCATTAAAATTACTACTAAACAATCAAAATTAAGTTTCTTCTACAAAACTCCACTTACTAACTATAATTTTAGCCCCTTTCGGCAGATCAACTAAATTAAAGTATTATTGTATGACACAAAATTATCTCATTGTCTACTAAAGACTCTTCTAAGCTCATTTGTCATTCATATTTTCAAGTGTCAGTAAGGCTGGTTCTTGATTCCAACTGTGAATCATTGAACGTGTCTGTAGGACTAGATTATTTCATATATTTATCTTTGATGAACATATCCTCAAAAAACTTTGCAAGTCTAGATTCTTCTAACACAAATTAGATAGATCCAACATCTGTCCACAGAGCCACATTCTGCACTTTCTAAACACACAAATATTTGTTGTAGGTCCTACTTCAGGCCTTCTAGGGTCATGTACTCTAACAAATGTATCACAACACAAATTTTCACTTTAACAAAATTATTTGTGGTTTCATACCATGATTTACAAGGTGTATTCAATTTAGAGTGTAGTAACACATTAGAGATATGATTAACAATACAATATCACCCATAATTACACAAGACAAACAACAATTAATAATATAGAATTCAACATTTCACTAAGTGTTTGATTCTAACTTTTATCAATACCGTTTGACTATTGTAAGTAGAGTGCACTAGAGATTATGCCAATGCAAACTTCTCTAAAGTTGTTAAAACATATTCACCACCTCTATCAAATCTGAACCCTTGATTTTTAGCATTTAACTATAATTTTTAATTCATTAAGAATAACAAGTGCTTCATTCTTTCTATATATGACAGACTTATATTAATCATCTACAAAAGCGATTAAATACTTCTGACCAACAATCGTCTTATCTAGTCACAAAGCTACTGAGATCACAAATATCAGAATGTATTGACTCAAGTAGTTGTGTACTCTTAGAGACCATACTAAATGATTTTCTAGTGATTATAATCTGAGCACAACTTTCATATTTGTCGTATTTTAATGGAGTATCATTTAGTAGAATTATGAATTTTAACAAGAACAAAAAATTTAATATATAGTTCATAGTGATTCTAAATTTCAAAACAACTTGGATGTAAAAGCTTTGACTCAATTGCTTTTACCTCCATTTCCCCACAGTTTTGATAATTAGATCACATTTCCTCACAAACAATTGAATATATAGTTCTCAAATCTTAGCCAATTATGCTATGTTCAAGAACACAATTAGAACTATTATTATTAATTGTCTCATTTGTTAAACTCAACTTATACATACGATTGACAATATATATACTTTATAAGAGTTAATACAAAATTACTTTATCACATTTTACAAAATTATTTGCTTTCTGTAATGTATCTAACAATGTCCACTTGCTCAAACACATTGAGCGAAGAGTTCTTTCCTTTATTCGTTCTTCATCATCTTCATAATGCTAGATGAGATAATGACTAACATATTATAATTCGACTTTGCACACACAGTTCAATGAACGAGAAAGAACAACGCGTAACTAATAGAGTCGTATCCTACATTAAGAGATGCTCTCTCCTAAGTTATAGACATTTGTCATAAATCTTATACAATTTTTATTTTATTTTTTTTGAGAAACAAATATATAATCTCACACAAACTGCAAACAATGGATTTGTCAAAATATCTATACACATAGTATGATAAAGCACTTAACAACCCTAAACATGCTAGTTTTCAAAGCGAGAATAACTATGATCTAAAACTCACAATCATGTAATCAAACAAACAAAACGTTAACACATTCATCATATGAAAGTACTAAGCAAGATTAGAGTAGATCATACTGACACTTCAAGTTAGAAGTGTTTTCCAAATTCGATGGAAAAGCCTGCGTAGTGCAGACTTATCATACCGTGATGCAAATTCATCGTCTCCAACATACACAATTTGTAGGTAACATTAAAGTTCCTACATTCATCAAATTGTTAAAGATTAGCCAATTAAACAAATTATTAGTACAATCTAATTCACAACAATTTAATTGGAGATCTGAATTTTATAGTCAACATACAGTTTAACTTATCAAAAATAGATATTTGGTTTTAGCACACAGCCAAAACAACTGTTCAACTTGTATTTAATTAAACAAGTGATTAATACAGTTTTGAACTTAACCACTTAGCATCATAGTAATTCTATAATTCAAAACATAAACTTACGAATGTTTTGAACTTCCAGCACATAGAAAAATATTTAACAGAAATTTAATACGAGGAAAGTAAAGAACTTATCTTTCACCATCTCTTCCCCTTTAATTGATTAGACTTATGTCTGTTTGAGAACAAATCCAAACAACAAACCATTCTGCGCCAAAGAGACCCAGCATCGAACACCTTGTGTGCATCAAAACTGCAAGCTCCTCTGAGGCTTCCACACACAAAAAATAGCAGAACCCATCATAAGTTAACAAAGATCTGCTCTCCTCCTTACTGAATGGAAAGGGCCTTAAAAACAAAATGGAATGCTAACAAGCAACCCCCTTTCAATCAGAACCCACATCAAAGAAAGAGAACCCTAGACCAAGTGATTTGATTTGATGGCTCATCAAGCTCATGAGACCAACACCACCTTCACTACTCATAAAAGTAAAGGGAAATCTGAAAATGACATCTCTTGGCCTCTCTAAGGAGAAACAATCATGGCTTTCAAAATGACTGGGAGTTTTACGCTCATCAGCCACCTCACACTGTCCTTAGACGAGGATGCCATCACCATTAGAGAATTAGATCTGATTACTTAGCAAGTCAAAGAAGAGAGGAGGAGGATGGGTCTGCTTGCAGGTCGGGTTTGCTGCAACCAGGTCTGACACACAGACAACCGGAGAGGGAGGTCGAGGGCAGCGCCGTCGAGGTCAGACGAGGTTGATTCAACTCGTCTCTGGCTGACACCTCGATTGATGATCGATCGGTGACATTGGCTTCGACAGGATCCAGAGAGGGGTACTCTTCTCTCTTAATTAATCTCACAAATTGATTAAAAATATCTCAAGCTGATTGTTAGGTTTTGTGAGAAATTAACAATTGGGAATTAGGGTTAATATCTTAGATCTAAGTTGCTTGAGATATTCACCCTAGGTATCAAGATTGGAATACCTAGACTGCTATCACAAGCCAGTATTTATCTTTAAATACTAGTTTGGGTATCGGGTTATAAGCCCACAAACCCGCATTCTAATATCTATTCAATTGTACGTTCAATACATGTGTTACTCATATGAACATGCAATACTTATATAGAGAGAATATACCAATATATCCAACAGTTTACTGGTTCGAAAACAGCGGTCAATGTTCAAGTCAGCAAGCATATACAGTTTTTAAGGTATTTTTCTTGAAAATAAATTAATTAAACATGACGGGTATCGCTTCTTTAGTCAATAAATTGTGTAATCAGTATGATGGGTGTCAAAATATGATAAATAAAACTAGAACACGCACATACATCAATTTATCATCAATCAATCATCAATCGATCAAACAACATATAACCTAGCAATTGTCTCTATTTGTGTGTCAATTATATGAACAACCCTAGTTTGAATTTTATATGCACTCATGAAAGATCTAAACTTTAGAGTCAAAAGTGGCATGATGTCAAGAATATTGGGGTTAGCTCGTGTAAACCCTCAATAGACCCAACGAATAGATGAACAATGGATAATACGATAACAAAGAGCTCTACTTGCAAAAATTTCAATGAAACTTGATTTTGATACAATTAACAATTCAAGAGGACGGTGATTTGCCTGTTAATCGGTGAATTTGAATATTAAGAATAACGGGATGAGAATCCCGAAGCAACGAACTCACGAACAAGCACGATCCCAAAACAACACGTGCATAATACGTGCAATCAAGTTCAAAATCACAGCACACAAAAGACTGCAGCAGCAACAAGACAGCAACAACTTCAGTAAAAGGCAGTGCTCGGGTCTCCGACGGGGGTGCGACGTCAGGGCGCGAGGGGCAGGGCAGCGCTGGGGCGTCACCGGCGATCGAAACAAGAGAGAGGAAGGGCAATCGGGATATGGGGTTTGGAGCTCTGTTAATGGCGATAGCAGGGAAGGAGGGTCAGGTGTAATCCCTGTTTTCCCAAAAATATATTTTTGTGTATTTTCTGTATTTAAAAATTTTCTTAAATTATTTTTCCGGTTTTCAAATTCTTTTGTCAAAATGTATTATTGGATTTTCCGTTTAAAATCTATTTTTGATCCGTAATTTTAGCTGTAACTATTTTTCTATAATTTTGTATTTAATACAGTTCTTATTATTAATATTATTACCTTCATTATTTTAATCATTTTATGATTATTAATATTGTTACTATCCGTATTATTTTGCTAGTATGGTTATTTGCATTATTATTTTATTTTATTTTTATTGTTAAAATTATATTATTTTATAAATTATATTTATTAGTTATTGTATTAATTTTCTTATATTGGATTATTTTCAATATATATTTTTTCTTGTATTTTTGACCTCCTTGTGCTGATTGTGCGTCGTTTGTTCATTTTTAGCCATTTTGAATTCTTTTTCTCATTTTCTTGGTCTCGTTCATGTTTATTATTTATTTTGGGGTTGTGGTGAATTTTTGGGGGTGATTTGACCAATTTGTGATTTTTGACCCTTAAGGAGATTTTTAGGAGCCATAGAATTCATTGTATTTTGTATCCCCATTTGAAATCTACCCAATACCCAATACCCAATTATATACCTATTAATTCCTAATCATACCCACTACCCATTAACCCACAATTTACCCATACATATATTCCCTAATACTCATTAACCCTAACCCTAATCCTATTTCCTCTCAAATTGTATCGGGCCTCCTCTCTCCCCATCTTCGAGATCCGGATTGCTTCTTCCCCCCCCCCCCCCCCCCCCCCAAACCGACCAGCACCCTCCTCCTATCCGGCCTCCCTTGCACCTAGTACACCCCTCATCCATCCATACAACTTCGATACATCAAAAACTCTACCTTTTCCTCTCCCTTGTGTGGCCGGCTTACCAATACAGCAACCCCCATCCCAAAACAGCACCACAACCATCTCCTTGGCTGATTTGTGAAGTGGGTATCGCCCGCTTTGGTCCGTGCATCAAGGAGTTCGATCGTAGACGCGTTTCGGTTCGTGGGTTCGCTTGGAATCGCGTTGGAAGGCTTCTTGCTTGTGGGTTTTCTTCCTTGGACTCGTTGACATCGTTTTCACTCCATTAGAGGCAATTAACTTGTACTACAATTCATTAGGTTGATACAAGTCAAAAAGTTCACACCTAGAGTAGTTGAGACTAGAGACGGCCAAAAATTATATTTTTACTTATGGGTTTTGTCTCTATTGTGTAAATCAGGCCATAGATGACTTATGACATGAGAATTGATAGGTTTATGCCCTAGGTTTCATCCAAATTTGATTTTGTTCATGTATGTGATGAATTGCATGCTAAGTGTTTGATTGATTGCCCATATGAGAATTATTAGGTTTTGACATGTTAAAAACCCTTAGATATGATATTTAGATGATGGGTAGGCTATGTTTCAAGTTTGGTGGAGTTTGGTACAATATTATGAAAGTTACGACGTTTCTAAGTTGAGTTGTGAAATCTGGAATTTTCGGGCTGTGATGTGTTGTTTGCTGTTTTCACCTATGCTAGGGTCTGAATCTCAACTTGGACATTTCAAAGTAAATTGTATATAATCGTGTATATTTTCAAACCCCACTGGTTTTACTGCATTTGGAGTTCGTATGACTGAGATATGATAATTTTGGTATAGGCGTGTCGGTAGTTTTCAGATTCAGTTTTGTGTCAATTTTGTTAACTATTTATTTTCAAGATCTAGGTTATACATAATATCATGCCATAATATTTTACCCAGTGTTTCTTCATGATGTTAGGGAATTTCAAAATTTTTGGTGTATTTTAAAGATAATTTTTGAACGATGTTTCATATCCTTTTCTATAATCTACTCTTGCTGTAAAATGCGTGCTATTCTATGTTGAAGCCAGTTTTCACCCTATTTCTTTATGTTATATGAAAATTAATTGTGAGATATGAAAGTTATAGAATTTTATCTATTTTCAAGCCGTTTTGGAGGAATTGGATTTCGATTCGCTGTTTGCGAGATATGTTTGTTTCGTACAGCAGTGTTGAGAAATTCCAGATTCGCCAAACCATGCTTTTGTGTCGTTCACTATTTTTGATGACTTAGGTATACTTTCTGGAATATTATGAAACTTATTACTTTGATTTTATATCTATAGGGGATTACCCCAGATTTTTCGTGGAATTATTTGATAAGTTTACCTGCTGTTTTTATGTGTTTGAAGTCGTACCCCTGTTTTCTGGCTGAACATGAAATCTGTGTTGAAATGAGTTTTAAGCTGAGATGTTGTAAACTAGTATATGACTTTATTATACTCGTTAGAAGCGTGTGGAAGTCTAGCTTCCAGATCCTTTGACGGATCATGATCTGCATGCCTGTAGCTCTCAGGATCTCTTTTTTAGTACTGATTGGTCTTGCTGACCTGATTATAAACATAGGCCATTTTGCTCGTTTGTGTGACTATATATTACTTATACTTGCTGATCTGATTCCATGAGCCTAAACCTGATTATACCTGGTTAGTTTGACATTATTTAATACCCTCTCATGACTGTTGATGACCCTAATAATAAAAGTAATCAAGCCGGGGTTTAAGGGAAAGATCTAATAGTGGATAATTCAGAAACGTGTACTCGGAAGGGGGCCCGTGTTTCCCATTACTTGTTGCCATATTTCATAACTACATGACTCGTGCTAGATACTACCTATTGCCATGTGATCATGACTACATGACTCGTGCTAGATACTACTTGTTGCCACGTGATTATGACTACATGACTCGTGCTTGATACTTGTTGCCACTTGTTCACGATTACGTGACTCGTGCTTGATATCTGTTTCTATTCTGATTCCTGAGTATACTGTCCTCTATGGTCCACTATGAAAATCTTACTATGCGAAACTGTTGTGTTGTAGCAACCATGTAGTATGGGATGCATGTCGTGCTACCTAGATAGTAAATAAAAAGATTAGACTTGATATAACCTGATACCTGTTTACTTATTACCTGATTATCCTGATATTCCTGTTACCTGATTACCTGATAATTATACATGTTTACTTGTTTACCGGTTTACCTGACACTTGACATATGTTACCCTTACCTGTTAGTATACCATGTTGTTAGTTAGTTTCCATGTGCTTGTATCCTACTCTATTTGTGACTCGGACTTGCAATTAACGGGTACTTGTGTTTTCTCTTTTCTCTTTCCTGCATTTGTTGAATTGCAGATTTTGGAGGACAGGTTCCTGAAGGTATTGG
The DNA here is from genome assembly GCA_017893485.1 of Hemerocallis citrina. NCBI lineage: Eukaryota > Viridiplantae > Streptophyta > Magnoliopsida > Asparagales > Asphodelaceae > Hemerocallis > Hemerocallis citrina. The sequence goes on along the minus strand of CM030362.1, from coordinate 248,306,439 downwards.
CAAGATGATGGGCTAGAGGCTGAAATTTCACTATTATTATTTCTTGTAGTTGCTAGAACAATATTTGTATTTTGAGACTTGGTTATTATTGTTTTTGGGCGATGTGACCCAAAATATTTGTTTTCCAGACTCTGTTTTATTTGAGAACATGGTATTTGATTTCAAGTAATTTCTGTTGGTAAATTTGATTCGATGTTGCATGTTGGTTCCACCTTTTGCTTCCGACTCTGATATATTCTGTGATGTGTTGCAAAGATTCTGAAACAGCTTAAGGATGATAATAATCATTCGCTGGGATTTTGTTACGTACTCGTATTCCGTATTTTTGGGAAGCAGGGCGTGACATCAGGGGTGCAAGGGGGTTGCGACAGGAAGTCGGCGGCTCTCAGGAGAGTCGTCGACGGGGGATGGAGCAAGGGGGGTCGCCGGAGTTGGCACCGGAGAAGGGAAACATCAGTTCGGTTCCCACAGTTGGGCGGGAAAACCAGGGAGAGAGGAGAAAGGAGAGAGAATACGCAGCTAGGGTTTCGATTTGTGTGCAAAAATTAGGCTTTGCATTAGAGTTGTATTTATAGGGTATAATTAGGGTTCAATAATAACAGTTTGGGTCAAGAACACAACAATTTGGGTTTTAGGGTTCAATTAGGAGATAGATCAAAATCAGTAGGGTTCAAATAAAAACACCAACAATAAATTAGAGGACAATAAAGCTCAATCAAAACAACAAAGAACTTCATGAACAAAAATTGAAATCCAAATAAATAGATAAATAATACAAATGAAAACAATATAAGTTGGCTTGAAATTAAATTGGAATTCATCACAAAAATCAGATCAAGTACGAAAACAAAATAATTCATTAAATGTACTTTAATTAAATAATCAAGGAGTAACGATTAATAGTTATAATTATAAAAATAATAAAATCATACAATAAAATAATTATTCAGGTTTAACAATTTATTAAAATGACCCAATAAAGATATATATATAATTTGGACTCAAATACAAATAGTTGATCAATAAGATCCAGAAAATAAGATCAAAACACATCGTTATTCAAAATGAATAAATTTTTTATTAGAAAATTTCTTTAATTTAAAATCCAAAATGATTTTAACAAATAATGAATTTATAATATCGAAATACAGAAAATATTCAGAAAATAGGTATTTACAAGAATGGGGGTTACAATCCTACCCACCTTACAACAAAATTTCATCCTCGAAATTTACTCAGGCGGTACGTAAGACAAAACAAAAGCAACTTGTGAAATAACAAAACAGAGAATAAAGGGAAAAAGACAAAATTGTGGGTAACAAAATAGGGAATTCAAAAGGAAAGACAAAATGGTGGCAACACTAGAATAAGATGAAACATGGATATGAATGAAGTGATCAAGAATGATGTTAAATAAAGATTCAATGAATGATGGCAATGCAAGTGTATGAAGAGGGAGTAAACAATGTAAGGAAGAGAAACAACAAAAGAATCCTGAGACCTGTGGGTTATGGGCCCACCACGCTTCCGCTGCGCTACTCTGATGGTGAAGCTCCAAGCTGCAAGCATGTTGTAGCAGATCAAGCGATGCCGATCGACGAACCAAGCAAGAAGGAGAATAACAGATAGCACCAGAATCAAAAGATTACGGGTACAAAAGAATAAAATTATACCCAACAAGCAATCAATGAATGAAAGGGATAAAAGATAACAACAAATGAAGGAACTGAATGTGAAGGGATCAAGGACGAATCAAAAGATACCAGTTTTCAGATTGTTGGTTATCAATTGTTCATGTGATCTCTGTATTGCACACACTATGAGTCAAACCGGTTAAGACCCAACTCTGATTAATATATCAATCAAAGCCAAACTTTCTTTCGTTAGTCACATTTGACTGATATATTATCCAAATCAGGGCTCTGATACCACTAAAAACCTTGTCACGCCCCGCTTCCCAAAAATATGGAATACGAGCACATAACATTAGCCCAGCAAATGATTAACGTCATCCATAAGCTGTTTATCTGATTAACTCAACAATATAATCAATACAGAACAATTGCGCAGATAATAATAATAATCTCATGAACAATAATACTTGGAATTAAGCAATAAAAATATCCAAATACAACAATAATCCATCGTCTGGAAACAAATAACAATATTCGGAACATAAGCCCAATACAATGAAATAACAATAATTCAATAATTAAGTCTCCATAACAAAGCAATAATTATTAAGCAGTGATGCAATCAATTTCTACACCAATGTTGTTCTCCAATTCCAGCAGGCAATTCTCCTTCATTACCTGTATACACTTCATCTAAAAAGAGGAGAAAAGTTATCTGTAGAGCAAGTCATGGATAGCAAGTAGAGAAAGCAGGAAACAATGGAATAACGGTATAACAATGAATCAATGGATCATTAGGAATCAATAACATAGCACGATGATAATAATCAATAACATGGTAACCAATACAACGGTGTAACAATGATTTAATATTTGGTAACGATAATCAATGGTTAATATCAATATCACTTAAACAATATTGGATACAAATAGGAACAATAATGAACAATTTGCAATGTCGGTGATGTATCAATCCTTATGTCTAATATTCATTTTAATCCTAACTAATGCATGTACTACTGCATCCCATACTACAGGTTCGATGCATACAATCAATTTCGTTCTAGACTCAAGTGGTGCATTCGGTAGATTATGTACTTGGCAACGGTAACGGTAAACACTATTCACCTTTCGATGTACGATATAGTCATCAGCAACGATACGGTACACGAAAGATTGGGTTACTGCCATAACCATAATCACACGATAAAACGGTAGCCGGAACGGTAGTTAAGAAAACACGGGCCGCTCCTCCAAGTACAGTCACTACTTTGTTCACTACTTAAATCACCCTTTCAAGCCCGGCTTGTTAATTATTTATCAATACTACAACACAATATGCAATTAAAGAACAATTCAGTAAACGATAGTATCAATAGGGAAACAATAGGTTGATAACATAGACAGAATGGTTAGGATAGTGACAATAACTCATTGGGAACATGCAATGCAACATACATTCATTAATTCATGCAATAGTACAACATAGGAATTATTAATTCATTAAAAAGGGGAATCTAAAATTCTGGACAGCAAGCGCAACCTGTATAAAAATACAGTTTCCCTGCTGATTCAGAAATCAAAACTTGATTCTGTTAGAAAATATGGAAAATAGACTTCCATACGGTTCCAACGCATACTTAAAGTTCAATTCCGACAAAAGTAGCTAGGTCAAACACATCTTTCTTTAAAGGTTTTATGTTCAAGCAGAATTCTGACATCTTGTTGATTTAATTTTTGAATCAGAAAAAACTCAACACTAAAATTGGTAAAAATATTTTCTGGAATCCTAAACATGTTAAGCAACAATCTGGAAATTTTCACAGCAAAATTTTATCATTTGATTACTGTTTAAACATGAAAGGTACGAGAATCTGAAAATCTGAAAGTAAAAACACAGCTGTAGTAAAACGGGCATAACTTTTGCTACACAACTCGAAATTCGAAAATTCAAGATGATCTGGAAACGAGAAAGATAAGGCTACAATTCATATTTAGAAAGTATTTAATTTTAAGGTTGTTTACTGGTTCGAAAACAACGGTCAATATTTAGGTCAGCAAGCATATACAGTTTTTAGGGTATTTTTCTTGAAAATAAATTAATTAAACATGATGGGTATCGCTTCTTTAGTCAATAAATTGTGTAATCAGTATGATGGGTGTAAAAACATGATAAATAAAACTAGAACACACTCATACATCAATTTATCATCAATCAATCATCAATCGATCAAATAACATACAACCTAGCAATTGTCTCTATTTGGGTGTCAATTATATGAACAACCCTAGTATGAATTTTATATGCACTCATGAAAGATCTAAACTTTAGAGTCAAAAGTGGCACGATGTCAAGAATATTGGGGTTAGCTTGTGTAAACCCTCAATAGACCCAACGAATAGATGAATAATGGATAATATGATAACAAAGAGATCCACTTGCAAAAATTTCAATGAAACTTGATTTTGATACAATTGACAATTCAAGAGGACGGTGATTTGCCTGTTAATCGGTGAATTTGAGTATTAAGAATAACGGGATGAGAATCTTGAAGCAACGAACTCACGAACTAGCACGATCCCAAAACAACACGTGTATAATACGTGCAATCAAGTTCAAAATCACAGCACACAAAAGACTGCAGCAGCAACAAGACAGCAACAACTTCAGTAAAAGGTGGTGCTCGGGTCTCCAACGGCGGTGCAACGTCAGGGCGCGAGGGGCAGGGCGACGATGGGGCGTCGTCGGCGATCGAAATAAGGGGAGGAAGGGCAATCGGGATATGTGGTTTAGACCTCTATTAATGGCGATGGCAGGGAAGAAGGAGGGTCAGGGGTGCAGGGGGGTTGCGATAGGAGGTCGGCGGCTCTCAGGGGAGTCGTCGATGGGGGATGGAGCAAGGGGGATCGCCGAAGTTGGTGCCGGAGAAGGGAAACAGCAGTTGGGTTCTCACAGTTGGGCAGGAAAACCAGGGATAATAGGCGGCTAGGGTTTCGATTTGTGTGCAAGAATTAGGATTTGCATTAGAGTTGTATTTATAGGGTACAATTAGGGTTCAATAATAGCAATTTTGGGTCAAGATTACAACAAATTGGGTTTTAGGGTTCAATTATGAGATAGATCAAAATCAGTAGGGTTCAAATAAAAATACCAACAATAAATAAGAGGACAATATGATCGACAATAAAGCTCAATCAAAAGAACAAAGAACTTCATGAACAAAAATTGAAATCCAAATAAATAGATAAATAATACAAATAAAAACAATATAAGTTTGCTTGAAATTAAATTAGAATTCACCACGGAAATCAGATCAAGTACGAAAACAAAATAATTTGTTAAATGTACTTTAATTAAATAATCATGGAATAACGATTAATAGTTATAATTATAAAAATAATCAAATCATACAATAAAATAATTGTTCGGGTTTAACAATCTATTAAAATGACCCAATAAAGATATATATATAATTTGGACTCAAATACAAATAGTTGATCAATAAGATCTAGAAAATAAGATCAAAATACATCGTTGTTCGAAATAAATAAATTTTTTATTAGAAAAACAATTTAATATAAAATCCAAAACGATTTTAACAAATAATGGATTTATAATATCGAAATACAAAAAATATTCAGAAAATACGCATTTGCGGGAATGGGGATTACACAAAGACTAGTGGTATTGCACCAGAGGCAACAATAATTGGCAAGCTGACGGGGTTATGTAAGACTGCAGCAGTAGTTCGCTCTCTCAGACCTTCATTCTCAAATTTGAGGAGTTCTACCAGGTATGGGGTGGCACCATGCTTCACTATTATTTCAAAGATATTGAAATTAAATTAAAGAAACAATCAGACATGCAGAAAACCAAAACAAATTACTATAAAAAGCAAAACTGGGAAACTAAGTAACATGTGCTAGTTCCATTAACTGTTGGCAATGGATACATGCAAACAAAGATAGACTAGAAGTAGAGAAAAGAAAGAAAGCCTATCCTCACAAGTCACTACAACGGAGAAAAGATAGTGGCATGTTGGTGCCATGACCTAAGCTAATCCTGAGTACAAAAACAAGAGAATCCTGGTTGAGGAAGTTGAGGAAAAAATCGGCCATCATTCTTCAGGCCTCTTATTCATTGTATGGCAAAAGTAGAAACTTACTTCATCTCCCATACTTTGATCATTAACAACAATAATTTCATTGAACAGAGACACAAAAGATTTGGATACCGAATGATTTCGTCAACTACTATCGAAGTGGCTCAAAAGCCAAATGGAAAATTCTTTTTTGGTGTAGAAATAATAAAGAAAAAATCACTCTTGGAGTGAAACCATTACCCACATAACTCTCAAATCTACTAGTACAAGTGAAGCACTAGAGAGCATAACATGCAATTTAATTGATGATCTCCTAAGCATGATCTTGTTGTTGCTTCTTTTTTGTTGACTTCAATTTTTTTTACACACAAATATTATGACAATTTTGCGTTGTAGATGAGAATAACATTAGATATCATAACATTTCACAACAATTGAGAGAACCATATCCAATTCAACGACTGACAAGTCATAAAATGTATCAACTCAATTTAAATTCAGATATTGTTCTCTTAAACCTACAAACATCAATATAAGACAATATTCAATAGGAATAGCAGTCAAAATGTTAGATATCATATATGTTTAATCAGACATTAGCCTGCCCTGTGTTGTGAAGCTAGTATGGGGCTAATTTGTTTGCTTTCCTTATTTTGTAGCAATTTGCTTTTTGTTTTTTTGTTCTGTACTTCTCGTGTTCTAAGTTAGTGGTGTCACTTACTTTTAAGGAGCAGTTAACTACGAGTTGTCTTTCTGCTAACTATATGTCATTTGAACTTCTGGCTGTAACTTCATAGGTTATTGTATCTACGGATATTGCTGAGACCAGCATAAAAATTGATGACGTAGTATATGTGATTGACACTGGAAAGAACAAGGAGAATCGTTTTAATCCACAAAAGGTATGCTTTATACTTGGTCTTTTTTTTGAAGATTATCTGAACTCATTCTTCTAGTATGCTACAAACAGTTGATGTTTGTTTGTTTTTTTTTTTTGAAATAAACAGTTGATGTTTGTTAATATTCCTTACTTGCTACATTTGATTGGATTTAGTTGTTATATTAAGCAGTGATCATCATTCTGCTTAATCAGCTTCAGGTCCAGTATAATATGGAACCCTATTATGATTTTTTGCTGTTTAACCTTACCTTTTGGTTTGATGGTCCTTATTCATTATCATTAAGAACAGCATTGTACTCTAAGACTTTTTCCTGTCAAATTGTGGTGGTTTATAGGGCACATGGTTCCTTAAAAGATGTCCAAAATTTACTGTCAGTTTTTAACTGTCTGAGTTGGTGTTGAATTCCTAGTCAAGGAAACTACGGGCTTATTAGAGCAGGTTCTAGATTGAAAGAATTCTCTGTTGGGACATTCGTTCAATGGGATGCATTCTTGTAATTACATGAAGCTTCCTCAAATAATCCCATTGTGGGTGAAAATGAGAGAAGCTAGAATGCTCCTCACAACTTGTCTTATGGTTCTCTCTCTCTCTCTCTCTCTCTCTCTCTCAACATGCACACACTCACACACACTCACACATAATATGATATGAATGTGCATATGTTTGAACGTTTAACTTGTTAAGGAGAAGACACAAGATTTTATGGACTGTCCACCTTCTAAAAAATTTTCATGCTACAAAAAATTCTAATTATTCTTCAAGTCTTGTAATCATAGTATATAATGAGGTTGTTACTGCTCTCTCTCTCTCTCTCTCTCTCTCTCTCTATATATATATATATATATATATACTTTTTATATATACTTAATAAACAATTTTAACTTAAATGCAAAACTATAGCAACTATTGATAGACATGAAAATCAATGAATATTTAAATGACATACCTGCAACTATGAATATTTAAATGAATTTGATATTTGTTGTCGTTCAGCGAAACAAATAAGAAAATCTGCTAGGTTAGAGACACAAGTTTTGAGCATTTTCTTAATGGCACACATGTTTGAAAACCAACTCCCGAGCTAGGTTAGAAAAGATATATTCATATGCAAATTCCTAAACCTTCTTTCTAATAATTTCTAAATAATAACGTTAAAGCTGTCCAAAAGCGACGTGTTACATGTTTAAAAGAATTGAAGCTGATATGATTTTAACACTTACAAGAAGTGACAATCCCGTCTACTGTGTGTCTAACGAAGTCGCCGTCGATGGAATCACGTTAGCCGGCTCCATCTTCATTCATTTGACTGGATCTTGCAATGACTCTATTGCTTTGCTGTAAAAGGAAAAAATATATACATTATGTTTCCAAATCTGAAAAAAAAATCTTCACTTAAAAAAATCAAGTTATGCACACACATACACAACCAGCAATAAGACAAACAAATTATCAAAAATATTCAAGTGGCAACTTAATATAAACTCTAACATGTCTCGGTATGTCATCAGGTTCGGCGACATTCGTTTCCTTGAATAAATGTGAAACTTTTTCTTTAGTTTTTAAGAGTTCCATCTCGAGAAAACGTATCCTTTCATCTCTGGGATCGGGCTGCGCAGACAAAGAAGCACGAGATCGAGAGGGTGTGGGTCCTAACCCTTTCCCACGCACACGTCCATGGCGTTCAGGGCTCCATTCCTGGACCAATGCTTGATGATGAAGTTCCACTATATCAACGGATGCTATGGGGGAGGTGGCGGCAGCCGCGGATGAGAGTTTGGTGTATCCCGTTCTAGCAGCGCTCTGTAAAAAATAGACTGTAAAAACATGTAAGATGTCTTTCATTTTAAAGTCAAATTACAAACCAAATAAGCTCAATTAAGATAGGACACAATTACTGATATCGAGGCTGCCTTTGCTGATGCAAACATGCCTTGTGAGTTCATGTGGGTGGCGTCAAAGAAATCTAAATCCCCGTACTGATCCCCACCTCCGTGCTCCACATCCTGTATATCAGAGAACGCAAAGAAATATCCAAACATCAATAAAGTATTTTATGACAAATGATATTAAAAAGGTGACGCTTACCATTATCGCACGACGCCTTGTGAAGCTCATACCTCCGGATGTGTGTAACACATCCTGTCCCTGTCGACTGGCACGACCTCTTTCAGCCCTTTTCTACACAACTCGTAATTATTATAAACACAATTAAAATGGTTAATTAAAATTAAATAAACAAAAATTAGAAAACACAGAAATTAAAATTACAATTAAATCTATAGAAATTAAAATTAAAATTAATCTTTATGATTACCTTTCCCTCCGGTGAACTCCAAAAATGACAGAGGTATTCCCAATCTAATTTTGTGACACCTTTTGGGACTACTCTTATATTTGTAACCATTGTCCGGTCCTCGTATTAGTAACCTGCCTTCAATTCACACTTATAGTCTCTCCACTTCTTAGACATAGATTTTCTTACCCAATCAGAATCAAGTACCACCGGGTAATCAAATTTGGACTGTATATGAATAAGAGTCAAAGTTAATTATGACCAAAATCATACAACTAGTGAGCACACAAATAATATTGCCAACACTCATTATAGTTAATGAGAAAATTGATGCTAATTTTATAAAGACCATTATAAAGTTTCCAATCCCAAATATTGTATACCTTGAAATTGATGTCTAATCCAAGTCACACGCCGCAAAATCAGAGTATCTTTCATCAAATTTTTTCCGTGAGGCTGAATCCGCCGAATGTCTGAGAATCCCATCATTCTTCTGACATTCAGCATTCCATCTCATATCAGAAGAAGTCTTAGTTGACATAAACAATCTTTGCAGCCTCGGAATCAAAGGAAAGTAGCGCATCTATTTTGTCGGCTTCTTTTTCCGCCTTGATTTAACTGACCCACTTATATCTTGGTCTTCATTTGGTTTTTCTTTCCATTTCGAAGTACCACAGATTTCACAGTTCTCAAGACTCTCCTTATCACCCCTAAATAACATACAATCATATCGACATGCTACTATCTTCTCATACCCCAGATCAAAAAATTTAAGGAACTCTTTTATTCCATTGGCTGAATTTGGGAGACAGATTTCAGGAAAAGCTTCATTCAACAATTTAAGTGGCAAGGTAAAGGACTTGGCAGACCAACTGTTCAAACATTTGATCTAATATAACCTCACGATGAATGAGAACTTCGAAAATTTTATGCAATCACGATACAAGGGTGTACTAGTATCTTCCAACAACTTAGTAAATGCTTCAAATTCTTTATTAACTTTAGGGTCTTCCCTTCCACCGTGCACTCCACCAGCAGTGTGCAGTGTTTCAGTCGGTTCATCATGGACTTGGGTTGTTGGACTATTTGTGTGCATTGGATTGTTATGAATTCCAAAAGCACCACACACTAAATTTTGCATCTCATCGGAAACACTATTATCGTCAACTTCTAAGGGTTCGTCTTCATCTTCTAAAACAGCCGAATCAACCAGAATGGATGGGACACGCTCTCCATGGCACAACCACTGTGTGTACCCTTGTAGGAAACCATTAATCACCAAATGTATTTGTACTTCGTTGCATGGAAGTAACTCACAGTTTACGCACCAGCGACATGGACACAAGATGAAGTTGGGATCACGTGAATGTTGTTTGGCGAAAATAATGAAATCTTTGACACCATCCCCATACTCCTTGGATAATAGTGACTTACTTATCCAATTTTTATCCATTTCAATAATATCACTCAATCTGGAAATAAAATTTCACTCATTAATTATTTTTTTTTCTTCTCTCATTAAAGTGTGTACCTCACTAGATAAGTCAATTGAAAAAACTTTATCATAAAATAATTAGAAATTAAATTTTTAAAAATCAACAATAACTAGGGCTTATTCGCAAAATAATATCAACGTCTGAACTTATTTATGATTTGATACGGTTAATAGAATTTTTCCAATAATGTGAAGATGAATCAAATCTTATGATATCATATCATATTTGTATAGTATTAGTCAAGGTATTGCTTATGCATTCATACTAATTAATCCATAGATCGACTTCTACTCAACTAATCATTGCCACCTCATTATATCTCTAATATTATAATGAGAGAAGATCCTTAGTGACTTTTGTAAATTTACCAACATGTACAATGCACGCACATAATTAATATAAATGAGGTTTCAGGTTTAAGTCCTTCCTACGTCAAAGTTTTTTTTTTATTTTTTAAAATGTGCATCGTACGTATAAATTACTACTACTACTACTACTAATAATAATAATAATAATAATAATTATTAGAGGAATATGCTCCCAAATAACTCTTCATTTTTAGCCAAACAAAATTTACCATCCCATATGTATAGAAATAATTAAGTCACATAAATATTATTTCCTTCAGCAATAGACTCCACGATCTTTACGTTATATCTAGAGAAGTTTCAAATCAAATAAATTGTATGTGAGAAGGTATATTATCTTAAGCACTAATGTAAAATGTTTAAATATTTAGTACAGATAAAGATAGATATCACGTGCAAATGTGTAGATTACAAGGTGGTATTTACGATCACTCTATGCCATGGTCCTCATCGATTCTTTTGAAGTTGTTTGTTTATCAAGAATGTAAAGTACATATAGACAATAATTTTCAATACAGAGTTAATTAATGAGGAAAGACATATGTGTTTACGAATTTTTTCCATAAATGAACATTTTTATGAAAGTTTTTCCACAAATAACTTGTTTTTTTTTTAAATTTCATAAACGACCCACTCGCTTTTGAAAAAGAGAGTGTGGTATAATCACCCACGTTTTTTCAAAAAGCGAGTCTTAGGGTTCAGAAAATTAGAAACCTAAGACTCGCTTTTTGAAAAAACGAGTGTGGTATAATCACCCACGTTTTTTCAAAAAGCGAGTCTTAGGGTTCAGAAAATTAGAAACCTAAGACTCGCTTTTTGAAAAAGCGAGTGTGGTATAATCACCCACGTTTTTTCAAAAAGCGAGTCTTAGTGTTCAGAAAATAAGAAACCTAAGACTCGCTTTTTGAAAAAGCGAGTGTGGTATAATCACCCACGCTTTTTCAAAAAGCGAGTCTTAGTGTTCAGAAAATAAGAAACCTAAGACTCGCTTTTTGAAAAACCGTGGGTAATTATGCCACACTCGCTTTTTCAAAAAGCGAGTCTTGGCCTTCTTTGCCCAGCAACACTCGCTTTCTTAGATGCAATCATGTTAGTATTCATTCTTGTTCAACTCTCCCATTCTCCTTACTACTTTGAAGTATGAAGACACAGTTTTTTCAAGGGAATTTGGTATTGGATCTTCTGCTTATGTTGGGTTAGAAGTGAAGTGATGTAAATGAATTGTACCCGTCTTTTTCCATTTTAACTTGTGTTGCTTCGGTTATTAGCTATAGAAAGCTGGCATATGATGCATGCTATTTGTGAGGCCACAAAGGGTTTGCATCAGTGCATTTATTTTTTTCTGTGTGGATTCTGGCATTCTGCAGTGCAAGGTCCGAAGGGTGAGAGAAGAAGAGAGCAAGAGATAGAAACTGCTGCATTCATTGAGTAGGGCCCAGAAATATTGGATTTTTCTTCCTCTGTTTTGAATTTTCCTGGGCTGATCCACAAGACATTCTAACTCTTACATTCCAAAATTAACAATGCAAATGCACAACCACTCCACAATATAGATTAACCATGTACAAATGTGTGTAACAATATAGATTTCATTAACACAGGCAAGACTCGCTTTTCCAAAAACCGAGTCTTATACAGAGCACCTCGCTTTCTCAGAAAGTGAGTCTTCCGCCTGTAGATTTTTTTCAACAAGCCACAGACTCGCTTTTTCATAAAGCGAGTTTGGTATAAATAAGCGCGGTGTTTGGGAAAGCGAGTCTTGAATCTGTTGATAACTAATGAGTCTGCTAGCAAAAATAATACAGACCCAAGACTCGCTTTTTGAAAAAGCGAGTCTAGGTCTGAACACCGTGCTTTTTCAAAAATCGAGTCTTAGGTTTCTAATTTTCTGAGTCCTAAGACTCGCTTTTTGAAAAAGCGTGGGTGATTATATCATACTCGCTTTTTCAAAAAGCGAGTGGGTCGTTTATGGAAAAAAAAAAAAAAAACAGGTCGTTTGTGGAAAAACTTTTATAAAAAAGGTCATTTAGGGAAAAAATTCTGTGTTTACGTGTATTTTGACTTCACACTTCTATATTTTTCCATATGAGGGAGAGAGAGAAAAGGGCAAGGGAGGTATTTTAACTATGATTAAGATATGATTTGGCAGTAAACAGTTCACTGTTGCATAGGAATTAGGATCTGATATTATGACTAAAGTATAAGGAATCAACACAATTTTTGTAAGATGCTGCATGCAAGAAAAGGATTCTCTACACTGTTTAGCCTGTGAGATGGCTTTAGGCCTTAATAGTGTTCTTCATCTTGTTCTGGTATAATACTTGAAATCACTTTATAATAACTTTCTTTATAATATAACAAGTTATATCATCTTGTTCTTCATTTTGTTCTAGTTCGAGTCCAGACTTTGTTGGAAATTTTACGTTAAAAATATATATTTTTTATGACGTGCATCGCACGTATAAATTGCTAGTCATCATAAATAACTGTCACAAAACAATTTTTATTTGTTACTTGTTAAGTATCCGCGATCCTTAATTAATTCTATTTACCTCATTTTGTCAAACTATTATCACAAACTATTATTCCTATGGATCAATATATAAAATATCACTCTTCTATAATGTAAAATTGAACTCTAAAGTAAAAGCATATACATAGGAAATTTTAGGTAACAATTCAAATCCATCACCAGAGTGCTAAAATAAAAGAATTCAGTTTATTTTTTAAAACCGATGTTAAAGAACTTGAAGTCTTGCAATATGTCGGTTCCTAATTACTCTAAATAGGCTGGAAGAAAACAGAAGATGCCAAACCATAAGCATTAGCATTATGTGCAACATCAAGTGAAGGAGGCTTTATCTCTTGAACTTTCTCTGAAAATCTCCGAGTATGGAATGCTCCCAGGGCACTGCAAAATTAACCAAACAAAAAAATCACACTTGCATGATCTCTTACGAAGAGCTATTTTAACATCAATAGATAGGTTGCAAATATATGAAACTTCAAATATAAGATATAGTGCAGGAAAAGTATGAAACACCGACAAGCAAGGAACTCCGACAAAATTGATACTTATGCATTCATCTTTGGTTTATATTAATAAAGAGGGTTTATAGAATAATTACCTAGAGTTTATGAAAGAGAGATTGAAGATGTCGAGGGTTTATAGAATAATTAACTAGAGTTTATGAAAGAGAGATTGAGGATGGCGACGACAGGGCGACGGAAAAGTGAAGTAAACGATGGCGCCAAGCGCGATTGCGAACTGCAGCAGCGAGCCCGGGGCCAACTACAGTGGGTGAGAGATTGAACAGGTGCGAAATCGAAGAGGGAAAGCGAAGGTGAAATTGGGTTTCGGAGAGATTGAAGGCGACGAGGGAAAGAGGAATCAAATTAGCGAATATTTCGCGCCGTGTGGGAAGTAGGGTTTTGGGGGATTCGGCGCGAAGAGCGAAAGAGAGAAGTAGGGTTTTGGGGGGAATCGGCGCGAAGAGCAAAAGCGAGAGAGAGGGACGAGAGGAAATTGGGGCCGGGCGATATTATAATAAAAAAGTGCAACAAACCCCTGCGTTTTTTAAAAAACACAGGGTATGCTTCGAAACCGCTGGCGCTATTATCAAATGCCGGGCTATATACGCCCTTAATTCTCATATCTTTAGTAGTGTGAGATCCAGATCCTCTTCATTAGAAAAACCTTCGAGCTTATCAATTATCTCGGCAGGATATTGGAACTTGAACCATTCCGAGCCCAAAACTGGTCATATTGAACTAGTCCGACACGATATGTTTTGTACCAAACAGTAGCATAGGATGGTCTAAGTCTTATTCAATCACTTCATCAGCATGATAATATAGGGGTGGCAATTGGCGCCCAAGCTCGACCTGAGGTCCATGAGTCCGACCCATTTTGGAGCAGGTTTGCACTAAATTGTATTATACTTAATTGGGGTTTTGTCTCGTTTTTGAGTTCATTTATTAAATTGGCCGGATTTAGATTAGATACAACAAGTCTGAAGGCCCATGGGTAGTACGTGTAGTAGATTTTTCTAGAGATACAAGAGCATCCACAGTAATGTGATATTTATGCATATTATGCATATTTTGTCGAGAATAGCGTGCAGTCGTGTGACATTTATGCATGATGCGGTTTGTTTCTGGGAGACGTGTAGATGCACCAGGTGTGAGTTCTTACTCGATTTGTATTTGAAGGAGGAAGCTACTGATCAGACGACCCTCGGCTGGCCGAGCGGTACCGGTGACAGGCTGGGGTGAGGCGAGGCTGGATGCTCGGCTCGGATCAGGGAGCTCGGATCCGAGGTCTGGTGTACCTGCAGTCGGTCTTGGAACACCGGGGTTGGTCACGGTAGCAGACCCTCCGACGATCTAGTCAGTCACTTAAGATAGAGCAACAATAACTAGGGTTTTGTGGAAGAAAGATTGATTACCTGTAGACAGGGGGGAGGGTCTGGTATTTATAGGAGAAGGCAATCGGGTCCAGACACGTTTGGGGCTGGGCCGGACCCGGTTACCCGAGTTGCTGAAGCGGTGGAAAGCCAGGCGGTATAGGGCTTGTAGAACCCCGTATTTTCAAATATTATTTTTATATTTGAAAATGAATTTAAATTTATTTTTGGAGATTTAATTAATATTTTCTAAAAAGATTTATCTTTTTACACGTGCAAAACACGTGCAAATGACTTTTGAGAAGTTTGAAAGTTAAATTTTCTTTATGAAAAATCATTATTTAATATTTGAGATTTATTTAGTATTTTTCCATATTTTTCTGAAATTAATTGGAACTATTTGCAATTTTTGAGAAAAGAAGGACCTTTTGCAAAAATTGACATTTTTAAGGGTTAAAGTGCAAAATGTGTATGCTGGACGTTTTGGATCAGTATAGGGTGAGATTTAGAAGTATATTTCCTTTTAAATCCAAATTTAAATGAGTTCTGATGGAATTTCCAAAGATAGAATTATATATGTGAATTGTATTTTAGATTGTTTTGCAAAAGTGTGGGTAAAACCCTAATATGTAACCCTGGATATTTAAGAGATTTTTTCTCCAGCCGTCATTGTTGACAATATACAGAATTTTGAGAGCTTGTTTCGGTGGAGAAAGACGATTTTGGATCTAGCGAAGAGGAAAGCTTTTTCGTGGTTTCTTCTAAAATTCGAATGTGAGTGACTTGGTTTTGTCTTGTTTTGATTTTGTGAATGACTTTGTGTGTTTTGTTTGGTTTGTGAATGGCATAAATTATCTTGTTGTTGATCTATGTATGCGAGTGGTAATGATGCTATATTTGATGTTGTGAACGATATAGATGTTGTACTGTGGTATGATTCATATGAAATAAGGATTGTTGTTTACACCATGTTGAGAAATCTAAGAATGATTAGTAGATCTTGTTCATACCACCTTACTAATAAGATTTGCGTATGATTTTGATCGGATGAGGAACACCTGGATCTTATATATATATTGTAAATCAGATTTGATTTAGTGTTGTGGAAGGATTTAGTCTTGAGAAACCCTAATGAAGGAATTAGTGATCTAGAATATGAGAACTTGGGTTTTGACATATTTGAGGTTTGGAGTATTATATCCTTAATGAAGATCTTTTTGCCTGAATACGAACTACTTTCTTGAACAATGAATCGTTAGAAAACCTTAGTTTTGATTATTGTATTCAGACCTAAATTTGAGAACTGTAGGCCGACAGCCGACTGGACTACCTATCAGTCGACTGGAACGACCCTACAGATGTATCATTAGTCTTTTGAAAATCCGTTCTGGACAGCCGACTGAGACCCTTGTCAGTCGACTGTCATACTTAAAAAAATTACTGTGTTAAATCTTGTCAGTTCTTGTCTGGACAGCCGACTGAGACCCCTGTCAGTCGACTGTTACACTTAGAAATTATTTTGTAAAATCATGTCAGTTTCTTGTCTGGACAGCCGACCTATGATTCCTTTAAGTCGACTTGTATACTTAGAATATTTTTAAGAAGATTATTGGAAATTACCTCGGGTAAGTCGACTAACCTTCTCTTAAGTCGACTGTTATATGACTTAGTTTATTTTTGTAAAATTTTAGAAATTTTTCCTCTGGACAGTCGACTTACTACAGTATAAGTCGACTGGTACTGAAGGATCTTTATAAACTTTAGTGCTATTTCGAATGATTGATCTTTCTGATAATTCAGTCTCTACTTGACATTCAGTTCAGTATTTGATTAAACATTTGACTTTGAGATATTCAGTTAAGTATTTAAATTGAGACATTTAGTTGGGCCACTTTGTTTAGTGGAACTTTGGTTTAGACTTTTGAGTTTGAGTCTCTAGAGGTGTGTGACCCTAGTATACCGGTGTTGAGTATATTGTTGAGGCCCCATGAGGCATTTCAGTTATTGAGATTTGAATTTAGGCCGGTAGGGTATACCACACTAGGAGATTCGTTAAGTAATCAATTAACCCAAAATAATAAGGACAGACACTAGTGGTGATATGATGAATGGGAACATGGGTTATGCACCTCAGTATGGCTTTAGATGTGGGATTTAATCTCCGGAATTATCCAAGTAACTTTCTTGAGATGTGGGATGATCTCCGGAATTATCCAGGTAAATTATCTGAGATGTGGGATCTATTTCCGGAATTATCCAAGTGGTTTGCTTGAGATGTGGGGTTGATCTCCGGAATTATCAAAGTCGAGGCGACGCACATGTGGTATTCATGTGGTGATGTGTCTATGTTTAGATGTGGGATGGTCTCCGAAATTATCCAGGTAAAATGCCTGAGATGTGGGATCTATCTCCAGAATTATCAAGCATGGGCTAATTCTCACAGTTTATCTTTGTCTCGTAGTAGTCATTGTGATAGGATTAGTTGCATAGCGGGGGATTGAACTCTATGAAGTGAAGACGTTAAGGGCTTGCACCGAACCTATGTAGAATGGGATGCATAAACTTCGACAAGTATGCATTAGAGAGTGCACATATAGAATTTGTGTGTTTTCTTGACTTAGTTTTATGCATATGGATTTCCTGGTTTTCTACACTTAACACTTGGTCGGTATCACTTGTTGTTACATTTCTGGCTATCTCATATTTTATGTACTTTGATTCACTATATGTTACTTATGAATCCATGCTTAAGTTTTATTTATGTTGTTTGTTGATGTCACTCACACCATTTATGGCTGACCCCGTTAGTTTTGGGGTTAGGAATCATCTCTAGCCTCACATGTTGCAAGTAGTTGCTTAATGATGGAGGTTTGGATGCTAGAGGCATATTTAAGATAAATTGATTCTTAAGTGTTTTGTGCAAAATTTGTAATAACAGTTTTGAGATAAATTGTGTTGTAAATAAAGAAAAGCTTGAGTTGAGTTTGTTTTGAATTCCGCTGTGATTTGTAAAAGATTTGTTGTAATAAAAGTTGAAAATTTAGTGGTGTTGGTTGTGTTTAATATTATATTGAAGTGGATCGCTGGGAATGTGCCACGTATTTTCTAAGATATCTTATTAGAAATTCGGGGCGCTACAGGGCTGACGTGGCAGACGCCGGAGCGATTTCCAGGGCTGACGTGGCAGAGCTCCGGGCGATTTTCCGGTGATGATGTGGCAGATCTGAAGGATCAGAAAGAGCGGGTATCCTGAGGGGATCCTGTGGCCCAGGATGGGCTACGTTATTCCTGACCCATATCAGAAGCCCCACGCTCCTGTAGGGCTGGGTGATCCAGCCGTGTAGGAGTGACTCTTTGCCTCTGGGGGAAGAGCAGATGTTAGGGTAAGAAGTAGGATCAGTTGTTTCCCGAAGAAGCCAGGGGGTAGGAGGAAGGGACCCTTCGTTGGATTTCGCGCGGGAGGTCAAGTTTGAGAGAGGAGAGCCCAAGCGATGGTTGGTGGTGTTTTGGGTCGGCGGATGAGCCCTGTGGCTCGGTGGACGAGCTCCAAGGGTAGGCAGACGAGACTTGGTAGGCGAGCTTCCGAGGGTCGGCAGACGAGCCCTAGGGCTGGGTGGACGAGCTTCCCAGGGTCAGAGGGTTCACTCGCAAGTTGGAAGAGCGAGGGGACGCCGAGATCTCCTTGGGGGCTCGTTCTGTTCTGAGGGCCGAGGGTCGGCAGCCGAGCTCAGGGGGTCGTTAGCCGAGCTCTTCGCTAGTTGGAAGAGCGAAGAGGAGGTGAGGTTTTCTTTTTGAGGGCTAGGGGTTGGCAGCCGAGCTAAGGGGTCGATAGCCGAGCTCTTCGCTAGTTGGAAGAGCGAAGAGGAGACGAGGTTTTCTTTTGGAGCTCGGCTTGCCGAGCGATATGGGTCGGCGGACGAGCTTCTTGGGCAAGAGGAGGGTTTAGAGGGGCTCGTGATTCCGTCCGAGCTCCGAGCCCTTCCCAACACCTGAGGGTGTTTGGGGCTCGGGGTACTGTCCGAGCACCGAGCCCCTTTCGAATCAGGGAATGCAGTTGGGGCTCATGATGCCATCCGAGCTCCGAGCGTAGGCCCCTGCCGTAAAAAATGGAAGAGGATTTATTTGGCTCGCGGTTTGATCCGAGCTCCGAGCCACCACCGAGAAAGATGAAGGTGGTATGGCTCGCGCTTCGATCCGAGCGTCGACCCTTCTGTGAAGAAGAGAAGGGGAATTGGCTCGCGCTGCTATCCGAGCTCCGAGCCCCCGCTGAGAAAGACGAAGGTGGCCTGGCTCGAGCTTCGATCCGAGCGTCGACCCTTTTGTGAAGAAGAGAAGGGGAATTGGCTTGTGCTGCTATCCGAGCTCAGAGCCCCCATCGAGAAAGACGAAGGTGGCCTGGCTCGAGCTTCGATCCGAGCGTCGACCCTTCTGTGAAGAAGAGAAGGGGAATTGGCTCGTGCTGCTATCCGAGCTCCGAGCCCCCACTGAGAAAGACGTAGGTGGCCTGGCTCGAGCTTCGATCCGAGCGTCGACCCTTCTGTGAAAAAAGAGAAGGGGAATTGGCCCGTGCTTCTATCCGAGCGTCGACCCTTCTGTGAAAAATAGAAGGGGAATTGGCTCGTGCTGCTATCCGAGCTCCGAGCCCCCACTGAGGAAGACGAAGGTGGCCTGGCTCGAGCTTCGATCTGAGCGTCGACCCTTCTGTGAAGAAGAGAAGGGGAATTGGCTCGCGCTGCTATCCGAGCTCCGAGCCCCCACTGAGAAAGGCGACGGTGGTATGGCTCGAGCTTCGATCCGAGCGTCGACCCTTCTGTGAAAAAAGAGAAGTGGAATTGGCTCGCGCTGCTATCCGAGCTCCGAGCTCCGAGCCCCCACTGAGAAAGGCGACGGTGGTATGGCTCGAGCTTCGATCCGAGCGTCGACCCTTCTGTGAAAAAAGAGAAGGGGAATTGGCTCGCGCTTCTATCCGAGCTCCGAGCAACTACTGAGAAAGGTGAAGGTGGCCTGGCTCGAACTTCGATCCGAGCGTCGACCCTTCTGTGAAGAAGAGAGGGGGAATTGGCCCGCACTTCTATCCGAGCGTCGACCCTTCTGTGAAGAATAGAAAGGGAGTTGGCTCGCGCTGCTATCCGAGCTCCGAGTCCCCACCGAGAAAGGCGACGGTGGCCTGGCTCGAGTTTCGATCCGAGCGTCGAGCCTTCTGACTTGGTGAAAAAAGGCTTTTTTCTCTCTAGAAAAGGGGAAGGGGTAGTGGGGTAATTTTATGCCTTATTGCTGATGTCATGGCGCGAAGATCAAAGCTTTTTCAGATCTTGGTGGCCGTTGGATCTTGTCAGGTAAGATCCAACGGCCAGATCTGTATTGCGAGAATCGAGGAGTCATTTTCCTCTTTAAAAAACCCCATCCCCTTCTCATTTCTTCATCTTCATTTTCATTACTCACTGTCCAAATTTCTCCAATTTTCAGCAAGAGCAGGAATCTTACTTGCCGTCGGCGGGTTTTCCGGTGATCGTAACTTTCTACGCTCCAGGTTAGTATTTTTCTTTTACCAATGTCGCGAACTCAGTCCGGATCCGAGGCCAGCTCGACAGGTCGCTCGGCGGAGGAGTCTGAGCTGGAAATGTCCTCATCCCTGAGCAAGTACAGGGTGAAGGAGGAAGTTCTTTCCGACTCTGGTTCAGACGGAGGTGACGATGTTGTTTTTGTAGTGTCCCCATTGAGGTCCCGGAGACCGGGGAAGGAACCCATGGAAGAGGGTGGCGAAGAGGACGAGGGGGACAGCGAGGATGAGGACGAGGAATCGGATCAGGAGATGGGTGATGATGACGAGGAGGGGGACGACGATGAGCAGGTCGACGAGGGTGACGAGGAAGGAGAGGGAGACGAGGAGGAGGAAGGCGAGGGAGGCGAGGAGGAGGTTGATGAACAGGAGGCCGGTCAGGGCATGCCCGGGGGGCCGGCTGGGGTCGGAGAGGACCTTCCTCCGCTACCCCCTTTGTCGATGCCATCCCCTGAGCGTAAGGCGCGCCCTCGTCGGAAGAAGAAGGTCATGGCAATTCCCTACAGTCCCTCTTCGCCCGACGAGGACGCGCTGAAATCGGGTCTCGATGTTCCCCCAGTCACCTTTCGGAATCCCGTGTCGATTTGTATGTACCCTGACGACATTAAGGACATCCAACCGATACCTCCCGTGCCGGGCGAGGACACTCGGGTGAAGATCCGCGCAGACAGCACTCCGAGCGTTCTGAGGCCGGAGTATCTCAACATTATCAGGGCTGCCTATTACATTCTGCGGGAGTACGAGCTCCTCCTTCCAAGCCCCGGTATCCGCCCTACCACTGTTCTGGCCCCAGGTTACTGCATATTCCCAGAGGATGCCTTCCTCTCGGGATTGAGATTGTCCCTGCACCCTTTTGTGAAGAGGGTTTTGAACTGGGCGGAACTGTGCCCTATGCAGTACGGCCCTAATTCTTGGAAGCATCTTATCTGCTTTATTCTGAAATGCCAAGAGAAGGGGGTGAAGCCGAGATTGACGTATTTCCGGACCATCTTTGGAATTGGTTCGCTCGGAGATATGGAGGGGGTCTTCTACTTCTCGCCGAGGCTGCACAAGAAGGTGGTGCACGGCCACCCGGACTCGATAAAGGGATGGAGGGGCAAGTACTTTGTCGTTAAGACCGACGGGTCTTGGGAGATACCGACCCAGTGGAACTTCGTAAAGCCGAGACACAAGCCTCCGAAGAAGAGTGATTTATTGGCCAAGGAGTGGGAGAAGGTGGAGGCAATAGTGGGGGGTCACAGTATTGCATGGCCCCGAGTGACCGAGATTCACCTCGCGAGGGCCGGACTGAGTCCCGCCGACCCTAGTATGTTTCTTTCCATATTTGTTCATCCTCCTGCCTTCGTGTTAACGTTAGCCTTTTTGTTTCATCTTTTTGCAGGGATGTCGACACAACAGGCGGAAGCCAAGAGGATATTGCTCGCCGCGGCCGAGAAGACGAGGGTGGAGAAGAAGAAGAAGGAGGAGCAAGATCGTCTAGCGGCCGAGCGGAAGAAGCTGGCCGGCCAGGCTGCGCAGGCCGGAGGGTCCTCCCAGGCGCCTGCCCCTGCGGCTGAGGGGCAATCCCCAGCGAAGAAACAAAAGAAGCACCACTCGCACCACTCCCACTCGTCGAGGTCGGCTCGAGACGCAGCGGGCCGGCTCGGGCAAGACCGTGGAAACCCCGCAACAACAACTTCCGCCGGTACGTCCAAGTGCCGCGGAGCTGGTGGGGAGGATGGGTACGATGCCCTTTGTTCCCGACTGGTCGATTCTGAAGGGGGACAACATTTTCGACGGACCCGTCTCGATGGAGTTCGTCTTGAAGGCCATCACGGAGCGCGATGGGATGGCCTTGGCGGTGCAGACGGCCGACCAGGCCTATATGCGGTGGGCCCAGTCAAGCCTCTCGGTAAGTCGGTTGAGATCTGTTTTTTGACTTAGCTTGGAACTATCATTAATTGTGATCTCTCTTCGAACAGGCGATGCTCCACGGCCAGCACGTCCACAAGTGCCTGGAGAAGGAAATTCTCTTTGAGTGGAAAAATGCAGATAAGTACCTTCGGGAGCTCACTAAGGCCAAGGACGATCTGAAAGCGGCCCAGGACCTAAGTGCTCGTCCACGAGGCTCAGCTAGAATCGCTCGTCAAGATCCATAAGCAGGACCGGGAGGATCTTTTGAAGAAGGTCGCTGCTGAGGCTGAGAAGGGGAAGAAAGCCCTGGCAGATTTGGAGGCGATTTTGGGGGAGACCATGGTGACGGCGCAGGACGAGGCGTACGAACAGGCCAAGTCCCATTTTAGGCAGATATACCCCGAGTTGAACGTCGACCACCTCTGCTACGGGTGGCATTCAGACTTCCCTCTGACCCCTGGCGATGATGGGACCGGGGGAGCCCAAGGCGATGACAAGGTGCATCCCGACCCCCAAGAATAGATGTTTTTGTTCGTTTTGTTTTTGATGTAAATGCCTACAGCGGACTGGCCACCACGGTTTTTTGTATCAAAATTTTGGAAAGAAATGATAATATACTTTTTTGGGCCGACCCTTCAAGACTTGCATTTTTGTGATGTTCGTTTTTATCTTTTGGTAGAGGCGTGGGACTCGGGACCCCGACCCCGTTTTGGCTCACCAACGAAAGCTAGCTCGGGACCGAGAGGCTGCCAAGAATTATTTTCTGAACAAGTCACGGGAGCTCGATCTAGAGGTTGCTCGTCTGAAGAAAGTCGTAGCCGACCGGGACTGGTGGGTAATCGAGACGGACTGGTCTGCCTCGGATGCCTCTAGCGGGCGCTCGGCTTCGGAGTCTTTTCTTCGTGAGACCGTTGCAGGAGAAGGAATTGGAGATTCGCTGGCTGAAGCTCATATTGGGTGCGGGTCTGATCGAAGAGGCGAGCAACTCGACCCCGGGGCGGTCGCCGCCGTTTTCGTTGGTTGAGGCCCAGCCGGATGATGCGGGGAGCTCGGTGGCGGGAGTGTCCTCCCTGGTCGGCCCGACCGAGTGCGATAGGAGCCCTGAATTTGAGTTCCTGGCGAGCGTGAGTGATTTGCGAGCCTTCTTTTTTCTTTGTACTTGCACTGACGTTCATTGAGTTGTAAGCAATCAGTAATCAATAAGAACATTCGTTTCCCGTAACTTTGAATGCCTCGGATGCCGAGGATGGTCGGTGTGACAGATACGAAGGGTCGCTACTGACGCGACTGCGTCCTTAATCGCGATGTTTCGCATTCCCATGAACATTTATGGCGACGTTTCGCATTTCCATGAACATTTATGGCGACATTTCGCCTTCCGTCATTTCGCATTCCCAGATGCAATAAATGAGGGCCTCAGGGGGCTATATAACCACCACACTCCTTGTCATTTGTCAAGCAGTGAGCCATCTGACTCGGGTGTCTGCCAAAGGCGGGCACCCAGAGAATATAATATTTCCGATGTGTGGCGGCTCTCCTGTCGTCCGGGAATAATTTGGGGTTTCGGGCTCGTCAAAGCTGTAAACCCCGAGTTGTTCTTGGGCGAGAGGAGGTTCAGCTGAACAGCTCGAAGGCTCGGAGCGTTTGATCCCGGATGGTGGGAGTAGCGGGTCGACGGCCCCCCTACCACCCTCGAACAGTTCGGGGTTTAGGCCGGTCAAGGCCGTATAACCCCGAGTTGTTCGCAGGTGAGAGGGTGGTCGATAATTTGACACGAGGCTCAGAGCGTCTGCCGAAGGCGGACGCTCTAAACTTTAATGAAATTTTGTCAACCCTGGGTAGGAACCGAGCTTGGTGCTTTGGTTCGTCGAGCCCCCATGTTTGTGAGAACCATTTTTTGAAGAGTGCCGAGGGTCGTCGCCGAGCATCAAGGTCGCGGTGCCTTGGAGAAGGCACCCGCCTCGCTCAGGATCGATGCCGAGCTCCTGCACATGTTCTCGGGGAGAGACGGTGCGGGCGTGGCTGGAGGATGTCGCCTCGTACATAGGTTGATGGGCTGTAAGGAGCCCAAACCGAACGAGGGACGGATGCCGAGCCCCCATACCGGTGAGATAGGCAACTGCAGGCGTAGCGGAGGGTCGCCGCTGAGCGTCAAGGTTGCGGTGCCTTGGAGAAGGCACCCGCCTCGCTCAGGGTCGACGCCGAGCTCCTGCACATGTTCTCGGAAAAAGACGGTGCGGGCGTGGCTGGCGAATGTCGCCTCGTACATAGGTTGATGGGCTGTAAGGAGCCCAAACCGAGCGAGGGACGGATGCCGAGCCCCCATACCGGTGAGAAAGGCAACTGCAGGCGTAGCGGAGGGTCGCCGCCGAGCGTCAAGATCGCGGTGCCTTGGAGAAGGCACCTGCCTCGCTCGGGGTCGACGCCGAGCTCCTGCACATGTTCTCGGGGAGAGACGGTGCGGGCGTGGCTGGCGGATGTCGCCTCGTACATAGATTGATGGGCTGTAAGGAGCCCAAACCGAGCGAGGGACGGATGCCGAGCCCCCATACCGGTGAGAAAGGCAACTGCAGGCGTAGCGAAGGGTCGCCGCCGAGCGTCAAGGTCACGGTGCCTTGGAGAAGGCACCCGCCTCGCTCGGGGTCGACGCCGAGCTCTTGCACATGTTCTCGGAGAGAGACGGTGCGGGCGTGGCTGGCGGATGTCGCCTCGTACATAGGTTGATGGGCTGTAAGGAGCCCAAACCGAGTGAGGGACGGATGCTGAGCACCCATACCGGTAAGAAAGGCAACTGCAGGCGTAGCGGAGGGTCGCCGCCGAGCGTCAAGGTCACGGTGCCTTGGAGAAGGCATCCGCCTCGCTCGGGGTCGACGCCGAGCTCCTGCACATGTTCTCGGGGAGAGACGGTGCGGGCCCGTTTAAACGGAGTTGTTTGATTGGATGCACGTTGTCAGAAGACCAATCAGGCCGAGCCGTCCGAGCTCCAAACCCTTAAGCTCGTAAGGGAAGCTGCTTGGGCTCGCGCTGTTATCCGAGCACCGAACCCTAAGCTTGTAAGGGAAGCTTTTTTGGGCTCGCGTTGTTATCCGGGCGCCGAACCCTTGAGCTTGTAACGAAGGCTCTTTGGGCTCGCGATGTTATCCGGGCACCGAACCGTAAGCTTGTAAGGGAAGCTGCTTGGGCTCGCACTGTTATCCGAGCGCCAAACCCTAAGCTTGTAAGGGAAGCTTTTTGGGGCTCGCGTTGTTATCCGGGCGCCGAACCCTTGAGCTTGTAACAAAGGCTCTTTGGGCTCGCGATGTTATCCAGGCGCCGAACCGTAAGCTTGTAAGAGAAGCTGTTCTGGCTCGCGATTCCCTCCGAGGTCCGAGCCATAAGCTTAGAAGAGAAGCTGTTCTGGCTCGCGATTCCGTCCGAGGGCCGAACCATAAGCTTGTAAGAGAAGCTGTTCTGGCTCGCGATTCCGTCCGAGGGCCGAACCATAAGCTTGTAAGAGAAGCTGTTCTGGCTCGCGAACATGTTCCGAGGGCCGAACCATAAGCTTGTAAGAGAAGCTGTTCTGGCTCGCGATTCCGTCCGAGGGCCGAACCATAAGCTTGTAAGAGAAGCTGTTCTGGCTCGCAATTCCTCCGAGGGCCGAGAGTGGAACATTTTCTCTATTTGTAACAAAGTAAGAAGCCATGGCTTGTTTTAAGAAAGCTGGCATATTTACAATATATTCGAACTATTACAAAAGACTAGGCACGATGTGCCGATTACAATCACGATAATTTACATGGATATGGAGGCTACTCCCCTCCTAAGAACTTGATCAGGTGCTCCGCGTTCCAGGGCCTTTTGATGGGCTTGCCTTCGGCGCTGGTCAGGCGATACGGGCCGGGATGTACGACTTCCGATACCTTGTAAGGGCCCTCCCAGTTTGGTGCCAAATTTCTTTTCTGGCCGGGGTTGGATACCGCCAGCTTTCGGAGGACAAGATCTCCGAGTTTGATGTCTGTTGGGCGCACATTCTTGTTGTAGAACCTCTCGATCCTCTGCTAGTAGATACTCCTTCTAATGGCCGACTTCTCCCTGACCTCGTCAACGAGGTCCAGGTCGGCTCGTAGCTGTAAAGATTTACTTGCCTCGTCGAAGGCCATGATCCAGGGAGAGGGGATCCCTATCTCCAGGGGAATGACGACCTCTGTGCCGTACGTCAGATTGAATGGTGACTCCCCGGTCGGGATCCTCTTCGTCGTTCGGTGGGCCCAGAGAACACTTGGCAGTTCGTCGACCCATAATCCCTTGGAGGAATTATCGAGTCGCTTTTTGAGTCCGTCGAGGATCTGACAGTTTGCGTTCTCCGCCTGCCCGTTGGACTGGGGATGACATACTGAGGAGAAGCACTGCTGGATCTCGAGATCTTCGCAGAACTTGCGGAAATGCTTGCCCGCGAATTGGGTCCCGTTATCTGTGACGAGCACTTGAGGGATCCCGAACCGACAGAAAATGTGCTTCCAGAAGAATTGCTGAGTCTGTTGCTCGGTGATCATTGCTAATGGCTCTGCCTCGATCCATTTTGTAAAGTAGTCTATCGCCACAATGAGAAACTTTCACTGCCCTGTTGCCTTTGGAAAGGGGCCTACCAGATCCATTCCCCACATGGCAAAAGGGGTCGGACTGGCCATCGAGCGGAGGTTTGCTTGCGGGGCCCTTTTGATGGGCGAGAACCTTTGACAGGGACCACATTTCTTGACAAGGGTTAGGGCTTCCTTCAACATGGTGGGCCAGTAGTACCCGTGATTCAAAGCCTTCCGCGCGAGCGAGCGGCTTCCCATGTGGCATCCACCGATCCCTTCGTGGAGCTCCTTGAGAGCATACTTGGCTTCATCTGGAGTGAGGCAACGGAGATAGGGTCGGCCATCCGAGGTTGTGTAGGACCTTTTAAAGAGTGTTGAGTTGATCATGGTGAATCTTTTTGCTCGGGCCCTGACCCGTCTTGCCTCAGCTTGGTCTTCGGGGAGCTCTCCCTTGACGAGAAATTGCCTAATAAGAGTGGTCCAGTCGTCGGGGGGAGCTCCGTCTTCAATACACAGGACCTCCGGGATGTCGATACTTGGTTTCAACATGACTTCGATCAGGACCGTGTGGTCGAGACCTTCGAAGGATGAGGAAGCCAATTTTGACAGGGCGTCAGCCTGGACATTCTGTTCCCGGGGGATCCTCACAACGGCCGACTCATCGAAGGACGTTAGTAGGCGTTGAACTACAGCTCGGTACCGGACCATTCGATCGTCGCAGGCCTCGTACTCTCCGGTGATCTGGTTCACCACGAGCTGGGAGTCGCTAAAAGCCCTGATCTATCTGGCGCCGGCCCGATGAGCCAGGGTGAGCCCGGCGATCATGGCCTCATACTCGGCCTCGTTGTTGGAGGCCGGGAAGTTGAGGCAGAGGCAGTACTGGAGAAGAAAACCATCCGGGCCTCACAGAATAATGCCAGCTCCGCTACCCGCCTCACAGGAGGAGCCAACGACGTAAACTTCCCACGTCTGGTCGGCCTCCTTGCTCGCGGGATGCTCGGAGATGGTCATTCCGTAATAAATTCTGCGAGCGCTTGCCCCTTGATGGCTGTTCTGGGTTGATAGCCAATGTCATATTGGCTGAGCTCGATCGACCATTTGACGAGTCGACCCGAGCTCTCCGGCTTGTAGAGCACAGCCTTCAGGGGTTGGTCTGTCAGTACTTGGACCGAATGAGATTGAAAATATGGACGGAGTTTTCGCGAGGCCATGACCAGGGCGTACGCTACTTTCTCCATCCGAGAGTATCTAGTCTCGGCGTCGAGCAGGACCTTGCTGACATAGTACAGAGGCTTCTGTGATCCCTCCTCCTCCCGAACGAGAACGGCGCTGAGCACCTTCTCCGAGGCTGAAAGGTAGAGCCAGAGTGGCTCTCCTGGTTCGGGCTTGCTGAGGAGGAGAGGATTTGCGAGGTACTCCTTCAATTGGGCGAAGGCCTCTTGCTGTTGGGTACCCCACTCGAACCCTCCGGTGCTGCGCAGGGCTTTGAAGAATGGAAGAGACTTCTCTCCAGACTTGGAGAGAAAACGGCCGATGGCCGCCAGTCTCCCCGTCAGCCGCTGGACCTCTTTGATGTTCCTGGAAGGAGCCATGTCTAATATGGCCTGGATCTTCTTGGGGTTCGCCTCGATGCCTCGCTGGCTGACAATGAAGCCAAGAAACTTTCCCGCGGAGACGCCGAAGGCGCATTTGGCCGGATTGAGTCTCATATTATGGGTCCGAAGCACCCCAAAGGCCTCCTCTAGATCGGCGACGTGATCCTCCCCCTGCTGGCTCTTGACGAGCATGTCGTCTACGTACACCTCCATATTGCGCCCGATTTGCTCCTTGAAGACCCGGTTGACGAGTCGCTGATAAGTGGCGCCTGCGTTCTTCAGCCCGAAGGGCATGACCCTGTAACAGTATAGCCCCTGGTCTGTAACGAAGGACGTCTTGGCGATGTCGGGAGGGAACATGCGGATCTGGTTGTAGCCTGAGAAGGCATCCATGAAGGATAGAAGCTCGTGACCCGATGTCTCATCGATAAGAGCATCGATTC
Organism: Hemerocallis citrina; assembly: GCA_017893485.1. Taxonomy (NCBI): domain Eukaryota; kingdom Viridiplantae; phylum Streptophyta; class Magnoliopsida; order Asparagales; family Asphodelaceae; genus Hemerocallis; species Hemerocallis citrina. Next base: position 248,277,187 of record CM030362.1, on the reverse strand, counting down.
GAGGGAGGGGGAATGGATCCTTGGGGCACGCCTTGTTGAGGTCCGTAAAATCTATACAGATCCTCCAGCTTCCGCTCGCCTTCTTGACCATGACGACGTTCGCCAGCCACTCGGGGTAGCTGACTTCTTAGATGAAGCATGCGGTTAGGAGCTTGTCGACTTCCGCATTCACCGCCTGCTGTCGTTCTGGAGCGAACTTACGTCGCTTTTGGACAACCGGCTTCGACCCGGGGATCACGCTGAGTTTGTGCATGATGAGATCCTCGGAAATACCGGGCATGTCAGAGGGCTTCCAGGCAAAGAGGTCTACATTGCGGCGAATGCAGGTGATGAGGGCGGACTTAAGGTGAGGGGTGAGGGAGCGACTTACCCGAAAGTGTTTCGACGGATCCCCTGTCTCGAACGAGACATCTTCCAGCTTGTCTGCCGACTCGGGCTCTGGCTAGGTCCTCTGGGGCTGCATCTCGACGGCGTCGAGGGGAAACACGCCACTCCCGATTGCTATCATGTAGCATGAGCGAGCAGCTTCCTGGTTCCCCCGGACTACTCCTACTCCAGTATTAGTAGGGAACTTCATCTTCTGGTGATAGGCCGAGGGGACAGCTTGGAGGGAGCAGAGGCCCAGGCGACCGAGTATTGCATTGTATGTTGCCTTGACGTTCACCACCATGAAGTCCATGGACTCCGTTCTTCGGTTTGGGGCCGTACCTGCCGTGACGTCTAGCGTGACGATCCCCTCAATTGTTACAAGGATGCCCGAGAACCCGTGCAAGGTGTACCCCGCCGGCTTTAGCTTGTCGCGGGGGAGCTTTAGTTTCTCGAAGGCTTCGAGAAACAGAATGTTCACCGAGCTCCCATTGTCCACAAGGATTCGCCGAGCGTCAAAATTGGTCATGCTGAGGTTGATGATGAGGGCGTCGCAATGAGGGAGCCGCACCCCCTCCAGGTCTTCTCCCGAGAAGGAGACAGGGAGCTACTGGATCTGAGGGGGGAGAGGACCTTGGACGGCGTTAACATCCCGGATGAAACCCTTGCGGGAAGTGTTGGACTCCCCTCCCATGGGCCCCCCGTGGACGCAGTGCAATATGGCTTGGCCCTCAGGCTCATCAAGCTCCTGCTCTCGCTCGAGGAGCTGCAGGGGAGCTCGAGGAGGAGGCGGAGTCCTCCTGTTCCTCGTGTCCCTCTTCCCCCGAGCTTCCTCTCGCTTGTACTCTCGGAGGTACCCTGGCTGAATAAGGGTCTCGGTCTCGTCTTTCAGGGCACGGCAGTGATCCGTGTCGTGCCCGTTGTCTCGGTGGAAGCAGCAGTAGAACCGCTTATCCCTTTTCTTACTGGTATTGTTGGACGGACGAGGGGGATACTGGACGATGTCCCTGTCCTCGATCGCCAGGAGGATGGAGGACACATTTTGGGTTAGCGGGGTATACCTTTCGAAGTGAGGGACCGGCGGGACCTTCTTCACGGCGCCCGTGTCCCTTGGAGCCTTCTTTGATGGCTCAACTTCTTCGGCTTTCCGCTTTTCTTTTCCGGGGGCCTCCCTGGACTCTTCTGGGTTTAGGCCTCCTCTACCCTGATGTATTTCTCAACCCTGTTGAGGAGGTCGGGAAAATCGATGGGGGGCTTCTTCGCCAGAAAGGCTTTCAGCTGTCCATGACGGACGTTGTGCCGAAATGCCGCGGAGGCGATGCCAGGATTGAGAGAGGAGACCGACCTTGCCTCTGCCGTGAACCTCCGGACGAACACCCTGAGCGATTCCCCCTCCTTCTGCCTGAGTCCAAGCAAAGAAGCACTTGTCCTCTCGGCCTTCCGGCTGGTGACAAAGTGGGCAAGGAAATTGCCCTCCAGCTGGTCGAAGGAGTAAATGGAGCCGGGGGTTAGCTTGGAGAACCATTCATGAGCCGGACCCCGGAGGGTGGCAGGGAAGTCTCGGCACAGCAGGGGATTCGAAGCGCTATGAATCATCATCAGGGTTTTAAAACCCTCCATGTGATTAGCAGGATCTCCTTTGCCGTCATAGGTCTCGAACTGAGGTGGTCGGAAATTTCGAGGTATTTTCGCTTGGAGGATGAGGGCGGAGAAAGGAGGTCGGACAGGCCTGTATCCCTGAGCCGCTCCGGGACTGCCGTCGCCTATGTGGTCGAGTCGATCCTCTATTTCTTGGAGGCGCCTTAGGAGATCGCCCTCGTACTCTGGTGGGATCGTCGATGGGCGGGACACGCTGGCCTCGGCGTCCGACCTAGTTTGAGAATGGCGGACGTCCTCCCTGTTGGGGGCCCTTCGGAGGGCCCCCAGGATTTCCCTCCGGAAGTCCTGGAACTCCTGGTGAGTGACTGGGGCTCCCTCGACCCGGTTTGGTTGAGCCGAAGGTTGCCGTCCGACGCGGCTGAGCGCTGGCCTCCGCCCTTGAGACGGCGGTTTTGGGTGGTTCGGGGCCGAGTTGGAAGCGGGCCTTACCCTGCTGTGGCTAACCTGTCGGTTTATGATTACCCCCCATAAGTCGGGCTGTGCTGGACGGGAGGCACTCTTTTGGGGTCCCTGATGGGGAGCCCCGTGATTGGATGCGTGCGCTTCGGCAGTGGGACCTGGCGGGGCCAAGTTCTGCCGAGGTGCGGAGGTAGCAGCCTTTTTGGCTTTGGGGGCCATAAGAGTTCAGGCTGTCGAGGTACCTTGACGGTCGGGCTCGGATCGGCTCCTGAAGTAGCGTTCCCACAGACGGCGCCAACCTGATGCGGTTTGTTTCTGGGAGACGTGTGGATGCACTAGGTGTGAGTTCTTACTCGATTTGTATTTGAAGGAGGAAGCTACTGATCAGACGACCCTCGGCTGGCCGAGCGGTACCGGTGACAGGCTGGGGTGAGGCGAGGCTAGATGCTCGGCTCGGATCAGGGGGCTCGGATCCGAGGTCTGGTGTACCTGCAGTCGGTCTAGGAACACCGGGGTTGGTCCCGGTGGCAGACCCTCCGACGATCTAGTCAGTCACTTAAGATAGAGCAACAGTAACTAGGGTTTTGTGGAAGAAAGATTGATTACCTGTAGACAGGGGGAAGGGTCTGGTATTTATAGGGGAAGCCAATCGGGTCCAGACCCGTTTGGGGATGGGCCGGACCCGGTTACCCGAGTTGCTGAAGCGGTGGAAAGCCGGGCGGTATAGGGCTGACGTGGCAGACGCCGGAGCGGTTTCCGGGCTGACGTGGCAGAGCTCCGGGCGATTTTCCGGTGCTGATGTGGCAGATCTGAAGGATCAGAAAGAGCGCGTATCCTGAGGGGATCCTGTGGCCTAGGATGGGCCACGTTATTCCTGACCCATATCAATGCATAATATATTTTTTGATACATCCGAAGCTATTGCATTGTTTGCGCTAACGATGGACTTTTTAATATATTTGAGAATGAATATAGCAATATGTACAATATAAAGGAAGAAGCATCATGTTTCACCTATAATATTTTATAATTTTGTATTTAATCGGATGATATTGTGTATTTTAAAAGTTTTTGAAAAAATCTCAAAGGAAACATCATGTTTCGTCCAAGAAAAATCATGTTCTCTTTCTCTTTTACTGAAAATTTAGTAAGTTAATTAGATGATTAGTTAATTTAATTATGTATTTAGTTAGATAATTAGTTCAATAACAGTTAAATAATTAAAGTTAGTTCTAATTAATCAAAAAAATTCTTAATTAAATTAATCCCACAGATGGGACCACACACATCATGTTTCTTCCCATTGGTGGGTCCCACCAATTTTTTAAAAAATATATTAATTTTTTTAAAAACCTATTATAAAATGAAAAATCTTTTAAAAATCACAGGAATTTAGATGTTCATTTATTTTTTCTACAACTTTACTATATTTTGTCTTTTACCCACTGCAGCTAAACAACAGAATGTTATTTTCAATTATGCATATATGCATATTTTAGCTCTCACTACTGTGGATGCTCTAAGCCTATAGTTAGTAGAGTCAGGGCCGTCTTGAGTTCACGGGGACCAAGGCAAACTCCCGAAATGGGGCCTCATACATAACTTTTAAAAAAAATTGGTAATTGTTTTTTTTTTTGTAATTATTTTTTTTTTGCTACAATTCTGAAAAAACCGATATATCATATATATATAGGGGAAAAACATATATATCATATAAAGATGAAATAATAAACAAATTATTTAATTAAACCCTAATCTATCGAATTTCGACTCACAAAAATATTAATCTATTCTAGTTAAGCCAAAATATACCAAATTAAGCCAAAAAATAAAAATCATGAAATAAAACATTAATTCAAAACAATGAACCCCTAGCTTGAGACTCGCAAGTCGCAACAATCAATCAATCTGAAACCCTAACTTCTACGGTTCTGCAACACTGCAAGTCTACAGCTCTATAAGACTACAACTACAACTCTACAAGTCTACAATTAAAGGCCTGAAAAAGTCTCAAATAAATGAATCCCCTGGCTCAAGAACATTTTTTTTTTTTTTTTGAAATAAAGGCCCAAATTTTTTTTACTTGGGGCCCCTAAACTTATTATAATTTTTGTTAATGCACAAAATATGTATATATATATTTATAAGGTAAATAAAATTTGGGGACCTAAAAATGCAAAAAAAATTGGGGGATCTAGGTAGTCGCCTCTCGGCCTCCACCTTGGGCCGGCCCAGAGTAGAGTATCTGAGTAATTGTTCATTTGATTAGCAAAACAAAACCTAATAATTTTTCTTTGAAGTTACCAATACATTCACCTTTACTTATTTTCTAATCCGTTAACCATTATTCAATATAACTCTTATTTTTCCACCCTTTAGTTACTTTGAAGAAAATATACTAACCAATATTAACTACAAATCTTTTTCTTCAGAAAGTCTCTTCTCGGCCTTGGTACAACTTAGAACTGATATTCAATTCACACTCTTATTATATCTATATTAGATTTGCCCGTGGCCACGTGCCTACGGCACGACTTCAGAACGATACAACATATGAAAGGTCTTGTAAACAGTAATTCAATAATTATTTAACTGAAGTTTGAATAGTATGACAATAATTAGTTGTAAATAAAAGTCTATTTTTCTATATATCTCTACTATTTTAATGGGAGAGTTGGGGTTGTAAACAAACAAACCCTAATTTTGTAACTGAGTAAACACGTGCAATATACGGCAAACTAAATCCACCAAACATACCCATGTGATGCACGTGCAGCTCCTAAAAAAGGGATATTTTAGCAAATGTCCCCATTTAAAATGTGAAAATTAGCATATATCCCCACTATTTTTAAAAACTAAGAAATATTCCTATTTCTAATATTATAATGGGAGAAGACCTTAGTGTCATTTGTAAATGTCTTGTCAATCTACCAACTCGTGCAATACACATGCATAACTATTATAAAGGAGGTTCTATGTTCAAATCCAGATTATGTCTAAATTTTTATTTTAAAAAACTATATTTATTAAGACGTGCATCGCACGTGCAAATTACTAGTATATATATATATATATATATATATATATATATATAGAGAGAGAGAGAGAGAGAGAGAGAGAGAGAGAGAGAGAGAGAGAGAGAAAGAGAAATTAAATAAATAAATGAGTTGTTTTTTTTTTGGGGGGGGGGGGGAGATGTGTATTTTGTGAGTGTCACGTTCCACTTCCCAAAAAAAGAATACGGAATACGAATATGTGACTAAGCCCAGCGTATGATTTTCATCATGCATAAGCTGTCAGGATCTTTACAATATTTCACAAGAATAATCAGAGTCGGAAGTAAGAAAAATCAACCAAGCATGCATATATGTATCAAAATACCAACAGAAATATACTTGAAACAAAATATATTAATCTCAAATAATCCAGATCTGAATAAGTCAATATCCTAGGTCACATTGTCCAAATACAAATAATCCAAGTATAAGGTACATTATTCAAGATAAGCAATAAGAAATAATAATAATAGCAGGAAAATCATGATAGCAAAACTCCAGCATCTAGTATCTCATTTTGCTTATTCCATCTGGCAACTGATCTCCAAATTCTGCAATTTAATAAATTGCAGGAAGAAGAAAAAGAATACAATCTTCCGTCAATGCAAGTTATGGGCCGCTTGTAGTGCAGGATACTAGTACAGGGAAGAATAATAAATATAAAATAACAGCAAAAATAAACATAGCATGGTATAAGCATATCAAAAGAATATAATATCTAGCATGAATCAGGCAAACAGAATCAAGTAGCATGAAATACTAACAGGTACAGGTAACATGTATCAAGTGTCAAGCTAACATATAAACAGGTAAACATATAACAGGTAAACAGGTAACAGATGAACAGGTGAACAGGTGTCAAGTATCATGTACAGGAAATCAGGTAATCAGGTATACAGGTAAACAGGTGTCAAGTATCATGTACAGGTATCATGTAACAGGTATCATGTATGTCAAGTATTGTATTATTACTATCTAGGTAGCACTTCATGCGCCCGAGATTTTTATCACATGGTTGCTACATTCAAACAAGTTTCGCTTAGATTTTGTAGTGGAGTCTATACGCAGTGTACTCAGGGATCAAGAAAACAGGCAGAGGAACAGGTCATGAATCAAACAGGTACACGAATCATCCGATTTATGCATCAACAGGTTCATGAATCAACAGGTACACGACCAACAGGTCCATGCATCAATAGGTAACAGGTACATGAACCAATAGGTCCATGCATCAACAGGTAACAAGGTACATGAACCAAAATGTCCATGCATCAACAGGTAACAAAGTACATGAACCAACAGGTTCATGCATTAACAGTTTTATGTATCAACATGAATCAAAATAGAAAATACGGGGCCCCCTTCTAATTACACATTTCTATATTTTTCACTACTAGATCTTTTCCTTAACCCGGCTTGGTTATTTTTTTATTATTATCAAACAGGCATGAACGTGTCACAAACAGGGCAAGAATAACATGGCATAAACAAGTAACAGGTACAAGATGAAGAATAAACATGTACAGGTGATAAACAACACATAAGAGGAAATAACAACGAAAACTCTAGTTCAGGACAGTAAGACAGTACTGCACTAAATCTGAAATTTCTGTTGCTACAAACATGCAAATATGGATCCGTCAAAGAATCTGGAAAGTAGACGCCCGGCCGAATCCAGCAAATATATATAAGTCATATAGTATTTCACAAAAAACATAACTCAAAACTAAGTTGAAACCAGAAAACATGTTCAGCCAAAAATCAGCAGTTTGTATTCAAAGTCTGGAAAACAGCATGAAAACTCATTAATTAAATCCACGAAAAATCTGAGGTATTCCCCTATATGTGTTGTAATAGAGAAAAAAGTTTCATAATTTTCCAACAAAAATAGAGTAGTCAAGTAAAATTAGAAAATAACAAGACACGACGGTTTTGTAAATCTGGAATCATGAACACTGCAGTACGAAAACAACAATATCTCAAAAATCACAGATCGAAATCCAAATTTGCCAAAAGGGTAATAAAATAGATACAGTAGACTAACATTCATATTCACAAATATTTTAGAAACAGCAAGTAGAATTAGGTCGGAAATCAGTTTCTTTACTGAACAGTAGTAAAATTCTGCATGTAAAATATTTATTTGCAAGTATGAAAAAGTTTGTAAAACTCTTCAAATAAATCCACCAAAATTCTGGGTAAACCCCAATCAAGTCTAGAACTATTGAGCAAAATTTCAGATCAAAATAATAATTTTAACACCAGAATAAAAAATAGATTGCTCTTCAGAATTCATAGAAAATAAAATCTGAGAATCTTTCGACACCACTGTAGCAAAATCTACATAACTCACAACTCGTAAATCGAAACTGAGGTCCGTCAAAAAGGGTTGGAAAATAAACAGAATTCTCTACCAATCATGTTCACAAAATATTTTCATATACTGACCTTAATAGGGTCTAAAATACTGATCAAAACGGAAAAGACGGCAAAACTGAAAATATCACATGTGCACGAAATCCAATAGTTTATCCAAACTCATCCAAAACATAACCAAACATGAAATATAGTATACAAGATGTCCAAGCAACATGATATAGAGTATTTCACAAGTCCACAACAAGTATACCACGAATAACACGAACGAGCACATGATATCATATGAACAACATGCACATATATAACAAGAAGTGGTCAACCCTAGGTTAATTCATGTCATGTATGTCGTGAGGCAACTATGATCGAATCAACACAATAGAGACAATATCAACAAGGGAATTCACACACAAATTGTCTCTAGAACCCAACTACACTACAGGCGGTATTTAGTACTTGTATTATAAAGAGAAAAGAATACAAGTTACTTGCCTGAGAGACGATGACAGGAATGGAGCAAGCACAAGAATAACGGGAACGGATTCCTGGACAACGAACTCAACGAATACACGAACGAACGAACCACACGAACCACAAGAACAAACTCGAGATCACACCCTAACACGAGCAACTCTCGCATGTGCAAACAAGAGAGCGAGAGGGAGAACCAGCGGCATGGCTAGGGGAGCCGAGCCACGTTGAGCACAATGGGCAGCGGCAGCGCAGTGGATCTCGTTGTCGCTATTGCAGATGCTGTCTGTTACTGCTACCAGCGTCGAGGGGAGCGGCACTGCGGTGCTGCTCCTGCTATGCTGTGGCTGACAGGTGGTGCAGCGACAGAAGGAGGGGAAACGGGGGCCATCGCGATGTGTTTGCTGAGGCATCGGAGGGGTGAAGCAACGGAAGAGAGCAAGACGGGAGAGAGGGTTGGTCGAGGAGGGGAGGATCGAGGTGTTGGCTGGCGATGCAGACGGATGGGGGATGGCACTCGGGGTTCAGTCGCAGCGAGGGGGAGAGACAGGGAGTGGTGGAGGATCGGGAGGTGTAGGATAGGCTAAATGGGAGAGAGGATGCAGGCAGCTGAGGGGTAGACGGGGAGAGAAGACGAAGCGGCCAGGGTGCATGGGAAAGACGAACAGGCTGATGGATTTAATATAGGTTGATTGAAGTTGAAACTAGGGTCAGGTTTTGCAGATGAGGGTGAACGGTTGATGGGTGGGACTTGGGTGCAAACGGGTGGAGTATAAATGGGTTTGGGGCTTAAAGGGTAGAATCCAATAGGGTTTTTATTAGCATGGGTTTAATAGGGTTGGGAAATAATGGGTTCATGGGTTAAAATAGGATATAGGGTTTAAAAGGGTTTAAAATCCATTAATGTAATGAGTTTAAAGCAAAAGATCCAATAAGAATAGAAATAGGGTTTTTGGAAAAATAAAATAACCAATAAAATATACAATTAGAATTTTATAGAAATATTAATAATAATAATAAAACAATAACAATAACTAATAATAATACTAAAAAAAATATCAGTAATAATAATAATACTGAGAACAATAACAATAATAAGAAAAAAATGATAAAAATAGTAATAGTACAAATAATAATAGTGGTAGTAATAATAAAAGTAATAATAACAATAATAAGAATTGTCTTACAATACAAAAATCATAGAAAAATAGTTGCAGCTAAAATTATTGATCAAAAGTAGATTTTAATAGAAGATCCAATAATTCATTTTAACAAAAATAGTTCGAAAGCGGAAAACTAATTTACAAAAATTTGAATACCGAAAATACACAGAAAATACATTTTTGGGGAAACAGGGGTTACAGTGAGGTTAGATCTGGGCCTTTGATTTTGGGGGGATTGAAGGTGAGCCATTTGATAGCTTTCTTTGTGTTTTATTATTATTATTATTATTATTATTATTATTATTATTATTATTATTATTATTATTATTATATATATATATATATAGGGGGAGAGAGAGAGAGAGAGAGAGAGAGAGAGAGCGATAAATAATTAAATAAATAAATGAGTTGTTTTTGGGGGATTTGAATTTGAGTTTTGGGAAAAAACTTTTGGGGAAAAATGTATTTTTTGAGGTTAGATATGGGCATTTGATTTTGGGGGGATTGAAGGAGAGCCACTTGATAGCTTTCTTTGTGTTTTATTATATAGATATTATGCTAATCCGAGAGAGAATGTACCCCTCTCTCCTTTCTCCATTTTGAAATAGAGAAAGGAGAGAAAAAGTAGGAATTCACATATACCTTAACACGTGCACACACCCAGCCACCACCTCCACTCAACTTTCGACCGTCCAATCGTCCAGATGCACTATAACGTTCGTAATCGAGGCTCCCGATCGCACCATGTTGCAACCTAATCACGCATGTCTATTCACTCAGCGAGCGAGCCCATCACGTGATCAACGTCCCAGGTCGCTCCACGTCACCACATCATCTTGGCACCTTATTCCACTCAACGGGTGAGTACAGGCTCGATGGGCGATCCAGATCGCTCCAAAAATTTTGCTAGCTCGATAAATCAATAAAAAAGTCACATAAAATGATTTGAAATTAGGAATTTAAATTAAAATTCTAAAAAATATTATTGAATACTGAAATTTAATTAGAAATTCTAAAAAATAATTAAAATTTTGGAATCTATACAATATGTTATGCTAAACCACTTTTGTCTAGGATTTTTCTTATTTTTCTATTTTAAAATAAAAAAGGAGGGTAAACGTAGGAGATAACTCCCCACTCTAAATCCATTCAAATTGGAATTGGAATCTTCATTATTATATAAATGTTATTTGATGAATTTTTCAAAAAAAAATTTATTTTCTTATTTTAGAGAAAATTATGTGCAGTATTGCATAGGTTATGCTACACATTATATTATATAAGTTTGTGCAATATTGCACAAGGGTACACTAGTTTTTCAATTGTTATATATCCACCCTCAACTCTAAATCAATTATTGTTGTAGTCTCTTTGGTTCTATGTTTTCTCACATTTAACTTTTATGTTATCGAGTTACGTATTCTTTAATCTCTAATCTCTAATATTATAACTGGAGAAGGCCTTCGTATCTTTTGTAATTCTATTAACGCATGTGATGTACGTACATAACTAATATGAAAGATGTTTCAAGTTCGAGTCCTCAAATGTCAAAGTTTTTTTTATAAAAAAATTATTAAGATGTGCATCGCACGTGTAATTTACTAGTTTTTGATAATTAGAAAAATAAAACATTACAAACTATGTTCAATATTTGTAAGAGAAAAATATAAAAACAAATAATTAGGGGTGGCAACAGGTCCGGGCCAGCCCGGGACCGGCCCGGCCCCCCTCTTTCCCGGTCTGACCCCTGGACCAACCCCCGTACTCTGGGGCTAGTCCGGTTCAACATTTTTGGGAAAAAGCCCGGATCGGCCCGGCCCGGTTGAGGACCGGGACCGGGTGGACTGGCCCGCTCGGGCTGGGGCCGGGTCCGGGCCGACCGTTGCTACAATATTTTTTTTGTTTTTTATAGAAAATAAAAAAAAATTAAAATTACCAAATTGCACCCCAGCGTATCTATACTGGCTAGCTTTGGGGGTACTTTAGGAAATCAAAAAATTTGCATATTCTATATATACCACATCATTTCTTTCATTTCTCTTCACTAATTCACTCAAATCTCTCATTCTCTCTACTATCTCTCAATACTACTAGTCTACAACAACAATCAAGTGATCACCAACAACAATCAAGAAGTCTACAATCAACAACAATCAAGTGATCAACAACAACAATTAATACTACTAGTCTACTACAGGCTCTCAAGTCTCAACTCTCTCAACATTCATTCTTCAAACTTCAAACACTCATACGGTATTTTAGTATATGTTTAATTTGTATATTTAACATAGTTGATTATTCTCATCTATATCTTTTAATTAGTTTCGGTTTTCTTGAACTTCTTCCTCTCTTTTTTTTAGATTTTATTTATAAATTTGGTAAAGTGGTAAAACATACATACACTACTCATTCACTAGTTCTTATTATTATTGTTATTTTTTAGTTGAGATAGATTGTTGTTCTTTAATTTTTAAAACATACATACACTTGCTTTCTCTCTAACTATACATACACTAGTTTTTAATATTTAAATGGCCTCTAATCGATCACGCGGTGGTAGACATAGTAGTCAAGAGTCCACTGGTCATCACATTCCTTCCATTCCAATTTCATATATAAATAGTGAAGAAATATTCATGAATTATGATAGTTTTTCCCGATTTGAATGAAACACACTCAAATCATATAGAAATAGAAGATCATGTAGAACCATAACCATCGGAACAAGGTCCTTCTCTATCCCGTAAAACTAAAGGGACTACTTCCGAAGTATACAATTTTTTCAATTTTGTCCATTCACAAAATGATAAGAGTGTGGGACTAAAAAAATGTAAGAAGTGTCACACAATATAAGATTAAATTAGGATCGGGCACAAGGTACATTTCAACGTCACTTAAGCAAATGTCAACCACAATTTTTGAAAGACAATCTCACACAATAAAAAATACATCATAGAATCGGTCAAGTAGATAGTCATAGCTACGATCACGATCTCGTTCATAGGGAAATGGCTAAGTTAGTAATTAGGGGTGAATTACCATATTCGTTTGGTGAAAGTAGGTATGTAGAGACTTTTGCACAAACCTACTTAAACCCCCATTATAAAAAGAATTCTAGGAATGTAGTTAAGGGTGATTGTAAATTAGTTTACAATGAGACCAAGGATTTTTTGATAACAACACTAACATCACTAAACACTAGAGTTTCCTTAACATCGGATGAGTGGGTAGGAGTAAACGGTGTTCCAGTGATGTGTGTAACATGTCATTGGATAGATTCGGATTGGGTACTTCAAAAAAGAATAATTTTATTTGGATATGTTAGGTACCCACATAATGGTAAAATTATAGCCACACATATTATGGAAGCATGTAATAATTTTGGTATTTATGATAAAGTGTTTGCTATTGGTTTTGATAACGCCTCTAATAATACTAAGGCAATTGATAGTTTGAAAATTACTTTAGATCCTATAGAACCCGAAATTTTTTATGTTAGGTGTGCTTGTCATATTTTATATCTTTGTGTGCAAGATGCACTAAAATATAGAAATGATAAACTTGATACAATGCGAGATTGTGTTCATTATATTACATTGAGTGGTTCAATATATCAACCTTTTCATGATTGGTGTAAACTTAGGGGAATTGTATATAAACGTTTTCCTAAAGATGTTAGACATCGTTGGAATTCTACATTTGATTTATTAGATGTTGTTCTTCATTATCGTTTTAATCTTAGAGATTTTTGTGTCGCAATGGGTATGCAAAATTGTATGTTAGATGATGATTTTTAGTTTTTTGTCGATAGTTTGTATAAATTTTTAGAACCTTTTAACGATGCAACTTTGCAATTTTCAAAAACATGTACATCTACATGTAGTGCTATTTTACTTGAAATTGTCACTATGATGACAACAATTAAAGATTTGCAAAGTGACCCTTTTATTGGAGATATGGTTAATGCGGTATATATTAAATTTTTAAAATATTTTCATCCACTTCCTATGTTATATTGTGTAGCTAGTGTAATGAATCCCATGATTAAATTAGATGGCACAAAAAATTTAATTGAGATTTTTTACACTTATGCCCTACACGATGCAATACAAGATTTTGATCATGTTGTTTTTACTCGTCAATTTGATCATATTTTGACGAGGTTATATGATACTTATGATAGAATTTATTCATCTAACACTACACAATATAAACACAAAATGTTGATTCTACTTCTTCTTCTTCCCACATATTAGAAAAAGGAAAGAGTCATGCAACTAGTAGTATTTTAAATCTTATTAAATCAAAAAAACCAAGGACCAATTCACCAAATGAGTTAAATTGGTATAATCCACAAAGTTCAATTGAAGATGTAGTAGATGTGTTACAGTTTTGGAAGAGCAATGATGTAACCCATGTTTTTCATTTTATGTATTTTTGAGTATATTTTTCTTTTTTATGTATTTTTATATATCTTGTATTTTTCTGAACCGTATATTAGATTATTTTCAGTATATATTTTTGACCTCCTTGTGCTGATTGTTCGTCATTTTGTTCATTTTCGCCATTTTGAGTTCTTTTTCTCATTTTCTTGGCCTCGTTCATTATATTTATTTATTTTGGTGATGTGGTGGATTTTTGGTGGTGATTTGCCCAAATTATGATTTTTGGCCCTTAAGAAGATTTTTAGGAGCCATAAAATTCATTATATATTGTATCCCCAATTGAAATCTACCCAATATCCATTACCCATTTGTATACCTATTAATTCATTTTGATAGCCACTACCCATTAACCCACAATTAAATCTATATATATATATCCCTAATCCCCTTTAAACCCTAACCCTAATTCTAATCTCTCTCCCTCTCCTTATACAATCCCGGCCTCCTTTCCTCTCCTTCCTTTCTACTCCCGGCCTGCATATCCCTCCCCAAACCGAGCCCCCTTGCTACAACATCCGGCCACCACTCCATTACAAACCCTACTCCATATACAAATCCTATAATCCCTCCACCATGCTTGATTCCCTTGCTTGGCCGGCTACCATACCACACCACCACCATCATCCAAATCAGCACAAGACTTTCTTTTGTGGTGTTTTTGAAGTGGGTTTTCACCACTTCATCCATTGCATCGAAGGAGTTGATCGTAAGGCGTTTCAGGTTCGTGGGTTCGCTTGGATTCGCGCGTGGAAGGTTTTCGCTCGTGGGTTTTGTTCCTAAGGCTAGTTGGCATCGTATTCACTCTATTAGAGGCAAGTAACTTGTACTACAATTCCTTAGGTTGATACAAGTCAAAAAGTTCACACCTAGAGTAGTTGGGTCTAGAGACAACCAAAAATTGTACTTTTCTTGATGGGTTTGTCTCTATTGTGATAAATTTGGCCATAGATGACTTTAGACATGAAACTTGATAGGTTAATACCCTAGGTTATACCCAAACTTGATTTTGTTCGTGTATGTGGTTATTTGCATGATATGTGTTCGAATGATTGCCCAAGTGAGAATAATTAGGCTTGGACATGTTAGAACCCCAAAAACATGATGCTTAGATGTTGGGTAGGTTGTGTTTCAAGTTTGATTAAGTTTGGATCAATATTATGGAAGTTATGGTGTTTTTGAGTTGAGACGTGAAATCTTTATGTGCAGTTTGTTCTGTGTTGTTTGCTGTTTTTCCCCATGCTACAGTCCGAATTTGGACTTCAAAATTAAAAGTGAATTGTAGATAATTGTGTCTATTTTCAAACTCCACTGGTTTTACTTAATTTGGAATTCGTATGACTGAGATATGATAGTTTTGGTACAGGTGTGTCGATGGATTTCAGATTCAGTTTTGAGTCTTTTTTGTTAACAAATTAATTTCAAGAACTAGGCTATACATAATATCTTGCTATAATATTTTGCTCAGTGTTTCCTCATGATGCTAGGGACTTCCTAGATTTTTGTTGGATTTTAAAGATGAGTTTTATGTGGTGTTTCATATTCTTTTCTAAAATCTACTTATGCTGTAAATTGCTTGCTGTTCTATATTGAATCCAGTTTTCACCCTGATTCCTTATGTTTTATGAAAATTATTTCTGAGATATGAAAGTCAGAAAAATCTATCTATTTTCACGTCGTTTTGGCGGAATTGGATTTCGATTTACTGATTTCGAGATATTCTTGTTTTCGTACAGCAGTGTTGAGAATTCCAGATTCGTCAAACCATGTTTTTGTGTTGCTTCTTATTTTTGATGACTTATCTTTACTTACTAGAATATTATGAAACTTATTATTTTGAGTCTATACCTATAGGGGATTACCCAAGATTTTTCGTGAAATTATTTGCTATGTTTTCATGCTGTTTTTATGCTTTTGAAGTTGTTCCCCTGTTTTCTGGCTGAACATGAAATTTGTGTTCAATTCAGTTTTGAGCTGAGATGTTGTGGACTAGTATATGACCTAATTATACTCGTTGGATGCGTGTGGATGTCTAGTTTCCAGATCCTTTAAAGGATTCTGATTTGCATGTCTGTAGCTCTTGGAATCACTGTTTTAGTACTGGTTGGTCTTGCTGTCCTGATTTTGAACCTAGACTATTTTGCTCGTATATGTGAACATATATCATCCATGCATACTGATTTGTTAACCTGAACCTAAAACTGATTAGATCATGATTATTTGACACTATTTTTCAGATATATATGCTTTTTGGACATTAGCAATAAAAGTAATCAAACCGGGGTTTATGGGACAGATCTAGTAGTGGATAGTGCTGAAATGTGTACTCGGAAGAACCTGGTTTGGTTTGGAGCTTGTTTACACTTGGAGCTTGACACGATTTACTTGACACGATTTACATGACATGTGCACACATGATACTAGAGCTTGTTTTGGGTTTGGAGCTTGTTTTGGTTTAGAGCTTGTACCTGAGTACACTGCCCTGCATGGTCCCCTATGAAATCTAAACCGAAACTGTTGTGTTGTAGCAACCATGTAAAGTGGACTGCATGTCGTGCTACCTAGATAGTAATCACACAAGACTTGAACAGAATACTTGAACATGATACTTGACATGATACTTGCTTGCTTGATACTCGACTACATGATACATGAGTCTTGAAACATGATACATGACTACACGACACTTGACATTTGATGCATGTTTATAGGATACTCGTTTACTTGCTCCTTGATTTATGCCGTGTACAATTGAAACTTTTACCATGCTAGTTTGTCTAGGTTGACATCATACCTATACCATGTGCTAGTTAGTTTGCCCCATTCCATGTGCTTGTATCCTACTCTATTTGTGACCCGCGACTTGCAATTGACGGGTACTTGTGTTTTCTCTTTTTCTCTTTCATGCATTCGATGAATTGCAGATTATGGAGAACAGGTTCAAAATGGCATCAGAGACTTGAAGTATTAGTGTTGCTTTTGATTACTATTATTATATCTTGTATCGTGCTGGAACAATATTGTATTTTGAGACTTGTATATTATTTGTATTTGGACGATGTGACCTAGGATATTTATTTTCTCCAGATTCTGATTTATTTGAGAATATTGTATTGGTTTCAAGTAAATTCTGTTGGTAATTCGTTTCAGGTATTGATGAATGGTTGTGCCTTTTTGCTTCCGACTCTGATAAATTCTGTAATGTGTTGCAAAGATTTCTTGAAACAGCTTAAGGATGATAATAATCATTCGCTGGGCTTTTGTTACGTGCTCGTATTCCATATTTTTGGGAAGTGGGGCGTGACAAATGAAGCTATTTTTAATATTCTTTCTCGTATGGCTAGAGATTTGCTAACAACACAGTGTCAACCGTTGCATCGGAAAGTGCTTTTTCTCTTGGTGACAGGATAATGAGCCCGAACAAGAATCGATTGACAACCAAAAATTTGGAGATGCTAGTATGAGCCGAAGATTGGATGAAAGCGAAAGAGATGACTCAAGACTTACTTGAAGCACAAGCTGGATCAACAAGTAGCGATGAATGAACAATTAGATTTAGTCGATTTACATTAAAATGATGTACAATATATTGTAATTAATTAGGAAATTTAGGGGGATAAAATTCTATATTTAGGTTAAGTACAAGTGCATGACAATAGTCCAATGCATTCTCTTCAATCTAAATGGAGGTCATCTCGATCTCTAAATTCAAGTAATTCTCTTGTTTTGTAATTTGATCTAATTTGTATGAAATTTTAGTCATATACTTCATTTTATTTAAGAATTTCAAATTTATTAAATCAATTAATACTTGGTTCTTTGCAATTGTTATGAAATCACAATTTAATACTTGATCTTTAATATATTTTAAAAAAATCCCGTAAAAAACCGACCTGGCCCTCGAACCGGCCCGGCCTCCACCATTGGGGCCGAGGGCCAGGGTTCCCCCCCCCAGCCCGGCCTGGCTCGGCCTGCACATTGTCTTCGAGCCCGGCCCGGCCCGAGTCGCTCGAATGCCATCCCTACAAATAATATGTTTTCACTATAAAGACATAGAAGCAATTATCCAATCCGTAACCATTCATGGAGTTGGTCAAAACGGTTTGAATGTACCTTACGATTAGTGGTTGTGCCTTTTGAATTAGAAAACATAACTACTTGTTAATGAAACATAACTACTTATTTGTCAATTGTTACACCTCTATAAATAGATATATCTGGGACTTTACAACTACAAACAATAGAGTTTTTCTATTGATGTAACCCCAAGTGCAACTTTACTGTCTCCTAATCCAGTGTCACACCCCGCTTCCCAAAAGAGAATAAGGAATACAGATACGTGCCTAAGCCCAGTGAATGATTTTCATCATCCATAAGCTGTTCAAAAATCTTTACAATATTTCACAAGAATAATCAGAGTTGGAAGCAAAAGAATCAACCAAGTATGCATAATCGAATCAAAATACCAACAAGAATACTTGAAACCAAAATATATTAATCTAAAATATATCCAGATCTGAATAAGTCAAATATCCTGGGTCATATTGCCCAAATACAAATAAATCCAAGTACAAGATACATTATTCAACTAGCAACAGGATATAACAATAATAGCAGGAAAATCATGATAGCAAAACTCCAGCATCTAGTATCTCATCTCGCCTATACCATTTGGCAGCTGATCTCCAAAATCTGCAATTTAATAAATTGCAGGAAGAGAAAAAAGAAAACAAACTCCCGTCAGTACAAGTTACGGGCCGCTTGCAGTGCAGGATACAAGTACATAGAGAAGAATAACAAATATAGAATAACAGCAGAAGTAAATATAGCATGGTATAGGCATGTCAACAGAACAAATATCTAACATGAATCAGGAAAACAGAATCAAGTAATAGGATATACTAACAGGTACAGGTAACATGTATCAAATGTCAAGTATCATGCAAGCAGGTAAACAGGTAACAGGTGTCAGGTAGCATGTACACGTAAACAGGTAACAGATAAACAGGTATGTAGGTAACATGTATCAGGCAAGTATGTAACAGGGGAGCATGTATCAGGTATTATGTCATGTCAAGTCTTAATTTATTACTATCTAGGTAGCACTTTATGCATCCCATACTACATGCTTGCTACATTCAAACAGTTTCGTTTAGATTTCGTAGTGGAGTCCATAGGATTGTGTACTCAGGGTTCACGAAAAACAGAAACAGAAAATAGGTTCATGAATCAAACAGATACACGAATCATCCGATTCATGCATCAACATGTTCATGAATCAACAGGTACACGACCAACAGGTCCGTGCATCAACAGGTACAGGTACATGAATCGACAGGTCCATGCATCAACAGGTAACAGGTACATGAACCAATAGGTCCATGCAGCAACAGGAAACAGGTACATGAACCAACAGGTCCATGCAGCAACAGGGTCATGTATCAACATGAATCAAAATGGGAAACACAGGCCCCTTTCTAAATACACATTTCTATATTTTCCACTACTAAATCTTTTCCTTAACCCCGGCTTGGTTATTTTTTTATTATTAATCAAACAGGCATGTACGTGTCACAAACAGAGCAAGAATAACATGGTATGATCAAGTAACGAGTTCGGTTTACAAGATAAACATGTACGAGTGAAAGATAACACAGAAAAGAATGGAACAATCGAAAATTCTAGTTCGGGACAGCAAGACAGTACTGCACTAAATCTGGAATTCCTGTTGTTACAAGCATGCAAACCTGAATCTGTCGAAAGATCTAGAAAATAGACTCCCGGTCGAATTCAGAAAATATATATAAGTCATATAGTATATCACAAAAACATAACTCAAAACAGGTTTGAATCCAGAAAACGTGTTCAGCTAGAAATTAGAAGATTGTATTCAAGAACAAGAAAATAGCATGAAAACTCACAACTTAAATCCACGAAAAATCTGGAATATTTCCCTATATGTTTAGTAACAGAAAATAAAGTTTCATAATTTTCCAAAAAAAATGGAGTCGTCAAGTAAAATCAGAAAACAATAAGACACGACGGTTTTGTAAATCTGAAATCGAAAACACTACAGTACGAAAACAGCAATATCTCGCAAACCATAAATCCAAATCCAAATCCGCCAAATGAGTCATAAAATAGATAAAGTATGCTAACTTTCATATTCACAAATATTTTAGAAACAGCAAGTAGAATTAGGTCGAAAATCAGGTTCTTTACTGAACACTAGTAAAATTCTGCATGTAAAATCTTTATTTGCAAGCATGAAAAAGTTGGTAAAACTCCTCAAATAAATCCACCAAAATTCTGAGTAAACCCCAATCAAGTCTATAAATACTGAGAAAAATTTTAGATCAAAATAATTATTTTAACACTATAATAAAAATAGATTACTCTTCAGAATTCGTAGAAAGCAAAATCTGGAAATCTTTCGACACCACTGTAGTAAAATCGACATATCTCACAAACCGTAAATCGAAACTGAGATCCGTCAAAGGGTTGGAAAATAGACAGAATTCTCTACAAATCATGTTCACAAAATATTTTCAAATACTGACCTCAATAGGGTCTAAAATACTGATCAAAACGAGAAAACTAGCAAAACTGAAAATATCTCATGTGCACAAATCCACTAGTTCACATAGAACTCATCCAAAACACAATCAAACACGAATTATAGTATATTAGATGTCCAAGCAACATGGTAAATGGTATTTCACAGGTCCACAACAAGTCTATCACGAATAACATGAACGAGCACAAGACAACACATGAATAACACGCATATATGCAACAAGATGTGGTCAATCCTAAGTTATATCATGTCATATGTGTCGTGAGGCAACTATGGTCGAATCATCACTATAGAGATAATATCAACAAGGGGATTCACACACAAATTGTCTTTAGAACCCAACTACATTACAAGCGGTATTTAGTACTTATATTTGCAAAGGAATTTGATACAAGTTACTTGCCTGAGAGACAATGACGAGACGGAGCAAAGAGCAAGAATAACGGGAGTGAATTCCCGACCAACGAACACAACGAACGAATCATGAACCAAACTCACGAACAACGATCAAGAACAAGATGAAGACGATCGAGATCACGAACACAATCGGATGGATGAGATCGAAGATCAAGATCAAGATGATCGGATCAGATCGGATGGTCAGATTTCCCTGATGATGAAGATAATGATGAAGATCAAGATCGATCGAACGGCTGCGATCAACGGAATTTGATGATCATCATGATCGTGATGATCAAGGGGAGATCGGACGGTCCAGAATCACTTGATGAAGATCACGATGATCGGCGGCCCCCAACAAACATTATCAAAACCCAACAATGGCACTGGCTTAGCTGCTCGCTAGCGGCGATGCGAGGGCTGGCTGGCGGCCAGGGGACACAGCGGTGGTGGACGACAGGGGGAGTTGCCGCAGGTGGCTGCGACGGAGGGGAGACGACGCATAGGGGAAGGGAAGAGATCGGGGTGCTCGGGAGGAGCACCGGGGGTAGGCGTGACTGGATGGCAGGGAACTGATGCCACAATCGCTGCTCCGACGGGAGGTGCTGGCTGTCCGGCGTTGGAGAGGAGGGACAGCACACATGCTGCGCTGTCGCAGAGCGTCAGGGAGAGGGACCAAGGAGAGAGGGAGAGCTCGCTGCTGCAGTCGAGGCAGTGGGTCGACGCTGTAATAGCCTAAACTTTCATTTTAATAAAAATATTGATTTTCACGTGTTGTGCACATGCAAAATTTCGTATGTATATTTATTTTCTTTTTATAAAAATTTTATTTTGTAGTATGAACTATTATTTCTTTCTTTTCCTCTAAGTTTCTAAAAAGCTTATTTTGTAAAGCTTAAAACATTGTTTTCTTATTTTGAGCCCACTTTAATAATTTATTATTTTATTGTTTAGGCCCACAAGTCTAAGCCCACTATTTGTGAAGCCCACAAACTTAATTAATCATTTAAATTGTCACACTTGTCATGTAGACATAATTTGTGAACAATGGATTAATTAAAATTGTACAAATTTCAAATAGGGGGGTACTAGAAGGCACGTGCATTGCACACCTTGGAGGCCGGGTGTATGCTCAAGGAGGAATGGGAGAGTGGGTGTGTGTGCATGGGTGGTTATTTGATTATGGGTGATTGTTACAACTTCCCCTCCTATCCTAGCCATCCATCTCTAACCATCTAGTGAAATCCTGGCCCTCCAATCTATCCTAGAACTAGTATAAATACCCCCTACCTTCATGTATTCTACACACAAAAAAATTATTGAAAGAAAAAAATTATATAGGAGAGAAATACATAAGGGAGTATATTGTTTGAGTGTGAATTGTGTCCCAAACTAGAGGCCAGCCCCATCCCCACACAAGGAAGCTTTCGGTTTTTTGCACAAGGAGCAAGAAGGAGGGCTCTCGCATTCTAGGAGACTCTAGGAGCTTTTATTTGGTTTTTCTCCAAAGAGGTGGGTGTTTCTCATTGCTTCTAATATTAGAAATTGTGCTAGGTATGTTTTAATGAAATTATAGGAATTAACTAGTGAGAAATTGGAACCATGCTTGTTTAATTAAAGTAGAGTGGTAATATTAGAGATAAATTGATGGAATGATTACTAAGGGATAATTGTTAATTTATGTATTAGAATTCTCCATTTTGTATGTGCCACATGAATGTTAGAATAAATGAAAGAGATTGTATTTGCAAATAAATGATTGAATGCATCATGTGTAAATTAGTTGATAAAAATAAAATTTTTATTCTTTAGAAAAGATTATCTTTGTGTTCTAAAATATGGTAGATTGACAATAAGAGAAAAGAAAAATAACGTAGTGATTTTTGTGGAAACCTAACTTTAATCATGAAGAGTTGTGCTATGGTTTTCAAATGTCAAAATTATGGACATGGAATACAAACTAGGGCTAAAATACATGTTTTAAAGAGCTAAAAATGCTTATAAAAATACTGGTTGCTGTAGATTTATGTGTATTTTAATTCTAGAAAAAGTTGCTTTCAAAAGAGAAGAAAAAGAGACAAATTTGTTTTGAGAATTCATGAATTGTAGATATGAACAGAGAACCAACTCAAAACTCAATTAATTTACCTTCAAATCGATATGGCTACTTAGACCATTTGGTCAGTAGAGTCTTCATTTGCAACAGTAGTGGGGGGGCTAGTCAGGGGTCTCGGGTTCGATACTGAGGCTTTTCGTTTTATTATTATTATTTTTTTTAAATCTGATTACCGATAGTCGATACTTAGGGATTATAACCCCTAGTTATATCACCTTGGGGCTTTGGCGCAGTGGTCTTGTGCGCTGTCTATTGGGCCGCTGGTTGTGGGTTCGAATCCAGTTGGGGGTTTGGATTTTTAAAAAAATTGTTTTTTTTGTGGGATTTTAATATTAATTTGAGATTTAAAAAAATAGATTAAAAATTGGGAAAAATATGGAATAAATTACTGAAAATTATTTGGACTTTACGAGAAAAATTTACGTAACTTTTGATAAAGTGTAATTAAGAAATTGAGGCTTTTTGCAAGAAAGGACTTCTTTTTGAAATTAAATTGTCTTTTTAAATAAAGAAAAAATAAATGAGCTTTTTTTGAGTTATAAAGATGAAAATTAGTAATGAGGAATTTTTGAAAGTTGTGATTTGTGTGATTAATTGGACTTATAAATGGTGCTTGTAATATGAATTGAAATGAGGATAATAGATTCGTAGAATAAATGAATTATTGATTACTACTGGTTGAAACTTATTCTTACGCATAAATTGCACGTGAAATTGAATTATTGATTGTGATGAGTTATGAAAGATGTGAATACATAAATACGATGCTTATGAAATGTGAATTGTGATTAATCACGAAATAACCTTATGAGTATGAAAAGCTCGATGTTGTACTTATGAGTTAAAATTGAGAACTAGGGTATAGCTAAGCCTTATACCGGCAATAAAAGAAATGTGGAAATGATATTTGAGATGAAAAGACCAAGGTTTGGGTCATGTGAAGTAAATGAATAAGACCGGTATAGTGGGAGTGCTAACCCTAAGGGATTGATTTTATTCCTGATTCAATTAAACAAAGGATTAGATACATAGTGAAGATGTGATGAAAGTAAGAGAAAAACATTGAGTATGAGGGCCATTGGATTGGTAGTGTGAGAGTATTCACAGGATGTCCCATGATGCATCATGATAGGGCGTAGATACTGCTCCAGAGTACCGTCCCAGTGGCGACGCTCGTGGGGTGTTTGATGACTATGGGTGGTGTCACATCTTTGGTAAGAGCTGAATTACTACAGGATGCCTGCATGATTAGTCATGTGTCAGTGCATTGGGATTCCCTGCAGGGTGCCTAGACATGAGTTCGTAGGTCAGAAAACATCTAGGATACTTACTGTAGTTACAGTAGTAGATTAAGTCATGACGAGGGATTGAACCCTACAAGATGAAGAACGGTTAAGGGCTTGCCCTCGGACCTATGTAGTATGGGCTGCATAGACTCTGAACAAGTGCGCATTAGTGTCATATAATACAAATAATTGCATTAAGGACTAAGTGCACATTCACAACACGACATCATTAGGATAGTCCCTTTAGCTTTGTTTGTGATAAGTTTGTGGTTTGCTAAGTATTGAGAATCATTATACTATTTTCGGCATAGAGAGGATGGTCGTGTATAATATTTCGTCAGTTGAATGAACTGATGCGCCCACAGTTTTACATGCAGGGTAAAGATGCTTGACAAATTGAAGTATACATGCTACTCAAGATTGATTTAAATGTTGTTTCATGTAATTTATTGTAAAATTGCTTCCGCTGTAATAATGTAAAGGTATAATGTAACTCTGATGTAAGAAATGTTTTCATTTCCTTGTAAAATTGTACGAAAGAAGTATAAAGATCCTGTGGAACTTCGAATTCAGTTGTATTTTGGAATTCGGGGTGTTACAGGCACGGCAGGGAGAAGGGTACTGGTGGTCGGGGGATGGGTGCAGTAGAGCTTGGAGGTCGGGAGAGGTTGGGGGAGAGAGAAGAGAAGGAGGATAGGGGAGACGAACGGCTGTGAAGGGGAAGGTGAACAGGCTAGAGGTGATGGGTTTTATATAGGTGAGAGAGGGTGACGGGAATTAGGGTTAGGGGTTGGCTTAACGGGTTGGGTAGGGTCTTAAGGTGTAGAAGAGTTTGGGTAGTGTAGTGCAGATAGGGTTTGGGCATCGATTTAGTGATGGGTTATTGGATATGGGTAAATGGGTGATACAATAAGATAATAGGGAAAAATATTAGATAAAAATATGATCTATATAAAAAAATGTAATTTGCATTACACTATAGAGTTTATTTGAAATAACTACAAATACCATTAGTAAATAAAAGTGGATTTTTAATAACCAGTCAAAAATAATATTAATAATAACAATAATACTAATAACAATAATAATAGAAAAATGATAAAAATAATAATAGTAATAATAGTAGAAATCAAATTAATAACAATAATAAGATTTGTATTAAAATATAAAATCATAGAAAATAGTTACAAATACAATTATTGATCGAAAGTAGATTTTAATAGAAGAGTCAAGAATACATTTAACA
The DNA here is from genome assembly GCA_017893485.1 of Hemerocallis citrina. Taxonomy (NCBI): domain Eukaryota; kingdom Viridiplantae; phylum Streptophyta; class Magnoliopsida; order Asparagales; family Asphodelaceae; genus Hemerocallis; species Hemerocallis citrina. The sequence goes on along the minus strand of CM030362.1, from coordinate 248,251,631 downwards.
AAAGAATTTGAAAACCGAAAAAAAAAAATTCCGAAAATTTTTAAATACAGAAAATACACAAAAATACATTTTTGGGAAAACATGGGTTACATTCAGACATTCATACGACTATTGCTAACTCCACAATGGTTAATGAATTTGGTCCTGGAAAGAGGTTCGGGCCCACAGAGGGGTCCACTATCATGCATACAGTTGAAGCAGATGTGGGTGTAGTTTGGGAAGCTGGGCCTATGATGGGGTTCGACCTGAAGTTTACGCAATGTGATGGAACAATTCAGGTCGGATCTTCTACCAGTGAGGACAATTGTGATGCACGGTTAAATTTGGATGATGAATTTATCTACACAGAGGATGATTCAAACGATTCAAAGACTGTAGCTGAGACTCAGGTAGCAGTCTCCCTTGAGATGGTGTAATCCACATTCCAAGAGCTTGCCTCACTGTGTAGTGCTGAGACATCAAGACTGCTAGTAGATTACAGGGTCTGGCGGGAGTCTAAAAGGACTCATGAGGAGCCCTTAGAAGACTACTTGGAGTTTATTGCATCAGGCAAGGCGGCCAAAAATATCGATGGTGGTACAAGCTGCTTTCTAGCTTCCATTTTTCACGTTATATCAGATACAGATGCTTTTAACTTAGCTGAAACCTGTGGACTAGTGGTTGGCGACTTAGATCGTAATGCCCTTTTGCTCAATAAAATTAGGGGATGGGAAAGGGTTAGAGTTCACACCACATCGTTCGTTTCGACCCCTCCATCGGAGGTGGCTTTGGGGGAGGTACACCCCCCCCCCCAACAACACGTCCAAACCCCAACTTGGTTCCCAATTAGTGCACACTTCTGGAACGTCAGGGGGTTGGGGGGAGGGGAAAAAGAGAAATGGTCAGGAATGTTATTACTACGTCGAAGGCAGAGATTATGGGTCTGCAAGAGACCAAACTTGCGCAGGGCTTAAAACTCAAAAGGGTAGGAAAAATAAAATCAAGGAATGGATAGTACATCCCTCAGCTGGAGCCTCAGGGGGTATTTTCATCGGCTTTAACTCGGATATCTTCACATGTCTGGAGGAATTCCTATGGGATTATTCTTATCGATGCGACTGCTTCGTTGGACGACAACTGGTCGCAAATGGTTACAGTCGTTTATGGGCCGAATCTAGCCAGTGCTAGAGGCGGATTTTGGAATGAGCTCCTTTCCATCCAAGCACATTGGCCACATAGCTGGGTGGTTGGGGGACACTTCTATATCACTAGGTTTGCCTCAGAGCATCGTGGCAGAGGCTCAAGTGATAAGAATAGGTAAGAGTTAAATAGGGTGATTGATGAACTGGAACTGATGGACTTTCCAATTAACGATAGGCTCTTCACTTGGTCAAACATGCAAGCGACAAGCATTATGGATAAATTTGATAGGGTCTTAGTTTCCTTGGACTGGGAAGCTAAGTTTCCAATGTCATCTGCAAAATCTCTGCCAAGGCCAACCTCTGACCACATCCCCATCGTTCTCTCCACAGGAGAGCGGTGTCGATGCAAACCAAGGAAATTCAGATTCGAAAAGGCATGGTTGGAAATCCATGGATTCCACCACATGGTGATGGAGAGTTGGGCACTGCCAACTCGGGGTACGCATGCTGCATCCTATTGGTGTGAAAAGCTCTGTAGACTTTGCAAAAGACTGCGAAGATGGAACCGCACTAGATTCTCGAATATTTGGCATACAAAGGAATAATTTCAAGATGAGATTGATGATTTAGAAATGCTTGAGGAGTCCCAGGACCTGTCCTAAGATGAGCAAAACAAACTGCTCGAACTAAGGAATAATATTGCAAATTTGCACAGACTTGAGAAAATCAAGTGGTAACAGAGATCAAGAATTTCGTGGCTCAAAGAAGAAGACGCGAACATAGCATTTTTTCATTAAGCAGACAGTGGTAGACAGAAAGATAACCTTATCCTTCTATCCATATGGATGCGGGAATATCTTAAAATGAGGAGGAAATCACAAAAATCTTCCAAGATCATTACAAAGATTTATTCAGTAAAAAAAATGATTTTAGAGTCCATCTAAGGGAGGACTTATGGCAGAACAACCACCATGAAGCTGCTCTGTCCCTGCGAGGGATAGAAGCATGTTTCACAGAGGAGGAAGTAAAAGAAGAAATTACTCATATGGGGTCAGACAAGACACCAGTGTCAGATGGTTTTCCTAGGATGTTCTACCAAATCTTTTGGGAAGAAATTAAAGGGGATATCATGGCGCTCATGAATGAATTCTATGATCATTGTCTAAAATTGGGCATGTTGAACTTTGCTGAAGTCAATCTCATACCCAAACCGGAGGAATCCATTACAGTGGGCAACTTCAGACCCATTAGCCTCCTTAACTGTTTAGTCAAGATTATCACCAAGCATCTGGCCAGACGGCTAGGGAGGACTATGGACGGTTTAATCAGCCATGAACAATCAGGCTTTATCATGGAGAGATGTATTCTAGACTGTGTGACCACTACCGAAGAAGCTATTCTCAGTGTCACAACACTAATGAAAAAAGCTTCCTGTTGAAATTAGATTTCAAAAAAGCATGACTCAATGGACTGGGAATGCTTGCTGGAAACTCTCAAAGGCAAGGGGTTTGGTGTTAGATGGATCAGATGGATCTGACAGTGCTTGGGTACAAGTAAAAAATCCATATCGATTAATGAAAAAATAAGTAACCCATTCTCCTGTAGGAGAGGATTACGACAAGGGAATCCGCTCTCACCACTGCTCTTTACCCTGGTGGCAGATGTGCCTAAGGCCATAATTGACAACTGCAAGCAAGTTGGCTGGATTTCCCTAGTGGCGAGCAGTAAGACTCGGCATGGATGTTCAATTCTACAGTATGTAAATGACACAATTCTGTTCGTTAACGGTGATCAGGCAGAAACTGTAATGCCCCTGCCTCGAGCTCGGACAATTTATACAATTTAGAAGACAAGTTATTTATAGTATAGTACAACTGCCCACCACAAGCTGTCTCTTAAAAGGTGGTTAACCAAATTGGTGACTCTTGATCATAGGCATTATTATTTTAATATTATATTATTCTAGTAGAAATCGGATATGGGACTATCTGCTCTATCTTTCTCCTCTTTTGAAAGATAGCAGAAGAAGATCTGGTCCCGGGCCCCACGGCCACAACACACAAAGAGATAAAGGCAACAACTTACACGGTGGGCCCTAGGCAAGCTGCCATGTCTTCAGAAAGTGGGAGCAGCAAGCAACATTTTTTTGCTGGCATTATCAACCCGTGGGCCCCCCAATATTTCCACTAATTTACAATTCAATCCATTCAACTCTTATATATATACTACATATACTATTATATAGTTATTTCAAATTACGGGGTGTTACACACACACCCCCTTCAGAAATCAGCGTCCTCGCTGAGCACGAGGCATGCACAATCTAGTGTAGGATCTCCTTTCTAGCTGTTGTTGAGCATTTGCTCTATTATCTGCCCGATTATTCATGATCCCGGAATCCACCGCCCGATCAATCTTAATCCCGGATTTAATTGAGCTGCCCTCCTATCCGCTCGACTAATCATGATTTCAGAATCCACCGCCTGATCAATCATAGTCCCAGATTAAATTGAGGGCTCACCACAGTCCCAGAATCTACCACCCGACTGGGTCTATAGTTCCGAAATCCACCGCCCGACTATATAGACATACCCCACACTCGGTGTCGAAAGTTGGCTCTGATACCATTTGTAATGCCCCTGCCCCGAGCTCGGACAATTTATACAATTTAGAAGAAAAAATATTTATAGTATAGTAAACAGCCCACCACAGGCTGCCTTTCAAAAGGTGGTTAACCGAATTGGTGACTCTTGATCATAGGCATTATTATTTTAATACTATATTATTCTAGTAGAAATCCGATATGGGACTATCTGCTCTATTTTTCTCCTCTTGCGAAAGATAGCGGAAGAAGATCTGGTCCCGGGCCCCACGACCACAACACACAAAGAGACAAAGGCAACAACCCACACGGTGGACCCCAGGCTAGCTGCCACATCATCAGAAAGTGGCAGCAGCAAGCAACGTTTTTTTTACTGGCATTATCAACCCATGGGCCCCCCAATATTTTCCTTAATTTACAATTCATGCCATTCAACTCTTATATATACACTATATATATACTATTATATAGTTATTTCAAATTACGGGGTGTTACAGAAACAATCTTGTAACACCCCGTATCTTAAGAGTATATATATAATATTATATTGGGATAATATAATAATAATAATAATATATATATATATATATATATATATATATATAATATAATATAATAATAATAATAATAATAATAATAATAATAATAATAATAATAATAATATGAGTGAGAAAAGTGGATGCTGGCCCATTGGGGATTCTATAGGGGGCTTGGATTGATGGAATTAATCAAACAGGCCTATAGAAGGAATTATGGGGCTTAGGAAATATATGCATTAAATGAATGAAATGAAAAAGAGTAGAAGAGAGTGATGCTGTGCACTTTGGGCGTGGGGATTAGTCCCACATCGCCAGAGAGAGGAGAGAGAGTGAGGATAAGTATAGGAGCCTATGATCAAGAGGCACCGAATAGTCTGAACACCTTTTGTGAGGCACGTCTATGGTGGACAGTTGTTAGGATTTTTTTGTTTTTGTATTATGCGCACGTGTAGCCGCGTGCACAGCTGAGCCGAGCCCGGGGTGTTACAAACTGTATCAGAGCTGAATTTCGACACCGATTGTGGGTAAGATGTACGCTTGGCTGAGGACAGTACGCTGATCGAGAGACCAGCAACATTACGCTAGCAGGGTACTCCACTCCACATCGGCTAGAAAGGCAATCCTGTATCAGCTTGCGGGTCCCGAGCACAGCGAGGACGCTGAGTTCTTAAGGTTGAGTGTGTGTAACACCCTGTATCTTAAGAGTATATATATAATATTATATTGGAATAATATATATATATATATATATATATATAGGGAAAGCTTCGGTCGTGCACTCCTCTAGTGCACACAGCCGCGTGCACTCGTGCTCAGCCGTCCGATCTGCATTTTGATCACAATGCAGATCTAACGGCTCGCATTCTCTCCCACTCTGCTCACACTTACAGAGGGGTAATTTTGTCATTTACCCCTACCCTACCCAATCTTTCTCTCGGCCCTTTCAGATCGAAAGCTTTCGATCATTTCTCTCAGAAACCATCTCGAGGGAGATGGTGAAAGTCATCTGCCTCACGCTTATTTCTCTCTCTAGTGCTCTGTTCTGTCTCTTTCTTCATCTCTCGAACTCAGAAACCCATCTCAAGATCCCTAGCTCGTTCCCTCCCACCCGCTCTGTCTCTTTCTTCATCGAGGAAACCCTACTTCTTATTTCTGACATTTTATCTCTCTTTGACGAGAAACCATACTAGGGTTTCGACTAGCTGTCTCTCTCTCTTCGTCGAAGAAGGGCATCTGCCGATTTCTCTCTCTCTCTTCGACGAGAAACCCAAATCGCTGTTCGGGTTTCGATTTCTACTCTCTCTCTCTTCAACGAGAAACCCAAGCCCCCAAATCGAAATCCTAGATCTCAAATACTGAAAATATGTATGCTCACCATCTCATTTCTTTCATCCCCGATCTCAAATCAGAAAACCCAAATCGAAAACCCAAACTCATGAGATCTGTCTTCAATTTGGGGGCATTTTGTTGATATCGAAACCCCTTATCGCGGTGGGTTTGGCTGACGCTTGACGCCCTCTGTCCTCAACTGCCATTATAGGCTCAGATTTCGGAGGGAAGTGTTTGATTCTTATACGTGCTTTTATGATTTCTGTTTAATTTCTTGCATTTTCTTTTGGTTGTGTGTGTAGGCAATGATGAGTCATTTTTTTATATAAGTTGGTTATTTATTTTTGGGGATTGAAATTATTGTTTTGAAACATATTTGGTTGTGTGCCATGACAATTATGCAAAGTTGAATAGAATTCGGGGAATGAGCGGGAGAGAAGATGGGGAAGAAATGAATGAATGTTGTGGAATCCCCAATGCCCTCAACACTTAGCTTACATTTAAGTGATCTGAGTCCAGCTCAATACATCTGATTTTTGGGCAGTGATGACACAATGATTGAACGTATCACTATATTTTTGTAATGGTTGGATGCGTATGATTTGGATACTCATTTAAGCCTTTTTGGGTTTGATTCTCTCCTTCAGTGTGTTCGTGTAGGCAGTGATGCGAAACATTTTATGATCTAAATATTTTTTTCAGCTTGTTGTATTTATGCTTGATTATTTATTCGTCATATTCTAGTTGGCATGACACCCCAGTGCAGCCCTAGTGACAATAGTGTGTTCTGAGCCTACTGGTTTTTTTTACTCTCTATATATACATAAGTATGTCTATTATGAGATGGTGAGAAGAGGCCCTTATCGTGTGCAAAAGTTCACAGCCTTAGGATCTCTTATCGATGGCTGGAATATATTCCGCCCAAAAACTAAAATATGTATACGAAGCTTACACCATTCTCTAATTTTAATAGTAAAGTGTAGTTTGAATTAGTCCTAATAGTCCTTATTAGTATCTACCAGTAATTTGTTTTGATGTATAATCTTTGATTTTCAAGATATATATCAAGTAAGGTTGGTTTGTTGTTGAATCTCACAGGGAAGGTGCCATAAGGAGTGTTCAGGGTTTGAGGGAGCTTGGACTTCAAATCCACTTATCTTCGATAACTCATATTTCAAGTAAGTTACTTTAAGTTCCTCTTATAAACTGAAACAATGGATAAAAAAATATCAGTGCATGCACACTTTGAGCCTGCGTATATCTTCAGTTATCCAATCCCAATCATTTGTTGTCAAATCTGAAATTTATTTTTGTCAACATTTTACAGGGAGCTTCTGACTGGCGAGAAGATTTTGTTATTAAGATTTTTGAAGGAAACTCTGTAGAAGATTTTGTAATTAACCCTAATGACTCAATTAAAGAACTATCATGGATAGTTATTATTTGGAAATGGTAACAACTCTACAATAACCTAATTTGCTGCCACATATGGTTGTAAAGAAGAAAAGCTGTAACAGATGGTATAGGTATAGCATTATTGTTAGAAATTATAAGCAAATAGTTACAATGCATGTGTCATATCATAAATCTAGGTAAACTTTTGAGATTAAATTCCTTACTATTATTATTATTTTGCCTATACAAGATGTAGATGACTTGTTTGCTGACTACGCTGAAGCCCACCTCAAGCTTTCAAAACTTGGGTAAGTAGTTGTAACACCCTGAAAAATTGGAAATTACAATTTTGCCCTCGTGTGTTAACGTGTTTTCACCACATATTTTGATTACCGACTATTTATGCATTTTCCGTATTGATTTTACCCTATTTTGAGTCAACAAAAATATACTATTTCAATCTCTGTATTTTAACTTTTTATGTATTTTCGATGTACGTATCAATTGCGTATTTTTCCATCACTAAGTATGATATTTCTATATTGACTATTTATTTTACATGTTCGAACTCGTTTTATAAAACGGAAATTCATTTTCCCTATTTTGATTAAAATGCATTTTTTTATTTTTGCACGTATAATGCACGTGCTAATTTATCCATCTCTTTTTCTTACTCTCATTCACTAATTTTAGCATGCATAAATTCATCTAGCCTTTTTATCTAACCCATGGACCTAAAATTAAATTCTATCCCATTAGATTAATTTAAGGTAAAGCCCACTAGGATAATTAAATTAGTTAATTAGAAGAGAGCCCATGAACCAAGCCCATTAGTAAAATCACAAATTAAGTTGAGCTTGGACTAATACATGACAAGTTACAACTTTTAGTACACATTTAGAACCATAAAATTGTATTAATTTTTGTATATGCACTAGATTTGCCCGTGGGCACGTGCCTACGGCATGTCTTCGGAACGGTATAGCATATGAAAGTCTTGTAAACAGTAAAACTACAATTATGTAGCTCAAGTTTGAATAGTAAAACAATAATTAGTTGTAAATAGAAGTCTATGTTTCCATTAGTATATGTTGAAAAATAATTATAAATGACGGTGTAAAATCCAACTTCTTAGAACTTTGAATGTCGAAAATGATGAAGTTTAATTGTTGATGAGATATTTGCTAGTTTCAATGTAACATGAGCAATAAAAAATGTATAAAAAATCTGAAAATTTACAAACTTGAAATCTGAAAATATAAATTTCTGAGTAAATAGAGAGAGAATAAGAGAGAGAGAGAGAGAGAAATAAATAAATAAATAAATAAATAAATAAATAAATGAATAAAGGAGTTGTTTTGGAATTTGAATTTGAGTTTTGGGGGGGAACATTTGGGCAGGAAAATTTGTTTTGTGAGGTTAGATCTGGACCATTGATTTCAACTTTATTGAATGAGAGCCACTTGATAGCTTTCTTTGTGTTTTATTATATAGATATGTGCATGTGTGCACACATGTTTGGCCGGGTTGTACACTTGGTGTAGGCCGGTTTGGGCTAGTAGGGGAGAGGAAAAGGTTGGAGTTATGGGGGTTAAGGTTGTGAAGGGCTGGAAAGGTGAAGAGTTAGGAGTTTAGGAGTTGAGAAAGTGAAGGGTTGGAAGAATTAAATGTAGAACCCCGTATTTTCAAATATTATTTTAATTATTTGAAAATGAATTTAAATAATTTTTGAGGGTTTAATTGATATTTTCTAAAAGATTTATCTTTTGTACACGTGCAAAACACGTGCAAATGACTTTTGAGATGTTTGAAAAATTAAGTTTCCTTTATGAAAAATCATTATTTATTATTTGGGAATTATTTATTATTTTTCCAGATTTTTCTGAAATTAAATGGATCTATTTGCAATTTTCGATAAAAGAAGAACCTTTTTGCAAAATTGACATTTTAGGGGTTTAAAGTGTAAAAATGTAATCCTGGACGTTTTGAACAGTATTGGTTAAGATTTAGAAGTATATTTTCTTTTAAATCCTAATTTTAATGAATTTTAGATGAATTTCCAAGAGTAGATGTATATATATATATATAATTGTATTTTGAAGGGATTGTTTTGCGAAAGTATTTGGAAACCCTAAAAACCTAATTCCCGGCCTATATAAAGAGAGTTGCAGCCGTCATTCGCTGCATAACTCAGATTTCATTATATTGTTTTCTTGGTGATTGGAGGAGAAGTTTTTGGATCTAGCAAAGGAAGGCTGTTCGTGGATCTTCTTGATTCTAAAGGTGAGTGATATGAACTTTGTTTTGTTTTGTTTTATGTGAATGATTATGTGTTGATTGTTTTGATATTTTGTATCTTGTATATGGTCGATGCAATGGTTATTATTATTATTATGCATGCGAAATCCATGGAAGATTAGTAGATCTCGATTGACAATTCTTGATCGCTTGAAACATGTCAAGATTCAGGTATGGTTTGATCGGATGTATGAACATCAGGATCTTGTGTATATAATCAGATCATGGTTTTGATGTGTGAAAGAATTGAATATCAAGAAACCCTAATGGAAGAAATTGGAACATAGAACATGAGATCTGAGATTTGAGACATCTAATGATTGGATAATGTAACCGTAAGGAAGAATTATTCGAGATTGTCATTTCACATGATTAAGAATTATTTTTAGGAATAAGAACCTTTAGAAAAACTCCAGTATCAATTATTGTATTCAGACCTAATCTATGAAAACTGTAGGCCGACAGTCGACTGGTCTACGACCCAGTCGACTGGTACGACTCTACTACTGTATTTTCAGTCATTTGGGAATTGTTCGGGACAGTCGACTTGGACTGTGGTCAGTCGACTGGTCTTCTGATTCGAGACAGTCGACCATTACCTCCATAAGTCGACTGTAGTACTTGGAATGTTTCTTGAGAATTATTGGTAATTGTCTCGGGTAAGTCGACTGATGGGTTATTAAGCCGACTTATAGCACTTGTTATAATCTTGGATATTGGTTCTCGGGGCAGTCGACTTACTACAGTATAAGTCGACTGGTGCTGATGAGTTTTTCATAATCTTGAGTGTTCTTTCAAGTCTTTAGTTCTTTGTAGATGGGTACATTCTGCGGTATTGGGAGTCATTGGTCTCTGGGGTTGGTATACTCTGCGGTGTTGGGAGTCACTGTTAGTGATCGATAACCGAGTATCCAATCTGCGGTGTTGTGAGTGACTGATAACCGAGTATCCGATCTATGCTATGGTTAGTCTTTGTAGATGGATATAATCTGCGGTGTTGGGAGTTACTATTAGTGATCGATAACCGAATATCCGATCTATGTTATCTTTAGTCTTTGTAGATGGATATAATCTGCGGTGTTGGGAGTTACTATTAGTGACCGATAACCGAATATCCGATCTATGATATCTTTAGTCTTTGTAGATGGGCATACCCTGCGGTGTTGGGAGTCACTGTAAGTGATCGATAACCGGGTACCCAATCTATCGCATTATTAGTGATTGGTGGTTGGACGTGTACCGTGGTATTGAGAATGTTCGATAATCAGATATTTGGGAGTGACAGTCGACTGGCTGAATTGTTCAGTCGACTGTACAGTGCAGTTGAGCTGTACTATTTTTGAGAGTGATTTGCTTGATGGATATTGGATCGTTGGTATTGTTTCTCGACTCGGCTTCACGCATGTACTGGCCTATCGTTTCTTGTTTCATATTACATGTTCAGTTTATGTATTTTTGTGCAGTACATGTTGCTTGAGAATTTATGTTTATTGTTTATTTATGTTTGTTGTTTATATCACTCACACCATTTATGGCTGACCCCTTTAGTTTGGGGGTTAGGGTTCAACTCTAGCCTCATATGATGCAGGTTGCTTAGGGTTTGGAGGCTTGGATGCTTGGGTTAGCTTTAGAGAATAAGTGTGATATAATAGAGCCTTGTGTAATTTTGTAAAGAGGAATATTGTAAAAGAACATTTTTTAATTCAAGGTGTTTGTATTTTCCGCTGCAATTGAAAAAGATTATTGTAATAAGAATTTGGAATAAAATGATTTGAGTTTTTGGTCTATGTATATTGTTACATTGAAGTGGATCGCTGGGAAAGTGCCACGTATTTTTTAAGTTTTATATTAGAAATTCGGGGCGCTACAGAAGTGGTATCAGAGCGTGCTTCAATAGTAATAATAGACATAGTAAGAAAACCGACCTAGGTGTGGACACTAGAGAGTGAGTACCTAGGTGTGGACATTAGAGTGTGAGTACCACATAGAGTTAGAACATGATGGTTGGTTTGAGGTTATGGTATGGTTATGGTTTTGCCATAGGATATTGATGTGAGTTTGAAATGTGTGTGTGATGCTCTAACTTTACCCTCGTTTTGCAGTATTCAAAATGGTTGCACCCAGGGACAGAAATGGTGGCAACAATGAGGATGGATCGGGTAGTTCTCGAGGAACGGGGATTGACCTAGAGGCTGAATTCGCCAAGGTGTATGAAACACTGAATACGTTGATGGCATTCAACGTGGCACAGCAGCAAGCACAGCAGCAGAACCCACCGCCAAATCAAGGAGCTGGACATGGATTGGTGAATGCCGACCCCATCAAGCAGATCGAATCCTTTAAGAGGATGAGGCCGCCAATCTTTGAGGGGCAAGCTGATCCAACCGCAGCAGATGATTGGATTAGGAAGATGCAGACGATCTTCGAAGTGTCGGAGACTCCGGCAGCCAGCAAGGTGAAGTTAGCTTCGATGCAGCTAGAGAAGGACGCTGGTGTCTGGTGGGAGTCGCTGAAGAGGACTCTGGGAGATCAGCATTTGACTTGGGAAGCTTTTCTGGAGGAGTTCAGAGATCGCTTCTTTCCTCTTGATGTTCAGGAGAAGAAGGCGACTGAGTTCATGAACCTTCAGCAGGATAGCATGACCGTGCGGGAGTATGAGACTAAATTTGCTCAGCTTTCGAGGTACGCACCAGAGTTGGTCGTGGACGAGGCGAAGAAGGCCGAAAAGTTTGAGCAGGGCTTGAGGCCAAACTTAAGGTCAAGGATGGTTCCATTGGGCATCAGAAGATTCGACAAGCTGGTCAGGAGAGCAGCTATGACCAAGGAAGATATGGACCAGTCCCAGGTGAAACAGGAGATCGGGAACAAGAAAAAGAGGCCAGCAGATGACCAGGATGAGAAGGAATTCCCAGTGAAGCAGAACAAGTCCAGTGATCCAGTGCAGAAGGCACAGGCAACTCAGGAGGTGACTTGTTATTTCTGCAGGAAGACAGGACATAAAAGGAGAGAATGTCCGAAGTTGGAAAAGCAGACTTGTTTTTAGTGTGGTCAAGAAGGGCATATTCGACCACAATGTCCACATCTGAAGAAAGAGAATGCAGGGAAAGACAAGGATCCGAAACAGGGGCGAGTGTTCGCATTGACTGAGGAGGATGTGGGCAATCCAGAAATATGATCTGGGTATGCAAGAATTTATTCTTTTGTATTAAGTAAAAACTATTATTTTGGGAATAATTGAAGATTGAGTATTTTTCTTCATGTAACAAGTTTATTTGGATTAATGGAATAAAGACAAAGTTTTATTTGATACTGTTTTCTTGCATATGATTGTGTCGCCATTTATTGATAGTCTTAAGTATGGAGCTTAAGGTGTTTCCAAGCAAGGTCTTGAGGTGGCTATCCTTAGTCATGTCCTTTCTAAGGAGGGAGTGGCCACTGATTCTCGGAAGGATGTTGGATGCAGGAGTTCAGTAGTTGTTGCAGCGTGGCTTTATCAGAGTCGCGCAGCGGAAGTTTGATTTTCTGAATTCTTTGCATGATTTGTTTCCTATGTATGATGTGTTTGTTTTGTTGGAATGCATTCTTTGGTGTGACTGTATTTCCTAAGATTTATGTTTCTACCCATGAGATTTCAATCATTGTTAGTGGGTTGTTCGGACCTCATTAGCCGTAGTTCTGAGGACAGAACTCTTCTAAGAAGGGAGCGATGTAGAACCCCGTATTTTCAAATATTATTTTAATTATTTGAAAATGAATTTAAATGATTTTTGAGGGTTTAATTGATATTTTCTAAAAGATTTATCTTTTGTACACGTGCAAAACACGTGCAAATGACTTTTGAGATGTTTGAAAAATTAAGTTTCCTTTATGAAAAATCATTATTTATTATTTGGGAATTATTTACTATTTTTCCAGATTTTTCTGAAATTAAATGGATCTATTTGCAATTTTCGATAAAAGAATAACCTTTTTGCAAAATTGACATTTTAGGGGTTTAAAGTGTAAAAATGTAATCCTGGACGTTTTGAACAGTATTGGTTAAGATTTATAAGTATATTTTCTTTTAAATCCTAATTTTAATGAATTTTAGATGAATTTCCAAGAGTAGATGTATATATATATATAATTGTATTTTGAAGGGATTGTTTTGCGAAAGTATTTGGAAACCCTAAAAACCTAATTCCCGGCCTATATAAAGAGAGTTGCAGCCGTCATTCGCTGCATAACTCAGATTTCATTATATTGTTTTCTTGGTGATTGGAGGAGAAGTTTTTGGATCTAGCAAAGGAAGGCTTTTCGTGGATCTTCTTGATTCTAAAGGTGAGTGATATGAACTTTGTTTTGTTTTGTTTTATGTGAATGATTATGTGTTGATTGTTTTGATATTTTGTATCTTGTATATGGTCGATGCAATGGTTATTATTATTATTATGCATGCGAAATCCATGGAAGATTAGTAGATCTCGATTGACAATTCTTGATCGCATGAAACATGTCAAGATTCAGGTATGGTTTGATCGGATGTATGAACATCAGGATCTTGTGTATATAATCAGATCATGGTTTTGATGTGTGAAAGAATTGAATATCAAGAAACCCTAATGGAAGAAATTGGAACATAGAACATGAGATCTGAGATTTGAGACATCTAATGATTGGATAATGTAACCGTAAGGAAGAATTATTCGAGATTGTCATTTCACATGATTAAGAATTATTTTCAGGAATAAGAACCTTTAGAAAAACTCCAGTATCAATTATTGTATTCAGACCTAATCTATGAAAACTGTAGGCCGACAGTCGACTGGTCTACGACCCAGTCGACTGGTACGACTCTACTACTGTATTTTCAGTCATTTGGGAATTGTTCGGGACAGTCGACTTGGACTGTGGTCAGTCGACTGGTCTTCTGATTCGGGACAGTCGACCATGACCTCCATAAGTCGACTGTAGTACTTGGAATGTTTCTTGAGAATTATTGGTAATTGTCTCGGGTAAGTCGACTGATGGGTTATTAAGCCGACTTATAGCACTTGTTATAATCTTGGATATTGGTTCTCGGGGCAGTCGACTTACTACAGTATAAGTCGACTGGTGCTGATGAGTTTTTCATAATCTTGAGTGTTCTTTCAAGTCTTTAGTTCTTTGTAGATGGGTACATTCTGCGGTATTGGGAGTCATTGGTCTCTGGGGTTGGTATACTCTGCGGTGTTGGGAGTCACTGTTAGTGATCGATAACCGAGTATCCAATCTGCGGTGTTGTGAGTGACTGATAACCGAGTATCCGATCTATGCTATGGTTAGTCTTTGTAGATGGATATAATCTGCGGTGTTGGGAGTTACTATTAGTGATCGATAACCGAATATCCGATCTATGTTATCTTTAGTCTTTGTAGATGGATATAATCTGCGGTGTTGGGAGTTACTATTAGTGACCGATAACCGAATATCCGATCTATGATATCTTTAGTCTTTGTAGATGGGCATACCCTGCGGTGTTGGGAGTCACTGTAAGTGATCGATAACCGGGTACCCAATCTATCGCATTATTAGTGATTGGTGGTTGGACGTGTACCGTGGTATTGAGAATGTTCGATAATCAGATATTTGGGAGTGACAGTCGACTGGCTGAATTGTTCAGTCGACTGTACAGTGCAGTTGAGCTGTACTATTTTTGAGAGTGATTTGCTTGATGGATATTGGATCGTTGGTATTGTTTCTCGACTCGGCTTCACGCATGTACTGGCCTATCGTTTCTTGTTTCATATTACATGTTCAGTTTATGTATTTTTGTGCAGTACATGTTGCTTGAGAATTTATGTTTATTGTTTATTTATGTTTGTTGTTTATATCACTCACACCATTTATGGCTGACCCCTTTAGTTTGGGGGTTAGGGTTCAACTCTAGCCTCATATGATGCAGGTTGCTTAGGGTTTGGAGGCTTGGATGCTTGGGTTAGCTTTAGAGAATAAGTGTGATATAATAGAGCCTTGTGTAATTTTGTAAAGAGGAATATTGTAAAAGAACATTTTTTAATTCAAGGTGTTTGTATTTTTCGCTGCAATTGAAAAAGATTATTGTAATAAGAATTTGGAATAAAATGATTTGAGTTTTTGGTCTATGTATATTGTTACATTGAAGTGGATCGCTGGGAAAGTGCCACGTATTTTCTAAGTTTTATATTAGAAATTCGGGGCGCTACATTAAAAGAGAGAGTTATTAGGTTAAGAATTTTTGCACTTTAAATCCTAACAATATCCTATAAATAGAACCCCATTTCTCCTTCTCTTTTGCACCAAAAACAATCAAAAGAAGAGAAAGAAAAAGAAAGAGAGAAGAGTGTTCTCATTTTGGAAGAGTTCTTACTTGGAGAAGTCTTACTAAGAGGAGAAGGTCTTGCTAGGAGTTGCTTTGGAGCTAGAAGTTGTGTCCCATCTTTTCTTTTCATTGTTCAAACTTCAATTAAGGTGGGTGATCCTATACTTTCTAATTGTAGGGATTGCATGCTTTATGAGTAGTATAAATTTGATATGATAATTAGAAGATAAATTCATTCTTTTATGTATGCCAAATTGTAGAAATGTTACTATTGATTAAGGAATAAAGCAATTGTCCTGTTGTTTAGAAATGAGAACAAAAGTAAGGAGAAATTTTCATTTGCCTGTTAATTTACTAATGTAGAAACTAGTAAGTGTGAAAATATTTGAAGAGATTTCATTATGGTTAAAAAGGAGTTTTGGTAAAGAGTGTGTGGTTTCATTATTTTCTAGTGTAGAATGTGCATGCTAAAATACGTAGTATTAGAAGATATTGATATGAAAATTATAAGATAAAATTCATGCTAGAGTATCATGCTATGAATGAGGATGATTTTTGTTGTGATTATAGATATCATGCTAATTAAAAAGAAGAAATTCTTTATACCATGAATCATGTTAATGTGCTTGCAAATTTTGTACTTGTTGAGTACGTGGAAATTTTATTGATAAATGCCATATGCAAACCATGCTTTAGGATCTATTGACTAAGAAAGAAGAAAGTAAATTTTGTTAGTGTTGACATATGTATATTTTGCATTGTCGCAATTGAAAATTAATAATTTTTCATGAAGAAGATTTTTGTGAAATTCTCATGATTGAGACATGTTGGCATGCTATAAATTCCCAGTTTGTATAAGAGGAATATGAACTATTTTTTTTATGAAGACTATTTTCTTAAATTCAAGTGTTGAGAAATGCAAGTCTATGTGTAAATTGAAAAGAAGAATTGTCTAAGAAAAATGGAAATAGGGCTTAAAAGAATTTAAAATTTGTTGTTTACTATTTTTTTAAAATCTAATATCAAGTAAAAGTTTATTTCAAATTATTAGAAAAACTTGATCTTGGATAAACAAGTTGCATGAAAACGAACCACTTTCTGAATAGTTTAAACAAAAGTACATTAGTACATTTTCTAAATAGAAAATATACTTGGACTTACTGGTTAGCAAAACAGAGCAATATTGTGGGAGATCTTGGGTTCAAAGCTTGATAGCCACTTTTATTTTTTACTTCTTTAAATTAACCCCAAGACCGAGAAGTCAATATGTGTATGTTTCGACATAAGATTTTGTCGCCAGGTCCATTTGGACCAAACGGCTAGCGGGTGGGATTTCTTTGGGCGTCACTGTAGCTCACGTGCAGCCCGGGTTCAAAACTCATGGGCTACATTTCTTTTGTGTGATCTTTGACATTTTTGAACAAATTTTTTTATAAATAAAAGAGAATTTATTAAAAGGAGTTACAAGATTTTTTTTTTTGTATTTGAGATACAAAAATAAAAAATTAGATAGAAAGATGAATAATGTGAACTTAAAAATAAATCTTTCTTTAAGAAGTGTGAAATAGTATTTTGTGAAGTGATCTTTAAAAGAGATTATACTTGTAGTTGTTTAAGAAATATTTTTATAGTGAATTGAAACATTGTGATAGCTTAGATTTGTTATAACAATTCATATGGTGAAATTGTGTCCTTGAAAGGAATCTTTGTTTAAAAAGAATATGAATAAATAACTAGATCATGAATAGTGGCAAGACTATGATTTGTGACTAAGTTGAAAGATGAAAATATCTAGGTTTAAGACATATTTATTAAAGGGTATGTGTACCCATGACTATTGTACATGAGAAATTCTGGTTTAGAGTTAGTAAGACCTCGGGTACCGGCACTATTGAAATAAAAGATTTTGAGATGTGATTTTGAGATATGGCTATGAAGCTATCTTGGTAAATGTTGATTAAGTTCGGTAAAGAGGTAAAACTAATTCTAGGCTTGGGAATCTATTCATGTCTTGAACCATATAATTAGGCACATAAGTGAAGATGTAGTAAACTTGGGCAAACGTAAGTGGGTGCTTCTATATAGTCGGCGGTGGATTTCCGTGTCTATAGACCCAGTTGGCGGACTGTGGTTGCTCCGCGGGAGATGGACTTTTATTTTTCGGGACTTAGCGTAGTCAGGCAGATATTTACCATACTCCAATGTATATACATATACCAGGGCTAGGGGGCACTTGCGGGGTGGTTCGCACAATGAGGGATCCGTTATAATAGCCAGCGAGGCTGAGATCCATAGTCGTGGAATGATCTAAATCTTGCTTTATTACTGGGTAGTTTCATGGCGAGGGATCGAACCCTTCATTGAGGAGTACGTAGGTGCTTGCCCTTGGACCTATGTAATATGGGATGCATAGAATCCGAACAAGTATGCATTAGTGCCATTCTAGTATAATAATGTATGTATTAGGCATTAAGGCATGGCATACACTTACATGTTTAGCGTAGTCACAATTTAACACTTTATTGTTCATTCAACTTTGTGTTTTGTTAAAGTAATGAGATCGTTATATGTACGGCATAGAGAGGATAGCCGAGTATAACATTTTCGTCAGTTGTAAGTGACTGTCGTGCCCACAGCTTGATATGCAGGTAATGGACTCTTACATGAAGATGTTATGATGCAATGGATGATTTACATTGTTATACTTGTACAAGTTGTATTTTGTTGTAATCTTTTTATTTTTCCGCTGTGTAAGTAATATTGTAATGAACTATGATGTATCATTGAAAAGTTTTAATTTTCTTGTAAAATTGTACGAAGTGAAGTAAAGATCCTGTGAAATCTCGAATTCGGTCTTATTTGGAATTCGGGGCGTTACAGTAGTGAACATCGATTCTTCTTGCAAGATATTAGGGAAGAACTCTTGTTTATCCTTTGGCTAATTCTATTCCTTGTTATTTCCCTTACCAGTTTTGCGGAGGATTGAGGAGCATATGTTTGCTAGGTTGTCTTTTTGGAAGTAGAAACAGTATGTGATGTCGAGCTGTAATAAAGAATGCCCCAGTGTGAAACACCCCAATTTTTTTTTTTTTTTTTTTTCAAAACTAAGTCTCCAAATTCAATTCTTTCAATTTCTATATCACTTTAATTACAAACAAAGAAAGTTATATTTCAGGGAAAATTTTGGCAGAGTCTCCCCTGTAAATTTTGCCCCGAAACACAAAAAGCTTACGGAATTCTGCTCAAAATTCCGTAGCTCACAAAATATACAATAAATTTACGGGCTCCCCAGGCCAAAATGAGCAGAAACATACAGGCAATAATATATAATGCTCTGGGGGCTAAACTCATAACGAATTATCAAATATCAAATAAAAACCATAAATTTCTTTGAAAACGAGGTAAAATTTTTAGAAAAGTCTTTGTAAAACTTACCACAGAGTCCGGTACTCCACAACGAGATGGGTACGGGTCACAAACATACCACACCACCTCACACTACACTCATCATCATCATATACCTGCTTATACATCCATAATACAATTTAAATCATAAATTTCACTAGTCCTATAACTAAATAATACAAACTTTTAAAATAAAAAGTTATACTATCACTCCATGCCTCACCTCTGCACTGATGAAACCTGCAACAGTGGGGGATCTAGGGTAGTCCTCAGACTCCCCTAACCCCCCAAAACACTAAGGGGTTAGCCATTTCTGGTGTGAGTATAGTTATTGATCAAATAACAAATTAAAATAGTATAAAGAAAATAAGTTAAACTTACGAATGCCAAATTAAAATAAGGCAACCTGAATCTTGAATACGACAACATCATCACTACAATGACATATCAATTTCTCTGCCCAACCTGCATTCACTATTTAATTATTCATAACTTCCCACATTTCATAATACCCTTCACATCAACCTCGTATATATATATACTTATCTTACATTCGCATAATACGAATATTCATCTTTCCACAATTATCGTCATATCAGCATCTCACTATTTATATTAATATAACTACATGATGTTATTACATCATTTCTCCAACTCTCTTTAACCATGCGTTTCGTTTACTTATATTATATCATCAACACACACATTCTCCCTGGAAGTTGTGCTGAGGCAGGTAGTTCCCACCATTTCCACGGAAATAGCAGGCGAGTAGTTCCCCGACACACTTCCAAGGTACACAAACTCATATCACATCATACTTTCTTTAATAACCATTTTCATACCCAATCTCATAATACAGGTCTTTATTTTATTGTGTTATAATAAGTATCACATCATAAACATATGCATCTATTCTCATAATACCACCTTCCTTCATGCCTTATGACATATATACCACATCTCATTGCCCATGCGATTTACTCACATTTCGTCAAATCATTAACACATCATTAATTAGAATACTTATACTCATTGCATCAAAATCATGTTTTGTAGCTCATTCACATCTCATTATATCACGTTAGTAATTACTCATTCTTATAAACAATAAATATTATTATCGTTTTCACTTAATCCCCAAACACAATCTGGGGCCACAACATATCACACCCCATAGCCGATAGCTTGGGTAATAATCACCGCACCCCAAACACACAGTTTGGGTAATATCACATCACATCTCAAGCCGATAGCTTGGTTATTAATCACTTCACTCACTTATCATCTTCATTTCACTTTATTTCTCATTTCTATCAATCATTACCACTATTATATCCACTCACCCTGCGAATTATGCCAAGGCAGGTAGTTCCCACAATTTCCACACAAATTGCGGGCGGGTAGTTCCTTGACACAATTCCAAGGTACCCCTCATATCAATCTGTATTTACTTAAATGATCACACATATAATACAATTACTTCGTATTGTTCATGATAACACATCTCTTTTATTATTTTCATCTTAAATTAATCACAAGCTGCATTTATCACTTCTTTTCATATACTAACTCATAGCATGTTCACTTTCACATTTACTTCATTCACAACAACTTTCTTTCCCACACACAGTTCACATTTCACTATCCACTTTCTTTTCCACACGCAATTCACATTTTACTATTCACTTTCTTTTCCACACACAATCCACAATTTACTATCCACTTTCTTTTCCACACCCAGTTCACATTCCACATTCCACTTTCTTTACTACCACATTTATTATTAACACTTATCTATTTTATTAGTTTGTCGACCAGTGAGCCACAGTATCCCAACATACTGAAAGCCGACAGCCCAGTAAACACGCGGTCCGATGCTCTCCCAGAGTCTTACTCGGCCGAGGCTACGTCTTCCTCCTAGCCGAACTAGCGAGGGAACACAGCACTCCTAGTCCCACTAGGGTGCCTCCTCGCGACGTCTGTCATCGAGGGAAAAACTACAATCCCCTAGTCCCACTAGGGTACATCCTCCCAGCCGAAGCCAGCAAGGTAAACACTCACCACTAGTCCCACTAGGGTGCTTCCTCGCGACGTCTGTCATCGAGGGAAAAACCACAATCCCCTAGTCCCACTAGGGTACATCCTCCCAGCCGAAGCCAGCAAGGTAAACACTCACCACTAGTCCCACTAGGGTGCTTCCTCGCGACGTCTGTCATCGAGGGAAAAACCGGGCCTCAAGCCGATAGCTTGGGCGATAAAATCACTTACCCCAAACATAGTTTGGGTCCACTATTCCCAAGCCGGTCCTTGGGCGTTAGGAGGTCTAGCCCAAACCCCCAGGATTGCTGTAGGTACTGGTCAACAAAGCCATCTGTTATTAGCATTTATCATTACATCTTTTCACCTTATTAAATCAACACAAAGCATCACAGCTTTTAATTAAACAATTGCCACATTCTTAGCTTTAATCATGTGAATTAATAACACCTTTTATTGACACTTACCATCTCACCCTTTATCTTGCATTGATGCACATCTGATATCCACAGTATTAATTATCATCTCAATATATCACATATATACACACCATGTTATTTATTTGCCATAACATCACCCATTATAAATACCATGCTATTTACTACTTCATTAAATCACCCATAAACATACACCAAGTTATATCGTAAATAAAAGAATTATAAGTCTGTATCGTAAGCATATCAAAATATATAAATCATCACAGAATAATATCATATTGTTGCCCATTATTTCACTTCGAACACATTTAAAATGTAAACACGTATCCAATTATTAATTTCATTCACTATTGTATCACACGTCATCATCATCTATCTGTATATTACAAATATACCCCACACATGCGGGTGTCCCAGACAAAGAGGCCAAAATTAATTATTTCCTCTAATTAAATCTCATAATATCCAATTATAGCATACTAGGTCATACACCTTATTTCATGCAAGTAAAATCACCTATAAGGGTTTATATGTCCCAAAACATGCCCAAAACATGCATTATAAATACACGAGTTTCCAACACATGATCACAATCACTAATTTTGTCTAATTACATCATATAACCTCCATCCATAACATGCTAGCCCATACACAAGGCTCCGCATATGCCAAAATTACCTATATCGGCCTAGATACCCAAAAACATGCACAAAACATGCACGGGGTGAAAATATGCATAAACAATTCAATATATTTAGTTTTTATACTTCAACACGTCACATTAACCCATAATATAGGTTTTATATACTTAGAATAGTTAATTTCATCAAATATCTCAAAATTCCATTTTCGGGCCTTAAAAATCCGTATTTTTCGGAAAATTAAATTTTTAGCATAACTTCTATCAAATATATCGAAATGCCACGAAATTTGGCCACAATATAGAATATACCTAATTACAACATACTCACCTGACGGCTCGAGCAAACGATGTCCCACGTCCGTCCTGTAGCCAGTCGAAGTTTGACTTTTTCCTCCTAATTGAAAAATTATAGAACCGATTAGTTTAAAACTCAAAACTCAACTTACGGATCTCCAAATTTGAATCCGTCTTCACCCACACGTCACAAATGACATATGTAAGTGTGCTACATCGATAGATTTCGAATTCGGGTTCTAATACAAATACTCCCTTATTGATCGGAGGCTTTCTACTAAGAAAAATTCACATTTTCTAAATTCCTTAATCCCCTTCATCCTAATCTCACATATTAGGGTTAATAATAATAATAAGACTCAACTACACCTCCGAACCCATCAAATTCTCACTAAATCTCGTTCGGGCATTTCATCGAACACCCGGCGTGCACTTTTCACCTATGGTCTATTTCACTCAATTTAATTGAGCTTAAGCCTATAAAAATCATCCTAAATTTATATTAATACTTCCATAATACTCTACACCCTCATATGCATTTTCTATAATTATTTGGATCGAGTTTTCTACCCGATTTCATAAACTCCATAATTTGAGTTTATGCCAAAATCACTACTTCCCATTTTATTCTAATGGCTCACTAAAATTTTTACCACCATCTAAAGGATATTTCTAATATATATATATCTCTATTTTACAAATCCAAAATCCTAATTTACTAACAACTTGTAATTTTTCTAACAATCCACTAATTCCCTAAATCTTCCACTTCCAACACCTCTAAATCTCTCTACCATCATAATCCTATTCAATAAAACTAACCACACTAAATTTTATACGAATAAATAAATTAGGGTATACCTTTTCGGAATCCTTTTGAAAATCTGACACTTCCACGATGTAGAGAACCCCAGCTCTTTTCTTTAATAGCACCAACAATACAAAATACATTGCAATTATCTCGCAATAATCCTTCAAAATTATAAAATAAAATAAACAATATTTATTCACATAAAATCTCAACTCATGGCTTCAATATATAGCAATAATACCAATCTACCATAAATATCCATACCGATATCAATATTTAAATAAAATATATCAAAAATAATTTTCACCACTCAAAATATATAAAAACAGACATTTTCGATATTGTAAAAATTCGAGGTGTTACATTCTACACACCTCAAAAGAAGCTCGTCCTCGAGCTACGGGGTTTAAGAAAACTCCCCGAACAAAGTCAGGATACTTCCTCGACACCATTACCTAGGATTTCTAGGTACATTATCAGCATCACTACTTCATTGCACTATTAACTGCTGAACAACTCGTCGTCTGGTCTGTCGCACTATCGACCTACAATAACCACTAGTTTCATAGGATATCACATCCAATGCCACATCCAGCTATCTTCGATCTACAACAGCTCCACACTTGAGATAGATCTCTCACAATTTTCTCGACATAGAAACAAGAAATACATCTAGAATACCCGATATCTCCAAAATAAACTTCAAACAATATACCACAGTTCCCATTCTTTCTATAACTCTACAGGGCCATCATACCTCGGGTCTAACTTTTTCCGGTTTCTAAAACGACGTACTCCATGAATAAAGGATACTTTCAAGAATACCCACATTTTCAATTTCTAACTTCAAGAGGCTTTCGCCGCTGATGGGCGTCACCCTTTCTTTTGTCGACTACACACCTCAAAAGAGGTTTATCCATACTCACCTGATAATTAATATTCTTCCTCGTTCTGGTCCATTAAAATATTCTCCTAGAATCTTGATATATCTTCATGCCACCAGGATAGACAATATACTTAATATAATGAACAATCTCTGTCACCTGCTACCACAAAGCATCCACATCAAGAACAAGTCTACGATAATGACAAAAATTTTCCTACTGCCTCAAGATATAAGCCACAAGCATGCCTTCAGGCATCAAACTCCACCTGATCCGATACTACATGCACTCCCTTCTCGGGATGATCAAAACATGAGCTGTCGTTCATCTTCCCTTAACCCTTGAAAATATCTCTCCATGCGGTTCGGATCATACCAACGGCTCATTCTTTATGATAAAATGAGTTATCGATACAACAATAAGGGAAAACCGAGGAATAAACCTCCGATAATAGCCACTTAAAACCAAGAAACTATGAATTTCCAACACATCCAATGGTTACTTCCCGTCTTTTTACCATTTGTAATTCTCTTCAGATCCATAAATACGCCTTCAACAGACACAATGTGTCCCAAAATTCACACTTCTCGCCTCCATAATTGGCAATTTACAGACATAGCATACCACTTTCGGCCCCAACCTATCAACCAGTGCTCCACCATACAGCAATTATACACCAAATATCATTCACATATACAATCATACCCTGTCAGTATAAGGATGAAAGGCCCAATTCGTCAAATTTATAAAAACTGCAGGGATGTTCGCCAGTCCCAAGATATCACTAAGAACTCATATAATTCATACCGAGTACGAAAAACAATTCCTGAGATGTTTTCCCTCTCTCGGGATTATCTGATAGTACTCGGTGTGCAACTCTAATCGGGAGATTAATGACACTCCCCGCAACTGACCCAACCAATTATCTATTCTCAACAATAAATACTTAATAATCCCCTTACTTAACACACCTTCTCGGTGAACTATCTTCCTTGTTACAAAACTACCGAGCGCCCAATGGCGTATCACTTCAACCGATAATCCTTTCCAAAAGCATCACCTCAAATTCTCCTTCATCTCTCCTTATTCCTAAAGTGCTAGAGCACAAGCTGATTTTAGAAATAGGAGTCATACCAATATCAAATTAATTTTTGAATTTTCACCAGGGTGAGGGACCAAAAACCCCATCGAATAGATTAGAAACTTGGCAAACCACATCAACAATCTCAATCATCGCCTTAGATATTTCCACCAAACCCAACGAGTATAATTTCATCGTCCAAGCCATTATATATAATCAAAACTGGGTTTCATCGGGCTGTCTCACCCGAATCCTCCCTGCACCACACCCCAACTACGCAGATGACCTACATAACCTTCTACAACCAATCAATCTTTCCAAATATGGGATAAAACCATAACCACACATCACTCCTCAATATATAAAATATACATCTACAGAACATATGTCCATAGGACCTACACCAGATCTCCTGGAAATAGTCCCTTACGGCACACAACAATCAATTTACTATAATACTCCAATAGTGTGCAAATTCACACTGGGATTTCTACAGAAATCAACCTATATGCAGGGTCATGAAGGGAAATGCTGACTCAAGGTCAGACCAAAGTCTAGTGGGGATCACACCATTCCACGATAGAATCCATTCTTCAACAAAACACCCACATAAACCACACTCTCTATCTCCAACTAAGCATTAATGAACCCATACTCACATAGCAAGATCACTAGGATTAACAAATTCCTAGTTAACCTAAGCTCTGATACCAACTGAAACACCCCAATTTTTTTTTTTTTTCAAAACTAAGTCTCCAAATTCAATTCTTTCAATTTCTATATCACTTTAATTACAAACAAAGAAAGTTATATTTCAGGGAAAATTTTGGCAGAGTCTCCCCTGTAAATTTTGCCCCGAAACACAAAAAGCTTACGGAATTCTGCTCAAAATTCCGTAGCTCACAAAATATACAATAAATTTACGGGCTCCCCAGGCCAAAATGAGCAGAAACATACAGGCAATAATATATAATGCTCTGGGGGCTAAACTCATAACGAATTATCAAATATCAAATAAAAACCATAAATTTCTTTGAAAACGAGGTAAAATTTTTAGAAAAGTCTTTGTAAAACTTACCACAGAGTCCGGTACTCCACAACGAGATGGGTACGGGTCACAAACATACCACACCACCTCACACTACACTCATCATCATCATATACCTGCTTATACATCCATAATACAATTTAAATCATAAATTTCACTAGTCCTATAACTAAATAATACAAACTTTTAAAATAAAAAGTTATACTATCACTCCATGCCTCACCTCTGCACTGATGAAACCTGCAACAGTGGGGGATCTAGGGTAGTCCTCAGACTCCCCTAACCCCCCAAAACACTAAGGGGTTAGCCATTTCTGGTGTGAGTATAGTTATTGATCAAATAACAAATTAAAATAGTATAAAGAAAATAAGTTAAACTTACGAATGCCAAATTAAAATAAGGCAACCTGAATCTTGAATACGACAACATCATCACTACAATGACATATCAATTTCTCTGCCCAACCTGCATTCACTATTTAATTATTCATAACTTCCCACATTTCATAATACCCTTCACATCAACCTCGTATATATATATACTTATCTTACATTCGCATAATACGAATATTCATCTTTCCACACTTATCGTCATATCAGCATCTCACTATTTATATTAATATAACTACATGATGTTATTACATCATTTCTCCAACTCTCTTTAACCATGCGTTTCGTTTACTTATATTATATCATCAACACACACATTCTCCCTGGAAGTTGTGCTGAGGCAGGTAGTTCCCACCATTTCCACGGAAATATCAGGCGAGTAGTTCCCCGACACACTTCCAAGGTACACAAACTCATATCACATCATACTTTCTTTAATAACCATTTTCATACCCAATCTCATAATACAGGTCTTTATTTTATTGTGTTATAATAAGTATCACATCATAAACATATGCATCTATTCTCATAATACCACCTTCCTTCATGCCTTATGACATATATACCACATCTCATTGCCCATGCGATTTACTCACATTTCGTCAAATCATTAACACATCATTAATTAGAATACTTATACTCATTGCATCAAAATCATGTTTTGTAGCTCATTCACATCTCATTATATCACGTTAGTAATTACTCATTCTTATAAACAATAAATATTATTATCGTTTTCACTTAATCCCCAAACACAATCTGGGGCCACAACATATCACACCCCATAGCCGATAGCTTGGGTAATAATTACCGCACCCCAAACACACAGTTTGGGTAATATCACATCACATCTCAAGCCGATAGCTTGGTTATTAATCACTTCACTCACTTATCATCTTCATTTCACTTTATTTCTCATTTCTATCAATCATTACCACTATTATATCCACTCACCCTGCGAATTATGCCAAGGCAGGTAGTTCCCACAATTTCCACACAAATTGCGGGCGGGTAGTTCCTTGACACAATTCCAAGGTACCCCTCATATCAATCTGTATTTACTTAAATGATCACACATATAATACAATTACTTCGTATTGTTCATGATAACACATCTCTTTTATTATTTTCATCTTAAATTAATCACAAGCTGCATTTATCACTTCTTTTCATATACTAACTCATAGCATGTTCACTTTCACATTTACTTCATTCACAACAACTTTCTTTCCCACACACAGTTCACATTTCACTATCCACTTTCTTTTCCACACGCAATTCACATTTTACTATTCACTTTCTTTTCCACACACAATCCACAATTTACTATCCACTTTCTTTTCCACACCCAGTTCACATTCCACATTCCACTTTCTTTACTACCACATTTATTATTAACACTTATCTATTTTATTAGTTTGTCGACCAGTGAGCCACAGTATCCCAACATACTGAAAGCCGACAGCCCAGTAAACACGCGGTCCGATGCTCTCCCAGAGTCTTACTCGGCCGAGGCTACGTCTTCCTCCTAGCCGAACTAGCGAGGGAACACAGCACTCCTAGTCCCACTAGGGTGCCTCCTCGCGACGTCTGTCATCGAGGGAAAAACTACAATCCCCTAGTCCCACTAGGGTACATCCTCCCAGCCGAAGCCAGCAAGGTAAACACTCACCACTAGTCCCGCTAGGGTGCTTCCTCGCGACGTCTGTCATCGAGGGAAAAACCACAATCCCCTAGTCCCACTAGGGTACATCCTCCCAGCCGAAGCCAGCAAGGTAAACACTCACCACTAGTCCCACTAGGGTGCTTCCTCGCGACGTCTGTCATCGAGGGAAAAACCGGGCCTCAAGCCGATAGCTTGGGCGATAAAATCACTTACCCCAAACATAGTTTGGGTCCACTATTCCCAAGCCGGTCCTTGGGCGTTAGGAGGTCTAGCCCAAACCCCCAGGATTGCTGTAGGTACTGGTCAACAAAGCCATCTGTTATTAGCATTTATCATTACATCTTTTCACCTTATTAAATCAACACAAAGCATCACAGCTTTTAATTAAACAATTGCCACATTCTTAGCTTTAATCATGTGAATTAATAACACCTTTTATTGACACTTACCATCTCACCCTTTATCTTGCATTGATGCACATCTGATATCCACAGTATTAATTATCATCTCAATATATCACATATATACGCACCATGTTATTTATTTGCCATAACATCACCCATTATAAATACCATGCTATTTACTACTTCATTAAATCACCCATAAACATACACCAAGTTATATCGTAAATAAAAGAATTATAAGACGTTAGTCTGTATCGTAAGCATATCAAAATATATAAATCATCACAGAATAATATCATATTGTTGCCCATTATTTCACTTCGAACACATTTAAAATGTAAACACGTATCCAATTATTAATTTCATTCACTATTGTATCACACGTCATCATCATCTATCTGTATATTACAAATATACCCCACACATGCGGGTGTCCCAGACAAAGAGGCCAAAATTAATTATTTCCTCTAATTAAATCTCATAATATCCAATTATAGCATACTAGGTCATACACCTTATTTCATGCAAGTAAAATCACCTATAAGGGTTTATATGTCCCAAAACATGCCCAAAACATGCATTATAAATACACGAGTTTCCAACACATGATCACAATCACTAATTTT
Organism: Hemerocallis citrina; assembly: GCA_017893485.1. Lineage (NCBI taxonomy): Eukaryota > Viridiplantae > Streptophyta > Magnoliopsida > Asparagales > Asphodelaceae > Hemerocallis > Hemerocallis citrina. Next base: position 248,222,303 of record CM030362.1, on the reverse strand, counting down.
GTCTAATTACATCATATAACCTCCATCCATAACATGCTAGCCCATACACAAGGCTCCGCATATGCCAAAATTACCTATATCGGCCTAGATACCCAAAAACATGCACAAAACATGCACGGGGTGAAAATATGCATAAACAATTCAATATATTTAGTTTTTATACTTCAACACGTCACATTAACCCATAATATAGGTTTTATATACTTAGAATAGTTAATTTCATCAAATATCTCAAAATTCCATTTTCGGGCCTTAAAAATCCGTATTTTTCGGAAAATTAAATTTTTAGCATAACTTCTATCAAATATATCGAAATGCCACGAAATTTGGCCACAATATAGAATATACCTAATTACAACATACTCACCTGACAGCTCGAGCAAACGATGTCCCACGTCCGTCCTGTAGCCAGTCGAAGTTTGACTTTTTCCTCCTAATTGAAAAATTATAGAACCGATTAGTTTAAAACTCAAAACTCAACTTACGGATCTCCAAATTTGAATCCGTCTTCACCCACACGTCACAAATGACATATGTAAGTGTGCTACATCGATAGATTTCGAATTCGGGTTCTAATACAAATACTCCCTTATTGATCGGAGGCTTTCTACTAAGAAAAATTCACATTTTCTAAATTCCTTAATCCCCTTCGTCCTAATCTCACATATTAGGGTTAATAATAATAATAAGACTCAACTACACCTCCGAACCCATCAAATTCTCACTAAATCTCGTTCGGGCATTTCATCGAACACCCGGCGTGCACTTTTCACCTATGGTCTATTTCACTCAATTTAATTGAGCTTAAGCCTATAAAAATCATCCTAAATTTATATTAATACTTCCATAATACTCTACACCCTCATATGCATTTTCTATAATTATTTGGATCGAGTTTTCTACCCGATTTCATAAACTCCATAATTTGAGTTTATGCCAAAATCACTACTTCCCATTTTATTCTAATGGCTCACTAAAATTTTTACCACCATCTAAAGGATATTTCTAATATATATATATCTCTATTTTACAAATCCAAAATCCTAATTTACTAACAACTTGTAATTTTTCTAACAATCCACTAATTCCCTAAATCTTCCACTTCCAACACCTCTAAATCTCTCTACCATCATAATCCTATTCAATAAAACTAACCACACTAAATTTTATACGAATAAATAAATTAGGGTATACCTTTTCGGAATCCTTTTGAAAATCTGACACTTCCACGATGTAGAGAACCCCAGCTCTTTTCTTTAATAGCACCAACAATACAAAATACATTGCAATTATCTCGCAATAATCCTTCAAAATTATAAAATAAAATAAACAATATTTATTCACATAAAATCTCAACTCATGGCTTCAATATATAGCAATAATACCAATCTACCATAAATATCCATACCGATATCAATATTTAAATAAAATATATCAAAAATAATTTTCACCACTCAAAATATATAAAAACAGACATTTTCGATATTGTAAAAATTCAAGGTGTTACACAGTGTGATCTTAATAGTAATTTTATTAATGATGATAATGATGATGATGATGATGTCTAAGCAAAATTATGGACAAAATGAAAGTATTTATTTCTGAACGCTTTACTTGCATCACAATCTCCGTTGCTGTTCTATTTTTATGCATATTATTTGTTTGTTCCTCACGGTGTGTGATAATAAAATCTGAATATGTATGACTTAAGTTGCATTCTTATTTTCTAAATGCATAACGGGAGGGATGTGTTCGTCACTTGACAATCAAACAACACATTCTGATGAATTTTAGAACATATTAAAGAAATTACAAAAGGACTGAACTAATAAAACCCTATAATGCTCCTAATTCCAAAACAATCAATCGGTAGATTTCCGTGAATAAGAATAAAGGAAATGTTAACGAACATAACTAGTAAACAGAAAGAGAACAATTGAAAGAATCCAGGTATGTACATGATGAAGAGAATTAAAACTCTATTCTCTATTTAATGATCATTGAAATATGCGGATAAGTTGATACGTGGACTTCAAATGTCTGAAACATTTTGAAGCTAACCACACCACCACATAGCCAAAAAGGGCTTAAAAAGAGGTGGAAAGAAGAAAAAGAATCACATTGCATTGCTTGTATGGTTTTATGCAAACACATAATTGCAAAATCACTCTGTTTTATCAGACACAAGTAATTAATTTGAACGAATACAAGATAATGGGACAACATGTGTGAAAGATGATTGTTGTATTCACAACTCTGCAAGGAATTCTTTTTTTCTACAGCAATTACTGCCCAAATGGAGGATTGAGAGATATGGCTTCGTTTTATATTAACTCCTTCATCTGATCTTCGGTCAGGGCATGCTGCTCAAACTCAAAAGAGAATGGTTCCGAGCATACTGGTTCATCAGAAATGTCATGCAATCTTTCGAGATATGGATGGGCAAGTGCTTCTTCAACTGTAAAATTAACCAGAAGAGTAAGAGTTGGAAGTATATACTCCATATGACAACAAAATTCAATTCAAATAAACATGAAATGAAAGCACGAACTAGTAGGAAATTTAATCTTAGGAAAAATTAATATATAATGACATTCTCCAGAGTTAATAATGGAAAACTTCCTCTAGTTTTTTATTTTATTTTAAATTAAACAGATATTAATAGAGACCAAAAGTCTGATACTACAACTGCCTAAAAGGATTACAGGTAGGAGATGCAGAGTTGGGAACATTCCCAAGGCAAGGCAATTGACAAAAATCTAAAATTTTTGAAGATATCAAGTAGAGAATAAGATAATTAACTCCTTAGGAAATGATTTATTGATTAACTCCATATGACAACAAAAAATAAAGTAGTCGTTGGCTCAGAACACACTTATATTTCAACCTTATATTTCACTGTTTGTTCAAATTAAGCATAACTGTTTGTTCAAACTCTCATAAACAACATAAACAAAGCTCAATCAGCACAACTTTCTGCACAACTTAGCTCAGTATAAACAGAGCTCAAACAGAGCATAAAACGGACATAAACAAAGCTCAATAAGAAGAAGAATATATATGTATTGAGCATATAAATTGGCTGCACACTCCATGAGAATGATGTTTGCTTCCTAATTCCTCTAAACAGCCTTGCAATCGATAAGATAAACGTTGAGTTGAGTCGTGTCAACATTACTTTCAAAGAGAGATTTTAAGAAGTCAGATTCTTAAAATCAGAAAACCCAAGTCCTGTCAACATTAATCTTTCACGCTCATTTCTCTCATCCCCAGTCTCAAATCACAAAACCCAAATCGAAAAACCCAAACTCATGACATCCATCTTCAATTTGGGGGCATTTTGTGGATTTCGAAACCCATCTCACGTTCATTCCTCTCTCATGCTCATTTCTCTCGCGTTTCTATGCATCACTCTTAAACGCCAACATATAAGTGATGACTTGATTTTATATGAATCAAGTCAACATATAAGTGATGAATTCATGCATGAATGCTTGTAAAATAGTGCTTGTCATCATTGCCTAGACTAACACACAACAAAAGGAAGGAGCTAGAAAATTGAAAGCATTCATATTGAGATTGAAACACTACCTATATGAGATATTCTTGCATCACTTTTCTATCCATCCGAGTTTTCTATGCATCACTCTTAAATGCCAACATATAGCAATAAGAAATCAACCTGAAATCAAAATTAAACAGAGCTCAATCAGCCTGGAAATAACAAAATTTTTATTTAAAAAATATAGTAGGCTCATAACACAAAATATCGAAAGAGACGTTGGGATGTCGGGAAGAAAGGGTTGAATGTGTAGTGAATCCCATAAATGTTCTCCAACACTAAGGCAAATCTCAGTATTTGGGCGGAATATATCCCAACCATCGATAAGAGATCCTACGGCTGAGAACTTTTGCACACGATAAAGGCCTCTTTTCACCATCTCATAATAGACTTACTTATGTACATATATAGAGTAAAAAAAACCATTAGGCTCAGAACACACTATTGTCACTACGGCTACACTGGGGTGCCGTGCCAACTAGAATATGACGAATAAATAATCAAGCATAAATACAACAAGCTGAAAAAAATATGTAGATCACAAAGTGTTTCGCATCACTGCCTACACCAACACACCGAAGGAGAGAATCAAACCCCAAAAGGCTTAAATGAGTATCCAAATCATACGCATCCAACCATTACAAAAATATAGTGATACGTTCAATCATTGTGTGTCATCACTGCCCAAAAATCAGATGAATTGGGCTGGACTTAGATCACTTAAATGTAAGCTAAGTGTTGAGGGCATTGGGGATTCCACAACATTCATTCATTTCTTCCCCATCTTCTTTCCCACTCATTCCCTGAACTCTATTCAACTTTGCATAATTATCATGGCACACAACCAAATATGCTTCAAAACAATAATTTCAATCCCCAAAAATAAATAACCAACTTATATCAAAATGTGACTCATCATTGTTTACACACACAACCAAAAGAAAATGCAAGAAATTAAACTGAAATTATAAAAGCATGTATGAGAATCAAACACTTCTCTCTGAAATCTGAGCCTGTAATGGCAGTTGAGGACAGAGGGCGTCAAGCGTCAGCCAAACCCACCGCGATAAGGGGTTTCGATATCCACAAAATGCCCCCAAATTGAAGACAGATCTCATGAGTTTGGGATTTCGATTTGAGTTTTCTGATTTGAGATCGGGGATGAAAGAAATAAGATGGTGAGCATACATATTTTCAGTATTTGAGATCTAGGATTTTGATTTGGGGACTAGGGTTTCTCGTCGAAGAGAGAGAGAGAGAGTAGAAATCGAAACCCAAACAGCGATTTGGGTTTCTCGTCGAAGAGGGAGAGAGAAATCGGCAGATGCCCTTCTTCGACGAAGAGAGAGAGAGACAGCCAATCGAAACCCTAGTATAGTTTCTCATCGAAGAGAGACAGAAAGTCAGAAATAAGAAGTAGGGTTTCTTCGACGAAGAAAGCGACAGAGCGGGAGGGAGAGAATGAGCTAGGGCTCTCGCGATGAAGAAAGAGATAGAAAGGAGCACTAGAGAGAGAAATGAGAGTGAGGCAGATGACTTTCACCATCTCCCTCGAGATGGGTTTCTGAGAGAAATGAACGAAAGCTTTCGATCTGAAAGGGCAGAGAGAAAGAGAGGGTAAGGTAGGGGTAAATGACCAAATTTTCCCTCCATAAGTACGAGAAGAGCGGGAGAGAATGCGAGTCGTTAGATCTGCATCATGATCAAAATGCAGATCGGACGGCTGAGCGCGAGTGCACACGGCTGTGTGCACTAGAGGAGTGAACAACCTAAGCTTTCCCTATCTATATAATAAAACACAAAGAAAGCTATCAAGTGGCTCTCTTTCAATTCCCCCAAAATCAAAGGCCCAGATCTAATCTCACAGAATACATTTTTTCCCCAAAACTCAAATTCAAATTCCCCCCAAAACAACTCATTTATTTATTTAATTATTTATCTCTCTCTCTTTCTCTCTCTCTCTCTCTCTCTCTATCTCTCTCTCTCTCTTTCTATATATATATATGGAAACATAGACTTTTATACCCCAATTTATAATTATTTTTCACCATATACTAATGGAAACATGCACTTTTATTTACAACTAATTATTGTCAAACTATTCAAACTTCCGCTACATAAATGTTGATTTACTGTTTACAAGACTTTTCATATGCTGTATCGATCTAAAGACGTGACGTAGGCACGTGGCCACGGGCAAATCTATATATATATATATATATATATATATATATATATATATATATATATATATATATATAGCTAATAATAATAATAATAATAATAATAATAATAATAATAATATGAGTGAGAAGAGTGGTTGTTGGCCCATAGGGGATTCTATAGGGGGCTTGGATTAATGGAATTAATCAAAGAGGCCTATAAAAGGAATTATGGGGCTTAGGAAATATATGCATTAAATGCATGAAATGAAAAAGAGTAGAAGGGAGTGGTGCTGTGCACTTTGGGCATGGGGATTAGTCCCACATCGCGAGAGAGAGGAGAGAGAGTGAAGATAAGTGTAGGAGCCTATGATCAAGAGGTACCGAATTGTCCGAACACCTTTTGTAAGGTACGTATGTGGTGGGCAGTTGTTAGGATTTTTTTTGTTCGCGTATTGTGTGCACGTATAGTCACGTGCGCAGGTGAAATAGGCCCGGGGCATTACGGCCCGGGGCATTACAAATCTGTTTTAAAGGGGTACTCTTCTGTTTTAAAGCTTGGTCCGATTTAAGGATTAACATGCACAAAAGTGCGTTGGTTCCTATTGCGCTGTCAGATACTGAGGCGGATACACACTCTACCTTCATCAATTGTGAGAAGAAAAGTTTTCATATCAAGTACCTGGGACTATCACTCAGGCCAAGGAAACTAAAAAAGTCAGATTGGCTATCGATCATTGACAGAGTGGAGGCTTGACTGAGAGGATGGAAAGGAAAATCTCTTTCACTTGGGGGAAGAATGGTCCTTATCAACTCGGTCCTGTCTAACCTCCCTACATACTACATGTCTGTCTTCGAACTCCGAAGGGGGGTGATCCAAATAATTGACCACATCAGAAAGAGATTTGTATGGAAGGGAGCATACACGGATAAAGGAGGATACCATTTGATCAGATGAGAAAAAGCATGCATGAAGAAAAAGCATGATGGACTGGGTATCATCAATTTGAAAGATATGAATCTTGTGCTGCTAGGCAAGTGGTGGTGGAAAGTTTTCCAACCAAATGGCGAAGGATGGCAGGAATTCGCTCACACATATTTGCAAGGGGAAGGAACAAGAAGTTTGGGTTTCCGATTCGGTCTGAAAGTTTCCTGGTTCTAGACTGGGATCACTAGGGCTAATGACTCGTTCAACACGACAATCTCGTTATTCATCGGTAATGGGCAGTCCACAAAATTCTGGTGGGACAAGTGGTGCGCTGCTCACACTCTTAGAGAGAGACTCTCGGACCTTTACGAGCAGGCATCCAAACCTCACACCGCCGTGGCTAAGATTTGGAGGAGGGGCGCATGGAAACCCTCCTTCAGAGTTAGAATCAGTTCGGAATCCCTTCAGAGGTTGGGAGAACTTCAAGAGTACATTGCACAGGCTGGGGTAAAATGCTCACATGTCCAGGATCGGAAGTCATTGGGATTGGAGAATAACGGCTTGTTCACGGTCTGATCCATGTACAACCGCATCCACTTCCGAGGTTGTAAACCTAGTTGGGCTCAAATCCTCTGGATGGCAAAGGTGCCTCGTAAAGTTTGGGTTTTCATTTGGCTGGTTCTCAATAATGCCATCCTGACCAAAGAAAATCTGGTAGAAAGACAACCAAACATTACGACCAATTATAGGTTCTGCAGCATTCACTCTGAATCGTTGAAGTACCTTTTCATTGAGTGCCAACAAAGCAAGGCAACACTGGTAGATGGTCCTAAGGGTTTTAGGTACGAGTGATTACCCCAACACTTCTGAGGATCTATGAACGGACCCCAAATTTACTTTTAAGCAAAACGAAATGAAAGAAGCATGGTACATTGTCATTGCTGTGACAACATGAGTTTTATGGCTTGACAGAAATAACTTTTACTTTCGCAGGACTTGTATTAGTACTTTTGGCATTTTTACTCATATCATGCATCTTACTTTCTTTTGGCCTACAGTTGCTGCCATAGGTATGAGAGGAAGGATCGTCACGGCATTTCAGGTCGATGAGTACGATTACGAGGAGATCCACTTTGGGCCTACCATAGACTGAGCGGCGTGACGGTATCTTGAATCTTACCTTCAAGAAATCTGTTGGTAGGACTGCTATGATTATCACTGTTTTGCTATGTACTTGTTACTTGCTATTTATGTTGCACATTTGATGTATCCCACCCTCCAAGGCGATGTTGGGTTTATGTTTTCTTTCCTGTTTAGTAGATCTTTGTACATTGCCCCAGTACTCTGGGGATGTTTTATTTAGCTCTTATTAATGAAACAGGGTGGCGTTATCCCACCTTTTCCATAAAAATTAATCCCTATAGAGAACCCGAATTCTCTGCTTCCTTATTTTCCAAACTCTTCCAATAAACTTTTCATTTTATTTTCAAATTAAAAGTGCTCCATGAAGAATACATTTCAGAAAATTAGTGTTGCGCCCCGGATCCGGCTCCCCGAAATCCGTGACACTCACCAGAATCTTTGCCTTCAAATGCATCTCAATACAGTAATAACATGAAAATTTAAAAACTTTTTATTGCCAAATAAAATCATTACATCATAAATTACAACCATTATCTTGTTCTTGAACAAGGAATACAATTACAGTAATTCATTATAACTTATTAAATTAAATTATTACAAATACTATTTTGTAACAGTTACCGCCTGCCACCCAGAACGATAGTCAACTGCTCTCTACTGGAAGCTCCACTGAGCGGTCATGCTCTTCCCTGAGATGCGGCTTGTAGTTCGAATTCGCCGCTGCGCTACTTTGATATCCCTGCACCTGCTCGAATGGTAAGTAGGTACATAGCTACTCTACTTGGATGCCCTACTTGTCTTGAGTCCTCCTGCACTCGCGACCCGGTATCTAGCACCTAATTGAGTGGGCACGTCAGTACATATACTGACGCAATGCTGAAAAGAAAACAAAGATCTCCAACTAGCAATCACAACAAGTCTTTAATGAAAACAGAAACGTGCATCCTAATTTGCTTGTGTCTACACAATGTACAGAAAACAGATGCACTTATTCTAATGTCAGCAAGACTTTGGACATGCAAGCATCCCATACTACATACGTTCCAAATCAAGCCGTCTTCTCCAGTTTCAGGGTTTCGAACCTTCGCCATGCAAATACATTCTACTATTGTACTCAACCTGTTCCTGATAGATACAATCGTGGCTGGTGAATCCTGCAGTTATCACTGCTAAACACAGTGGTGTCCTTGTTTGCCACTAGTGCCCCAATCCGGTCTGGATCACACCAAATACCATGACGATATTACAGATACACAACTGCATATCTATGGTGCCGAAGATCCATGGGACAACAGTACCATGGTCCGTTCGTGTCCACTCAACATAAGAACATGACGGCATCAAAGGTTTAAGCCCCCTATCCGACAAGAACCCTCCCATTCTTACCACGACACTTCAGGAATTAACAATGCGAGATACGCACCGTAGCACGTATTCCTAATGACAGGAAGAGACAATCCTGGTTATCACCGCCTAGTGTTGGCCTTTAGAACAAGTCAGATTATAGGGAATCACCCCTAACATCAACTCGGTCTTCAAGCAAAAAGTAAAGAATTGCAATCTGAAATAACATTGGTTGCGAAAACATGCGAGTTTGTCAAATTATGCACAGTGTCTAACCAATGATTAAGCCCAAACAGTTCTGTCAAAATAACTAATCACGACGAACCGACATTCATCGATTGCCAACACCTCTGTAGGTCTTCGACCTAAAGTCTCTGGCCTGCGACCCTCAGCGAGCAATACAACGACGCCCAAGGGAGTGCCTCATACCCGACAATAGAGGTGAAATGCACACAATTTCTAATATCCAGTCATTGACAGACCTAGGCATCAACACATTCTAGACGAGGTAGATAACCTAGCCTATTAACCCCAAACACCGGCGATCCGATCTCCATCAGTCGCTACCACCTCCATCTCAGGTCTCATACAGTATCCCGGCCCACAGTCCACCCTCTCTCGGTAATGATCCGACGACGCACAGGAAAAATCACATCTCTTGACGTGAAAATAAATCAATCACAATACTTGCTGACTGGGTTGATAGTCCTAGGGTATCACAACCTAGACTAACCCCAAGCTATACAAGCTACGAGCTCCATATACTACAAATCGACCATAAGGCTATTCTCCCAACTTACTCACGTGTCCACAATCAGCACAAAGCACCAGAATCTCATATAAATCCCAAATGAAGTGCATAATAGTATAATCATTCAATCATCTTAAAACTCAAATCACCTTATAGTCATAAATCCTGTAGCATGTAGAAAATTACATAATTGATGCTACAGTCATCGGAAACCAACAAAATTAGACTTTCTAAAAAGGTGGGAACCTCTACTACAATTTCCTAGTTCACAACTTACTCAAATTCTTTATAGAACTCAAATTTCCTGATTTCAAACACATGCTTGAAATCAAACAAGACAGCAGGTTTGTTGAAACTTGTAATATTCATAACTTTCAAAATACAACTTGGAATTGCATGATATTACCCATTCTGGAAAGCTAAGACCCTATACTACAAGTCTCCAGTTAACCACTTCTTCAAATTCAGCCATCTAGAGGCTATAAAAACCCTATATATTCTCAGCTGTACATTCTTCCATACAATTGCTGCATCTTACTATTAGCACAAAAACTTGCTCACTTATCGGAATTACTCGATTTTGAATTCTATGAAAAGCAGGGAATGTCTACTAAAACTTCCTAGTTGAACACATCCTCAGATTAATCCATCAAATTCCTCTAAAATTCCAATTTCTATCAGTATACACACATGAAATGAGTTCCCTTTACAAAAAATCAAGCCCTTCAATTTAGACTCATTCTGCCCCAATCAAAAAAATAATAACTTTTGCTATTCAATTGGAATTGCATGATTCAAGATGTTTTAGAAAGTTACGACTCTCTACTACAAATTTCTAGTTGATCATTCTTCCAAAATCTTAACACATAATTACATAATTACACAAATTCACAGACTAGCTAACCTGAGCTAAACCTAAACCTGTTCTGCTTTAAAATTTAATATCAATTCAACAACAAATCCAATACTCATGAAACTTTAGAATCAGTCATTATACATATACCATTCAATCATGTCCAAAAATTCCATCTAGATTCATAATACACAGAGAGTAATGTCTCTTCAAACTTAGCACAAAATTCCTTTTTGTTTTCAGACAGGGTGTCTACCTCCCTATACAAATTATTTTTAAAACTCCATCAAATGTTATCTAATAATTCTAAACTTTTAGAATCATGCTCTAGACTCATACCAAAAGCTACAGTAAAAATTCCATTGCAAGATCATGCACCAAAACAGAGTGATGAATTTGTGAACTTCAATCTCAAAACAGGGCAGACTCAGTTCTGATTTCCAGACCAGTTGCAAACTCATAATTTTTTTGAGGTATCAAACGATCTCAGAAAAATGTAAAATTTGAAACTGTAGTTTTAGACACATACAAGAGTACCCAGTAAAAATTTTCGCTTAAAATAACCTACATTTTTTAGTTATGATTTTTGGAAAAAACACCAAGTTTTCACACAAACAGTAGTTTTCAGCTGGCTCTCTCTCCGAAATTGAAGAAATTGTTTGAGCTACCAAACAAACCCAGAAAAATATGATAAAATTAGAGGATACTCTAAACTCATCCTAGAATATGCCACAAAAATTTTATGATCAAAATCTAAGTCATTTGCATGGTAGAAATTCTTATACCACAACATCACATACACCAAAAATAACTAGTTTAGAGTTTGAGAACACCCACCTTCAAAATTGAGACAAAGCCTAGTCTTCAACTCTCCTTCTAGTTGATTGTCATCACTTCATCTCCAAGCTCCCAAGTATGAACCTACAAAACAAACACATGAATTCTCTCTTTCTCTCACTTACTCTCTTTTAATTTTTTTTTTTTTTGAACTATGAAGAATGGAAGAAGAGATGAAGAAATATTGGCTTTTTTTTTTTGGAAAAATGGAAGTGAGGAGATGGGGGGGGTTAAATTCCGGAATTTGGAGTGTGGGTGGATGGGTAGGTGTGAGGTGAGGTGTAGGGTGGTGATGAAGTGTAGGGGGGTGTGTGGGATGGATTGATGGGAGCCAACACAAAAGTCTTAGAAAGTTCAAGTAGTTTATCATCTTCTCTTGAAAAGTCAACATGGCTAAGTCTCCCACCATTGGATCTCATCAAGATTCAAGCCATGATCACCATGATGCTAGAGTTTCCTAACCTTAGGTTAGGTCAAGTAATCCTAAGTTACTAACCCTAACCTAAGGTCAAACAGTGAATGGTTAATTACAATTCAAATCAATATGGATATCCATAGCAAAAATACATTCAAATATTTAAATTATAGAATATATATACGGTCGTATTCTCATTCAAAACAATTATAGATCATATATCATATACGATCCGATACAATCCAATCAAACATATATATATACATCTCTCTATATGCTTTAAAATAAGATACTTTGAATTTATAAAAATATATGTTTATATATAAAAATTATTATTTATTTTTTGAAGATTGTCTTGTTAAAACAATCAGGCCAATACACACAATTTAAATGAGAAGATATCCCAAATATACCTTATCGGGTTCAGAATAACTAATATATCTGAAATTTCTCAATAAAAACTAATAGTTATTAGAAAAATATGTAATCGCATGCAATTCTCAATTGTGCATGGATTACGATGCAAAATAGCTATATGCTATTTTGCGGGGTATTACAATTAGATCCTTGAGATTCGTGATACAAGGATTCGGATGAGAGGGAGAGTTATTTACCTTGGGAACATGCGAATTTGTTTGGGAAACCGTGCACATAAAGACGCATTATATTCTTATGGAAGATTGGATACACTTAGATCACTCTATTAGGCTTGTTCAGCCCTTTATCTCTACTTATTCTAACAATACTATTCACATTGTTTATTCCTGAGATATTGTAACCCCCGTTCCTGCAAATACACATTTTCTGAATATTTTATTTATTTTGATTATTTATAAATTCATTTTGTTTTTAAATTTGTACTGTATCTTCTATTGAAATCTTTTCTAATCAAAAATTTTATTTATTTTGAATAATGGTGTATTTTAACTTTATTTTCTATTCCTAATTGATCGATTATTTTTATTATTATCATTAATCTTATTATTATTATTACTATTATTATTATTATTATCAGTATTATTATTATTGTTGTTGTTATTATTATTATTATTGTTGTTGTTGTTATTGTTATTATTATTATTATTACTTGTGATTGTTTATTAAAATTCATCTTTTGTTATTTATTATTTTGAAAGCCTATAGATCATAATCTACATTTTATTATTATTGGAGTATGGATTTTATGTATACTACTTGATTTAATTAATTAATATGTACTACTATATTGCTATTTATTATATGTTAGCCAAATCAAATCCAATCTTGTTTATTTTGTGAATCCATACGTTCAGTGTTTATTTATAGTTGAGCATTAATGTAAAGCATATTATTGGTTTAATTGTTATATTATATTACTATTGATTTATTTGTTCAATTTTTTATCCAAATCCTAATTTTTATTCCCTATTGGATATAAACCCAACCCTAAACCCTATAGCCTTCTCTTATTGGATCCCTATACCCTAACCCGCTACCAAATAACAAGTTAACCCTCACCAAATCCTATATAAACCCATTAATCACCCCCTAAACCTATCGTTAAACCTAATTACCTTCTAATATCTACAACCGCCTACGCCTAACCCCCACCTTTTCTTTCCCCGACATTCTCTCTCCCTCTCTCATCCCCTGCATCTTCCACCACTGCCCTGTGTCATTGGTTGCTTTTGTTGTGTGTTGTTCTGCCAAAATTGTGGTTTTCTATTTGGCTGACTTGGGGGTTGCTGCGCTCTTTGTGTGTTGGCACGTGTTGCCGCTACTCCGTAGTTGCACGTGCTGCGTCGGTGGGATGCTAATCCCGTTATTCTATTATATTCAGACTAATCAAATCAGGCAAATCAGTTCCCTCTTGAATTGTATATTGTATCAAATTCAAGTTTTTATTGAAACTCCGTAAGTAGATCCTAATTGTTTATCGTATTGTTATATTGTTTATCTTTCATTGAGTATATTGAGGGTTTACACGAGCTAACCTAAGATATTCTTGACTCCGTGCCTATTATTGACTCTAAAATATCGAATCTTCCATGCATTCATGTAGTATTGATAATAGAAGTTATTCATGCATAACACCAGACAAATAAAACTTTCGTAGAATTGATTATTAGGTTGTTGTGCTTAAATAATGATTGATGTCTTTATGGATGTATTCTTCATTGTATTTACCATGCTATTGTGTTTACCATGCTGTATATAAGATTCGTTAAGTATTAAGTCGAATATCATCATGTTTAGATCGCTTTTATTTCATGAAATATGTTGTACCCTGATTTTTGTTGTCTGTCTTCAATTTGTGAGACCTTTTTGTCCCAGTATTTGACATAAAAAATTATAGTTTTCTAAATGAAAATTGTAGCCTTTTATTTCTAGTTTCCAGAATATCTAAAATATTTGAATTCCGAGTTTTATTGCAAGAGTTATGGTATTTTTACTACTGCTGCCTTTTTACTTCCAGAATTCCTGATTCATGTATCTCTTCATGTTTAAATTATTAAAAAGCTAAGTTAATGTTAGAATATGGCCCTGATAAATTCTAGATTGTTAGTTAACATGATTAGGAGCTTAATGAATATCTTTGATGAATTTAAAATTGGGTTTTTACTGATCTTACAAATATAACAACTTGATGTCGATTTTCAGTCAGAACGCGTAGTCTATCAAGAATGATGTAATTCACCAATCTATTGTTATCGAATTTTGTAATTTAAATATGCGTTAGAATCGTTGAGAAGTCTACTTTCTAGAAATTCTGACGGATCCAGCTTTGTTTCTGTAGCAGTGAGAAACTTGATTTTGGTACAGTAACCTACTTTTGTCTAGAATTGTGTTTCCATATTTTCTTAATGTAATTGTATATATATCATTTATTGAATGGATTGAAGTGTATGAATTGCATTGCACGATCCTAATGTACTATTGTCACCATTCTAATTGTCCCATTCTAATTGATCATCCCATTGTTACTTCTATTGTGTTACCGCTAAATCTGGTGTGGGGGCAAACAGATAGTATTTGTGGATTCTTAAGGAAACTGAATAATCAAACCTTAACCTTCTCCGCCGGAGTTGGACCGCTGACTCCCGTCGTTCACCTGCAAAAAGTGCGAGACACCGGGGTTGATCCCGGCGATGCACCCTCTGACGCTCAAGTCAGTAATCAGGAAGATTATGAGAGAGCGTAAATTGGCAAAAGATTGATTACTTCTTAATGGTGGTGGATGGGGGGCTATTTATAGTCGCATTTGGGATCAGATTAGGAATGTAATTCCTAGAAACAGATTAGGAATGTAATCCCTAATTCCCAGTGAAATGATAGATATGAATCAGGGCCGTTGATTAGGATAAATCAGAAACCCTAATTCTATCCTACTGGACTGGGTTCGCTGCAGGTCGAAACCCGCACCAAGTTTAGATGGGCCCATTCGTTGTTGGGTTTCCCCAAGAGAAGACCCAGTACCCGCTTGTAGGTGAAATTACCATTTTACCCCCAGGCTTTAAGATTCGCGTCCGATTTGGACGGTTCCGATTTAACCCTATTTTAGCCATATCACGAGCCCCCCACTCCCGAAGACTGGGTTTGATCAGCCTTTGAGGAGTAGTTTTTCTATCTTGATGGCTTGCGAGTTGTATCGGAATCCAAATGGGAGGTGTCGGATCTTGAAGTGGGGCAGTATGGTGATTTTCCGAGTTGGTTGCGCGTTCTAAGTTGTTCTTGAGCCCTTCTGGTTTTCTGGCATTTTCCCTTAATTTTTATCTAATTTTTGAACCATTTATTTAATTTTGCGAAGTGTTGATTCGTTGTTCGGGGTCTTAATTGGCTTTTCTATGCAATAATTATTTATCCCGGGGCTCAAAAATATCTCCCCAAATTTTAATTAATTTTCCCGATTTTTTAATTATTTTTTCGCAAATTTTAAATAAATAAATCGATAAAAATTAATTTTTAATACCGAATTATGACGTGGCAAGATCTGGGCCCTCCATCTTGTGTTGGCACGAATTTCTGGAAGATCAGTCGTTCGGAGTCGCTCGACGCCATTTTTCGCCTTAGGAGCAGCTCGGATGGCGAGTTGTTCGGACTTCGAGCTATGTAGTTCGGCGCTATTTTCTTCGTGTAAGCAGCTCGGATTCCAATTTCCGAGGGACATGGGGCGATCTGAGCCATTAGATTGCTGCGCGGATCTCGAGGACAGGCTCAGATTTTAAGGAAACAGTATCTTGTCATCTTGTGGGCGTGGCGAAATCTGAGCCGTTCTTCGTCTTTTGATGCGATTTTCGCGACAATCCGACGGTTGGGGTAGCTCAGTAGGATTTTTCTTCAAATGTCAAGGTCGGATTGCCACTTGCTCGGATTCCGAGCGTCGTTACTTTGATATATTTGTATTGAGAGGATCCTAGTGGACAATGGCAGCTTCGTTAACATCCACTTCCTCGCTGCTTTCAAAGGACTCAAACTATCCCGGGACAGACTTAAGCCCGCCGGCTACACACTCCACGGGTTCACGGGAGTGCCAGTGACTATTGAAGGGGTAATCACCCTCGACGTAACCACTGGCAAAACTCCTACTAACCGGATGGAGCCGATGGACTTTATGGTCGTTGATGTCCCCGCAGCTTATAATGTGATCCTAGGCCGACCCGGCCTAGCTGCTTTCGAAGCCGTCCCTTCCGCTTATCACCTCAAGATTAAGTTCCCCACCCGAGCAGGAGTAGGGGAAGTAAGAGGCAGTTAGGAAATGGCCTGTAAATGCTACATGACCTCTACTGGGGGTCCAGTCCTCTCCCTCGAAACTCTTGAAATCCCCCAGGACGGAGTCTGACCAACGTCCGAGCTGGTGGATGAATTGGAGGAAGTGCTCTTCTCTGAGCAAGATCCGAACCGCAAGTTCTTTATCAGCAAGACCCTCACATCTGCCCTAAGCTCAGACATAGTCCAATGTATTAGAAAGAACCGTGACCTCTTCGCATGGTCGGCTGCTGACATGCCAGGAATCTCCGAAGAGCTCCTCGTCCACCACCTGAGTGTTGCATCGGGGTCCAAACCGGTTCAACAGAAGAGGCACAAATTTGCTCCCGAGCACCAACAATCTATAAAAGAAGAGGTGGACAAGCTCCTTAAGGCTCTGTTCATACAGGAGGTCAATTATCCCGAATGGCTCTCAAATGTTGTGATGGTAAAGAAAGCCAACGAAAGCTGGAGAATCTGCATCGATTTTACCGACCTGAATAAAGCATGCCCCAAAGACACCCATTCCCTCTTCCAAGCATCGGCACCCTGATTGACACCACTTCGGGCCATGAGCTTCTCAGCTTCATGGATGCTTTCTCCGGATACAATCAAATCCGCATGTTCCCCCCCAGATATCTCGAAGACCTCCTTTGTAACCGATCAGGGCCGCTACTGCTACAGGGTGATGCCTTTCGGGTTGAAGAATGCAGGCGCCACCTATCAACGCCTCGTTAACAAAGTCTTCCAAAGTCAGATCGGCCGCAACATGGAGGTGTATGTTCATGATATGCTTGTAAAGAGCATCCATGGGGCGGACCATGTTGATGATCTGCAAGAGGCATTCGATGTACTCTGGAAACATGATATGAGGCTCAATCCGAACAAGTGTGCGTTCGGAGTCTCGTCGGGGAAATTCCTAGGCTTCATGGTCAGCCAAAGAGGGATCGAAGCCAACCCCGAGAAGATCAAAGCCATACTGGATATGGCTCCTCCCAAAAATGTGAAAGAAGTTCAGAAGCTAATCGGGCACCTCGCAGCTATAGGGCGCTTCCTTTCCAAGTTAGGGGAGAAGTGTCTTCCCTTCTTCAAGGCTCTCAGGGGGGCTAAGGGCTTCGAATGGGGTCAATAACAGCAGGAGTCGTTCGATCAGCTTAAAGCCTATCTAGTCAACCCTCCTCTCCTCAGCAAGCCTATCTCCGGGGAAACACTCTACCTCTACTTAGCTGCCTCCGAACAAACCCTCAGCGCTGTCCTCGTGAGGGAGGAAGACAAGGCTGAGAAGCCCATCTATTACGTAAGCAAGGTACTTCGGGATGCCGAGCTTCGTTATCCAAGGCTAGAGAAGATGGCATACGCCTTGGTTATGGCAGCAAGGAAGCTTCGCCCATATTTCCAGTCTCACTCGGTGGTCGTTCTTACCGACCAACCGCTGAAGCAAGTTCTGCACAAGCCAGAGACCTCGGGCCGTCTCATGAAGTGGTCGATCGAGCTAAGTCAGCATGATATATCATACCAGCCTCGGACCGCAATCAAAGCTCAGGCCTTAGCTGAATTCATAGTTGAGAGCACCATTTCCGAGGTCAGTCAAGCGGAAAACGGACTTCCTATTTGGACGGTATATGTAGATGGATCCTCTTGCACCGAAGGGAGCGGAGCCGGGGTCATTCTGGCAGGCCCAGATGACTTCGTTCTCCAATACTCCCTTCGCATCAACTTCAAGGCCTCCAACAATGAAGCGGAGTATGAAGCCCTTATAGCCGGTCTCGGAATGGCCCGCAAAGCGGGAGCACAATGCCTCCGCATATTTAGTGACTCTCAGCTGGTCGTGAATCAAGTCTTGGGCGAGTATGAAGTGCGAGATGACCGAATGGCTAAGTATCTAGCCAGGGTCCAAAATCTCATGGCTCTATTCTAAGAGGCACTTATTCGGCGAATCCCCAGGGAGGAAAATGCCCAAGCAGATGCCCTCTCCAAGTTAGCCTCTTCCTCTCTCCAAGGTCTCGAGCAGACCATCTTGATTGAAGTGCTCCTGAGGCCGAGCATAGAAGAAGAAACTTTCGACTCAATGGAGTCACTGCCGGTTCAACTTCAAGATAATTGGATGAAACCCCTGGTAGAATTTCTAAGGGATGGGCTCCTCCCCGAAGATCCTATGGAAGCTCGTCGGGTCAGAACCAGAGCGGAGCGGTACACCCTTGTTGGGGGGATCTTATACAAATGCTCCTTAACGCAAGTTAACGGCAGACCCTAACTGAGGTGCCTTTCCCCAGAACAAGCCACGTATGCCTTACTAGAGCTTCACGAAGGCATAGGCGGAGCACATTCAGGGTCCAGATCACTTGCCTGAAAGGTGTTGAATTATGGATACTTCTGGCCTACCCTCCTCCAAGACGCCGAACGACACGTTCGGCAGTGCAGCTCTTGTCGAAAGCATTCCAACATTCGTCGCCTAATCCAAGCTCAGCTCATCTCCCTATCAAGTCTGATCCCTTTTGCAATGTGGGGGATGGGTTTACTAGGGCCATTTCCACCAGCTCCCGGCCAACTCAAATTTTTAGTCGTGGCAATCGACTACTTCTCGAAGTGAATAGAGGTCGAGCCCTTGGCTACAATCACCGAGAACAAAGTCCTTCAGTTCTTCTGGAAGAGCATCATCTGCAGGTTCGGTGTCCCTCGGGTCCTCATAACTGACAATGGAACACAATTTACAGGGGCTGCATTCCGAGCTCTATGTGAAGACCTCGCCATCCAACAATGCTTCTCCTCTGTCTCCCACCCGCAGTCAAATGGTCAAGTAGAAAATGCCAACCTACAAATCCTCTCCGGTATTAAGAAGAGGTTGGATAAGTCCGCTAAAGGCTTATGGGTTGATCAGCTCCCTAACGTACTGTGAAATTACTGCACTACGAAACGGACCCCTACAGGAGAGTCGCCATTTAATCTCACCTATGGGTCCGAGGCTTGTGATCCCCTTGGAAGTCGGTGTCCCTTCTCCTCGCCTCATTGCCTATGAAGAAGAGCAGAATGCCAGGGAGCTTCGGGCGAATTTGGATCTGATTGATGAGCTCCGTGAAAGAGCCTCGATTCGCCAACAAAGCTACCGAAGGAGCATCGAGCTGGCCTACAACAAGAGGGTCCGTCCCACCGACCTCAAAGAAGGGGACTTGATCCTCAGAAAGTTAGCTATCTCATTTCCCAGTCAGAAGAACAAGCTAGCCCCAAATTAGGAAGGATCCTACAAGATCACCAAAGTGGTTCGGCTCGGGACATACCGACTAGAAGACCTTGAAGGAAGAGAGATTCCCAGGACTTGGAATGCTGACCATCTCTTGAAGTACCAAGAAAGCGCATGAACGCCTCTCTAAGTACCTTCAGATGTCGAACCGTTCCTTTCCCCCCATTTGTATTTTACTTTTGCTTCTTTATTTCTCCAATGTAATAACGGCTCGCAACTTAGAAGCAGCCGACTATTAGTTTTCAATAAAGAACATTCTTCTTCATATCTTACTTGTGAATTGCTTGTATCTCTTTATTTTTTTTACCTTCTTTATACCCAAACGACGAGTTCGGAGTCCAACACTTGGCTCGACTCCGCTTCGCAAGCTCGCTCTTAAGCGAGCTAGAAGTGGTTCGCCATTCGGAATTTGTCCCATAACCATTGAAAACATACCCAAACGACGAGTTCGGAGTCCAACACTTGGCTCGACTCTGCTTCGCAAGCTCGCTCTTAAGCGAGCTAGAAGTGGTTCGCCATTCAGAATTGCTCCCACAACCGTTGAAACATACCCAAACGACGAGTTCAGGGTCCAACACTTGGCTCGACTCCACTTCGCAAGCTCGCTCTTAAGCGAGCTAGAAGTGGTTTGCCATTCGGAATTGCTCCCACAACCATTGAAACATACCCAAACGACGAGTTCAGAGTCCAACACTTGGCTCGACTCCGCTTCGCAAGCTCGCTCTTAAGCAAGCTAGAAGTGGTTCGCCATTCGGAATTGCTCTCACAACCATTGAAAATACCCAAACGACAAGTTCGGAGTCTAACACTTGGCTCGACTCTGCTTCGCAAGCTCGCTCTTGAGCGAGCTAGAAGTGGTTCGCCATTCGGAATTGCTCCCACAACCGTTGAAACATACCCGAACGACGAAGTTCAGAGTCCAACACTTGGCTCGACTCCTCTTTGCAAGCTCGCTCTTGAGCGAGCTAGAAGTGGTTCGCCATTCGGAATTGCTCCCACAACCATTGAAACATACTCAAACGACGAGTTCGAAGTCCAACACTTGGCTCGACTCCGCTTCGCAAGCTCGCTCTTAAGCGAGCTAGAAGAGGTTCGCCATTCGGAATTGCTCCCACAACCGTCGACGCGCGCAAAATTTCTACAACTAGACTAGACATGGGAGAAAAATGCTTAAAAGAGCTAACGTTTAGTTCTTATGACTCGTTTCGAATCGAACTACCAAGCACGTCCAACACACGGACATCGGAAAGAAAACGAGCTTTCATTTCATTAAAAAGTTCGACAAAGGAACCCAAATTACAAAACCGAGTTACTAATACGGGGCGCTACAAAAACTCAAAGAAAATTACAACTTATTCAACGCTTCTTTGGAATGGGGATATTTCGGTTCAAAGACACTCGGGGATGGCGTCTCCTAACTTCAGAGCTCGTCTGTACGCCAACAGACCGAGACGCCTCTTCGGCGCTGCCTCTGACCGTGGCCCCAACCGATGCGCCACTAGACGAGGCAGCCACCTCGCTTTGAGAATCAGCTGGGCTCTGCCTAATGACAGGCGAACGAGTCGCGAGCTCGTAAAAAGAGATTCCCCTCTCACTCTCCTCGCGCGTACATGACGTGCTCCGAACATTGATTCTTGCCAGCTGAGGCTTTAGTCGAGCGACTTCCTCCTCGAGCTCAACAATCCGATCCTTCAAAGAGTCGTCCTTCACAGATATCTTAAAGCGAGGAAGCCGAGCAGAACCTTCAGTGCCAGACCTATCGGCTATGATACGACGAAGGTGAGTCACTTCGATACTTCTGTCGACCGTAACCCTCCTCAACTCGTCAACCTTCGCCGTCAACTCGTCGCGCTCGGCCATCAATTTACCCACTGCCGAAGCTAACTCATCTTCCTCCGCCAAAAGTTCTTCCTCAACTATCTTCAAATCTTGAACTTCCGCCACAAGATCACCTTCCGCTCGAGTAACGTCGAACAGTGCCTTTCGGAGCAACTCCACCTCGCCTTAAAGACGAATCTCGCAAGATCGCTTCCGTAGTTGTTTCAGCTCAGAGAAATACCCTCTCGCCATTGCCTTGACCTCCTCTAGATCTAACTCGCTTTTGAGGAAGCACTCTCGGCTGTGAGAGAGGGCCCACTTCGCCGTTTTCAATTCAGTACGAAGGCGAGAAATCTCAGCTGCCGAACTCGACTTGACCTGAAAAGTGAAAAAATATCAAATTGAGTCTTCAACACTTGAGTTCTCAACACGAATGAAAAACGACAACACTTAGCGAAATTTCAATGTGTTCACAACGCTTCAGCAAAATTTCAATAATAGTATCACCACCCTCAATACAGCTACATCTCAAAACAAGACGAACGCAAGTCAAAAAATTTCAAACTTTCGCCCAAGATTTCAAAAGGGGAAGTCATTTCATTAAAAATCCAAAATATACACAAAAGCGGTGGCCAGTCCGCAGTTAGGCGTTACAACAAAAACGAAACAAAAGAAGCAAAAACAATGAGAGAAGAGGCGACTAAGTCAGGGGTCGACCTCTTGATGTTGTTCCGAAGCGTCATCTCTCGACACAGTGACTATCGCGCCCTCGACGC
This sequence comes from Hemerocallis citrina, assembly GCA_017893485.1. Lineage (NCBI taxonomy): Eukaryota > Viridiplantae > Streptophyta > Magnoliopsida > Asparagales > Asphodelaceae > Hemerocallis > Hemerocallis citrina. The sequence goes on along the minus strand of CM030362.1, from coordinate 248,199,751 downwards.
GCACTTCGTCCTCGGCCTCTGTGCCCTCCTGCCCGGGGGCGAGCTCCTCCAGAGGCAGTTCTTCCTCCTCCTCTACGGGGTCGTAGAAGTAGTAGGAGGAGCTATCGAACCTGGGGATGCGAGCGGCCACGTGCTTCAGCGCTCGGGCATACGCCTCCTCCATGTTTGTCAACATGTGGGCCTCGGCCTTGTCCCGAACCGCCTGCTCCGCAGCCGCCACCTTCGACGCCTGGCTGCTTAGAGCCTCCTCCGACGTCCTTAGTGCCTTGGACAGCTCCTCTTCGAGAAGAGCCATCTCCTTTTCCAAAGCCTCGACTTTGACAGCCTCGGTGGCCAAGTGCTTCAGCACCTCGGCGAGCTTCGCCTCAAGATCGGCCACCTCGGCTGAGCGCGAAGCGGAAAGAAATTGCTCTGCCTCGAGCAGTTTGACCGCCTTGGCATGCTCCGACCGCTCCCGATCGTTCTGCACGGTCATTTCCTTCTCCTTGCTCGCAAACTCTTCGAGCAAGTGGTTGAAATGGCATAGGGTCTGCAAGCGACACAAGAAGCTATTAGGCCTGAGCGAAAAAACTTGGAAAAATTTTATAGAAGTTTTTGGTACTCACCGACATGGTGTTTCGAGCAATCTGCATAGCATCGTCGCCAACGGTACCTGCCTTCAGCGCAGCCCGGTCTTTGGGGGTCGGCAGGTGCTTCACCGCCTGCATGCAGATGCCCCCGCCTCCGAGGAACCCGTCCACCTTCATCACCCGCCAGTTGGGGACAAAGAGGCACTTATGCTCCTCGGTAAGGATCTTCTCGGCCTCGGCAGTGAGAGGGGGGACCTCGAGAGCCAAGGCCGCGCTCACGTTGAACGCCCCGCTCGACGACCCGGGCGCGTCAACCTGAGCCGGTGCCTTCGGAGGGGCCTTGGCAGGCATCTCTCAGGCATGAGGTCAGACGCATCTGAAGGCGCCTCGGCCACCAGCTCCACGATGGTCGGTGGTGCTGAAGGGACCTTCGTGGCCTGACCCCCCTGAGGCCCGGCCACAATCCTCTTCCTCTTTCTCGACTCCTGCTCCTTCGCCGCACGAGCCTTAGCCATCAGTCCTTTGTAATCCATACCGGGGGCCTCTGAAAAAACCGAGTGAAAGGAGTTAGAAAATTTCAACCAAAAGATAAAGCTGAAGCAAGAAAAGAAGAGAAAAGCGTACTAGGGTTGATCGGACTGAGACCCCCACGAAACAAGACCTCCTCGGTGATGTCCTTCCAACTAAGGGTCGGAAGACCGAGGAGCTTCTCCACCACCTCTTCCTCTTCTTTAGTGAGCACAGGCTCCTTCTTCGCCCGCTTCGGAACTCCGATCTTCCACTGCGTCGGAAAGACCCACAGCTCGGGGGCACGGATGAGGAAGTACTTCTCTTTCCAGTGCTTGATCGAGTCCGGGTTCTCGATCAGTTTTACGCCCTTCCTCGGCGACAGATAGTACCTCTCCTCCATCTTGCTCATCTGGCAGATGCGGTAGAGGCTCCGAAGTATGACCATCTCCGGCTGCACACCAATCTCTTGGCACTGAAGGACGAAGGCGATCACGTGTCGCCACATGTTCGGCATAAACTGAGTGGGACTCAGGCCGAACCACCGCAGCACCTCGTTTACAAAAGGGTGCAGTGGCAGCCGAAGCCCAGTGTTCAGTGCGTCATACGGGAAGACGCAAGTATCGGTCGAAGTAGATGTGCACACTCGGACACCAGGGCTGGGGAGTAGAAGAACGTATTCTTTGGGATCCGGAACCCACTCCTGATCCGATGCAGGTTCGCCTCGGTCAAGATTGAGGAGATCTGATCCACCTCAGAAGGGTCCCTCGGATCATTCTCCTAGTATGACGGAGTCGTGCCCTGCGTCACCTTCTCAAACAAGTCTTCAGGGTAACTCCGTACACCGCCAACGCTAGATAAGACAGATGGGTGCCGACCCAATTCACCAGCCGTCTTCGGATACTCAACAATTGTCGTCACCCCGATCGGCTCGGTGACCTCCTTCCCCTTGCTCGGCCTAACTGTTGGCACCTCGATTGGCTCGGTGATCTCTTTCCCCTTGTTCGACCTAACCATCACCGCTCGGCTGATGTCTTGGTCCGAGGTGGGGGTCTCATCCTCAGAAGAAAACTTAACCATTTTCTAAGGATAAGGCGAGACACTAACCTTGAAGTGACGTGAATGGCCGGAAAAGATCGCCAGAATCTGAAAGCGCCTTGCTGCAACAGCTAGTAGCGCCACTCGAGTGCGAAAACTCTGCTAGTAGAAAGTAAAAGTGAAAGTAAGAAATGAAAAGTGAAGAATGAGGTAAAGTGTGAGGGGGGTGAAGACTTATAGTAAAAGAAACGACTCTTGGGCTTTGTAATGTAAAGATGCAACTTTTGGGCCTCCCCTCAAGGCGTTATAAAAGCCCAAACGACTAAGTAGCAAAAAGCAGCGACCGTTCACAAGAAGTAATGACGGTTCGGTATGAGCCGATCCGCTCGGCTGCACTGCAAGCCCCAAGTCGCCGATGCACTCCACTTAGCAACCAAGAAGCACTCAGATCGGCCCACGATTCCTCGGAAACCGAACAACTACCAATCCGAGCTGCGAATTGGAGAAAAATGACTTTTTCCCCAAAATTTGTGTAAGATCTCGATCAGACGGCTCAGATCGAGCCACGCTCACAAAACGACAATATAGTGTTTTCTCGAGAACTGAGCCTACCTCGAGATCCGTGCCATGATCCAATAGCCCAGATCGCTCCACGTCCCTCGGAACCAAAGTCCGAGCGACAGGCAATCCGAGCTGCTCACACGAGAAAGTAACTCGGAAATCGAGCAACTGCCAATCCGAGCTGCAAATTGGAGAAAAACGACTTTCTCCCCAAAATTCGTGCAAGATTTCGATCAGACGGCTCAAATCGTGCCACGCTCACAAAATGACAAGATAGTGTTTTCTCGAGAACTGAGCCTACCCTCGAGATCCGCGCCAAGATCAATGGCTCAGATTGTCGCACGTCCCTTGGAGCCAAAGTCCGAGCGACATGCAATCCGAGCTGCTCACACGAGAAAGTGACTCGGAAACCGAGCAACTGCCAATCCAAGCTGCGAATTGGAGAAAAACGACTTTCTCCCCAAAATTCGTGCAAGATTTCGATCAGATGGCTCAGATCGTGCCACGCTCACAAAACGACAAGAAAGTGTTTTCTCGAGAACTGAGCCTACCCTCGAGATCCGCGCCAAGATCATCGGCTCAGATCGCCGCATGTCCCTTGGAGCCAAAGTCCGAGCGACAGGCAATCCGAGCTGCTCACATGAGAAAGTGACTCGGAAACCGAACAACTGCCAATCCGAGCTGCGAATTGGAGAGAAACGACTTTCTCCCCAAAATTCATGCAAGATTTCGATCAGACGGCTCAGATCGTGTGACGCTCACAAAACAAAAAGATAGTGTTTTCTCGAGGACTGAGCCTACCCTCGAGATCCGCACTAGGATCAACGGCTCAGATCGCCCCACGTTCCTCGGAGCCAAAATCCGAGCGACAGACGATCCGAGCTGAGAAAATAACTCGGATACCAGTTCTACCGACCAGAGTTTTGAGCCACTCACAATACAAATATATCAATAACGATGCTAGGAATCTGAGCAAGTGGCAATCCGACCTCGACATTTGAAGAAAAATCCTACTGAGCTACCCCAACCATCGGATTGTTGCGAAAATCGCGTCAAAAGACGATGAACGGCTCAGATTTTGCCACGCCCACAAGACGACAAGATAGCGTTTCCTCGAAATCTGAGCCTGTCCTCAAGATCCGCACAGCAATCTAACGGCTCAGATCGCCCCACGTCCCTTGAAAATTAGAATCCGAGCGACCAGCGATCCGAGCCGCTTACATGAAGAAAATAGCGCCGAACTACATAGCTCGGAGTCTGGACAACTCGCCATCCGAGCTGCTCCTACGACAAAAAATGGGGCCGAGCAACTCCGAACAACTGATCTTCCAGAAATTCGTGCCAACACAAGATGGAGGGTCCAGATCTTGCCACGTCATAATTCGGTATTAAAAATTAATTTTTATCGATTTATTTATTTAAAATTTGCGAAAAAATGATTAAAAATTCGGGAAAATATTAATTAAAATTTCTAAAAAATAATTATAAATTCGGGGAGATATTTTTGAGCCCCGGGGTAAATAATTATTGCTTAGAAGGGCCAATTAAGACCCCCGAACAACAAATCAATACTTCGCAAAATTAAATAAATGGTTCGAAAATTAGATAAAAATTAAGGAAAAAAGCCAGAAAACCAGAAGGGCTCAAGAACAACGTAGAGCGTGCAACCAACTCGGAAAATCACCATACTGCCCCACTTCAAGATCCGACACCTCCCATTTGGACTCCGATACAACTCCGCAAGCCATCAAGATAGAAAAACTACTCCTCAAATGCTGATCAAACCCAGTCTTCGGGAGTGGGGGGCTTGTGATATGGCTAAAAATAGGGTTAAATCGGAATCTTCCAAATAGGTAGTATGTTTTCCGCTTGACTGGCCTCGGAAATGGTGCTCTCAACTATGAATTCAGCTAAGACCTGAGCTTTGATTGCGGTCCGAGACTGGTATGATATATCATGCTGGCTCAGCTCGATCGACCACTTCATGAGACGGCCCGAGGTCTCCGGCTTGTGCAGAACTTGCTTCAGCGGTTGGTCGGTAAGAACGACCACCGAGTAAGACTAGAAATATGGGCAAAGCTTCCTAGCTACCATAACCAAGGCGTATGCCATCTTCTCTAGCCTTGGATAACGAAGCTCGGCATCTCGAAGTACCTTGCTTATGTAATAGATGGGCTTCTGAGCCTTGTCTTCCTCCCTCACCAGGACAGCGCTGAGGGTTTGTTCGGAGGCAGCTAAGTAGAGGTAAAGTGTTTCCCCGGAGATAGGCTTGCTGAGGAGAGGGGGGTTGACTAGATAGGCTTTAAGCTGATCGAACGATTCCTACTGTTGTTGACCCCATTCGAAGCCCTTAGCCCCCCTGAGAGCCTTGAAGAAGGGAAGACACTTCTCCCCTGACTTGGAAAGAAAGTGCCCTATAGCTGCGAGGCGCCCGGTTAGCTTCTGAACTTCTTTCACATTTTTTGGAGGAGCCATATCCAGTATGGCTTTGATCTTCTCGGGGTTGGCTTCGATCCCTCTTTGGCTGACCATGAAGCCTAGGAATTTCCCCGACGAGACTCCGAACGCACACTTATTCGGATTGAGCCTCATATCATGTTTCCTGAGTACATCGAATGCCTCTTGCAGATCATCGACATGGTTGGTCCCATGGATGCTCTTTACAAGCATATCATCAACATACACCTCCATGTTGCGGCCGATCTGACTTTGGAAGACTTTGTTAACGAGGCGTTGATAGGTAGCGCCTGCATTCTTCAACCCGAAAGGCATCACCCTGTAGCAGTAGAGGTCCTGATCGGTAACAAAAGAGGTCTTCGGGATATCCGAGAGGAACATGCAGATTTGATTGTATCCGGAGAAAGCGTCCATGAAGCTGAGAAGCTCATGGCCCGAAGTGGCATCAATCAGGGTGTCGATGCTTGGAGGAGGGAATGGGTCTTTGGGGCATGCTTTATTCAGGTCGGTAAAATCGATGCAGATTCTCCAGCTCCCGTTGGCTTTCTTTACCATCACAATATTTGAGAGCCATTCGAGATAATTGACTTCCTGTATGAACCGAGCCTTAAGGAGCTTGTCCACCTCTTCTTTTATAGCTTGTTGGCGCTCGGGAGCAAATTTGTGCCTCTTCTGTTGAACCGGTTTGGACCACGGTGCAACACTCAGGTGGTGGATGGGGAGCTCTTCGGAGATTCATGGCATGTCAGCAGCCGACCATGCAAAGAGGTCACGATTCTTTCTAATACATTGGACTATGTCTGAGCTTAGGGCAGATGGAAGGGTCTTGCTGATAAAGAACTTGCAGTTCGGATCTTGCTCAGAGAAGAGCACTTCCTCCAATTCATCCACCGGCTCGGACATTGGTCGGACTCCATCCTGGGGGATTTCAAGAGTTTCGAAGGAGAGGTCTGGACCCCCAGTAGAGGTCATGTAGCATTTGCGGGCCATTTCCTGACTGCCTCTTACTTTCCCTACTCCTGCCCGGGTGGGGAACTTCATCTTGAGGTGATAAGTGGAAGGGACAGCTTCGAAAGCAGCCAGGCCGGGTCGGCCTAGGATCACATTATAAGCTGTGGGGACATCAACGACCATAAAGTCCATCGGCTCCATCCGGGTAGTAGGAGTTTTGCCAGCAGTTACGTCGAGGGTGATTACCCCTTCAATAGTCACTGGCACTCCCGTGAACCCGTGGAGTGTGTAGCTGGCGGTCTTAAGTCTGTTCCGGGATAGTTTGAGTCCTTTGAAAGCAGCGAGGAAGTGGATGTTAACGGAGCTGCCATTGTCCACTAGGATCCTCTCCACTTTAAAATTCACCATATGGAGGTTGATAACTAGTACGTCACAATGGGGGGTTCGGACACCTTCAAGGTCTTCATCTGAAAAAGTGATCGGTACTCCGAGGCCTTTGGGAGGGGGCATGCCATGTACTAAATTGACTTCCCTTATGAAAGCCTTTCGAGAGGAGTTGGAGGTGCCTCCCATGGGGCCCCCATGGATAAGGTGTAGGATACGCTCCTCTTCAAATTCGGGTGTCTCATCGCGTCGTTCAGGACGCTTGTTAGCCCCCCGAGGAGGAGGAGGAAGGTCGGTTTGGTCCTTTCTCACAAATTTGGCCAGCTGCCCCCTCTGGATGAGGGCCCCAATCTCGTTCTTCAAGGCCCGACAATCATTGGTGTCGCGGCCACGGTCCCGGTGATAGCCGCACCACTTCTCTTTGTCCCTCTTCTTGCCAAGGGTATTCATCTTCGGGGCAGGAGGTGTCACCCCTTCCTTCTCAACTTCCATGAAAATAGTGAAAATGTTGGCATTAAGAGGAGTGAATTTTTCGAATCTGGGGGGAGGGCAGTGCTGACCGCCATTGTCCTTCTGGAGCTTCTTGGCTCCCTCTTCTTCACCTGATTTTCTTTTGGTTCCGGAGGAAGGCCCCTCAAAGGCGGGGCGATGCTCAGCTTCCTCGGCCAGGATATATTTCTCGCTTCGGAGAAGGAGGTCGGAGAAGTTCTGCGGGGGCTTCTTAGCGAGGGAGGACCAAATGCTGGAGTTAAGGATATTTGATTGGAATGCTGCTGCAGCGACCGACTGGTCGAGGGAAGCGATGGACCTGGCTTCCGCAGTGAACCTTTTCACATAGTCTCTCAGCTTCTCACCCTTCTTCTGGTTGAGATAGAGTAGCAAAATGCTGGTCTTCTCAGTTCGGCGGCTACTCATGAAGTGGGTGACAAAGAGGGTCTCGAATTGCTCGAAGGAGAATATTGAGGATGGGGCGAGGCGAGAGTACCATTCCCAGGCCGGACCCTTGAGAGTAGCGGGGAAGGTCTTGCACAGCAGAGCATCGGAAGCTTGGTGGATTAGCATGAGGGTCTTAAAGCTTTCGATGTGATCGACGGGGTCGGATTCCCCGAAATAAGTCTCGAATTGGGGAGGCTTGAAGCCTATTGGAACGGGCGCCTCCATGATGGTTCGAGAAAAAGGAGGTCAGCTTGGGCGGAAGGTCCTTCCTCTAAGCTCTTCTTCTCTGTCTAGCTGACCCAAGCGCCTCTCCATTTTGTGGAGACGACGGTAGACAGTGTCATCCCTTCGACGGTAATCAAACGAGCCTCTGAACTCGTGTTCGTACGAGGGGGAGCAGGGGCTACGACGACGATAGCTCTGAGAGTGACGAGGACTAGGAAATTGCTGGGGGTTGCTAGGAGCTGGGGGAGGAGTTAGGAACCGTCGGCGAGGACTTTGGACCAGAGGAGGAGTGGGGACCCTGCGAGCATTGTTATTGTTGGGTCAGAGATTGAGGGCTTGTAAGATGGTTACTTGGAATTGCTGGAACTCGGCATGAGTGATGGGTGCTTCATCGTTCCTCGGAGGTCGCTGGCGGTCAGGAGAGTGAGTTCTTCTCCTATGGTAGTCGGGGGACTCCCTCTGCCCTCGGCGAGGAGGGGACCTTCTGTAGTCTCGTGGATAAGGAGATCGCTCATTTGGACGTTGTTGGCAGGAGGCTCCCTCTCGGGCCCGCCTTTCATCCAAACGGCGGCGAAGATCCTCTTCCTTCTGCCGATTGAGGAGGGTATTGCGAAGGTCATCGGAAGCTCGGGGGTTGTGGGATGCCATGGAATCGGTAGAGGGATTTTGTACGGAGACGTGGTCATGTTGGAGAGGTTGTTTCGGAGGATTGGGACGGCAGCCCCCGCACCAACATTCTGGGGACCGGTTTGACCGCGAGGGGGTTGAAGATTCTGAGGAGGGAGTTGGTCCTGATGCGGGGCATGGTCGGGTTGAGGAGGGAGTCCCTGTGGCTGGACTGTTTCTAGGGGGTTCTCTTGTTGAGGAGTAGGTCCATGGTTTGACCCCCTAGATCTAAGTTTCTTTGGAGGCATGGCTGGGTAGGATCTGACCAACGGGAAGAGGAAGGGCTGCTATTCATTGGTTCCCACAGACAGCGCCAATCTGTTACTTCTAAATCTGGTGTGAGGGCAAAGAGATAGTATTTGTGGATTCTTAGTAAAACTGAATAATCAAACCTTAACCTTCTCCACCGGAGTTGGACCGCTGACTCTCGCCGTTCACCTGCAAAAAGTGCGAGACACCGGGGTTGATCCCGACGACGCACCCTCCGACGCTCAAGTCAGTAATCAGGAAGATTATGAGAGAGCGTAAATTGGCAAAAGATTGATTACTTCTTAATGGTGGTGGATGGGGGGTATTTATAGCCGCCTTTGGGATCAGATTAGGAATGTAATCCCTAGAAATAGATTAGGAATGTAATCCCTAATTCCCAGTGAAAGGATAGATATGAATCAGGGCCGTTGATTAGGATTAATCAGAAACTCTAATTCTATCCTACTGGACTGGGTTCGCTGCGGGTCGAAACCCTGCACCCAGTTGAGATGGGCCCGTTCGCGGGCTGTTGGGTTTCTCCAAGAGAAGACCCAGTACCCGCTTGTAGGTGAAATTGCCATTTTACCCCCAGGCTTTAAGATTCGCGCCCGATTTGGACGGTTCCGATTTAACCCTATTTTTAGCCATATCATATTGATATCATCGTTATCGAATTTCTCTAAATTTCATAATGTATTGAATGCATGGATAAATTGTTTAATAAGTCGGGGTTTAAGGGTTGACTTAAGTAGTGGACAATATAGAGATTGTACTCTGGGGAAGGGGGGCCATGTTTCCCTAAAATATTGTGTCGGCTAGAGTTTATCGATTGTTGTTGGATTACTGACCATAGTATCCTAATTCATCGTGTATAGTTTTAGTATTATCGTGCCGAATAGTGTGCAACGGAGTTGCTATCATTTTAGTGTTATTGTACCAAGTACATGAACTATAGTGTCACGTCCCGCTTCCCAAAAGAGAATACGGAATATGGATACATGACTAAGCCCAGCGAATGATTTTCATCATCCATAAGATGTTTAGAATTTTTACAACATTTCACAAGAATAATCAGAGTCGGAAGCAAGAGAATCAACCAAGCATGCACATATGAATCAAAATACCATCAAGACTACTTGAAACAAAATATATTAACTCAAATAATCCAGATCTAAATAAGTCAAATATTCTGGGCCGCATTGCCCAAATATTAATCAGAAAACATCAAGATGTACTAGTTTTGTAAATCTGGAATTGTAAACACTGCAGTACGAAAACAATAATATTTCGCAAACCGTAAAACGAAATCCAAATCTGCCAAAGGGAGATGAAAATAGATAAAATAAGCTAACTTTTATATTTCATAAATATTTTTCATACAGGAAAATGAATTAGGGTGAAAATACAAATCTTTTCAGAACAGCGAGTAAAATCCAGAAAGTATAGTTTTTATAAATAAGCATGAAACGGCATATAAAACTCATCAATAAAATCCACCAAAGTTCTGGATAGTCCCTAAATAGGTATAGAAATACTGTGCAAAAATTTAGATCAAAATAATATGCTTAGCACTAGTATCAAAATAGTTTAGTCATCGAAATTATCAAGAAACGAAATCTGAAAATGAAATACACCTCTGTAGTAAAACAATCATATATCACACATACGAAAACGAAATCAATCAAGGTCAGAAAGTTTGGAAAGAAGACGAATTTATCTAAAAAATCATGTTTAATACTGAAGTTAAGATACTGACATTAATATGGTCTAAAATAGTAATCAAAACTGATCATCAACAAAGTACAGATTTTCCTCTTAACAATAAATCAACATGCAACATACGAAACTCGTTCCAAACACAACCAAACAAGATATAGAGTCTACTAAGTGTCCAAACAACATGAAATAGGGTATATGGCATGTCCACAACAAGTATATCATATGGATCCCAACAAACACACGATTTCTTATAATTATAACACAAATATAATCACATCAAGAACGGTCAAAACCTAAGTTGTTTCATGTTAAATTTGTGTCGTAAGGCAACTATGGTCAAAAGCACTATGGAGACAATATTCATCAAAAATATATCACACACGAGTTGTCTCTAGAACCCAACTACACTACAAGCGGAATTTATGACTTGTATCATACAAAGGAATTGAGTACAAGTTACTTTCCTGAGAAACGACGATGAGAACAGAGCAAGAACAAGAATTACCGGAACGGATTTCGGGCAACGAACACGAATTTCACCGAACGAACTACACAACCACGAGCAAGATCCACGAACAACTAACGAACCCACGAGTAACAACTCGAACACCACGAACACTGAACGAACGACGAACGACGAATCCCCAATTGACACAACCCAAACTCACTCGCGCACGACAGCGGCACAACGAGATGTTGTCGCTGCTGTTGCGGGTTGCGGCAGTCGACAAGAATAGTGCCAGTGGGCTGCAGCGGTGGCTGAGCGACGGAAGACGAGACCCAGGCACCGGGGCGGGTGCAGCTAGGCAGAGGGTGCCCAGGATCGGGAGAGATATGGGTTGTGGTGACAGTGCTCAGGAGAGAGATGGGTGCAGGAGGCCGGGGGATCTCGAGAGTGGATCAGGTGGTCGGAGAGAGAGAGATGGACGGGAGATGGTGCACTAGCGGCTTGGGAGTTTTAGGGTTGATGGGTTTCGGGATAACAACAGGTAGGTAGGATTCTTGAAGGGAAGGGGAATAGTCGATGGGTGCATGGGTTTAATATATATGGGGTAGGAGGAACTAGGGTTGGGGATGATAGGGGTTTCGGGTGTGGGTAGTTTAGGGTGTTAACGGGTCTGGGTAATAACCGGGTATGGATGTATTAGGGGAAAGTGGGTATATGGCTGATGGGTTTTAAAAAATGGGTTTAAGGGAAATAAAGAGTTAGGGGTAAACGGGGATGTGGGTAAAATGGGTTAGGGCTGATAGGCGGGTAACGGGTAGGGTCCAAGGGGGTTTAAATGGGTTTTGGGTATAAAGGGGTAATGGGTAATGGGTTAATAAATGGCTTATAGGGTTATAAAATCCAATAAGAAAACTTAAAATAACTAATAAAATATATTGTATAAAACAGTGTAATTTACATTACAATATAGACTTTATTTAAAATAACTACAAATATAATTTATAAATAAAACTAGGTTTTTAATAACCAATCAAAGTAATAACCATAATAAAAATAATAGTAATAATAATAATATTGAACAGTACTAATAACAACAACAATAATAATCATAAACATAAATATAATCATAATAATAATAATAATAACCGAAAACAAATAAAATTATTGATATATTTTAAATAGAAGATCATCCAATAGTACAATTTAACAAAAGAATTTGAAAACCGAAAAAAATAATTTGCGAAAATTTTAAATACAGAAAATACATAAAAATACGTTTTAGGAAAACAGGGGTTACATATAGAGTCTACTACTAGAGTCTAAACGACATTGATTGCATGCACCGAACCTGTGGTATGGAACGCAATAGTACGTGCGCTAAAATTTAATAGACTTAAAAATTAACACAATATTGACATTGCATGTTGAACATCGTCATTGATATTGATATTGAGCATTGTTATTGATATTGACATCGACCATTAAGTGTTGATATCGAATATTGAAATATAGTTTATTGTTATACCCATCGCATTGTTACTAGTGAAATTGATTATTGCCATCGTCCATTGTTAATGATCCCTATTGTTTTATCGAATTCATTGTTATACCGTATTTTCATTGTTCATTGTTTTATCTACTTGCTATCCATGACTTGCTTTAAGAACAATTTTTCTCCTCTTCTTAGATGAGGTATTCATAGGTGATCAAGGAGAGTTTACCTGACGGACTTGGATAATAGTCTTTCTGATGATTTATTGCTTTCTAGATTGATCGTTATTTTATTAGACTTCTGGTATTGAGTTTTATTAAATATTGTATTATGGGCTTTTGACCCGGAGATTGTTATTTTGTTTCCAGATGTTTGATTATCGTATTTGGTTATTTCATATTTTATTCCAAGTATTGTTATTCATGTAATTGTTCTTATTGTATGCGTGGTTGTATTTATCTTGTTATATTGTTGAGTTGGACAAAAACAGATTATGGATGGCAAGTCATTCGCTGGGTCAATGTCACACGCTTGTATTCAGTATTTTTGGGAAGTAGGGCATGACAGATATTTTAGTGTTGCAGAAAAATAATTTATTTTTATTTATATGAAGTATATCTAACAATCTAAGAACATATTTATTCTTCTTATTGATGTTAACTTTGTTTTCCAATTCCATGAAATTACTTATTACTGAATAATAGAATACCACTGGTTAATATTTCTATTTGATATTTATTGTCTTGATTAAAAATTTCTTTCGTTTTTGGAATGTTAAATCATTCTCTTAATTCTGTTGTAACCTTTTGTTATTTTTTAGGGAAAAATCTTGCCTCGAATTAGGACCTTAAATTTGAGCTGCCACTCAATTACCTATCCCACCTAATATCAATTAAGACATCATTTGTTGATAAATCCCTTGTAACCTCTTATCCATGATCCTCTAATCTTGTTTTGGAGATTTTAAATTTCAAATTTTTAATTTTCGATGTCGATGTCCATGGTTACATTCCTATCGGGTCCGACTTTGCTGGTTCCGAGATTATTCAAAACCTGGTTCACTATTCACAGTAATTTGTGATTATTCGGTTTGTGGACTACAGTAATAATGTGTGATACAATATCGTACTAGCAGAAAGTTTTTCTTCATATTTCATTTGTATTTTAAAGAGACAGGTCAATGGAAGATATGACAATTTATTTCAGGGGCTTTAGTTTAATTATCCAATTACAAACACAGAAATCGGATAAATTAATACCTACGACCTCCCCTATAATCTCCATTTCTTACGCCATAACGTGGAATATCATATTATGGTGTAAGGAGTGGAGATTATAAAATTTGTAGGCGTAACATTGCCTGTGTCAAGAAATGCTTATTTTCCTATTAAGTCCATTTCATTTCATGCTTTTACATGCATTCTCATGCAGTAACTTCGTTTTACATTTATGCACATGAATCAGTTCATGTTCCTACATGATTTTGCATTTATAACGTTTCTATAAGTACTTGTTCCTATGTAAGTGTATTTGGTTTTTTAACTGGCAAAAGGTAGGATATGTCCTACCTCATGCTAGCATGCATATCTAAACAAACAAATTATGCCAATACCTTGTTGTGTTATATTAGGGTTGGCATTCAGGTCGAACGGGCCGGGCCGGACCGGATCGGACCCGTCCGGGTTGGACGTTGATTGGAGCGGGTTCGGGCCGGGTTGGTTGTTTAACCGGGCCGGGCCAGGCCAGGTCTAAAATTGAAAATGGTGACCCGCCCAACCCGTGAACCCTTTCGGGTCCAACCCGGATCGGGTCGGGTCGACTCGCGGGTTGGCCCGTTTAGATAGATAGGAATTTTTTTTTAAAAAAAACGTAAAATAATAATAATAATAATAATAATAATAATAAATATTAAAAATCGTAATAAGAATAATAAGATTGAAAGAGTGAAATTGGCAAAAAATATTGAAATATTATTCATATGATTTTAAGTTATACAAGTTTAACAATTTTTAATGAAATAAAGAATTCAATTCATAAATATGTTTTATATACTAACATATTTCTTATATACAATTTCAATTTACTTCAATTTTTCTAAAATGAAATAACAAGTACAGATATAATACAACTTTTATCTATTTACAATTGTCTTCAATTTGATGGCCTTGAATTTATTGTTGTTGGTCTAAAATATTGTCATTTTGGTTGCTATTGTTGTTGTTGTTTTTCCGGCGAGTTGTTCCCACTTATGGACGTAGACAATGCTTTCCCTTGTGTCCTATCTTCAGCCTTCAGCCAGTCTTCTGTGCAAACGAGCATATCTAACGTGTCGGGCTTCAAGCGATTCCTGTAATCAGTTAGAACTCTGCCACTTGAAGAAAATGCACTTTCAGAAGCAATTGTAGAGACAGGAGGAGTTAGTAAATCTTTAGCCATAATTGACAGAATACTATAAGTGTGTTCATTGTCTTTCCACCATTGTAAAATATCTAGTAGAGAAGAAGACGACTCAGAATCTTGTTGATTATACCAATTTAATTCATTTGGTTGATTAGTCCTAGGTTTTTTGGATTGAATTTGTGCAAGTAAATTAAATGTTCTATCATCAAATTTACTCTTACCCTTACCTTTAGAAGTAGCAGAAGAAGAACTAACTACAGAAGTTGTACTACTAGAAGCAAAACATCTATCATAATAATCATACAAGTTATTTAATGTAGATTTAAGTTCAACTAAAAAAATAGCGCAATCAATTACTACTTCTACATTTTTCCCAAGTAATGCAAAAAATATTTCAATCAAACTCCTCGTACCTTCTAATTTGATACGAGGATCCATAACGGTAACAACACAAATTAACATAGGAGGAGGAAAATAATACTTCAAAAAATTTTGTATGCAGGTTTTACAATTTCACCAACATAATTATCATTTAACATTTCGTTAGATGTTTGCATCATGCTAACTAATGAAATAAAAATACTACTAGAAGTAGATTCATATATTTTTTAAAATTTTAAAGTTGCAGTTTTAAAAGGTTCTAAAAATTTCAACAAAGATTCGGCATAATACTAATCGGTGGGAATCATTTTAAAATTGTGCATATTTTTTACGATACAAAAATCATTTACAACTGCTTTATATTCGGTAACAACATGTAGTAAATCAAAAGTAGAGTTCCATCGGTGTTTAACATCATTTGGAAATCTTCTAAAAGGTACATTTGAAATCCAACACCAATTTTTCCATTCTTTAAATACGCTGGAACTTAATGCAATGAAATGTACACAATTTCTAATTTTAACTATATATGGATCGGCTATTTTTAATGCATCTTGAACACATAAATTTAAAATATGACATGCACATCTAATATGAAAAATATTGTCAGATGGAGGGTTTAATGCGGTTTTTAAAATACTAATTGATGCATTGTTGTTAGATGCACTATCAAAACTTATGCACATAATTTTATCGCGAATATGAAAAACATCACAAATTTCTAAAATACGGTTTGCTATTTCAGCGTCACTATGGGGATACGGCAACGCCGTAAGTGATATGATTTTTTTTTTAAGAATCCAATCATTGTCGATCCAATGACAGGTTATTTTCATCGTTGGAATATTGTTGACACCCGTCCAACAATCCGAAGTTAAACTAACTCTACAAGTTAAACTCCAAAAAATTGCAATCAAAGTGTCCTTCATTTCATTGTACACTTTAAAACAATTCGATTTGCAAGTATTTCTCGGAATTCTTCTAAAATAAGGGTTTAAGGCCGTTTGATTAAAATTTTTCAAGTCCCTACTCTCGAGATAGGAAAATGGTAACTCTTCCTTTATTACTAATCGGGTCATTTCCCGACGAACAAGATCGGGATCATAAGGGTGGCTATCAACTAGACCGATCCTAGGGTTGATTTTTTGTTGGCCGGGTAGGTCAGCAAGAAGTTGTTTATGGTTATTTAGGATGTGTCTACTAATTGTACCAGTGCCATCACCCCTCTTGAATTTGTATGCCTTAGAACATGTTTTACAAACTTTCAAACTTATATCCGGAGTTTGTTCGTCCGGAATATAATCGTAAAACTTATGCCAATCACTACTTTCTCCTCTACTTTTCCTACTACTACGGGATTGTGTGGTTTCGGTTGGTTGTTGTTGTTCTTCTTCTTTTTCTAATTGTATGTCACCTACAACCTCGTCGTGTGTACCCCATTGTTGGGTAGGAGGACCATGATACTCTTGGGCGGGCTCACTAATTGGGATAATTGGTGGCCTACGGGAAGAGGAGGAGGAATCTTGCCCACTTTGGCTACGACCGCTACCGCGTGATCTAGACATAAGTAGTAATGTATGTAAAAAAAAACTACACAATGTAGGAACGATGAATTATAAAAAAAAATCTAGAAAACAAGAAGGTTGAGATAGAGAAGATCAAAAAACCAATAATAATTATAACTACAACAAAAATAAAATAAGAAGAGAGGTATGAAATTTTGATACCGTTCACCGTGGATACGCGTATTGTCACGTCCCGCTTCCCAAAAATAAGGAATATGAGCACGTGACAAAAGCCTAGTGAATGATTTTCATCATCCATAAGCTATTCAGGAATCTTTACAATATCTCACAAAATAATCAGAGTCGGAAGCCAGAAAAATCAACCACATGCACATATGAACCAAATACCAACAAGAATACTTGAAATAAAATATATTAATCTCAAATAGTCATGATCTGAAATACACAAATAATCTCGGATCACATTGCCCGAATACAAGAATAAATCCAAATACATGAATACAATTTTTGTTCAAAATAAGCAACAAGAATAATAATAGCAAAATTCCAGCATCTAGTACATCATGTCACCAATACCGTCTGGAACCTGTCCTTCAAAATCTGCAATTTAACAAATGCAGGAAAAAGGAAAAGAGAAAAACAAGTACCCGTCAATTGCAAGTTACGGGCCACTTATAATGTAGGATACAAGCACATGAAAATGAGTGAATCTAAGTAACAACCCTAGCATGGTATAATCATTGTGTCGAAGTAAACAACTAGCATGGTAATGTGATCAAGTGTCATGTCATAAATCAAGTGTCAAGTAATCAAGTGATTTTGTAAACATACATCAAGTGTCAAGTATCAAGTCTCAGGCATCATGTAGTTAAGTATCAAGCAAGCATGTATCATGTTCAAGTATCATGTTCAAGTGTCATATATCAAGTCTTGTAGTGAATTACTAACTAGGTAGCACTTCATGCCACCCATACAACATGGTTGCTACATCAGAACAGTTTCGCTTTAGATTTCATAGTGGACCATAGAGGGCAGTATACTCGGGAATCAGAACAGAAACAGGAAACATCTTCATGAATCAAAACAGGTACATGAATCATCCGATTCATGCATCAACGGGTTCATGAATCAACAGGTACATGACCAACAGGTACGTGCATCAATAGGTAACAGGTACATGAACCAATAGGTCCATGCATCAACAGGTAACAGGTACATGAATCAACAGATCCATGCATCAACAGGTTCATGTATCAACATGAACCAAAATAGGAAACACGGGCCCCCTTCCGAGTACACGTTTCTGAACTATCCACTATTAGATCTTTCCCTTAAAACCCCAGCTTGGTTACTTTTATTATGGTTATCAAACAGACATAAATGTGTACAAAATAGTATCAAGTTAACATGGTATAATCATTATAAGGTTCAGGAAAACAAATCAGCGTGCCTAGATAATATACAATCACATAACCGAGCAAAAAGGGTGTAGGTTCATAATCAGGACCGCATGACAGATCAGTACTAAAACAGTGATTCTGGTCTCTATAGAAATGCAAATATGGATCCGTCGAAGGATCAGAAAACTAGACATCCACACGAATCCAACGAGTATAATTAAGTCATATACTAGTTTACAACAACTCAACTCAAAACTGATTTGAAGACAGAAATCATGTTCAGTCAGAAATCAGGAAAACGAATTCAAGGGCATAAAAACAGCATGAAAACACATTACATAAATTCACAAAAAATATGGGGTATTCCCCTATATGTCTAGAATCAAAATAAAAAGTATCATAATATTCTAGTAAGAATAGATAAGCCATCAAAAATAAGGAGGCATCGAGAAAACATAGTTTAACGAATCTGGAAATCTCAACACTGCTGTACGAAAACTAAGATATCTCGCAATCAGTGAATCGAAATCCAATTCCGCCAAAGAAATATGAAAATAGATAGATTTTACTAACTTTCATATTTCACAAAGAATTTTCATACAGTATAAGGAATTATAGTGAAAATAGGATTCTTTACTACACAGTAAGCAAAATACAGCATGAGTGGATTTTAGAAAAGAGCATGAAACACCACATAAAACTTGTCTTTAAAATTCATCAAAAATCTGGATAGTGCCTAACTTCATAAAGAAATACTGAACAAAATATTAGATCAAGATAATATGTATAGAATAGTTCTTGAAAAATAATTTGTTAACAAAATTCACCCAAAACAGAATCTGGAATTGATCGACACGTCTGTACCAAAACATTCCTAACTCAGTCATACGAAATCCAAATCAAGCAAAACCATTGGGGTTTGAAAATAGACAAAATTATCTAAAATTCATCTTTTATTTTGGAATCAAGATTCTGACTGTAGCATAGACGAAGACAGCAATCAAAACAGAACACCCAGTAAATACAGATTTCACACTTCAAATTTAGAACATCCTAACTTCAAGAATATTGATCGAAACACAACCAAACTCGAAATACAACCTACCAAGTATCTAAACATCATGATTTAGGGTTACTAACAAGTCCACACCTATTATCTCACATGGGTCTTATCCAAACATCAATTCACACAAATAGTCACATACATGCCTAAAAATCAAGATTTGGGCAAAACTTAGGATATCACCTATCAAAATTTGTGTCATAAATCATCTATGGCCAAATTATCACAATAGAGACAAAATCCATCAAGGAAAACACAATCTTTGGTTGTCTCTAGACCCAACTACACTATAGGTGAACTTTTTGACTTGTATCAAACCAAATGAATTGTAGTAAAAGTTCCTTGCCTTAATTTGGAGATGAAAAACGATGCAAATCAGAAGTGGGAAAAAATCTCACGAACGAAAATCCACGGACTCACGAACGATCCACACGCACACTCGAGCACGCGCAATAAAATCCCAAGAGTAAGAGAGCGCGAGACGATGGATGAAGAGGAAGCGGGAGAGATGAAGCACGGAAAATAGAGTTCAATGTTTTGGAAGAAAATATGCAGCACGGTTTTAGGTTACCTGTTGATGTGTATAAATATGTGGTTTTAGGTTACCTGTTGATGTGTATAAATATGTGGTTTGATGAAGGAGAGGTGTACACAAGTTGGTGGTGGCTACAGGTGGGAAGGAAAAAGAAGTGGGTCGGGTGTTGGGTAGTAATCCGGGTTGCTTGGGTAGTACTCACGGTTTGATTGCCCAGGGGGATTGGTAGGGTTAGTAGTAGTATTAGGAAGTAATGGGTGGTAGGATTAGAATAGGAATTTATTAGGTGTAGTAAATAGGTAAGAAACCAACCTGAATATAAAATTTGGTATAGGATAGGATTTATTTATATGGGTTGAGATTTATGAAAAAAGTATAGTTTAGGATACTAAATAGGTAATGGATATTAGGATGGGGGTAATGGGCATAACAAAATCCAATAAGGAAAAATGGGTATATAAATTCAATAAAATAACAAATAAAAATATTGTCTTTAATAAAATGCAATTTGCATTACAAAATATAATTTATACAATTAGTAGATAAAATGAATTTTTAATAAGTAGTCAAAATTAATAATAATAACAATAATAATAATAAGAGAAATAATAACAAAACTAGGAATTGTATTTCAATATAAAATCATAGAAAATAGTTACAATTTAAAATTATTGATCGAAAATAGATTTTTAAAATAGAAGATCCAATAAAAATACATTTTGACAAAAGAATTTGAAAACCGGAAAAATAATTTGCGAAAATTTTTAAAATACAGAAAATACACAAAAATACATTTTTGAAAAAACAGGGGTTACACGTATATAAAAAAATCCGTGAAAATAAGAATAGATGTAGAAGTAGAATTCCTCAAATTCGTAATTGAAGAGTTGGGGAGAGCTTGTAGGAGAGTTGAAGACTTGATCACTTGGAGTTGGACGAGAGTTGAAGAGTTGAAGATGTTGAATTTTGGTTTCGATACGATCGGAAATTGATCGTGTATATGCCTTGAACACTTGTTTATTCAATACTTCAATTGTTCACAAATTGCTTAGAAATGAGTAATAATAGTAGAGAGAGTAAAAGAGTAAGGTGTGATTTTTTTGATGGGTTTTTTTTTTTTTTTTTTTTTTTTGGGGGGGGGGGGGGGGGTATTTATAAGCTAAAAATTTAAAAAAACCAAAAAAAACAAGCAAAACGGCTATTATAGCCCCCAACGGATCGTTTGACCCGAACGGGTCCAATAGTTCGTAACCCGCGGGTTGGCGGATGGGTTGGGTATTTTTTAACGGGTTCGCGGGCCGGGTTAGACGGGTTCGATTTTCTATTTAGGCGACCCGGGTCGACCCGTTACTGTTCACGGGTTCGACTCGAACCCGCCAAGCACTTTCACGGGCCGGGTTAAACGGGCGGGTCGGTGGTTGACCTGGCCCACTTATATATATATATATATATATATATATATATATATATATATATATATATATATCATAACGGTGCAAGAGTCTTCAAAGCCAACCAATCGAAGATGACCGCACAAACAATGTTGAAAATGAAGCAAAAAAAGCATAGCATACAAGAGAACACTAAAGAGTGTAAATCACCCTAGGGGTAGAGGGTGAATAGAGTGATTCTGCAGAAATTGAAAATTTAAATAAAATGCGTAAAGTAAAATGATAGAGTAAGAGAAAGCAAACAGAGAAATGAGTAAGACACAACGATATAACGTGGTTCGGCCTTCAAGTCTACGTCCACATCACCTAGTTGTAGCAATTCTCCGCAACAAGCATTCCACTATACTTTAAAACCTTGTACAGTGATTCTCGAAATCAGGCTGAGAGACCTATTACACCCGCAGGGCTTCTTCAACTATGTCCCGCAATAACACACCGAAGTGGAAAAGAAAGAAAAACTTGTAAGATCTACAAAAATTTTGACTGAAGAAAATAATAAAATCTCTCACACTCGGAGTATTGATTGAATGATTAGTTTAGAAGAGTTATGATAGCAAGGGGTGAAGAATACACTGTGATTCGCCTCAATTTATAGAGAATGAAAATGTATGTTTCCGAAAATGATAAGATATTTAGTCAGATCTGCACTTGGACGGTCGACCATAATAATGGACAGTCGACCGTTCATCATTTAACTCGTAAGTCGAGCGATGACCGGTCGACTGACTCATCTTTGCCACAGAGATGAGCAGTCAACTGTCATTTCGTGCGATCGACCATTGTCGTGCAAATTCAACTTTTATTTAGCGATTTCACATTATATTATTTCCAAAACTAATTTATTAATAAATACTTCTTTACATATATACTCCTCACATAAACAGAAGTAAATCATCTATTTTGCTGGCTTTCTTCATGATTTGAAGCACATGTTTCTTGTGAAGCACTCTTCCTTGATTTTTCCAATCTTTTCTTATTCATGTCTTTTTTGCTTGTTTTTGAATCTTTTGGATCTTTTATTTTGATTTTCCTTTTCCTGTTTTTCCTGCAAATCTTAACTAAAGATATTAGTAGTAAATGATACGTTTTGTGCACACCAAACTTAGGTCAACAATCACCCCCTTTTGGTGTGGACAAAACATATCTAAGAATTTTAAAAGTGGAAAACGAAATATATTAGAAGAGATTTAATTACTCCCCCTAAATTCATGCATGGAAGATATTAATAAATGAGAGTACATAATACAACCCATGTGTAACGATCAAAACTTGTTTGAAGAACATGCATACATAAATTTTGAGAAACAAGCAATTTTCGGGAATATTACATTTTTAAAAATTAAAGGAGAATCTACTTACATGATGTCGTTGATCACGAAACTCTTTGATATACAGTGAGAGCTCTACATGGTTTCATAGATTTGAGATTTTGCCAATACATATAAATAAGAGTGATATAGATTAAAAGATTAAAAAAACATTAAAAGATTCAAATTTCTAAAAGTGAGACATAGACATAGATAAAAGTTCTAAAAAATACTTCTCCCCCTTTTTGGGACACACCAAAAGATACAAAAATACATGTAACCCCTGTTTTTCATTTTGTGTATTTTTGAGTGTTTTTTTCGTTTGGTGTATTTTCTCTCTTGTATTTTTCTGAGCCGTATATTGGAATTGTTTCAATATATATTCGTTTTATTTCATTTTGAGCTCTTTGTGTTGATTAGTTGTCTCTTTTGTTTCGTTCTTCTATTATCATTTGGTCTCGTTCTCTTTATTTTATTTTATTTTTGGGTGTTGTGGTGGTGATGGGTTGTTGTCCTATTTCCAATCCTATGATTTGATCCCTAATAAGATTACCAAAGCCAATTTAAAATCCATAATCCAATTTGATATCCTATACAAATTGTATCCTATTTGAAGCCCAATTAAACAAATCCTATTACTACTCCTAATATACCCTCAACCCAATTAACCCATTAACCCAACTTATATTCAACACTAATCTTCTCACATATATATCTCTAATCTCTCTCTCTCCCTCATCTAACCCTAACCCTAACTTCAAACACCCCGACCCCCATCCTCCTTGGCTGCGCCGTACACCCGTCACCCCCTCCAGGACGAGCCACCCCCCTCCCGGCCTATGTCCGACACCGCACACCCCCTAACTCCTATCCCCTTGGCCGACCACCTACACACCACCATAACTCCCTAGCATCTCTCTCATTCTCTTTCCCCGTCGCCCCCACCCCTGTGCCGATCAACCCCAGGCCGCAAGCCACCATAGCCGCCATCCCTCCCTCTTGATCTCTCTCTCTCTCTCTCTCTCTCTCTCTCTCTCTCTCACTTTGTGGAGTTTTTCTCGTGTGGTGATTTTTGTACGAGTTGCCTGAATTCGTTGATTCGTAAATTTTTGTTTGTGGGTTTTGCTCGTTACTCTTGGTTTTCGTCATTTTTCATCTTCGGTTAAGGTAAGTAACTTGTACTCCAATTCATTTATTTGATACAAGTCAAAAATACCACCTATAGTATAGTTGGGTCTAGAGACAACTCTTGTTTGTGTTATTCTTGATGGGTTTTGTCTCTATTGTGAAAGCTTGACCATAGTTGCCTCACGACACAATATGGACATGAAATAACTTAGGTTTTACCCGTTCTTGATTTGATCATGTATGTGAGACTTTTGTGAGAATTCGTAAATTGGTTGAGACCCATGTGATATATTTGGTGTGGACATGCTAGATACCCTAATTCATGATGTTTGGACACTTGGTAGACTCGATTTCATGTTTTGTTGTACTTTGAACAAGTTTTATATGATATATGTTGAGTTGTTATTAAAGGGGAAAATCTGTATTTTGTCGCTGATCTGTTTTGTTTGCTGTTTTAGACTGTCTTGAAGTCAGTATCTTAGTTCCAGTATAAAACATGAGTTTTAAAGAATTTCGTCTATTTTCAAACTCCTCTGACTTTGCTTGATTTCGTTTTCGTATGTGTGAGATATGACTGTTATAGTACAGAGGTGTTGATCTTTTTCAGATTTCGTTTCTTGGTGTTCTTGATGACTAAATCATTTTAATAACTATGCCACATATATTATTTTGATCCAAAACTTTGGTCAGTATTTCTTTATCTAGTTAGGGATTATCCAGAATTTTGGGTGGATTTTATTGGTGAGTTTTATGTGTCATTCATGCTCATTTATGAAAACTATACCTACTGTATTTTACTCGCTGTTCTGTAAAGAATCATATTTTCACCCTGATTCCTTTTACTGTATGAAAATTTCTTGTGAAATATGAAAGTTAATATAATTTATCTATTTTCATCTCCCTTTAGCGGATTTGGATTTTGTTTCACTGGTTGCGAGATATCATAGTTTTCGTAAAGCAGTGTTGGGATATCCAGATTTGCCAAACTACTGTTTATTGATGTTTTCCGATTTTTTGATGAAGGATCTAATTTTACTGGAAAATTTTAAAACTTTAGATTTAGATACTGGACATATAGGGGAATACCCCAGATTTTTCGTGGATTTATTTAATGTGTTTTCATGCTGTTCTCCTGTTCTTGAATTCGTTTTCCTGATTTCTGGCTGAACCTATTTTCTATATTCCAATTAGTTTTGAGATATGTTTTGTGAATTAATATATGACTTATTTATACTCACGGGATTCGGTTGGGAGTCTATTTTCTAGACGTTTCGACGAATTCAGATTTGCATGCTTGTAACACTGGGAATCACTGTTTTACTACAGTATGGTCTTACTGTCCTAAACTTGAGATTTGGCTATTTTATTCTTTCATGTATTATCTCGCACTCGTACATGTTTATCTTGCAACTTGCACTTGTCATATGATCATGCCATGTTATTCTTGATATATTTTGCACATATACATGCTTGTTTGACATTAATAATAAATAACCAAGCCGGGGTTTAAGGGACAGATCTAATAGTGGATAATTCAGAAACGTGTACTCGGAAGGGGATCCACTGATCCTACATGATTACTTGAGACATGATACTTGACACGTGATTTCTTGATACTTACACGCAAGACACGATACTTGCCACTTGCACAACTTGACACGTGATTATATGATACATGATACTTGGCGCTTGGAGCTCGATTACTTGACTTATCCCCAAGTATACTGCCTTCAATGGTCCACTATGAAATCTAAAGAAAAACTGTTTGTTGTAGCAACCATGTAAGGTGGGCTGCATGAAGTGCTACCTAGATAGTAATCACTACAAGATTTGAACATGATACTTGAACATGATACATGCTTGCTTGATACTTGATTTCATGATACATGAGACTTGAAACTTGACACTTGATACATGATTACATGATACTTGATACTTGATGCATATTTACATGATACTTGATTACTTGACACTTGATTCATGCCATTTATACTTGTTCACTTTGCCATGCTAGTTGTTTATTTTGACATCATACTTACACCATGTTGTTAGTTAGTTTCCCCATGTGCTTGTATCCTACATTATAAGTGGCCCGTAACTTGCAATTGAAGGGTACTTTTTTTTCTCTTTCCCTCTTCATGCATTCGTTGAATTGCAGATTTTGGACAACAGGTTTCAGACGGTATCGGTGACATGAAGTATTAGTGCTGCATTTTATTATTTTTCTTTCTTGTAGCTTGCTTGAACAATAATGTATTTTGAGACTTGGATTTATTCTTGTATTTGGGTAGTATGACCCAAGATATTTTTTTTATTCAGATCATGACTATTTAAGATTTATATATTTGGTTTCAAGTATTCTTGTTGGTATTTTGGCTCATATGTGCATGTGGTTGATAATTTTGCTTCCGACTCTTATGATTCTTGTGAATGTTGTGAAGATTCTTGAACAGCTTATGCATGATGAAAATCATTCGCTGGACTTTTGTTGCGTATCCTATTCCGTATTTTTTTTGGGAAGCGGGGCGTGAAAATACAACAGCCAGAAATCTGAAAAACAGAAACGAGACCGTCGACCGTACAGTTGACCGATGAAAGTTGTATGCGACTGTGGAGGAAAACAGAAAGCAGGATAGTTGACCATACGGTTAACCGCAGAAAAACAAAACAGGTGTGTGTTCAATTGTACGAAAACAGAGAGGGGACCGGTCGATTGTACACCATTGTAGGATGACAGTCGACCGGAAAACCAATTATGCTGAAATATCAATAACATTTAATTCACCTTTCAAAAAATGAAAGCGTTTTTCATCTAAAGGTTTAGTAAAAATATCAACAAGTTGGGAATATGTTGAAACATACTCAAGAATGACATCTCCTTTTGAAAGTGATCTTTAATGAAGTGATATCAAATTTCTATATGTTTAGTACCACTATGTTGATCAGAATTCTTAGTCATGTGAATAGTGCCAGTATTATCTCATTTAATTGGAATGTGATCAAAGAATACATTGTAGTCCTCTAATGTATGTTTCATCCATAATACCTACGCACAACAGGATCCGACGGCTATGTATTCGGCTTCGACAGTAGACAATGGTACCGAGTTTTGTTTCTTGGATGCCCATGAGACAAGACAATCTCCCAAGAAATGACATGTACCACTAGTGTTTTTTCTATCTATCAAACTCCCGGCATAGTCGGCATCGGAATAGCCTACAAGAGAATCTTTTTTATTTTTCGAGTACCAAAAACCAGTATTTAGTGTGCCTTTAAGATATCGAATGATATGCATAACTGCAACCAAATGAGATTCTTTGGGACATGAATGGAAATGAGCACCCAACATACACAAAACATAAGACGAGAAGTAGTAATATAAAGCAAGCTACCAATCATACCACGATAAGTAAAAATATCAACAGTTTTAAATATCCATGTCTTTAGTTAATTGGTTCACAGATCTCATTGTCTTGTTCTTCTAAATGACTGTGCTCGCGGAGTGTCCTTCACTGAGCGCTCCGAATGGCTGTCCAAGAGTCAAAGCTGATGAAGGTGGATCTGTTGGTGCTGAATCGGATGACCCTTGGCAAGCTATTCATGTGTCCAACCCAGAGGGGATCGGCGTACCGATAAGGAGCTCCATTAGATTTATCTCGAGTTTCAAGATCTAAAGTTGCACCGAGTTCTGGGGAACATGGTGTTCCTTGCATGTGTCCCTTCAACAAAACTTGGCTGCATTTTGTTCGACTGGGGCATCCTGTGCTGATAACACTATTCGAAGGGAACCGAAGAGGATCGAGGTACTCCCTATTGAACCTCATCAAGTATATCCCGGGTTCCAAGATCTGATGTTGAGGAGTGCCGAGGTTGTGGAGTTTATCCTTCCAGGGATCATTGTTCTACCCAACTGGGCTGATAATCTTCGTGCTTCGGTCAGCTAACCCTTACTTTGTCACTAGAGCTCACCTATGATGCCTCCTCTGCACATAAGCTGTCGGGGATAACTAGCATTCTTTGATACGAGGCGACTATACAATGGTTTTAGGCATAGCTATCTTTGTTATGTGTTTGATTTGCCAACAGCGGACAAGCCACCGCCCATCTTGTAATTATCTTTTCATTTAATAAAAAATATCTTTCCTTGGTCATCCATTTTCTAAATGAATTGACTTCGAACTAGGAGACTTAATCTGACCTTTCATGAACAGAATGTACCCTGATAAGGTAATAGGGGTGGGATCAGAGTCGATTAGCTTGGTGGTGACTCTAGTAATCAACTCAAAGCCAGATTGCCATTTCAAGGAGTTGGATCTGAAGAGTGAACCACGTTTGCGGAGAAACCGTGATGGGCTCGGAGGAGGAGCACCATTTCGAGGCGCTCGATCCGAGGCTTGAGCCTTGATTGTGGAGAAATCCATGATGGGGTTGGAGTCGGAGCACCATTTCGAGGCGCTAGACTCGAGATATGAACCTTGATTGCGGAGAAATTCGTGATGGGCTCAGAGTCGAAGCACCATTTTGAGGCGCTAGACCTGAGACTTGAACCTTGATTGTGAACATATCCGCAATGAGCTCAAAGTCGTAGCTCCATTTTGAGGCATTAGACCCAAGCCTTGAGCACTAATTGTAGAGAAATTCGCGATGAGCTCGGAGCCAGAGCGCCATTTCGAGACGCTAGACCTGAGACTTGAGCCTTTATTGGGGAGAAACCGTAGTGGGATCGGGGTCAGAGTGCCATTTCGAGGCGCTAGACACGAGGCATTAGCCTTTCAACTTTCTCCTGAATTTGGAAAGAAAATTTACTCATAGGTCACCGAAAGGCGAGCACTTATTACATTTTTCGGCCCTTATGGCCTCATTACAAGTACAGATTGCTAAGGGCCTTCATGGAACTTCATCAGGTGCTCCGTATTCCAAGTCCTCTTGACTATCCTGTCCCCTGGGTCTTCAAGTCGGTAAGTGCAGGATGCAACACTTTGGAGACCCTATGCGAGCCTTCCCAATTAGGAGCCGGCTTCCCTTTTTGCTCGGCTCGAAGATGTCGAGCCTTCGTAGCACTAGGTCCCCCTCTTTGATGTTGGTTGGTTAGACCTTTTTGTTGTAGAACCGTTCTACTTGCTGCTAGTAGACATTCCTTCTAATAGCTGCTTACCTTTTCATGAACTTCGTCAAGGAGGTCCAGGTTGACCCTGAGGTCGTCTGAGTTCAACTCTTTGTTGAAGCTCATAATCCGCAGGGAGGGAAGCCCGACCTCTAAAGGAATTACATCTTCGGTGTCGTACGTCAGGTTGAAGGGCGACTCGCCCGTAGGAATTGTCTTGGTCGTTCGGTCGGATCACAGTACACTAGGCAGTTCGTCAACCCACAATCCCTTGGGGGACTTTTCCAATCGCTTCTTTAGGACATCAAGGATCTGTCGGTCGGCATACGTGGCTTAGCCATTGGATTGGGAGTGCAAAAGAACATTTTTTGGATCCCTAGGTCTTCGCAGAACTTATGGAAACCCCTGCCAGTGAATTGAGTACCATTGTCAATGACGAGGATTCGAGGGATCCCAAATTGGCAGACGATATGTTTCCAAAAGAATTGCTGGGACTAACGCTCGGTGATAGTAGCCAAGGGTTCTGCTTCTACCCACTTTGTAAAGTAATCTATAGCTACAATTAGGAAATGCCTGTGACATGTTGCTTTCGGAAATGGACCGACCAGATCCATTCCCCACATGGAGAAGGGGGTTAGGCTGGCCATCGACTTAAGCTCGGCCTGGGAGTGTTTGATTGTGGAAAACCTCTGGCATAGGCCACATTTCATGACGAGATCTTAAGCATCTTGAAGGAGGGTCGGCCAGTAGTACCCGTGGTTGAGTATCCTTCTCGCAAGCGACCTACTGCCCGTATGGAAACTTCTGATTCCTTCATGCACCTCTTCGAGCGTGTACTTGGCTTCTTCTGGGGTCAGGCATCGAAGGTAGGGTCTCCCATCAACTTTCATGTATGACCGTTTGTAGCACCACGAATTTCAATAATAGAAATAAGAGACACAACTCCACAATCTTTACTTCAACGTAATCCAAACATGGTATAAATCACAAGTGAAAATACAACTTTTCTTTACAACAGTTCTTTATTACAATGCACAGCCAAAACTAAACACATTTATTCAATACATCTCAACATTTAAACTCCAGTCATCTCAAGGCCCAAGCTTTAACCTTGCTCAAGTCACTTACTCGCAAATCCTGCAAAACTGACCAGAAAATTGGCACGTCAGTTGAATACAACTTACGCAATATTATAATAATAGTCGCCCTCCAAAGTATCACAATCACAAACTTGTCGCACAACATAAAATAGAACAACGATAAAAGATTCATAAAATCAACAAGTGAAGCTATACTAAATGAATAAGTGTGTGTCGAGAAAACAAAGGAAAAATCCATTAAATAATATTCAAGAAAACATAATGCACACAATGCACACTAATGCATACTTTTTCATATTCTATTCATCACATACTACATAGATTCGAGGGCAAGCCATTAGCGTTCACCACATTTTAGGGTTCAATCTCTCGCTATGAAAACTACATCGGTGACAGAGACTAAATTAGACACCCCGTGAACAGACCCCAGCCCCGGTATGCATCCCACCGAGCTGCACAAGTGTAAACACACAAGCATCACGCAAGCATCGCTCTAACTCCGGAGAATCGCCTCCCTGCCGTACATTCTGCGAATAGGCATGTCGATGCTCAACGGGCAAACATATCATACATTCCGCGAATAAGCCTGTTGGCCCTCAACGTGCAAACATACCAAATCCGTCTCACTCCTAGACATTCCGTGAATATGCCTGCCGACCCTCAACGCGCAAACATGCTAGAGAGACAATAAATACACAGTCTCATAATACATCCGCCCGATTGAAAACATAGCTCATACTTATGTTGTCCAAGTTTCTTCACAATTTCTAATCTAGTGCATGTCCTTAGGTTTGTAATAATAACAACCGAAGCCACTTAGAACTAGCTCTACCCTACCAGAATTCACTTGCCAAATCAGGAACACTAACCCCTCAGGATGACTTTCTACAATCAAAAATATCCACTACCTGTACTCTTGGGTTCGCTCAGTATCTAGTGCTCCTAATTCAACACCTCAAGCGTCCATCTAGGTTTATCACAATAACCTTAATCGCAATCAAAAACTTACTTGGTTCAATCATTCAAAATACTATTTATATTCTCTTTTCTGAAAAACAATACATTTCCCACGACACCATGGCAGTGAATCAAAATCTCAAACATGAAATACTTTATTCCAAAATAAATATTTGTGCAAATCTCTTCATTATTCACATTTCTTTTAATAAATCGTTACTACCATAAAAACTCCTTATATGTTCAATCCACAAAATCCTTTAAATTTCAATTTTAAATCTCACTTTCCATACATGCATAAAACCCAATAAATTTCTCTTTAATCCAATCAACTTAAACTGAAATAAGTCTTTTTATTGTCTGGGATCTCATCCCTAAAATTTGAAGTATTACCTCTTTAGAAACTGAAAAATAACCCTTTAGAATTCGAGTTTTCGTATTCAAAACAGAAACATATATCCCCTCAAAATTGAGAATTTTATCGACAAAATATAGGTTTGCACCCTCAAATTTATTACTTGAATAAATTAAAATATGAAACTAGATTCCCACAAAATCTGAAATTTATACATTCGAAACTTGATCAAAAGAACCAATTAAACTTCATACAAATATTAGATTTAAACATTTACATATACTCATCTATATGCATACCAAGGTCCTCAAACCCTAACACACAACACCACACACACACTATTAACACCCCGAAAAATTGAGTTATGACAATTTTGTCCCTCGTGTGTTATGCACGTGTATTTTGTACCATTACGAGTAATATTCGCAACGTATTTTTATATAAATGTCATACGTATCTTATATTCTAACTATTTATACATTTTCCATCTTCTCATAACTCATTTTCATCCTATTTTGAGCCAACTCAAACATTTATTTTTAATCTCTGTATTTTTACGTACATTGCATGTGCTTTCAATACATGTGTCCTTACGTATATTTTCCGTTACGTGAAATGTCCGTAACATTATTAATTATACATGTTTTGTATTTTCACTGTTTTTCGTTCTCTCAAATTAATTTTAAATATTTAGCACGTGCATTGCATGTAAATTTTTATGTGCGTGTTATTTCTAAAATTTTAGAAAAGTTATGCACAATTTTCTTCTCATTTTTATTTGTCACACTTATGATATTTATTTTTTATTAAATCCAATAGGCCTAAAGTCTCTTTAAAGCCCACTAGAAAATTGATTAAAAAGAGAAGCCCATAATTAAATTCTACATTTTAAATACACATTTAATTCCTACACACTTGTCATGTAACAAATACCTACAATTAAATAAATAACAATTAATTGAAAGAATGAGAAGAGTGTGTGCACATTGTGTGCACATGCTTTGTGCACGAGGGGTTGGTCGGCCATTGAGTAAGAGAGGGAAGAGTGGAGAATATGTGTCAGGAGGTGGGTAGTTATTTGAGTAGTGGGAGTCTTCTCATCCACACAATAACCCTATAAATACCCCCCTCCTATTGTATGAACAAAACACAAAATTATACGAAAACAAAAGAGAAGAAAAGAGAGAAGGAGTGCTCGGGTTTCTTTGTGCTTGAGAGAGCTTGCGGTTTTTGCTTTGCAAGGAGGAGAAGGGCACTCTTTTGTAGAACTTTGGAGCAATCCTCTAGGAGTCTATTTCAATTTGCATCAAAACAAGGTAGGTGTCTCTTTTGCTTTTTAAATTAAAACAGAATGCATGTGTAGGTACTTGATGTTTGAAATTGATATTTCATATGAGTTTTAGTTATTTTTTGTGATGCATGTGGTGTTTTTATTTAGAATATTTTGTAGAAATAAAACATGTGAATTGTTGTATGCTAAATGAAGATTTCATCATGATATAATTAGATTGTTGAATTAAAATTCTATTTCAATAATATGTTGAAGTGTTAGGCACAAATAGTATGTCGTTGTTGGATTATAGGAATTGTGCATTTATATATATATATATATATATATATATATATATATATATATATATATATATATAAAGTTGTTAATTAGGTACAAGAAATTGTGTAATTGTTAAAGGAGAATATAAAATCAATGGGGTTGAGAATTGCTAAAATAATGTATATATATTCTTGATAGTAGTTAAATTCTTATAATTGCAATATATGAATACTAGATTTCAAAAAAAATAATTATTTGAGTTAATTTGTGAACAACTTTATGCTAATGTGGGTAAAATCAGTAAAGATGTAATTCTGGAAGTTTAGAAATATAATTTGTTAATATTAATTTGGGAGAAAAGATTAGAAAACAAAAATAACTGAAAGAGTAAAATATGAGAATAAACAGAGAGTGGAGTTAAATGAATTTAAACTCATATACGACCAGGTAATGGCTTTGGCCTCGGTGGCTAGTGCAGGCGCCTTTGCGCTAGGCGCTGCCACGTCACGCTTTCGGGGGTTTTTGTGGTCGCGAGCTCGAGCCTGGGTTTGGCTATGTTCTTTTTTTTTTTGAAATAAAATCAAAGATTGTTTCGGGATTATAAAAACAATTCAGAAAGCTTCTTAACACAATCGCGAGTTGGCCTGTTGGTTGGCTTGCGGGGTGGCTGGCCTTGGGTCTCTGGTTCGAGTCTGGCCATGCCCAGTTTTTTATTCATCTTATTTTTTGGGGGGGTTTCAAGTTATTAAAGTTTGGGAAATTTTCTAATATTATTCTAAAATAATATTAAAGCTTTGAGAATTATTTCCACAATATTTATGATATATTTGTGAGAATTAGAAGTGGTATTCACATTAAATAATGTGCTGGAGAACTTTGAATTCAAATTAAAGGGAGACTTTTGTCTGATTAAAGAAGATTAAAATTATAATACAATTTAGACTCATCTTGGTGAAATTTCATTGTTATTAATCTATTGAATTGGGTGAATAAGTTTGGATTTGCCTATAAGGCTTTAATTAATTCAATCGACAATGAAAGTTGAAGTTGGTTACTTCATGTTTTATGAATACAAAGAAAATGAAAATGAAGAAATTATGAATAAAGAATTAAGTTATCTTTGATGAAGTTAGATGTAACCTTTGTGGTCTCTGTTAAGACGGTTGTTGTTCTAGAGTAAGCGTGGCCCAGAATACCAGCAATTGGAATATATGGATTTTGAGAAGCAACCAGTGTGGGTTGACTTTCTCTTGAGAAGTGGCCAGTATGGCTATCTGTCTCAGTGTTTTTGTTTAAGCCCGGTGGGTAAGCTAAACTCTAGGTTTTAATGACTATAACTTAAACTTAAGGACAAGCACTAGTTAGTGACATAATGAAACAAGAGCAAACGTGCGTTACAGACTCGAGAATGATCTTTGGATTGAAACAGTCCCAAGTATTCTGGGACCATGGATGTAAAGGCCACAAAATGATCCACGGAGTGGGAATGATCTCTAGTATTCCAGGACGAAAGCGACGCTCATGGGATATTTGTGCGATGAGGGTTCCAGAATGACTCGCGAAGTAAGCCAATCCCCAGTATTCTGGGACGATGTATGTAAAGGCCATAGAATGATCCACATAGCAGGATTGATCTCCAGTATTCCAGGACGAGAACCAATACTTTCAGAGTGTCTAAATTCTATAGTAGTCATAGTAGTAGGTTGCATGGCGAGGGATTTAACCCTATAATGTGGAGTACGTAGGTGCTTGCCCTCGGACCTATGTAGAATGGGATGAATAGAATCCGAACAAGTATGCATTAGTGTCATCGTAGTATAAACATCTGCATTAGGCATTAAGTCCTCGTATACATTAACATGTTTAGGATAGTCACTTTTACATTTTGTTGTGCATTCAAGTTTGTGTTTGCTAAAGTAAGAGAATCGATGTATTATAGCATTGCTTCAGTTGTATGCAACTGACGTGCCCACAGTTTTCTAGTTGCAGGATTGGACTTGGCATGGACTTAAAGTCAATATGATGAGCAGTTAC
Organism: Hemerocallis citrina; assembly: GCA_017893485.1. Classification (NCBI taxonomy): domain Eukaryota; kingdom Viridiplantae; phylum Streptophyta; class Magnoliopsida; order Asparagales; family Asphodelaceae; genus Hemerocallis; species Hemerocallis citrina. The sequence goes on along the minus strand of CM030362.1, from coordinate 248,165,256 downwards.
AAGACTGAAGCATTTTTATTATTGCATATCATGTTGTATTCATTTAAATTTCATTGCGTTGATGTAAAAGAACATGTTGAATGAATAAAAGTTTGAAATTCCTTGTGAAATTGTACAAATTTGAAGCAAAAGATCATGTTGTGCTACGAATTACATGTATTTGGAATTCGGAGCGTTACAGAATGGTATCAGAGCCAACTTCAATGTGTAGTACAAAATTATAAGGATGACACATTAGGGTGGACATTAGAGTGTGAGTGTCAGTTTGGGGTCATGAATGTTATAGTTATTGAACTTGCAATCATGATACTCCCCTCGTATACAATTGATGTGAGATTGTATGCGAGCATATTTTTCCTTGGTATCAGAGTGGCGCAGCGGAAGCGTGGTTGGTTTGAACCTACATTCATGATGTCTTTCACGTAGACACACTTCCCTCTCTAAAATTTTCTTCGTGGATTTTCATCGTAATACTTTTTGTTCCAAAAAAACTATACATACATACATACATATATATATATATATATATATCTATATAATAAAACACAAAGAAAGCTATCAAGTGGACCTCCTTCAATCCCCTCAAAAATCAAAGGTCCAGATCTATCCCCACAAAACATATTTTTCCCCCCAAAAGTTTTCCCCCAAAACTCAAATTCAAATCACCCACCCAAAACAACTCCTATATTTATTTAATTTTTTTTCTCTCTCTCTTTCCCTCCCTCTTCTATTCAAAAAATTAAGAAAATAAATTTTTAAAAAGTTTTTTAAAATTAAAAAATTAAAAAAATTAAAAAATTAAAAACTTAAAAACTTTAAAAATAATTTTAAAAAAATCAAAAAAATCATATAATATGTTTTTTGCTGGACAGCCAAAAGTTTCTCATATAATATGTTTGCTACTTCAATTAATTTGCTGGACCTTCAAAACTATTTTATATGATCAAATAAGGTGTACCGTTTCGAAGACGTGCCGTAGGCACGTGTAAACGAGCAAACCTAGTATATATATATTCTTATACTATTAATTCACTTTTATATTTATTATTTTAACTACAACCCTTGATCTTAAATCTTTTAAGTTTGACTTACTCGTTTCCTTTATTGATGTTTTATCCTTTTTGTTTGCATGCGCTTTACATTACTTACTTAACTTTGCTATTTCTTTTACGTATTTTTATTAAGTTACCAATTATTAAATTATTAGTGCTAACTATTTTTTAATTATTATGCTTTTCCAATTATTTATTGAGTTGCTTTACATTTTTATACTTACCCTTATTTCGTTTTACAATTTATTCCTTCATCAAATAATATTAATAATAATAATAATGTAACTTTCACGAATGAAAATTTTATGATATTATTTTATACACATCATTGTGAAATTTTACTATTATGCTTATATTATATTCTGTATTCTTTCAACTAAAATTCAACACTCACATATTTTCAGATTTTTATCCAACAGCATTTTCTTAAATTACTAATTCAATTTTATCTCGTAATATTAGTTCAGTTTGCAATTTTAATCATTCCCCCGCGTATTACTTTGATAAATTTTGATTACTAAGTCTATTAATAAATTATTCATTGACTATTTTTCTCTTTATTCTTTCTAATACCGATGTTTTTCAAATTATTTCACAATTAATGACTTCATTTAAATTTTCCTTTTCATCTTATACTTTATCTAATATTATTTTTGTATGAAAAATTTCTTTCAATCTATACTATCTTTTATGGTCGTGTTTCTTTTTTTTGTTATTTTTCTAGTTTTCCTATTTCATTCCTATTAATTTTGATACTCATAGTTTTCTTGTATAAGTTTACTTTGTTTTCCACATTACATACTACATTTCATTCGTGGTATTGACAGTTTTCTATATACAATAATGATATTTTTTTTGTGTGTGTACAAAATACAACTTTTACCCTAGTATGTTTTGAGGACAGAACTGTTCTAAGGGGGGAGAGTGTAACACCTCACATAATTGAGTTATGACGATTTTGCCTCTCGTGTGTTATACATGTGTATTTTGTACCGTTACAAGTAATATTTGTAACGTATTTTTACATAAATGTCATACGTATCTTATATTCTAACTATTTATACATTTTCCGTCTTCTCAAAACTCATTTTCATCCTATTTTGAGCCAACTCAAATATTTACTTTAAATCTCTCTGTTTTTTACGTATATTGCACGTGCTTTCAATACACGTGTCAATTACGTATATTTTCTGTTACGTAAAATATCTGTGACATTATTAAATATATATATTTTGTATTTTGACTGTTGTTCAAATTAATTTTAAATATTTAGCACGTGCATTGCACGTAAATTTTTATGTGCGTGTCATTTCTAAAATTTTCTAAAAGTTATGCACAATTTTCTTCTCATTTTTATTTGTCACACTCATGTTATTTATTTTTGATAAATCCAATAAGCCTAAAGTCTCTTTTAAAACCCACTAGAAAATTAATTAAAAAGAGAAGCCCATAATTATATTCTACATTATAAATACACATTTAATTTCTACACACTTGTCATGTAACAAACACTTACAATTAAATAAATAAAAATTACTTAAAAGAATGAGAAGATTGTGTGCACATTGTGTGCACGTGCTTTGTGCAAAAGGGGTTGGCCGACCATTGAGTGAGAGAGGGAGTGGAGAATGTGTGTGCGGAGGTGGGTAGTTATTTGAGTAGTGAGAGTCTTCTCATCCACACAATAACTCTATAAATACCCCCCTCCTATTGAACAAAACACAAAATCAGAAGAAAACAAAAGAGAAGAAAAGAGAGAAGGAGTGCTCGGGTTTCTTTGTGGTTGAGAGAGCTTGCGATTTTTGCTTTGCAAGGAGGAGATGGGCACTCTTGTTTGGAGCAATCTTCTAGGAGTCTATTTCAATTTGCATCAAAACAAGATGGGTGTTTGTTTTACTTCTAAATTAAATTTGAATGCATAGGTAGGTAATTTGAGGCTTGAAATTAATATTTCGTATGAGTTTTAGTTAAGTTTTGTGATGCATGTGATGTTGTTATTTAGAAGTTTGGTAGAAATGAAACATGTGAATTGTTGTATGCTAAATAAAGTTTGATCATGATATAATTAGATTGTTAAATTAAAATTCTATTTCAATAGTATGTTGAAGTGTTAGGCACAAATAATATGCCATGGTTGAATTATGGGAATTGTGCATTTATATATATATATATATATATATATATATATATATATATATATATATATAAAGTTGTTATTTAGGCACAAGAAATTGTATAATAGTTAGAGGAGAATTAGAAAATCAATGGGGTTGAGAATTGCTAAAAGAAAGTATATACATTCATAATAGTAGTTAAATTCTTCTAATTGCAATATATGAATACTAGATTTCAAAAAAAATAATTATTTGAGTTAATTTGTAAACAACTTTATGCTAATGTGGGTAAAATCGGTAAAGAAGTATTTCTGGAAGTTTAGAAATATAATTAAAGAAGATTAATAGTATAATACAATTTAGACTCATCTTGGTGAAATTTCATGGTTATTAATTTATTGAATTGGGTGAATAAGTTTAGATTTGCCTACGAGGCTTTAATTAATTCAATCGATAATGAAAGTTGAAGTTGGTTACTTCATAAAGAATTGAGTTATCTTTGATGAGGTTAGATGTAACATTTGTGGTCTCTGTAAGATGGTTGTTGTTCTAGAGTGAGCGTAGCCCAGAATACCAGCAGTTGGAATATATGGATTTTGAGAAGCAACCAGTGTGGATTGACTTTCTCTTGAGAAGTGGCCAGTATGGCTAACTGTCTCAGTGTTTTTGTTTAAACCCGGTGGGTAAGCTAAACTCTAAGTCTTAATAACTATAACTTAAACTTAAGGACAAGCACTAGTTGGTGACATGATGAAGAGCAAACGTGGGTTATGGACTCCGGAATGATCCTTGGAGTGAGACAGTCCCCTGTATTCCGGGACGATGGATGTAAAAGCCACAGAATGAACTCGCTGCTTTGCCAGAAGCGACTAGTCTCCATGGAGCGGGAATGATCTCCAGTATTCCGAGACGAGAGCGACACTCATGAGACATTTGTGCGATGAGGGTTCCAGAATGACTCGCAGAGTGAGACAATCCCCAGTATTCCAGGACGATGGATGTAAAGGCCACAGAATGATCCATAGAGCTAGATTGATCTCCAGTATTCCGGGGCGAGAACCAATACTTGTAGAGTGTCCAAATCTTGTAGTAGTCATAGTAGTAGGTTGCATGGCGAGGGATTTAACCCTATAATGTGGAGTACGTAGGTGCTTGCCCTCGAACCTATGTAAAATGAGATGCATAGAATCCGAACAAGTATGCATTAGTGTCATCGTAGTATAAACATCTGCTTTAGGCATTAAGTCTTCGCATACACTGACATGTTTAGGATAGTCACTTTTACATTTTGTTGTGCATTCAAGTTTGTGTTTGCTAAAGTAAGAGAATCGTTTTATTATAGTATTGCGTCAGTTGTATGCAACAGACGTGCCCACAATTTTCTAGTTGCAGGACTGGACTTGGCATGGACTTAAAGTCAATATGATGAGTTGTTACAAGACAGAAGCATTTTTATTATTGTATATCATGATGTATTCATTTAAATTCCACTGCGTTGATGTAAAAGAACATTTTGAATGAATAAAAGTTTTAAATTCCTTGTAAAACTGTACGAATTTGAAATAAAAGATCTCGTTCTGCTACGAATTACGTATATTTGGAATTCGGGGCGTTACACACACCCCGAGCCCCAAAGCTCCAAGCCAAACCCTAAAACAGCCACACAATAGCCACTCGGGTCTGCACAGTGCTTGGGTTGGCACTGTGCAATCCCAGGGCACTGTACAACCCCAAAACGAGCCCCCATATCCAACCTTAGGCCTAGTGTTTAACCCCGAAACCCTAACCCTAGTGTTCTACAACTTTCAAGTCTATTTTTCAATGGGTTTCAATTTATAAAAAATTTACTCAAATAAATAGTGAAGTAAACTTAAAGAATCTCATTTTTAGATTGATCAACATGGATTTTAAGAACACAAAAAAAGTTCCGATCATCTACAATAATCTATGGATTCATTAAATCACTTTCCATAAAAAAAAACTTGATCTTTCATGCAAAGAAAACTTACTTACTTCAAGAACAATTTATTATAGATCAACATACAACCAAGATTCAATTTTATGTCATATAATCAACAAATCTCCTATCAACTATACATCTCTACTAGTATCTCATACCAAATACCACAATCATGCTAACATACATCCATGGATCACTAAAATTTTCATCTTTAGCATGATACTACACATTCATGAGATAAAAACATGACAAGAGAGATAGAGTGTTACCTACCTCTTGAAGAAAATTGATACAAAAAAGTAGCCTTCTCCTCTAAGCAATTGATCTACTCCCCAATAACTCAAAAAAATCACCAAAAATTCTAAAGAAAAGGGAGGCCGACAATTTTCTACTCACTAAATAGGCCGGGATGCATTTTAGGGTTCCTTTGGGGATATTTGGAAATAAACCCCCCTAGAAATCCTAATTTGCAAGATTTAATAGTTTTCCAATTAAATCAAATCAAAATCAAATCAAATAGATAAAACTTTATCCCCTGAATTCCTCTACTGAAATCCGGGCCCCAATTTCAGCCAACAATATTTTGAAATTCAAATTTTTACCTCCAAACGATTTTTTTGCAAAAAGGCCCCCTTCTTTCAAATTATTTACAAATACAAAAGCAGTTTCTCTGATTCAGATTAATCCCAAAAATTCAAATATATTCAATTATATATGATATAATTTATTTAGAAACTCAAAATCCCAAAACTTATATTTCAAATATATTTGCACGTGTTTTGCACTTGCAAAACGATAATTTCACAAAAAATCAAGATAATTAAACAAATTAATTTAAAAATTATTTATTAATTCAAAGAATTATATTTAAAAATTATAGGGCGTTACACCGTTTGAAGAGCACAACAATGACGAGTATGAACCTCTCAACCCTGACTCGAACCTTTCTTGCTTCAGACGATCCTGCAGTACTTTGTCATTTCTCAAGAAGTTCAATCGGATCCATCCATGTTGTTTATTGCATTGGTGGTTCAAGACAGAGGAATTTGGGGTCATCTTTGTGGATGCACGGTCGAACGGGGACTTCCACCAAGCCCGTGCGGTCAAGACCCTAGAAAGAGTTGGATGCCAGCTTGGATAATGTGTCTGCCCGGCTACTTTCTTTGCGCGGAATCCTGACAGCCAAGGCTTCTTCGAAATTCGCCAAAATGAGTCATACATGTGCAAAGTACTGGACCATTCGGGTATCACGGCCTCGTAGTCCCCCGAATCTTTGTTGACCAAAAATTGGAAATCGCTGAAGGCTTCAACCCGTCTGGTCCATACATGAGCTAGGAGAAGTCTGGCGATAAGTGCCTCGTACTCCACTTCATTATTGGAGGCCCGAAAGTTAAGGCACAAGGAGTATTGGAGGACGAAGTTGTTCAGACTGCTTAGTGTGACACCTGCTCTGCTTCCTTCTTCACACAATGATCCATCGACAAAAAGCTTCCATACCGGCTCATCCTCCTGGGCTTCAAATGATTCTAGGATGGTGCACTCGGTTATGAACTCAGCGAGCGCATGTCCCTTAATGGCGGTCGTCAGCTTATAGCGGATGTCGTGTTGACTAAGCTCAATGGACCACTTGATCAAGCGACCATAGTTCTCCATCTTGTTGAGGACTTGCTTGAGAGGATGATATGTCAGAATTTTGACAAAATGGGCTTGAAAATAAGAGCAGAGCTTTCTCACAGCCATGACGAGGGCATATGCCACTTTCTCCATTTTAGCATAACGTAGCTCAGCGTCGCGGAGGACATTGCTAACATAGTAGATGGGTCTCTGCCCCCCATCATCTTCTCGGATGAGGATGGTGCTGAGAGTATGCTCAGACGCTACCAGGTAGAGATACAGGACTTCCCCAGGCTCGGATTTACTAGTCGAAGGCCTGCTGCTGAGACTCTCTCCACTCAAAGTTCTTCACACCCCCCCCCCCCCCGGAGGGCCCTGAAAAAAGGGAGGGTTTTTTCCCCCGACCTTGAGAGGAAACACCCGATGGCTACAAGTCGACTGGTGAGTCTCTGAACCTCCTTTACATTCTTCGGAGGGGCCTCATCCAATATGGTCCGGATTTTCTCGGAGTTCGCCTCTATTCCTCGTTGACTAACAATGAAGAAGAGGAACTTCCCTGAAGTTACGCCAAAGGTGTATTTGGACGGATAGAGCCTCATGTTGTGCGCTCTGAAGACCCTGAAGGCCTCCTCAAGGTCTTTGACGTGGTCCTTTCCCTTGAGGCTTTTGATGAGCATGTCGGCCACATATACCTCCATGTTTTGGCCAATTTGCTTCCAGAAGATCCGGTTAACGGGTCTCTGATATGTGGCACCGGCATTCTTCAGGCCGAAAGGTATGACACGGTAGCAGTAGAGCCCCTGGTTTGTTACAAAGATCATCTTCGGGATGTCTAGAGAGAACATCCGAATCTGATTGTACCTCGAGGAAGCATCCATGAAGCTGAGGAGCTTGTGCCCGGACGTCTCAACGATGAGAGCGTCGATGCTCAGGAGGAGAAAGGGGTCCTTTGGGCAAACCTTGTTGAGGGCTGTGAAATCAATACAAATCCTCCCCTCACTGATGTGATTATTTGCAAGTGTACAAAATCGCAACAAGTAGTATAGTTAAGTGAAAAGAGTGTCGAACCCACAAGGACTAACTATTTAATTAAGTATCAAAATTGACTAGATTAACTACTATTTGGAAAATCGAAAATATGATAAAAATAGCAACTAAGCTAAATTAAACTAGAGAACCAACTAACCTAATTAAAAAGAATGAATATCTGAAATCTTGTTGTTTATTAATAGCAAAACTAATTTTAGGGCTTTTGATTTTACCGAATTAATCCCACAAATTCCCAAATTATTCAATATTCTCTCTCAAGCAATATCAAAAATATTCTCAACTAATTATTTGTCATAGTTCATGCACAAATTATTAATTGAAAATTCATTAAGATCTATAGATTTCTTAACAGGCACATTAACAGCGGTTCGCTCTTGTAACGGTGTTTAATTTTATTAATTCGAAATCACAAATTACCAGTTCGGTCTCTCCATGATTTAATAAATCATACAAAAGTAGGCCAAACAATTGTAAGTATTAAGAACAAAAATCAAACACACAATAATGAAAAAATAGAAAAATAATATGGAATTAAAATTGTGTTCTCAAAACTAGGCTACATCAAAGTCCTAAAAATTAAAATTAGTTCATAATAAATTTACAACTAACAAATACGTTCTTTGATTGCATAATAAAAATTAGAAGAGAAGAAGAAAAAACTTAATTGTTGCAGAAAATCCACGTATCGAAATCCATGACTTCTTCTTCTTTCTTTCTTTTCTCTCTGTTCTCTTTCTTCCACCTCGAAAAGCGTGCCCAGCACATTGTGCAGCCTCCACACCCCGTGCTTTCCCTCTGGCCTCCAACTCCATTTCTTTCTTTTTTTTTTCTTTTTTCTTTGATTACCCAGCCGCCAACCTACCCCAGTGCTTTCTCTCTCTTTCCCTGTTTATACATAGGCAGCAAGTAGGTTAGGTTTAATTTAATTAGGGTAAGTTAATTAAGATTAGGATTAGTTATTTAGTTAATTAATTAACATATTAATATTAAAATTAATGTTTTGATTTTAAATTAATCAACCAAATCCATCCTAAAATCCAACACAATTCCTTCCAAAAAAAATTTTAAATTTTTTATTACACAATTTCATTTCACCCCCTAATTGATCATATTATTTTATATTGATTTTTATGTGACCAATTTGTAAAAAATGTATTTGAGTGCTCTAATTTTTCAAAAATCGTCACATAAAATAAATTTGAATTTTAAAATCTTTATCAATATTTCTTCCCTTGATTTTACCAAAATGCATATCTGTTTGCACTTATAAATCTCACTCCTTCAAAATCACATAAATAAAATAAAATAAGTGGAAAATAAAATAAGTGGAAAGAAGTAAAATTTTAAAGAAATAATCAAGAACTCGCAACTTTAATGCGTAAAAAGAGTACTAAAATCATATATAAATTTCACTCATCAAATACCCCCAAACTTAAGATTTTGTTTGTCCTTGTGCAAAAAGAAAACCATAATTCAAATGATATAAATCCTAATTATGCTTAACTCATCACACTAGAAAGGACTTATCATGCAAGCATAAAAATTTCAATTTAGTACATAAACAATATCAGATAAAGGAAAATAAACATGCTCACTTTCCCCGGTGTAATTGTTCATACATAATTCCATTTTATTTATATTTGTCATGCAATTAACTCACCTAAATTATGCAACAACTCCATCTGTGATCACTCATTCTCACTACTACAAACCGAGTAGCAAACTAGAGTTTTTTTTTTTTTTTTTTGACTCTTCTCTAAGTTGTCACTTGACTTTTTGGCGTGAATGCAAACATTTGTGATGAATTCACCCGGTTACTCAACAAGCCACACAATTAGAGTGCTTTTGCATACTCATATTTTAAGTTGTCGTTTGACGTAAAAGTAAACATTGGTGATGAATACCCATAGTTACTAAGCAACTCAAAACATCGAAGTAGATAGAACTTTATTCATTCAATTTTTTTTATCATTATCAGTTTATTACTTAAACTCTGTTTAGAACTAGATCAAAGGGGATAATCACAAGACAAAGCCTCACACTCTTCTTTTATGCATAATCACATGACTCCCAAAATTTGTAAGGAATTATGTAATTCAATAATTTTAAAATAAATAAGTATGCTTAATCTTTCTTTATAAGATATTGTCTATCTTAAATTAAAAATATGCAATGCTTCGGCACAATAAAAAAAATACCCGCAAATGTGATGGTCATTCTCATTTAAGTCAATTTTCTTTTTATATATATAAAAAAATTAAATTCCCTCCCCCAAACTTAAATATCACATTTTCCTCAATGGGAAAGGAAAAAGAAAAACAAAAGGAATGCGAAAAGTTCAGAATTGCTCTCCTAATTAGTGTTAAAATTATGGACGCGTGACGTTCATTGTTTCAGTGATATCTAGAGCTGTAGATGTCCAAATTGACTGATTCTTTTTGTTCTGGAAAGCTACGACAATTTCCTTCGATCGGTATTTTATACACTTTTCCAGATTCGGACTGTATCCTGCTCAAAAACAGCCATCAAAGTAGGTGTAGAAAACAACTTTCTATAAATCCCCCAACCTTATGCAATCCTATAAAATAAAATCAAAAATTAAAATTAAAGTAAACTAAAAGAAAAAAAACAGAAATTCTAAATGCTTTAAAGAAAAAATGGGTTGCCTCCCAAGAAGCGCTAAGTTTTAAGTCTTCAGCCAGACGTGGTGGTTGAGATGGTTATATGATGCCAAGATCCAACAACATAAGAACATTTTTCCTAATACTTCTTTTCATGTGTGGATTAGGTTCGAGCTCGAGTTTGAGTCGTTTCTTTCTTAAAGATGGCGTCTTTGATATCCCCACCTCTTTGAATTTCAGCTGAGAAAATTGATAAATAGATAGTGCAGCATCCAAATACATAATATATTCAAAAATATTTTCTTTCTTAGATTCAAGAGTTGATGAATTTGTTAGACATACTTCGATTGGTAACTTTTCAACTTCAGCCTTATGTTTCTCGCCTACAATTAAATCAGTTTTACTTACTTGAAAACATGACTGTTCTTCGGTAGGAAACTTCATGGATTTAAAAATATCAAACATTACTTGCTCATCCTCAACCCTCAAAATAAGTTTTCCTTGTTGGACATCAATCAAAGTTCTCCCCGTGGCTAGAAAAGATCGCCCCAAAATCAATAGAATTTGTTCATCTTCCTCCATATCAAGTACTACAAAATCAGCTGGAAATACGAACTTGTCTACTCTTACCAAAACATCTTCAATTATTCCTCTTGGGTACTTGATAGATCTATCTGCCAATTGCAAAGGAATTATAGTAGGCTTTACTTCTCCAATACCAAGTTTCCTGAAAACTGAAAAAGGCATAAAATTAATACTTGTTCCTAAATCACATAAAAAGCTTTATTAAAAGAAGAATTTCCAATAGTGCAAGGAATCATAAAACTCCTTGGATCTTTAAGTTTAGGAGGCAACTTCTTTTGTAAGATTGCACTACTCTATTTAGTTAGCATCATCGTCTCATGCTCCTCCAACTTCGCTTATTTGATAAAATTTCCTTCAAAAATTTAGCATATTTAGGCATTTGTTCCAAAACTTCAGTAAGAGGAATATTAATATGCAATTACTTAAAAACACTTAAAAATTTAGAGAATTGATTATCAAGCTTATTTTTTTAAGTCTTTGTGGAAAAAGAATAGGTGGATCATAAGGAGATTTAGGATAAGTTTCAGAATTAAAATCCCTGGAAACTGTCAGGTTTGAAGCTCCTTTATTCTTCTTAGAATGGTGGTTGGCCACCTGTTGCGTTTGTTCCTCCAGAATTGGCTCGAATTCATCTTTCTTGTCAGCCACATTTTGTTCGGCAATTTATTCTTGTGGCTGCTCAATTGTTCCCCCACTTCTTAGTGTTATTGATTTGACATGCTCTTGAGGATTAGTCACTGAGTTACTAGGTAATATTCCTACTGTTCTCTCTATAAGCATGTTTGAAAGCTGACCAATCTAGGCCTCAAGGTTATGAATTGAAGCAGAAGTTGAAGTTGCAACATTTTGGATAGCCATATCTGTCTTTTGAATGTATTGCATGAACATTTCCTCAAGTGTCGGCTTCTTTACTTGTTGTGAAAAATTTTGAGGTGGTCTAATTGCTCCTTGATTGTTATTTCAAAAAAAGTTGGGGTTGTTCCTCCATCCTAGATTATACGTGTTCAAATATGGATTGTCTTGATGTTGGAAATTGGACACATAATTTGCTTGATAGGAAATTAGTTGTGCAAATAGATTTTCCACTTGACAATCAATACTTCAGTAATTTCCTGCATAATGATCACAAATAATATTAGTTTGAATATAATTAACATTCATATTACCTAATTATTTGGATAAAGTAGCAATTTGTGCAGTCACTGTGGTAATAGGATCAAGCTCAAACATTCCAGCTGTTTTTCTGGACATTGTTCTCTCTGAAGACTATTGGTAATTGTTGGATGTCATCTCCTCTAAAAGTTCATAGGCCGCTTCATGAGTTTTGGTCATAAGAGCACCTCCAGCTACTGCATCTACCATAGATCGATTTGTAACTCCCAAACCATTATAGAATATTTGAATTTACAGCCATTCGATAGTTTATGATGAGGACACTTTCTCAATAACTCTTTATACTTCTCCCATGTATCATACAAAGACTCAGTCTCAAATTGAGTGAATGTGGTAATGTCATTCCTTAGTTTCGCTGTTTTTGCCGGTGGAAAATACTTAGCTAGAAATTTTTGTGCAAGTCCTTCCCAAGTAATAATAACACTCGGTGGTAGAAAATTTAGCCAAGCCTTCGCCTTGTCTCTTAGTGAAAAAAAGAGTCTCAATCGAATTGTATCATCCGATACTCCATTATGTTTGACAGTATCACAAATTTCTAGAAAGTTTGCAATGTGAACATTAGGATCATCGTGCGATAGTCCCCCAAATTGAACGGTCTTTTGAATCATTTGAATTATTGCCGGTTTAATCTCAAAATTGTTAGCTTGTATTATCGGGCTCTTTATGCTTGATGTTGCTCCATTAAGCGAGGGCATAGCATAGTCTCTCAATGCCTAATTTTCCTCATCGTTTGTCATGGTGATACACTTCTATGTCCTAAAATATAGCTATTAAAAAATAGAAAAACTAAAAATAGAAACTAAAAAATAAAAAATAAAAATAATAAGAAAAATCCAAATTAGTAACAATCTAGCAACTATCAATATCAATAAAAGAATAATTAGTCTCCGGCAGCGGCGCCAAAAACTTGACGTGATTATTTGCAAGTGTACAAAATCGCAACAAGTAGTATAGTTTAAGTGAAAAGAGTGTCGAACCCACAATGACTAATTATTCTATTGAGTACCTAAGTTGACTAGATTAACTATTATTTGAAAAACCGAAAATATGATAAAAATAGCAACTAAGCAAAATTAAACTAGAGAACTAACTAACCTAATTAAAAATAATGAATATCTGTAATTTTGTTTTTTATTAATAGCAAAACTAATTCTAGGACTTTTGATTTTACCGAATTAATCACACACAATATATAATTCTGTGCCACAAGAAAATTTTACTTTTCCAAGTTGTAGACCAAAAATTTCCAAATTATTCAATATTCTCTCTCAAGAAATATCAAAAATATTTTCAACTAATTATTTGTCATAGTTCATGCACAAATTACTAATTAAAAATTCAATAAGATCTATGGATTTCTTAATGGTCACATTAACAGCAGTTCGTTCTTGTAACGGTGTTTAATTTTATTAATTCGAAATCATAAATTACCAGTTCGGTCTCTCCATAATTTAATAAATCATAAAAAAGTTGGACAAACAATTGTAAGCATTATGAACAAAAAACAAACACATAACCATGAAAAAATAGAAAAATAATATGGAATTAAAATTGTGTTCTCAAAACTAGGCTACATCAAAGCCCTAAAGAATAAAATTAGTTCATAATAAATTTACAACAAATAAATACGTTCTTTGATTGCATAATAAAAATTAGCAGAGAAGAAGAAAAAACTCAATTGTTGCAGAAAATCCACGTATCGAAATCCGCCCCCTATTCTTCTTTCTTTCTTTTCTCTCTCTCTTCTCTTTCTTCCTCCTCGAAAAGCATGCCCAGCACAATGTGTAGCCTCCACACCCCGTGCTTTCCCTCTAGCCTCCAACTCCTTTTCTTTTTTTTTTTCTTTTTTCTTAGATTTCCCAGCCGCCAACCTAGCTCAGTGCTTTCTCTCTCTTTCCCTGTTTATTTATTGGCAGCAAGTAGGTTAGGTTTAATTTAATTAGGGTAAGTTAATTAAGATTAGGATTATTTATTTAGTTTATTAATTAACATATTAATATTAAAATTAATGTTTTGATTTTAAATTAATCAACCAAATCCATCCTAAAATCCAACACAATTCCTTCCATTTCTTTTTATTTTATTTTTTTAAAAATTTTATTACACAATTTTATTTCACTCCCTAATTGATCATATTATTTTCTATTGACTTTTTATGTGACCAATTTGTAAAAATATGTATTTGAGTGCTCTAATTTTTTTAAAAATCATCACATAAAATAATTTTGAATTTTAAAATCTTTATCAATATTTTCTTCCTTGATTTTACCAAAATGCATACATTTTTGCACTTATAAATCTCACTCCTTCAATATCACATAAATAAAATAAAATAAGTGAAAGAAGTAAAATTTTAAAGAAATAATCGAGAACTTGCAACTTTAATGCGTAAAAAGAGTAATAAAATCTTATATAAGTTTCACTCATCACTTGCCACTGGACTTCTTCACCATTACAACATTGGCCAACCACTCCAAGTAACAGACCTCTTAGATGAAGCGGACGGAGAGGAGTTTCTCCACCTTCTTTCACTGCTTGTTGCCTCTTGGGGGCGAATTTTCGGCACCTCTGCTATACTGACTTAGAGTCTGGATAGATGCTCAACTTATGCATAATGAGATCTTTCGATCTTTCGAGATCCCGGGCATATCCGAGGGGGTCCAGGTGAACAGGTCTCGGTTTTGCCTAACACGGCTAATGACGTCCTCTTTGAGGCCAGGACGGAGGGACTTGCTCACTTGGAACCATTTAGTTGTATCTACTTCGGAGAAGGGGATCTCCTCCAACTCCTCCACTGGCTTGGAGCTGATTGAACTCTGATTGGAAGGGAGTTCGACTGCATTTAGAGGGAGGACCGAGCCCCCCACTGTGGCCATGTAGCAAGCCCGATCGGCCTCTTGGTTGCCCTTAACGACCTCGACCCCAGACTTAGTGGGGAACTTCATCCTCATGTGGTATGCTGAGGTCACTACCTAAAGAGAAGCAAGGTCAGGGCATCCGAGAATGACATTATAAGCAGCTTTAACATTGACTACCATGAAATCCATCACCTCGATTCTGGAGATTGGAGATTTCCCGGCAGTGACGTCCAGGGTGATGATCCCCTCAATCTGAACCGAGGTGCCCGAGAAGCTGTGAAGGGTGTATCCCACAGGCTTTAGCCTTTCCTGCGAGATTTTCAACCCCTCGAAGGCAGCAAAACACAGGATATTAACCCAACTTCCGTTGTCCACAAGAATATGGAGGACCTCGTGGTTTGCCAAGCAGAGGCTAATAACCAAGGCATCATAGTGAGGAACCCGTACACCTTCGAGGTCCTCGTCCGAGAATGAGGCCGACAGCCCGTGACCTCAAGGGGGAGGACAGTTGTGGACAAAATTGACTTCCCGAACAAAAGCCTTGTAGGAGGAGTTTGAGTCTCCTCCCATGGGTCCACCGTGAACACAGTGGAGGATGACCATCCTTTCGGAGTCTTGTGATTCGAACTCTACTTCCGGACCCTTGTTCGCTCCACGAGAAGGAGAAGAGACTCTTGAACCATCCCGGGTGAAGTTAGACAAGTACCCTCTTTGGATGAGGACCTCGATTTCATCTTTAAGAGCCTAACAATATCATGGCCATGATCTAGATGGAATCAACAGTAGAACATCTTGTCCTTTTTTTGTTATTGTTACTGGACCGAGTGGGGGTGTCGGATCAACCCTTCTTCCTTCATCTCCATAAAGATGGCGGAGACACTCGCGTTAAGGGGAGTGAAACTCTCAAAACGAGGAGCCGGAGGGGGGCGCCTTTACCCGGAGGCATCCTTTTGGGCCTTCTTTGGGGCCTCAGAACTGTCCGTTTTTCTCTTCCCCTTAGCGGGGGATTCTTTCTAGCCTCCTCGGTGCAAGGCATCTTCAGCTCGGATATACTTCTCACTCCAAAGAAGGAGGTCAGGAAAATCGGTGGGCGGCTTTTTAGCCAAGAAGGTCTTATTGTTTCTGACATTTTGCCAAAAAGTAGCAACAGTAACCCCAGCGTCAAGGGAGGAGATAGATCGGGCATCGGCCGTGAATCTCTGGATGTAGTCCCAAAGGGACTCCCTGTCCTTCTATTTGAGGTCAAGCAGGGAAGCGCTCGTCTTCTCAACCTTGCGGCTGGTCACAAAGTGAGTGAGAAAGCTCTCCTCATGCTGGTCGAATGAGAAGATGGAGTTAGGGGCAAGTCAGGAGTATCATTCCCGAGTGGGGCCCGCAGCATAGTAGGGAATGCACGGCAAAGGAGGGCATCCGATGCACTGTGAATCATCATAAGGGTTTGGAATCCCTCGATGTGATCATCTAGACCTGACTCGCCGTTGTAGGTCTCGAAGACTAGAGGACTAAAGCTCCTCGGGACCGAGGCTTCGAGGATGTGGGAGGAGAAGGGAGGTCAGATTGGAGCCTCGGCCTGCGTGTTGTCCCCTATTCGGGTGACCCGGTCTTCCATCTTCTGCAGCCGCTTAAGGACTGCACCTTCACGTCCCTCGGATCGGGTCGACCCATAGGACTTTTTGTGCTCCGTCGCCCCATTGCAAGGGTTGTCGGTGTGATGTTCGTTCCGAGAACTGCCTCGAAGGGCCTGGAGGACCTCGTTCTGAAACTCTTGGAACTCGGCCCACGTCACATGGCCTCCTTCTCCATGACCATTTAGGGGTCGGCAGTCCCTTGGGGACCGACTGCTCTCCTTTTCCCGACCCCTGGGAGGAATGGCAGGTTCGGCTCGGAGGATGATTTGAAGGTCCTTCATTTCTTAAGCGGTTGAGGTGATGCCGAAGGTCCTCCTCGTTCTGTCGATTATTGAGGACGTTTCGGAGGTTCGAAACTGTTAGACGGTCGGCCCCTCGTGCTATCAATAGAGAGGCGCTTGGAGCCGGCCTCTGGTCCGGTGGCTATTATGAAGCCTGGGTGATCGGACGGCTGCGAGACAGATGAGGAGGAGGTGGAGGGGGCCAGCATAACGCCCCGCGGTTGTAGTTTTCTTAACCTTAGGAGCCATGGGAGAAGATGGCTACGGCGTAGGATCAGAGTCAGAGGCTAGACCTGATGTTTCAGACAGACGACGTCAATCTGATGCTGCTGTTTTCTGGTGTGGGAGCAACAGATGATGAGTTCTTTAGATGAATGGGAAGTGCAAATCTCAGCCGCCGATCTGGTCCAGATGAGAGGTCAATATGTGGTTAGATGTAGTGGATCTTGTGGGCAGTGGCCGCCGAACACCTACAAAAAGCCTGAAACACCAAGAGTATTCCCAGCGACAGACCCTCCGACGATCAAGTCAGTAACCAGCGGTTTAAAACGGAATTAAGTGGTCAAAAATTGATTACCTGGTAACAGTGGAGGTGAGCCTGTATTTATAGATAAGTGGGGTTTTGTTATGGAAAGATCTCTTGCTGCCTAATTAGATTCCGCTTATTAAGGAGCAGTTAACTCTTGATTTTTGGGGATTTGAATACTAACCATAGGAAGTTGGTTAAACTTTCATTGTTGGGTCGAGCTGGGTTGGTGGGCCTGTGAAATGCCCTATCTTCCCCAGTCTGCCTTGTGATCTGCGCTGAGATCGAACGGTGAGGATTAGTCACAATTTTTACCCGTATCAAAGTTATTGCTACCATGCATCTTTTAGAGGGTATTCTTTTGTCTTTCTATCTAGGATGGTTGCTTGCATAGTTCCATGATGATCCAAGGATTTTTTACGAAAGAGATCTCTCTTAAATTCATGTATTCGTTCAACTATGCATTAACAGGGATGTATACAAGACTTATAATGTTATAATGCAAATGAAAAAAAAAATACTGTTACGTCCTCGGTTAATTCAACGGTCTATATATCTTGCAGCAAAGCTTAAATGTTAAAACTTTGATCGAGTTTTTCCTAGTTAGTTGTATTGACTATAGAAAAAATAATAATAAAAAATTATTCTTGACTCATTTTGGTGGTGTCGCTCTTTAACTGCACGACTCACATTATTCAAGAAAAAAACTGCACGACTCACTGTTAGAATGGGAAAATTGTATAATTGGCAGCATAACATCCGGGCAAAATTTAACAAAACACCCCTCAATTATATACATATTTATCAGACACTTTGACTATAGAAAAAATAATAATAAAATAGTTATTCTTGACTCATTTTGCTGGTGTCGCTCTTTTAACTGCACGACTTACATTATTCAAAAAAAAACTGCACGACTCACTATTAGAATGGGAAAATTGTATAATTGGCAGCATAACATCCAGGCAAAATTTAACAAAACACCCACTCAATTATATACATTTTTATCAGACACTCCTCAAAAAAAAATTCTAACACTCTTTATCTTTTTTCTGCAAAAATACCCTTCCCAATGCATAGAGTTTGAGGAATTTTTTTCGAAATATTAATGAAAGTACATGAAATAGTTTTTATATCATAAGTAAAAGTTCAGATGTGGTTTTTCATCATTAATATAGTTTTAACGAATATTTAGCTACTCAGACTGAGAAAAAAGTTGATGAGTATTTATTCAAAAAAAAGGTTGAGGGGGTGTATGATCAAAAATGCATATAGTTGATGGGTGGTTTTTAAATTCTGACCAACATCTGTTCCGCAATGTATAAAAAGTTCCCTTTGTATAGAATGTGCCCTTTGTATGTATTAAATCCTGTCGTTATCTCTAATTTTCAAACCAAGTTTACAATTTATAAGATTCTTAATTTTCCGCACAATTGCAGTCATGCACTTGCTGAAAGATGTACCGAAGCATAATTTCTTCGATGAAGTAATTCATTGTTTTCTTAACTACCCACATATATACTTTAGATTATTAGCACAATCTGTGTACAACACTTTTTATAATATACTGAAATCATTGGTAAAAAAAAATGGAGAGAGGGGTGAGGAAAGAGACTGCCTTCTTCCCTAGAGAACTGAGCAAATATATGCTCAGGTTCTTCAACTTCCACCACCTACCCGCAATCAATACAACCTTCAATGGCCTCTTCGTACCCCATGCCATCCACTTTTCTCCTCGAAACCCCCCCCACCCCGGTCCTGTCACACCACACCCCACTCAAACTCCTGCCCAGGCACCCCAAACCCTCATTTCAACCCAAACCCTATTCCATTTACCCAAAAATCCCTCCTTTTCGCCCCAACAAATGCCGATCAAAGAAGATGGAGAGCCGCTGCTTCAAGTGCGGGGAGGGCGACCATGTCACTTCTGAATGTCAGAGGCTTGGTATCCACTGTTTCAACTGCAAGCAGTTTGGTCACAAGGTCAGAGACTGCCCCATTCACAACATGATCGCCAAGTTGGAGGTGGATCTCCCGCATAACAACGCCATCTCGCAAGCCCTTCCTGCGCTTCATGCAAGCGCCTTCCTCCACCTGATAAACCCACGACGCATCCCTCTAACCAAGGACTTGGAGAGCGCCTTCAATTTTGCATGGGGGCGGCACGGACGCTGGTGGACCTTGCAGAGGGTTTGTGATGGCGTGTACCATGTCCAGTTTCCGACGGCGACTGAAGCAGAGAGCGCCATAGCAGAGGGGGTCTTCAAATTTTTTGGCTTTAATGCCACATTCTCCCCGTGGTCAATGGATTATGGTGCCAGGCTACGCCCTAAGCCATGCTTCATTTGGATCAGTCTAGCTACTACCCTTCCATTACTAGAATCAGGAATCCGTCGAACAGCTTATCTCCCCGTTCGGCAAACTCATCACCATCAGCAAAGAAATGCAACAGAAGAGGTCCAGGGACCAAGCACTGGTCCTCATTGAGGTGGAGGACCTAACACAAATTCCTAAGACTCTCTCCATCAGGTACACTGCCCCATGGAGCTCTGTGAAGCATGTGCATGAAGTGCCAGTTCTGCTGCTTAGTTAGCCAATTCCGGTGGAAGATGTTAAATCAGGCAAGGTGCAACTGTTCGTGACTGCAAAATCTTCTGAGGAGGCCAGAAGTGAGAGTTTTTGGCGTCCAAAGGCGCCGGAGGGCCCAACGGCAGATGGCGATGGTGGCATTCTTGGCAGGGCAGAAAATCTGGTGGCCAGCGAACCAAACCCTCATGATTTGGAGGGGGGGGGGAGGTTCCAACGGTTGCGAAATCTGCTCAAGAAGATGGTAAATTTGAAAAGTTTCTAAATATTTCAAATTTAGCAGATTTGAGCTTTAATGAAGGGATTATTCCAAATCCGGCGGTTGCGCAGTCTAAGGAGGCCCCAGCACCAATTTCAAATCCTGCCAAGGTGGCATCCCCTATTGTTCAAATCTCAGATTCCTCACATAGTAGCAATCAAGCACCCCCTGTTGGCCCCACCAAATCTCCTTTTGTCTCCACTATTTCAACCGAAGAAGAATCCCAAGAAGAAGTACGCGAAATGTACTGGAAGGGTAAGCTTGTCACCTTCCCCATGTCTCTGTTTGCCAAAATCCAACTAGCTGTTGAAGGAGCACTTAGGGAATCTGTCCAAGAAGACCTCAGTCAGTTAAATGCCGCAGCAAAGGTGGTGTTCACAGCAGGCGCTAGTAATGCCAGGGGTGGTGAAAGCTTTCATACTCGCTCTCTCTTAAGAAAGCCAATTCCAAAAGCTACCAGCTCTCTTCTTTCTGCTCCTCCAGGTTTTGACGAGGGTCCATCCAAGAGGTTAAAAAGATCAAGGTCGGTAGGCAAGTTGAAGAGTACGAGGCCTTTCATGAAGCACCTCTCTACCACCATCAAGAAGAAGACCTCAGGTACCTCTTCTTCAGTTGCTTCAGTTACAAATGCTCATCCCAATCCGTTTGCATTGCTTTCAAATGAGGATATCTTAGATGTAGCTGAGTCTATTAGAGTGGAGGCTAAAGGGCCACGCTCGGTGCACACTATCAAGGGGCAACAGAAAGATTTAGTTGATCATTCTGATCAACTAGACCATTATGTCTAACTGCACAGGCTCACTGATCTTTGGGATCGTTCATATTCATTTTTTGTTATTTGCAGTTTGTTGCACTCTTTTCTTAATGAAGATATCAAGTTGGAATGTGAGAGAGTTGGGCAACCCTGACAAATGCTCGCTCATAAAGGAAGGCATTCGTAGTTGCTCCCCTAATGTTGTCTGCCTTCAAGAAACCAAACTGAGCAACCCTGGACCTTGTAAGCTCTCTTCGATTGGAGGTAGCCTGATCACAAATTGGATTCAGCTAGCCTCCCTCCAAAGCTGTGGCGGCGTTCTACTAGAATGGAATGATCAGTTCTTGGAATGCACATTCTCTGTTATTGACATTTTTTCAATCTCTGCCTCTTTTTCTAACACCGACAGTCAGATGAATCCTGGTCAATCATAATGGTGTATGCACCCATTAATCAGGAAGATCGAGAGCTTTGTTCTTTTTAGATTAAGCAAAGAAGAAGCCAACTGCATGATGCATGGGTCTTGTGCGGAGACTTCAACGTGACTATCTCAGACACGAAGAGGTCCAGGGGTAGAGGCTCCACAAGAGACATGAGATTCTTTCGTGAATTCATCCATGATCTTGCCCTCATCGACCTCCCGCTATCTGGCAAGAAGTACATCTGGTCCAACCTGAGATCTTCCCCCGCTATGGCCAGGCTAGATAGATTCCTTATCACATCAGCTTGGGACCTCTGTTTCCCTAGTTGCATTCAGTACTCCCTACCCCTCTATTCATCTGATCATTGTCCTATTATTTTAGACACCCAGATCATTTCCAGAAAAGCACATTACTTCAGATTTGAGAAAGCCTGGCTTGTAAATTCCTCTTTTATTCCTGAGGTTCAAGAGTGGTGGAATAAATTCTCATGTGATGGCAACCCGGCGGACAGTTTTGCATGCAAGTTAAAGCTTCTTAGAAGGCGCATTCGAAGGTGGAGGAATGATCCTTTTGGCCACATCCCAATCAGAAATAAGCAACTTCATGACAAACTGCTCAAGTTGGAGATTGAAGCAGAGCAGCTTGATACACCACCAGACTCCCTCAAGGCTACTCAACAAGAGCTCCAGGACCTCGTCAAAGCAGAGGCAGTGTATTGGCGGCACAGATCAAGAGTGCAATGGATCAAAGAGGGGGATGCCAACTCCAAATTCTTCCACTCAATTACCAACGGTAGAAGGAGGCGGAATTTCATTCATAGCCTCAACATTGGTAACACTTTAGCAACCTCTCCATCTACTATTAGATCAGCTTTCGAAAACCATTTTCAGGAGATTTGTGGCACTGCGACGCCATCTGATTTCCGTATTGATTGGCAATCCCTCTATCCTCCAAGTGGTGTCAATCTGATGCACCTCAATAATCCATTCACTATCGAGGAAGTTAAAAAGGCGGTGTTTGATATGAGCAGCGACAAGGCGCCGGGTCCCGATGGTTTCTCTATGTGCTTCTGCCATACTTTCTAGGATACAATAAAGGAAGATCTTTTTGCTATGTTGCAGTCTGTGCAGAGTGGAGATGCAGATCTAGAAAGAATGAATTATTTGAGCATTATTCTTATCCCAAAATGTGACGGAGCCAGCCAGGTAACAGACTTCAGGCTAATTAGCCTGCTTAATTGTTCCTTCAAAATCTTCACGAAAATCCTCGCCAACAGACTCAGCCCCTCCTACATTCTCTTGTGTCATCTTCTCAAAGCGCTTTTCTTAAAGGCAAATCAACAGTAGACTGTTTTATGGTGGCCCATGAAGCTATAAATCTCTGCAGCCGAAGAAGTTCAGATACGCTCTTGTTCAAGATTGACTTTACCAAAGCTTTTGACACTATCAGTTGGGAATTTCTAGACCAACTTCTGGTCGCTAGTGGTTTTGGTCCAGCTTGGTGCAGATGGATTCATATGATCCTTAGAACAGCAAAATCATCTGTCGTCATCAATGGTGAGGGGGGCGAAACAAATCAACTCTAAGAGAGGTCTCAAGCAAGGGGATCCTCTTTTGCCGATGCTTTTCATCTTAGTGGTTGATGTGCTAGCCCAGATGCTCTTCAGTAGTCGAAGAAATGGTGTCTTCTCTCAACTTCCTATCAGAGGCGCACTAGTAAACCTCTCCGTCCTTCAGTTTGCGGATGATACTCTTATCTTTTGTCGTGGTGAAGAGCAGGAGATACTCAACCTAAAGGTGACTCTGAAACTTTTTGCCAATGTCTCTGGCCTAGACATTAACTTCAAGAAGTCCTCAATCATTTACTTTGGTAAATCAAAAGCAAAGCTTCATGCCTTCGCAACTATCCTGGAGTGCAAAGAAGACTGCCAACCTTTCAGCTACCTAGGAATGCCATTATCCATGGGTAAGCTTAGCAAAAGAAGTTGGCAGTTCCTAATTCTAAAGATTGAGAGAAGACTGTCGGTGTGAAAGGGCAGAATGCTTTCAAGAGGGGGAAGATTGGTGCTCATAAATGCGGTCCTTAGTGCCTTACCAGTTTATTTTGCATCTTTCTATAGACTTCCACTCTGGGTGTAACGCTCCGAATCCCAAATACACTGAATTCGAGATGTTCTACAGGATCTTTTCACTTTCTTTAGTACAATTTTACAAGGAAATTCAAACTTTTCACTTTACATCAGAGTTTACATCATATTACACTTTTCATCTGCACAACGGAAGTAAAAATATACAACATTTACATAAATGTACAACAACATGGTAAAATCTTTATGCATCCATTCCTCTTTAACATGTAATTTATCCTGTATACAAAACTGTGGGTACGTCAGTTTATTCAACCGACGATAATTATACATGGCCATCCTCTCTATGCCAGAAATAGTATAACGAATCTCATTTCTTAACAGATCATAAACTTGTTCACAAAACAATTAAAGTAAGGGGGAAAATCTTAATAATGTCGTGTCGTGATTGTGCACTTAATCCTTAATGCAATTATTTAATTTACATGACACTAATGCGCACTTGTTCGGATTCTATGCATCCCATACTACATAGGTCCGAGGGCAAGCCTCTTAACCGTTCTTCATTTTTGTAGGGTTCAATCCCTCGCCATGACTTACTCTACTTCTGTAATTACAGTGAGTATCCTAGATGATCTATGAGTACAAGCACATATCCTGGACCCTGGAGGGGAAACCCCACGCCATGTCTTGACTCATCAAGCATGCATTCTACGGCAATTCAGCCTCCTCCCTGAACACGATCCTCTTGCAGTCACCAAACATCCCACAAGCGTGACTAAAGTCCGATCATTCTGAGTTGTGCCCGCGCCATGTCTTGACTCATCAAGTATGCATTCTGCGGCTCACACACCCGCACCGTAAACTCTAGTTCTCATACTTATGTTTTCTCTCACTTTCATCACATCTCTACTATGTATTATTTATTAGAATCATGAATAAAAATCAAAGCTCTAGAGTTAGCCTCTCCACCAAACCGGACTTATCATTTCATTTATACATGACCAACCTTGGTCTTCTTTCCAATATCATTTCATTTCATTCATTTCACTGCCGGGGGAGACTTAGCTACTCTTCGTTTCAATTTCCAATTCACAATTTCTAATTGAGCACTTTCAGCTCATAATTCAATTAAGAGTCTCACAGACTTTCTTATCATGATCTTAGCCTTTCATGTTCGTTTAATTCTCAACTCACATCTATGATTCTTTTCATATAAATTCATACAACCATAAGAGTTCATTGACATCAATCATAAAGTTCACAACTTTCAGCAATAATCAAAACTGGAATCTCTGACATATCAAAATCTACTCTGTACAGTCGACTTGGAAGGACACCAGTCGACTCGTACAGTCAATACAAGTTCATCATAAACACTCGGGAGAGTCGACTGCTGCACACGGCCAGTCGGCTATCCCGCAACTTTTATGTTCAAAATGTTATCCACGTGATAGTCGACTGTTCATCCATCAGTCGTCTGTCCTGGGATTTTTAACAGTACATTATCAGGTTCAGCTCAGTCGACTTGCTACGCGCATTCAGTCGACTGGGCAGATTCATACTTCAAATTAAGAGATTATCTCCCCAACAGTTCTTACTTACATCATGGTGTCAATTTACAGTCTACATACATTCATGTTTCATAAACACAGAGTCTCTTACTGTTCAGTAACATCGCAACATGAAATTTCAAGTCCCTAATATTGCCTTTTCTTCAGGGAAGTGTGTTAAACATGCATTTATACTTATTCATAACTTTCTTGTAGAGATGAAACCTTATTCTCAATTACACTAGAACAATCACAATGAAAACATATCTCATTTCATGGAATTACATGCATATTCATAGTTTACTCGATGCATCGGTCGACTGTTCGTAACATCAGTCGACTGCACCAGTCATTCACAGTTTATTAATTATCCCTAGTTCTTTTTCCACATGCTCATGTCTACTTAGTCATGTATATCATGAAGAATATGAGTTTAGCCTTACTACTTTATTTTAATTATTCACATATATGTCATGAAGCTTTCTAACAAATCATGTAACAGAAGTCTCGAACCAGTCGACTTATCTACACGACAGTCGACTGTACCGACCCAATTCATCCTTGTTTTCAGTGCCATTTCTACACTATTAGTCCTTCACAATTATCAACATAAACATACTCAAGCATTTCTAATACATTCGACTTTACTTTTCATGAGCATAGTAACAAACATCACAGTTATGGCATGTTTTCTACACTAGAAGTCCTGAGAAACACCCACCTTATTTGACGAGATAATCGAAATCCAGCAAAAAGCTCCTTAATGTAGTGAACGACTCCTCGCTCCTTGCTCCTTGCTCCACACCGAAGTCTTCAGGATGCTACTCGGCCTCCACAGAAAAGCACACACACACAACTCACAAAATACCTCTCTTTACAATAATAATCTCATAAAACAAATCTTAGTGTAAGGAGTAATAGATGAGAGGGGGTATTTATACACAAAGGGGAGTGAGATGGAGGGCCAGGATTCGGTATATGGTTAATGGATCAAGGGCTAGGATGCACTAGGGGGTTGAAATAACTACCCACACTCTACAAAACTACCCACAACTCAACCCACTACTCCATTTAAATCCGGCCAACCAAAGGGTGTGTCCTACACGTGTATGCAACATGCACGTGTATGCACAACTCATACCACAAGAATTTGTACATACAAAAATAAGTCCTTTAAAGGGAATGTTACACATACAAGTTGTAGAAAAATATAAAAGATGGGCTT
Organism: Hemerocallis citrina; assembly: GCA_017893485.1. Lineage (NCBI taxonomy): Eukaryota > Viridiplantae > Streptophyta > Magnoliopsida > Asparagales > Asphodelaceae > Hemerocallis > Hemerocallis citrina. Next base: position 248,138,909 of record CM030362.1, on the reverse strand, counting down.
AAATTAATTGGGCCAAAAATAATTATTTTAGAAGAAAGCAAGTAAATTAACATTTGGGCTTTAGGGAAAATATTTTATAAAAACAATGTTCTTACTCATCATGTTGAAAATAATAGCCAAAATATTACACGTGCATACCACGTGCAACAAAATAAATAATCTTCATATATTAGGAAAATCAGGGTATTACACTGGGTGATAAAGCGAATTGGTCAAACTCGTAGTCGTTTCTTTTGGAGTGGTTCAGATAAGGATTCAAGAGGAGTGGCTTGCAAGAACTAGAAGGCCATATGCCAACCAAAGGAGCAAGGAGGTTTGGGTGTTCTAGACTTGAAAGTCTTCAGTGAAGCACTATTGTTGAAGTGGTGGTGGAACTTTTTCTCCACAGACTCATTAGCTAGCCAAACTCTAAAGAGTCTGTACTACAGAAGCTCTACAAACAATCTGACTTGCCCACCAATGGCATCCAATTTTTGGAAAGGTATTTACTCCCTCATAGAGCAATTCCTGATCAATGTTCACTGGCAGCTAGGCAATGGCAACCACATTAAATTTTGGACGTCACATTGACTACATGGCACCAACATCGTCACCCTCTGCCCCTCCCTTGCTGCTGCAGCTTGGAACCCGCAAGCTGAGGTTCTCTTTCAAGGTTCTTGGCTCAATGGTGTATGGCATTGGCAACCGCAAATAAACTACATTGCAACACCGCAATTCCGAGAAGAAAAATAGACGCTCATGGCCCTGCTTACAGAACACAACCCTCCACCTCCTCTGATCAACCTTCTTGGCGTCTTACAGCAACAGGTGCTTTCACCGTCAAATCTGCCTACAACTTCTTCATCACCTCTGGACTGCACTCCCCCAACTATGTGGCAACGTGGTCCTCAGTAGCTCCTCTGAAATGCAAGATCTTTATCTGGCTATTGAGTTGGGGTAGACTCAATTCCAAAGATTTTCTTCGCTCTAAAGGTTGGCCAGGAGACACAACATGCACAACTTGTGCGTATCCTATTGAGACTGCCTACCACATTTTCTTTGCATGCCCTATGGCCATTTCGATATGTAATTTCTTCACCACACTCTTCAATATACACTCACTGCCAAATGACCTACATGAATGCTTTACCTCGTGGTGTTTTGGTTCACATGCACAAAGACACACTTGGCTTCTCCTTACTATTTCAATTTGCTGGAATATATGGCTTGCTAGAAATAATCGTGTTTTTCTGCTAAATCACTCTCACCGCAAAAAACCATTTCTAATGCACTGTTTTGGTTTCGATCCTGGCTAGATGGCGGGAAGAAGAAGCAGGCGCTGATCAGGGAGATTGAGCAAGCGGATGCACAGGATATCTTGCTCAAACAAGCACTTATGCGTATTGGCCAAGATGAGAGTGGAGAAGGAAGCTGCTTGGGCTGATGGTACCGTAGTTTCAACTTCTTTTGGCAAGCAATTTATATGTTGTTTGTTGGGACGCAGTTATAAGTCCTTCATTTTTTAATGCTGATACTGTGATTTTTTGGAGATCGAGTGTTCGGTAGCTGAGCCGATCACACTTGGTCTTATCATGTAATATGTACTGTTATTATTACTTTTAATATAGCTTTTTGTGAGGTAGGGAATTACCCTACCTTTTACCAGTCAAAAAAATAATAATATAATGAAATCAATATGTATTCCAAATTTCCAACGTATAATAACTGTTGTAAATTTTTAATATAAATGCAATAATATATTCAACCACAAGAAGGAAGTCCGAATTTCGAACATCTTGTTCACCAAGTAAACTAGTAACCTGCACGTGCGATGCACGTTCTAATTAACTATTTTATTTTATAAAGTAAATAATAAGATGTAAACTGGTCTCGAACCTGAAACCTCCCTTTACTCATATATACTCTTTACAAATTATTCCTAGTGGCACAAACTTTTATTTTATATGAGTGACACTTTTGTAAAAAATTATGTTGTAAATAAATTTCAACCTTAAGGGTATTATGGTAATTAACAACAGTTGAGTAAATAATAGTTAATATAACTCCCCACTTAAAAATGAATGGTTAAGATTAGATGGTTGAACGTCTAAAAATGACAACCCAAACTCTCTCATTATAACACCAGAGATGAAATGATTTTTAACATATATGTCCCTTACAAATAAGTGAATATCACATATTCCTCTCACAAATTTGTATTTCTATATTTGCATACCCCTAGGCGTTGGGCTTATGACTAAAATTGGGCTTGTAGGTTAATTAGTACTAATAATTTCTAAAAGAGTTGGACTATTAATTAGTGGGCCTAGCAGGACGAACCTTATATAATATAGTATATATAATTGTAGCATTTGAGTGTTGAATAGTGAAGAAGCGTAGTCCTACATTGTATGTGAAAAATTAATTTGACTGATTTAAAAAGAAGGTCAATGATCTTATTAGTATTTACTAAGTTGGCCCTTTTGGGTGAGGCAATGCCCTATAGTGGGGTCATGGTTAGGTTATTAGGTGCGTAGATGCAATAGGCATGCAAGTAGTTGAACGGGCACGGGGCGTGACATTGGTTTCATCTCTTAATTATCTCTCTAGTTTAAAAAAAAATTACAACAATGGAGAATTTTCAATTTTTTTAATGAACTTTCTGGTAATAATTGAAATATCATATTCTTTAGCATTCAAACTTCATCTTCTTGATCCATATAAACCCAAGTAATTATTATTCCAACCCAAACTCTTCAACTCCTATCAAATTACTTTAACTTTTTTAAGAAATGAACAAATTTGTATTGCATCTAAGCAAGCAGCTGAGCCAACACAGGGCGTGACACTAACAATATGGTTCCAGTTAAAAAATTCACAACAATAGAGAATTTCAATTTTTTTAATGGACTTGATGGAAAATGATTGAAATATCATATTTTTTACCATTCAAACTTCATCTTCTTCTTCCTTGTATACCCATGTGATTAATAATCCAACCTAAACTCGTCAATTCTTACCAAAATTACTTAACATTGTTCAAGAAATGAACAAACTTGTATTGCATCTTTGAAAACTACATATTCTTTTCACGTTACTTCTTCAAATTTTCCATCAATCTTGTGTTTTTAATGATGTATTATAAGCATTTTTATTTATTTTCTTCAATTCTTTTTAAATTCTTAAATCTTTCTCATTTGATTTTCTAATTAGACAATTGTTGCTGCTTTTTTCTGTGTGGGAGCAAACAGATAATGTGAAATCTTTTTAGAAACGATAAAAAACCTGACCTTTAATTATCACCGATGTTGACTGCTGCAAACTGATATTGACTCTGAAATCTGATTCATTTGGACGGTTGGATCTGAACTGGACGGTGGCGATAGCTCCGAAGGACCTGCAAAAGTCTGAAACACTGGGAATGGCCCCGGCGATAGACCCTCCAACACTCAAGTCAGAACTCTAGAAATATATCTGACTTTTATTAGCCAAATACTGACTACCTGAATTCTGTGGAGGTCATGGGGTATTTATTGTCGCTTAGTGGACCAGTTTCAAGATAATGATTTATCTCTACGTCCCAATGGTTTGATTGAGTTGGTTATCTCTTCTTTATGAAGAGATAGAAGTGGTTGTGGAGATAGAGTTAAAACTCTCATCTTGATAAGAGATATGATTTTTGAACCGTCTCTTATGGATAATTATGAGTTTAAATCATATTTAAATAATCATTGACTCATTCGTGTTGGGCTGTTACGACAACCCAGTTTAACAAATCTATTTTGGGAAGTTGGGCTTAAAAGATGCCCAATTCCTTTTTACAGATCCGTTTCTAGTGGAATTTACCGTTCTACCTCGAAGACCTTTAGGATTCGTGCCCGATTTAAACGGTCGCGATTTGGTTCCATCTAGTAAAGGTTAAATCATGGTTAGGTTGGGGATATATAACACAGAGGTAAATGTGAAATGAGGTTCAAATTATTATGGACAAAAATGAAAATGCACATTTTAAGGGACATAAATGATATGAGCATATTTGTAAGGTTATACATGTTGAAATCCTAAAAGATGTGAAAGGTCATACCAATAAGCCAAAACCCTAGAGTTGTGGTAAGGGTAAGGATTTGAATATTTATATTCTAAGATGCCCTCGCAGGGTGAGGTCCATTTTTGTGGGCCAAGATCTGGACTGTTCGTAAAGGTATTTTTATTTAATTTGTGTTTTAAGCACAATTACGGGAATTTGAACCTATGTTACTGTGATACTATGTTAGATTCAGAGATATCTGGGAGAAATTAATGTCTATTGAGACATTTAGCCGAGTACTTATAAAATTACAAATGTTAAGAGATAGAGATAAGAACTACATATTGATAATTACATTGAGATAATAACTTTGTAAAAAGATAAGAGAGAATAATACTTAAATAAATAAGGGAAAAATATCGAAGATATATAACAACATCCATATAAGTTCAACCCCCCCCCCCCCCCCCTCCTCTCTCTCTCTCTCTCTCTCTTTCTCTTAAGGAGTGAGTGTTTGCTTGAGTTGGAAGTAGTGGAAGTAGACTAAATTTGTCGATAAAACCGACTTTTGGAATATGAAAGGTAGAGCATATCAGGGTTGCATCATTGTATAAATATCAGGTGGACTAAAGTGGTGCATTGCACGAAGTGTTTGTACGAAAGCCGGAACTAATCTTGTTTTGCATTCAGCATACAAAAGCCAGACGGACTGTATGCATTGCACCTAGAGTTCATGCAAAAATAAATAAATAAATCATGTTGGATCTGAGAGTCATTGTAGTGAAGTCGGTTGTTGTCATCGGAAGAAGCCAAGTTGGAGTTTTGTTTTTGGAGTTTTGCTTTAGGATGCATGCTTGGATAAATTTGTTGTGTAGGGATCTTAATGGCGTGCTAGGATTTTGATGGCGTCGTGACAGTAGGATTCGGCAAGAGCAAATCCTATGATGAATATGGTGGAAGCAGATGAAGAAAATGTAACACCCCGCAAAATTGAGTTATGACAATTTTGATCTACGTGTGTTACTCACATATATTTTGTACTGTTACGTATAATATCGTAACATTATTAATATAAATATTGTATGTATTGTGTATTTCGATTATTTATAAATATTTTCCATTCTCTCTAATTCATTTTTGTATTTGAATTTATTTTATATCTCCCTTTAGAGCCAACTCAAATATTAATCTTAAACTTTACGTTTTTATGTGCATTGCATGTGCTTTCAATACATGTGTCAATTATGTATGTATTTTTTTTAATGAAATCAATGAAATGTGTATATTCATATTTTTTGTGCTCAAATTTAATATATAAAATGTTTGATTTTAATCCTTCGTAGAATTAAGCTAAGCCCACTTATAATGAATAAATGTGCTAAACATGTATAAAATCCCTTACTCTCATATGCATGTATGAAATTATGACCCCGTGCACAACCCTACACTCCAAATGGCCGGCCTAGTCTATAGGAGGGAAAAGGAAATTTTAAATTATGTTAAGGGGTAATGGGTGGTTACATTTGCATCATGGGTAGTTAATATGTTTTGTAAATAAAAAACCCTCCATCAATTCCTCCTCCCTGGTGGAAGCGGATGAAGAAAATTTAACACCCCGCAAAATTGAGTTATGACAATTTTGCTCCACGTGTGTTATGCACATGTATTTTGTACTATTACGTGTAATATATGTAACATTATTAATATAAATATTGTATGTATTGTGTATTTCGATTATTTATAAATATTTTCCGTTCTCCCTAATTCATTTTTTGTATTTGAATTTATTTTATTTCTCCCTTTAGAGCCAACTCAAATATTAATCTTAAACTTTGCATTTTTATGTGCATTGCACGTGTTTCCAATACATGTGTCAATTACGTATGTAATTTTTTTATGAAATCAATAAAATGTGTATATTCATTTTTTTTTTGATTAAATTTAATATATATAATGTTTGATTTTAATCCTTGGTAGAATTAAGTTAAGCCCACTTATAATAAATAAATGTGCTACACACGTATAAAATCCTATACTCTCAAATGCATGTATGGAATTATACAAACCCGTGCACAACCCCACACTCCAAATGGCCGACCTAGTCTATAGGAGGGAAAAATAAAATTTAAATTATGTTAAGGGGGTAATAGGTGGTTACATTTGCATCATGGGTAGTTAATATGTTTTGTAAATAAAAAGCCCTCCTTCATTTCCTCCTCGCTCATTCATTCAAGAAAAAAAATAAGAGAAAAGAGAAGCAAGGTATCCCGGCCATTTTTCTTTGAGGGGTGAGAATTTCATTTTGGAGTGCTTTTGGAAGGGGGGAGCTTGGAAGATTGCTAGGAGCATCAATTGCTAGGGATTCATCGATTGGGTGAGCGTTCCTTAACTTTCTAATTTGTTTTTGTTAGAATTGCATGCTAGATAATCGATATAAATTGAGTATTCATGCTTAGAATATGTGTTGATTGTTGTTAGATTATGTGTTGTTATTTAAATATGTGAAAGTATGATATGATTAACTTAGAAACGTTTTTGAGGTTGTTGTCCTGAGTTTTAGTCTCACTTCAAAAAATCATTTCTTTTTATCCAGATGAAATCTAGAGCTATTATATGAGTACCCCGTATATGTCAATAACATCTCCTAAAAATTACATAATATTTGGATGTCATTTGCTATTTTAATAAAATCCGAACTTAGGACTAGTTCACAGTTTTGGCTAGTTTTTGAAAATTTGTATACCTTTCGAATTTTGATCATTTCAGCATCTTATATAAAGTATTTTTAGGAAGGTCAAAGTTAAGAATTTGAAGTAGACATGTTAACCTTTCTTTAGAGTCTAAGAAACCAATTTTCCATGAAGAATGGAATTTATAAAGAATTTTACAAGATTGACCAAGTGGCAATACTTTAACTGTAGTTGAGTTTGTATAACAATTCGACCCTACTGTAGATTTCGAAGAATACAGGTATATAGACCCAATATTTTGAAGGAAGTGGCAATACTTTAACTGTAGTTGAGTTTGTATAACAATTCGACCCTAATGTAGATTTCGAAGAATACAGGTATATAGACCCAATATTTTGAAGGAACTTATAACTACAAAGTTTTATTATACATGTATACCTTTAATTTGAGCTAAAGAACACAAAGTTTCATGAAGCATAGAATTTTCTATGATTTTACAAGTTCAAGAGTTGCAGTTTTCGGATTCTAAACCTACTGATTTGCAAATGGATTTTGACGAATTAATTGTGGTTATATTTAGATGATATTAACTACAATGTTGTAGTCTCATTAAAGTTTTATATGATGCTAATAAATCTAATTTTGGACTAGTATTGGGATTTATATGTTTTTTGCAAGACCATTGAGCTGCTGTCCAAAGATAGTTGAACACGCAAATAGTGGATTATATAAATATGTTGTTACCTTGAAAAAAAGTTGATAGAGAAATAGGCTTGGAGTATTGATTAGTGCATTTGGCTTAGGACCTTTGAGATTGCAGGTTTGAGTCTTGGTGAGCTCGACTTTGGTTGTATTTATTGTTTTTGAGTATATTGAAAGTTTAAATTGATTTTTGGGAAAATATTTTGATGGTAATTTGTACAAAAAAATTTGAATTAATTTCTCTACTTAGATTAAGGATTAAACACATATTTGGTGAGTGGATTTGAAGGATTTAAATAGAAATGATTTTAAATGATATTAGTATATTGGAGAATTAAGATTTGATGACAATTGGTAAAAAAATGTTTTGGATTAAATTCTAGGTTGGAATGAACAATTTTTAGTACAAAATTTGGTAATTTGAATTGAATTACTAGAACAGAGATGATGTTGACTAAATTGAGGCGTTTGAATTCATATTGTAATAGTTTGGAAAATATTATCAAATTATTTGAGAATGACTAGTTGGATGGAATGAATAAGAAATGAATTGAGTATATGAATGAAGTGAATTTGAATTGATTATAAAAAGAGGTTATGGATAACTTAGAAAGTTTATGAATTTTGGAATGTGTGTATTCTAGAGGCTGAGCGAGAACTAAGATACCGGCAAATATGTGATTATGAAAGTTTGAGAAGTTACCAGTATGAGCTAATGTTCTCGTGTATTGATTTAAATCTGGTAGGAGGGTAAACTAGCTCTAAGTGATACTATTTATATTCGAATTTAAGAACATGCACTAAAAAGGAGATGTAATGAGACCTGGGCAAACATAAGTGGAGCGTTTCTATATAGTCGGGCTGTGTATTTCGATACTATAGATCCAGTCGGACAGTGTACTCCAGGACTATGATTGCTGTGCGGAGCGAGACGAGCCGTAATTAAATCTGGGATTATGAATGATCGGGCAGTGTACTCCGAAGTCATAAATAGTCGGGCGGATAGGAGGAGAATCTCCAACATATTCCGGGCTAGAGCGGCACCTGCGAAATGTTTGCACGATGAGAATTCTTTATAGTCAGGTAGTGTACTCCGGGATTGGAATCTATACTCGTGGGACGTCTAAACCTTGTTTTTGTTACTGTGGTAGGATTTCATGAAGAGAGAGTGAACCCTATAATGAGGAATACGTTAAGGACTTGCCCTCAGACCTATATAGTATGAGATGCATAGAATCCAAACAAGTGTGCATTAGTATGGATTGTGTGCATTTGTTGCTTTCTTGGATAGTTGTTTTATGTCTTTGTTTTATTCATTTTGATTTCTGTTTTAAGGGATACACTTATACACTGTGATTATATTCACTTTCTGTTTTTATTTATTATTTTCATCATTGTTTTTGTTTTGTGAATCATGTTTGTGAATGTTAAAGTTGAGAATCGCTATATTATTGCATTGCGTCAGTTGCATTCAACTTACGTGTCCACTGTTATCAAGTTTTGCAGGACTCGAATTAGCGAGCGGCGTGGTCCGTGGACATGAGTTTTGGTGTCGTAGGATGTTGCAAAATTGAAGATTTTGATGATATAAGATGTATTATATGTGTGTCCGCTGTGCACTATAAAAAAAAATAATGTTATAATGAAAAAAGTTTTAAATTTCTTGTAATTTCATACGAAATTGAATTAATGATCCTGGTTGTGCTACGAGTTACCTGTTTTTGGAATTCGGTGCATTACAGAGTGGTATTCGAGCCAACTTCAATAAGTGGTACAAAAATAATAAGGGAAACAAAATTAGGGTGGACATTAGATGTGTGAGTGTCAGTTTTGAGTCATGAATGTTAATAGTTATTGAACATGCATTCATGAAACTTTCCTTGTATAAATTGATGTGATATTGTATGCGAGCATATTTTCTTTTGTATCATGAGTGCTATAGTTGGTTTGAACCTACATTCATGATACCTTACACGTAGACTAACTTTTCTCTTTTATTTTTTTGTGTATTTTCTTCGTAGTACTTTTCATCTTTAAGGCTTAATATTTTTTCAAAGAATTCTTTTCTTTTACTTTTAATTCACTTTGATATTTATTATTTTATCTACATTCCTTATTCTTTATCTTTTTCTTTCTTAATGTTTTGTCATTCTTTCTTTTATGCGCTTTTACGTTACTCATTTATTTTTGTTATTACTTTTACATATTTTATTAAGTTTTAAATTACTACTTATTAAATTATTATTGTGACTATTATTTTATTTCATTATTATTTCTATTAAATTTTTTATTTTTTATTTTTGCATATTTACATTCATTTTATATATGCTTTGATTTTACAATACTATATTTCTTATTTATTTCAGTATATTTTTAACAAGATTGAAATATTTTACTTTATAAATATGATATACTTCTACACATTATAAATCTTCTTTTATTACTATTTTTGTTTTTATAGCTTATAATCAATACTATTGTTATTACTTATTATTTACTAATTTTTTGTTATATTTACTATTCACAATAACCACTTATTAATTTTATTGCTTTATTTTATTATTTTCATACTTATACTTCTATTTTTATATCACTAATATCAAAACATAACATCATACTTAATTAAGCATTCAATGTCTAAGTAAATATGGAAGATTACATCATTCCATTCACCATTTTTATGTGCAACCGGATGTCGAGAGAGCAAATCTGCAACTAGACATCATAGGCAAACAAGCAACTGGATGCTAGGAGGCAAAATCTGCAACCGAATGTCCAGAAGGCAACCTGCAACCGGATGTCGTGGAGGCAAATATGTAACTTGATGTCAAGGAAGCAAGCCTGCAACTGGACATCATTGAGTCGAACCCACAACAAAGGCGATTTTCTACTTTAATAACATCCACTTTTATTTCTAATTTTTTATATATATTACTTACCACTATTCCATTATTTTGTACTAGTTTATATCATTTTATAATGTCTTACAACTTAGCTTATACTACTTCAACTTTATATGCACATTTAATTAATTACCTTATTATTTATATTTGCTTCTATATCGATCATATATGTATTATTATTATTTTATTTATTTTTCAATCTATATTACTAGTTACTGTTAACTATTTTGCTATCCTAATATTATTATTTTTATACTTTAACTTTACATATGTTAATAATTTTGTATTTTTGTACAATTTCATTTTTATTTATATTTTGTTACTAACTAATCTTTTATTTGTTTGCTACTCATATAATATGACTTTTATTATTTATACATTTGTTTACTATTTACATTTTATTTCTATACAATTAACACTATATATTATTTCAATAATATATTGTTACTTTTACTACTATTTTTATTTTGTTTATCCAATTGCTTATAACTGTCATATTATAGTATTTTTGTTTCGATTTAACGTATAAAATATTATGTGTGGATTTTAAGGATATGCTTGACAATTTATAGATAATTTGACCACTATTCAATATATTTAATTTTAAATCTTATACATAGTTATTAAATAACTTTTACAAATGAATTTTTTATAATACAATATTTATATACATCATTGATTTATACTAATTTTATATTGATTAAACTTCTTTAAAAAATTTCACACTCATATATTTTTTCAGATTTTTATCCAACATTCTTCTCTTAAATTACTACTTTCTATTATCTCGTAATGTATAATCCTAGTTTCGTTTATAATTTTAATCATTCTGTTCTTCACGTTTTTTTTAGTTAACTTCTCTTTTTTGGAATTTTTCAAATTCTTGTTAGCTATTGCCAACTACTTTTCAATTATAATGCTCTTTCAAATTATTTACCAACTCACTTTACATTTCGATTTTTTTTTCTTGTGCATTTTGTTTTTACTTTTCATTTCTACATCATGACACTGATCTTCTTATCATAGTTTTTAAAAAAAATATAGCTATCTAATATTTATTTACGCTCTTATCTATTTATTTTCAAATTTCCTACTGCATTGCAATTTATTTATAGTATTTCAATTCTTATATCCTTTCTAGTCTTTTGTTCTCTGTTGCCTAAATTGTTTCACATTTTTATGATACTCTATTACGCTAAGCGTTCTATTTTTATTTTTATACATTATGCGTTTGCCTTGTATTTTAACTAAGTTAATTTCATTATATTTCTAACTATTTTTCTTCTTAACTCTTTTAATACTTTAGTTAAGAATCCCTACAATTTTATTTATTTATTTTTTTCTTACCTTTGTGTCTTTGTTACTTTCTCGCTATGATCTTAATTTTTTTTCTTCTCTCTTCAAATATATTTTTCATTCTACTTCTTTACTTTCATTATTTTTGCTCGCTAAACTTATTAATAATTATTAAAGCATTTATTTTGCTACGCTTCTCTTTATTCTTTCCAATTTATTTTATTTTTCAATTTCTTTCACAATCGATTACTTAATTTATATTTTACTATATTTCCAAATACTTAACCCATTATCATCCTGTATAAAAGTACATTCAATCTATATTATCTTTCACTATCAAATTTCCTTTGTTCTACTCATTTTCCTAGTTTGTTTGATACTTCCGTGTTTTTGGTTCTTATTAATCTTTCTTGCTTTGTATGCTTATTAACTTCGTATGTCTTACTTGACACTCATATTTTCTTTATTCTATATCTACCTTATTTTAAGTCAATATTGTTTTCTACATTATGTATATTCTTATAATATATTTATTTTTCAAATTCTTTATAAGGTGTGTTCAAGATACAACTTTTCCCCTAGTAAGTTGTCACGTCCCGCTTCCCAAAAAGAATATGAAATATGGAATACATGACTAAGCCCAGCGAATGATTTTCATCATCCATAAGCTACCAGGATCTTTACAACATTTTACAAGAATAATCAGAGTCGGAAGCAGGAGAAGCCAACCATGCATGCATATATGAATCAATATACAACAAGAAGTTACTTGAAATCAACTTTAATAATCTCAAATAAACCAGATCTGAACAAGTCAATAATCCTGGGTCACATTGCCCAAATACAAAATGATCCAAGTAACAGATACAATTATTCAAATAAGCAACAGGAGATAATATTAATAATAGCAAAAACTCCAGCAACTAGAATCTTATATCACCTACACCATCGGTCTGCTGATTTCCATAATCTGCAATTTAACAAATTGCAGGAAGAGAAAAAGAAAACAAAATGCCCGTCAATGCAAGTTACGGGCCGCTTGTAGTGTAGGCACAAGTACATTAGAAGGATAAACAAGTGGAATAGACATGATAACAAAACAAGATAACTAACATGAATCAGAAAATGAAATCAAGTAACATGATATACTAACAGGGTACGGCAACCTGTATAAAGTGTCAAGCAAGCACGTAAACAGGTATACAGGTAAACAAGTAGCAAGTACAGGTAAGCGTGTATCATGTTATGTCATGTCAAGTCTTGTATTTATTACTATCTAGGTAGCACTTCATGCGTCCTAGGTTTTTACCACATTGTTGCTACATTCAAACAAGTTTCGTTTAGATTTCGTAGTGGATTCTATAGGGCTGTGTACTCAGGTATCAAGTAATCCAAATCATATTAACCAAATTCCAAATTATCCAAATGTAATCCAAATCATCCAAATGTAATCCAAATTATCCAAATGTAATCCAAATCATATCATGTAACCAAATGAGGAAAATACGAGCCCCGTTCCGAGTACACTTTTCTATATTGTCCACTACTAGATCTTTCCCTTAATCCCGGCTTGTTACTTTTTATTACAAAATAAACATGATCAAGAGATAACGAGAACAAAATTGGGAAAGACAAGGATGTATCAAGAGCTTATATGATACAAGGAACAGGTTCTAAATCACAAAATGCAAGAAACAACATACAAATATTTAAACATAACAAAATATCAATTCTAGACAGCAAGATGTTGTTGTACCAAAACTGAGATTCCCTCTGCCACAAACATGAAAATCTGGATCCGTCAGAAAATCTAGAAAACAAACTCCCAACCGAATCCAACAAATATATATAAGTCATATGGTATTGTAACACCTCGAATTTTTAAAATACCGAAAATGTCTGTCTTTATATATTTTGAGTGGTGAAAATTATTTTTGATGTATTTTATTTAAATATTGACACTGGTATGGATATTTGTGGTAGATTGGTATTATTGGTATATTGGAGCTACGAGTTGAAATTTTATGTGAAGAGATTGTTTATTCTTATTTTATTTTATAATTTTGGAGGATTATTATGCGATAAATTTAGTGTATTTTGTATTGTTGGTATTATTAAAGAATAGAGTTGGGGTTATTTGAAATACTTTGGAGGTCTGAGGGCTTATTTGTAGTTAACCCTTTATAAATATTTATTTTATAAACTTTTTTAATAAAAACCCCTAACCCCCTTTCCCCTCTCCTCCTCTTTTCCTTTTTCTTTTTTTCCCGATCGAAACTGAAGCACCGAAACCCATCGGCCTCCCCTTCTCCCGCTCAAATCCACCTCGTTTCTCCGTGGTTTTCAAATTAAATTGGGGAAAAGGCTCATTGGAGGGTGCTCTAGCTCGTGGTAGCATCGATTTTCGGAGAGGGCTTCGAAAAGGTATACACTAGTTATTTTGTTTGTATGAAATTAAGTGTTTTCAATTTCTATTGAGTAGAAATATGGTAGTAGGGAGATTATGAGGGGTTGGGTGTTATAGATACGAGAAATTAGCAGGTTGATGGTGAATTTGCAAGTTGTTAATAAATTAGGGTTTTGGGTTTGTAAAAGAGAATTATATATGTATGAATTATTTCTCGTATAGTAATGGAAAATATAGTTGAGTTATTAAAATATTTTAGGGGTAATTTTGTTATTGTTTGGGAAATAAAAATCCCGTAGGATTTTGAATATCCCGTGCTTCGCACGTGTGTATCCCAGGCGTTCAATAAACGCTTGTGTGATGTTTGGAATATGGTTATTAGCTTTTGTGATTGATTTGGATGATTTGAGCCTTAATTGCATTGAAATTTGATAATAGGATATGTTGGCGACTTTGGATGCGGGATAGCGAGATGGTGCTTCGAGTCTTTGCTGGATGCTATGTGAGTATGATCTTTTTATTACATGTGCATAATGTGCTGTGAAAATTTTAAAATATGGTTTGGTGTGTGATGTGTGAAGTGTATTGAATATAGAAAAATTCATAAATATGATATGGAGTAAATTATGAGGTATAAGAAATTAGTATATATATGTATGGGAGTGTGTTGATGCTTGTAGATAAATATTTATATGCTTTGGGGTTGTAAAGATCAGAGTTATGTATCTGTATATGTGATGTGTGATCTCATGACTAATGTGATAAGATGGAAAGTATGGTGTGTACGATATGACATTGTGATGCAATGATAGGACGAAGTGAATGCTGTGGTGTGTGTGTAATAGGTGTGCGATAAATTGAAAGTTTGGTGTGATAAAGTGATGTGAAAATTTGCGTGATGTGTGTGTGTCGTGTGGGTGAAAACTGAGAATTTATATGATAATCGATGAGATTAATGATATGCGTATGCTTATGAATTTAATGGAGTATATGCTTTCATGTTATGTTATAACGGTGAAATTAGAGTATAGAGGAGTTATATTGTAAATGAGTTATTTTATAGAGGAGTTATACTGTAAAGGAGATATACAGTGATATATTATAAAGGAGTTATGTTATACAGGAGATATATTTATATATATATGGAGAAATATTATAAAGGAGATATATTATAAATGAATATATGGAGATATTTTATAAAGGAGTTATATTAAAGGAGTTATTATAAACGAGATATTATAAAGGAGTTATATATTTCCCCAAATTATATTTGGGGAACAGGAGTTATATATGTATTAATATTGCCCCAAATTTTATATTTGGGGAACAGGAGTTATATTGTGAAGGAGTATATAATAAAGGAGATATGTATATGTATATAAAGGAGAATTAAATATTGCAGTGCCGCACAATCTCCCGGGGTTTGGGCTAGACCCCACAGGCCCGGGATACACCTGGGAACAGGTGTTATATTTATATTGCCCCAAATTTTATATTTGGGGATCAGGAGTTATATATTGCCCCAAATTATATTTGGGGATCAGGAGTTTCCCTCGCTGGTATAGGGCCAGGAGGAAGACGTAGCCTCGGACGTGTAAGACTCTGTGTGAGCCTTGATCCGCGTGTTATATTTTACTTTTGACTAGCCTTTTGGCTTTAGTCTTGGTTGGACAAGCGCGCAACCGTACTTTCAATCCAGCCCACAAATGGTAGATGCTTAGGACACCTGGATCTGGGTGATGTGGTGGGTTAGCGGGATTGAAATGTACGGAATGGGAGGCACAGAGATCCCTATGTTGTACGAGGAGGTCAGTTGTGTGGGCACTGAAAAGGAGAAAATATAAAGATGTATATGTGTATTGAAAGAATGTGTGTATATATAAAGATATTGATGATATGATATATATTACGGAGATTATTTATATTATGGGAGATGTGAATATACTACAGGAGATATGTATGTATATATTGGCATTTGGTTTGAGATGTGATGTGATATTACCCAGACTATGTGTTTGGGGTGCGGTGAGTATTACCCAAGATATCGGCTTTGGGGTGTGATATGTGATTGCCCAAACTATGTTTGGGATATGGAGTATATTGTGATAAGAATGAAAGTGAAGTTAATGGCATTTTGTACTATAAGTGATATGTTAATGATGTGATACGTGATATAATACCATAAGATAAATAGCTGTATTATGAGTTTGGTTATGAAATGGTTATTAAAGAAAGTATGCTGTGTTATAAGATTGTGTGCCCTGGGAATTGTGACTAGGAACTACCCGCCTGCTATTTCAGAGGAAATAGTGGGAACTACCTGCCTAGGCATAATTTTCAGGATGAATAGGTGAGTTGTTGATATGATGCCGATATTTCAGGTTGGAAATAAAAGAGAGGTAAATTGAAATATGTGTTATATGAGAAAATGAAAGTAAGTATAACAATGATGAGTTCGATGAGAGTGGAGGTAATGATGAGCATGATGATGTATTGAGAGTGAAAGGAAGGTAGTTGTAATGTATGATGAGAGTAAAGGTGAGGTATTATGAGATGTGATGATAGGTGTTATAAGAAATAAATGAACGCGGTGTGGTGTAATATGAAAATAAGTATGAAAGAATACGAGTTATGAGTTCGTAGATGCTAATGCATGGCAAATAAAGTGCGTGGCTAAATAGGTAGGAAGAAAAGTGGTAGTGGCATTATGTGCTTAATTGTGACAATAAAGAAAAGATGAGGTGATGGTAATTGTGAAAAGATGAGTATTTGTGTTGGAGAATTTAAAATGATAGGTAATGGAATGTGAATTAATATGTAGCGTTGTAATTGAGTGTGAATTGAAGGAGTGGTATTTATATATATATGTATTTATATATATATACACAGTTATATCTTAATATGATGTGTTTAGTGAAGGGTGGGAAGTTATGGATTTATATGTAGACGGATGCAGAATTGCCAAGAACTTGATATAAAGTTGTATTTTGATGCTTTAATGTTCAGATTCAGATTTAATCTTCTTACCCTGATATTGTAAGTTTAATTTATTTTCTTTATATAGTTTAATTTATTTATTAGATTAGTAAATCATACTCACACCAGAAATGGCTAACCCCTTAGTGTTTGGGGGGTTAGGGAGTCCCTAGACTACCCTAGATCCCCTACTGTTGCAGGTCCTCAGCAGGGCAGAGGTGAGAGATAGATTGGATGAAGTGAAGCTTTTCTTTCTTTTTTAAATTTTCTGTTTAAGTTAATATGATGAGGGGTAAATTTATGATTTAAATTGTATTATGGATGTATATGCATGTATATGATGATGATGAGTATAGTGTGGGGTGGTATGGTATGTTTGTGACCCGTACCCATCTCGTTGTGGAGTACCGGGCTCTGTGATAGGTTTTACAAAGATTTTTCTAAATTTTTACCTCGTTTTTCAAAGAAATTTATAGTTTTTATTTGATATTTGATAATCCGTTATGAGTTTGGCCCCCAGAGCATTATATTATATTGCCTGTGTGTTTCTGCTCATTTTGGCCTGGGGAGCCCGTGAAATGATTGCATGTATTGTGAGCTACGGAATTTTGAGCAGAATTCCGTAAGCTATTTGTGTTTCGGGGCAAAATTTACAGGGGAAACTCTGCCGAAATTTTCCTTGAAATATAATTTTCTTAGTTTATGTTTAAAGTGAGATAGAAATTGAAAGAATTGATTTTGGAGTCAAAAAAAAATTTTTGGGGCGTTACAGGTATTTCACAGAAACAAGACTCAAAACAGCATTGTATCCAAAAAACGTGTTCAGCCAGAAATCAGAAGTTTGTATTCACAAATAGAAAAACAGCATAAAAATTCACTGATTAAATCCAAGAAAAATCTGGGGTATTCCCTAGTATGTTTAGTAACAGATTATAGAGTTTCATAATTTTCCAACATAGATAGAGTAATCAAGAACAATCAGAAAGTAGCAAGATACAGTAGTTTTGTAAATTTGGAATTATAAACACTGCAGTACAAAAACAGCAATATCTCACAAAATATAAATCGAAATCCAGATCCGTCAAATGGGTGATAAACTAGATACGGTAGGATATAATTCATATTCACAAAGTTTTTATAGACAACAAATAGAATCAGGTTGAAATTATGTTTCTTTACTGAACAGTATGAAATTTTTGCAAGTATAGTAGTTGTTTGCAAATATCGAATGGTTGTAAAAGTTATCAATTAAATCCACAAAAATTTTGGGTTAATCCCAATCAGGTCTAAATGAAATCAGCAAAATATTAGATCAAAATACTATCTTTATCATCATTAGAAAAATAAATAGTCATACATAATTCATATAAAAGTAGATCTGGAATTTTAAACACAGCTCTAGTAAAATAGTCATAACTCGCAACTCATAAATTGAAACTGAGATCTGTCAGAAAATCTGGAAAGTAGACAGAATTCTCTATAATTCATATTCACAAATAATATTCATATACTGAACTTAATAGGGTCTAAAATACTGATCAAAAACAGGAAAACTGACAAAACAGAAAATATCCTTCATGCAAAAAATCAGTTAGTTCATATGAAACTCATCCAAACATAACCAAACATGAAATATGATGTACTAGATGTCCAAGCAACATAGTATAGGGTATTTTACAAGTCTACAACAAGTTATACTACAACTAACACAACCAAGCACTCGATATCATACGAATAACATGCATGTACACATCAAGAAGTGGTCATCCTTATGTTATTTCATGTCATGTGTGTAATGAGGCAACTACGGGCAGGTCAATACAATAGTGACAAATACAACAGGGGTTTTGCACAAGAGTTGTCTCTAGAACACAACCACACTACAGATGGTATTTAGTACTTGTATTTGCAACAGAAATTAATACAAGCTACTTGCCTGGGTGACGACGATGGGAACGGCACAAAAGCAAGAATAACGGGAACGGATTCCCGAGAACAAACACAATGAACGACCGAGATGATCACGAACAAGATGAACAACCGATCGCAAATAAGATGAAGACGGTCGAGATCACAAACACAATCAGATGGCTAAGATCGAAGATCAGGATCAACAAGATTGGACGACTAGAATCTGATCGGATGATCAAAATGATAAAGGGATTAGGATCAGATGAAGGAGGATATGATGATCATGACGATCATGGCAATCGAAGGCCAAAATCCAACATGATCAAGAACCCTGATCATAGCAAACGACAATGGTGCACTGGCTTGGCTCCGATGGCGACCGGCAGCGCGGCGGCGCTGGCAGGCGGCGTGATGGTGGCTGGCTGGCGGTAAGGCGGAGGACGGCAACAAGGCGGCGCAACTGGCGGGATAGCAGGAGGCTGGCGCTGCTGCAATCGTCGCCTACTGCCAGGTGAACAGAGAACGTAGGGTGGCGCAACTGGGGTCGATAACTAGCTACCGCTGCGGTGGTGATGCAGGCTGGGGCTGCTGCTTGGTCGTTGCGTCGCGACAGAAGGGAGGGCGCACAGGGAAGGTCGCCGAGGCTGGCACTATTGCGGGCTGCGTCGTCGAGGAGAGGATCGCAAGTAGGGAGGCATGAGGGTACGCACAGGGGGAAGGTGCGCCAGGTTGATGCCGTCGACTGCTGGCGTCGGTATCGCGACATCGGGGTGCTGGCATTGTCAGCGTCGCTCAGGGGGAGGAGCACGGGGAGACGGGGGCACGAGCAGGAGGGATCGGGAGTGGGATGAGCAGAAGAGAAGGAGGTGATGATGGGAGTCTGCAGGGGTGGAAGACGAGGGAAAGAGCGGAAGGTGAAGAGGCGGGAGGTAAGGGGTGAAGGAAACAGGGTAGGGGTATTGCGGCTGTAGGTAAAACAGTAGGGGGGTATAGTATATATATATATATACTATGAGAATTAGGGTTAGGGGTGAAATAGGGTATATATTGGG
Organism: Hemerocallis citrina; assembly: GCA_017893485.1. Taxonomy (NCBI): domain Eukaryota; kingdom Viridiplantae; phylum Streptophyta; class Magnoliopsida; order Asparagales; family Asphodelaceae; genus Hemerocallis; species Hemerocallis citrina. The sequence goes on along the minus strand of CM030362.1, from coordinate 248,118,966 downwards.
TTAGTTAGGGTTTTAGGGTTAGAATGTTAACGGGTAGGATCCAATAGGGAAATGGGTTTTGGGTAAAATCCAATAGGGAAAAATAGGGTTTATAAATTCAATAAAATAACCAATAAAAATATTGTTTATAATAAAATGTAATTTGTATTACAATATAGAATTTATTTGAAATAGCTACAAATACAATTAGTACATAAAATGGATTTTTAATAACCAGTAAAAATTAATAATAATAATAACAATAAAAGATTTGTATTACAATATAAAAATCATAGAAAATAGTTCCAAAAAAAATTATTTATCAAAAATAGATTTTAATAGAAGATCCAATAATACATTTTAACAAAAGAATTTGAAAGCGGAAAAAAAAATTACAAAAATTTTAAATACAGAAAATACGTATTTGCGAAAACAGGGGTTTCATAAGTTCTGAGGACAGAACTATTCTAAGGGGAGAAGAGTGTAACACCCCTTAAAATTGAGTTATGACAATTTTGTTTCACGTGTGTTATACACATATATTTTGTACCGTTACATGTAATATCCGTAACATTATTAATATAAATATAGTATGTATTGCGTATTTCGATTATTTATAAATATTTTTTGTTCTCTTGAATTCATTTTTGAATTTGAATTTATTTTATTTATCCATTTTGAGCTAACTCAAATATTAATCTTAAACTTTGCATTTTTAAATACATGTGTCAATTACTATGTATTTTTTTTATGAAATCAATAAAATGTGTATATTTATATTTTTGGTGCTTAAATTTAATATATAGAATGTTTGATTTTAATCATTGGCAGAAATAAGTTAAGCCCACTTATAATAAATAAATGTGCTACATACTTATAAAATCTTATACTCTCATATGCATGTATGAAATTATACAAATCTGTGCACAATCCCACACTCCAAATGTCCGGCCTAGTCTATTGGAGAGAAAATGAAAATTTAATTTATTTTAAGAGGGTAATGGGTGGTTACTTTTGTAACATGGGTAGTTAATATATTTTGTAAATAAAAAACCCTCCTTTATTTCCTCCTCCCTCATTCTTTCAAAAAAAATAGAAAAGAGAAGCAAGGTATCCCGACCATTTTTCTTTGAGGGGTGAGAATTTCATTTTGGAGTCCTTTTGGAAGGGGAGAAGCTTGGAAGGTTGCTAGGAGCATCAATTGCTAGAGATTCATCAATTGAGTGAGCATTCCTTAACTTTCTAATTTGTTCTTATTAGAATTGCATGCTAGATAATCTATATAAATTGAGTATTCATGCTTAGATTATGCGTTGATTGTTGTTAGATTATGTGTTGTTAGTTAAATATGTGAAAGTATGATATGACTAATTTAAAAACGTTTTAAGGTTGATGTCCTGAGTTTTAGTCTCACTTCAAAAAACCATTTCTTTTTATCCAGATGGAATCTAGGACTAAAATTTTTATATGAGTACCCCGTATATGTCAAGAACATCTCCTAAAAATTTCATAATATTTGGATATCGTTTGCTATTTTAATAAAATCCGAACATAGAACTGGTTGACAGTTTTGGCTATTTTCTGGAAATTTGTATATCTTTCGGATTTTGATCATTTCGGCATCTTATATGAAGTAATTTGAGGAAAGTCAAAACTACGAATTTGAATTAGACTCGTTAACCTTTCTTTAGAGTCTAAGAAATCAACTTTCCATAACGAATAAAATTTATAATGAATTTTATAAGATTGAACATGTGGCAGTACTTTAACTGTAGTTGAGTCTATATAACAATTCGACCCTACTATAGATTTCGAATAATTCAGATATATAGACACAATATTTTGGAGGAACTTATAACTACAAAGTTATAGTAGACTTGTATACCTTTAATTTGAGCTAAAGAACACAAAGTTTAATGTAGCATAGAATTTTATCTGGTTTTTACAAGTAGCAAGAGCTGCAGTTTTTGGATTCTGAACCTATTGATTTGCAAATGGATTTTGACGAATTAATTGTGATTATTTATAAATGATCTTAACTACAATATTGTAGTAGACTCATTCAAGTTTTATATGACGCTAATAAATCTAATTTTTGAGTAGTATTAGGATTTATATGATTTTTGCAAGACCATTGAGTTGCTATATAAAGATTGTTGAACACACAAATAGTGGATTATATATATTGTGTTACCTTGAAATGAAGAGAGAAATAGGCTTGGAGTATTGGTTAGTGCATGTGGCTTAGGACCTATGAGATTGTAGGTTTGAGTCTTGGTGAGCTCAACTTTGGTTGCATTTATTGCTTTTGAGTATATTGGAAATATAAATTGATTTTTGGGAAAATATTTTGATAGTAATTTGCAAAAACATTATTGGATTAATTTTCCCACTTAAATAAATGATTAAACACATATTTGGTGATTGAATTTGAAGGATTTGGATGGAGATGATTTTAAAGGATATTAGTATATTGGAGAATTAAGATTTGATGGAAATTGGTACAAATGTGTTGATTAAATTTCATGTTGGAATGAGAAATTTTTAGTACAGATTTTGGTAATTTGAATTGAATTACTAGAACAGAGATGATGTTGACTGAGTGAGGCATTTGAATTCCTATTGTAATAGTTTAGAAAATTTTATCTAGTTATTTGATAATTACTAGTTGGATGGAATGAATAAGAGATGAATTGAGTATAACAATGAATTGAATTTTAATTGATTATAAAAAGAGGTTATGGATAACCTAGAAAGTTTATGAATTTTGGAATGTGTGGATGCTAGAGGCTGAGAGAGACCCAAGGTACCGGCAAATTTGTGATTATGAAAGTTTGGGAAGTGGCCAGTATGGGCTATTGTTCTTGTGTGTTGATTTAAGTCAGTAGGAGGGTAAGCTAGCTATAGGAGATACTATTTATGTTTGAATTTATTGACAGACACTAGAAAATGAGATGTGATGAGACCAGGGTAAACGTAAGTGGGACGTCTCTATATAGTCGGGCGGTGTATTCCGGGACTATAGATCCAGCCGGACGGTGTACTCCAGGACTGTGATTGATGTACGGAATGAGACGAGCCTTAATTAAATCTGATATTATGAATGATCAGGCAGTGTACTCCGGGGTCATGAATAGTCAGGCGGATAGGAGGTAGATCTCCAACATATTCCGGGCTAGAGCGGCACTTACGGGATGTTTGCATGACGAGAATTTTGTATAGTCGGGCGGTGTACTCCGGGACTGGAATCTATACTCGTGGGACGTCTAAACCTTGTTTTTGTTACTGTGGTAGGATTTCATAACAAGGGATTGAACCCTATACTAAGGAGTACGTTAAGGGCTTGCCCTCGAACCTATGTAGTATGGGATGCATAGAATATTAACAAGTGTTCATTAGTGTGCATTGTGTGCATTTGTTGCTTTCTTGGATAGTTGTTTTATGTCTTTGTTTTATTCATTTTGATTTTTGTTTTAAGGGATACACTTATACACTAAGATTATATTCACTTTCTGTTTTTATTAATTATTGTCATCATTGTTTTTATTTTATGCATCAAGTTTGTGAATGTTAAAGTTGAGAATCGCTGTATTATTGCATTGCGTCAGTTGCATTCAACTGACGTGTCCACAGTCTCAAGCACCGTGGACATGAGTTTTGGTGTCGAAGGATGTTGAACAATTGAAAATTTTGTCGATACAAGATGTATTATATATGTGTATTTCCACTTTGTACTATAAAGAATAATGTTATAATGAAAAGGTTTTAGATTCCTTATAATTTTGTACGAAATTGAAGTAATGATCCTGGTTGTGTTACGAATTACCTATTTTTGGAACTCGGTGCGTTATAGAATATAAGCCGGAATGGTCAACGGTGTTGAGCAGTACAGATTTGCATGTATGCTTGGAAAGGCAAAAGTAGGGTTCTTTTGGAAAATAGAAGAGCGATGAGGGAAGGTCTTGTTGATCGAAGTAAAGAGTAGAAGTCATTGCCAGGGAAGTGAGGTGAAGTGATTTCTTTGATGACTGGAATAACCCCACCCCACCTCAAGAATGTGAAACAATATAGCCTAACTCTTGTAAATTAGAGCTCCTATACCTTATGAAAGACCCTACCAATAGATCAAAACTTCAAAGTTATGATAATTGTGAGGACTATAATATTTATATTTTAATGAAAGAAAATGGAGATCAACTTGGAATTTCATTTTCCAGTCTACTATTTTCCACCATGCATGTACAGTGGCATAATTTGTAAGCTTCAAAAGTTCATGAGGGTTTTAATATTATTTATACACTTCTGAAGCTTACAAATTACGTTACCATATCCACCATGATTATCTCACAGTCTGCCTGTCAGACCAATGCTAAGTGTTATCTGTAACACCCCAATTTATTTATTTATTTATTTATTTTTATAATTCCAAATTCAATTCTTTCAATTTCTATACCACTTTAAACATAAACTAAAATAGTTATATTTCGAATAAAATTTTGGCAGAGTTTCCCCTGAAATATTTGCCCTTTTACTGATTTTCCTTACGAAAATCTGCAAACAATTACACATCCTGTAATATATTTCAATCCTCCCCAGGCCAAATCATTCAACATCACACAGGCAATAATATCAACAGCTCTGGCGGCATAATACTTCATAATAAGCAAGATACAAATTAAAAACCAAAAAATCTTTTGAAAACATATATGGTTTTTAGAAAAACTTTTCAAAAATCAACCACAGAGCCCAATAGTCCCCAACGAGGTAGATACGGGCTTTCATAATTCATCACAGCACTATATATATATCCAACACCTTACAGTTATACACATAATCTCCCATAATACCAATAATACATCATCTTCCCCCCATTACTACATATCATATATATATATATATATATATATATATATATATATATATATATATAATATATATATAGGGTAAAAGGGATATGAGCAACTTGCTCATTTAGTAAATGAGCAATTGATTATGTGGCATGCATGTGATACATTGGACAACTAACCCTTTTAAGGCTTTTCCAATTACATGTATGCCACATCATCAATTGCTCATTTACTAAATGAGCAAGTTGCTCATACCCCTTTTTCCCATATATATATATATATATATATATATATATATATATATATATATCATCCATCAACTACAAAGAAAAGTATAACAACCAAACCACCACACTATCTCACCTCGCTACTATCAAATCTGCAAGAGAGTTAGGGTCGTCCACCTTCGGGGAGGGACTCCCCTAATCCCCAGAAAACAACAGGATATAGCCATGTCTGGAGTGAGTATAATAGTTATAAAAATAAATTAAACTGTATAAAGAAAACTGAAGAACTTATGAATATCATGATAATTAAGTGAACCTGAAATTTAAAAAATAAAAACCTCATAAAAATGACTTTGCACCGAATTAATCATTTGAATCTTCAACCCGTCTACATATCCATAACCACTCTCCCTACCTTGAAGTTGTGCCTTGGCAGGTAGTTCCCACCATTTCCATGGAAATAGCGGGCAAGTAATTCCTCGACACAATTCCAAGGTATTCTATATTCACATAAATTTTCGTTTCTAACATCACTGCCATACAATTCTTATAATATTCCATTCATTCAGTCCTATACTATATTTATTTTCATTGTCGTTGTATAACACCACCCATTCAATCTTATAACATATTCATATATTCGCATTACATCACTTCACATTCATTCAATTATATATTATCTTATTCATTCTCATCGCAGATCCTCCCATGTATTTAATCTTATGATATCACATTCGTTCAGTCCTATAATATCAAGTTCATTCAATCTCATATTATCACATTATCCATATCTTATAACACATCTCATAACACCTCGTGATACATTAACCTTCGTTCTCATTATATATTACTTCACTCCGTTACTAATAATCATCATAATATCAAGTATAAAGTTCTATTACCACATTCTTACATCATATCGGATCTTTATATATATACATATATCATCATACTTTCCGCTTAAAGCAAACCACAATTTTTACTTCATAACTTAACTTATTTTCTTCGCTTTATACACATACATTCCATTCATCATATAAACATTAAAACATTCACTAAAGTGCCCCACATTCATTTTTATATCCACTCTTATTTCATCACACACTTATCATTTACTTTCATTTCATTTGTAAACCCATACAAATTCCATAGCTTTTATTTCACTCATTCTCTTCAATACCACTTACCATTCTCATATCCATTTCCCTACACAAACATATACACACGGGAAGTTGCTCACACAGAGTTTGACACCTCCGAAGCTACACCCTCCTCCTGGCCTATACCAACAAGGGAAAACACCGCACCCCAAGTAGAACTTGGGTACTTCCTCCTGGCTGAAGCCAGCGAGGAAAAAAAACACCGCACCCCAGCGAAGCTGGGTACTTTCTCGTGGCAAAAGAAATGAGAGAAAGAAAACACCGCACCCCTAGTTTCACTAGGGTACTTTCTCGTGGCATCTATCATCGAGGGAATATCACCGCACCCCAGCTAAGCTGAGTAATAACATCACAACTCAAGTCGATAGCTTGGAATATCACATTACTTTATTTTTATTTTCATCTTGCAATTCACTTTACTTTTCATTTCCATCTCATAACACAACTATCATATCAACAACCTACCAATTCATCATGGGAGTTGTGTCAAGGCAGGTAGTTCCCACTATTCTCATGGAAATAGTGGTGTGTAGTTCATCGACACAATTCCAAGGTGCGCCAACTAATATCATAGCATATTTTTCATTTAATAACCATTCTCATATTCCTCACATAATACACCTTACTTCAAGTTTTACCCTCATATTACATTTTACTTTACTTTATTTTCATTCATACAATATTATATCATATACATACACTTTCTTTACTTCTCATATTTAATCACATAACACAATACTCTTCTTTGCATGAATATCTTCACATCACCATATCTTTATTTTCATTTATAATTAAAAAATGCAATTACCTCGTTTTTCATACTTAGTTAACCACAAACTTCATTTACCAATTATTTTCATTTACTACTCCTAACTCATATTCTTTCATTCTCATCTTTATTTAGATTCATTCTCTTTCTCATTCACATATTACATTACATGCTTTCTTTACTTGCTCCTTTTCCTTTTCATTTTACATTTATTCATTTTATTGATTTGTTGACCAGTGAGCCACAGTATCCCAATATACTGAAAGCCGACAGCCCAGTAAAAACACGCGGATCGTTGCTCACACAGAGCCTTACTCCAAGGCTACGTCTTCCTCCCAGCCTATGCCAGTGAGGGAAACACCGCACCCCAAGTAGAACTTAGGTACTTCCTTCCAGCCGAAGCTAGTGAGGGAAAAGAAAACACGGCACCCCAGCAAAGCTGGGTACTTCCTCGTAGGAATGCCAACGAGGGAAAGAAAACACCACACCCGTAGTTTCACTAGGGTACTTCCTCGTGACATCTGTCATCAAGGGAATATCACCGCACCCCAGCTAAGCTGGGTAATAACAAGGCCTCAAGTCGATAGCTTGGGGGATAAAAATACTGCACCCCAAACATAGTTTGGGTAATATTCCTCAAGCGATTATTATCACATTATCTCACATATTCATATACCTCTGGTTATTTCATTTATAAGATTATTACCTTATTATTCTGTATCATAAACACTCCAAAGTATTTATTTACTCACAAGATAATATCTTAGGCACATGCCAAACTAAGTAGATAATTATATCTTATGACCGCCCATTAGTTTCACTTTGAACATCATTATAATATACATATACTCACTCACTAATTTCATCGATTGTCATATCACAACTCATTATCACTCATATATATCACAAACATGCACCACACATACACAGGTTCCAAAAAAAAATCACAAATTACTTATTTCGTCTATTTAAGCCTTATAACATCCCATTATATTATGCTAGCCCATACACCATGCTCCATGTACTCAAAACCACCTATAAGGGCTTATATGCCCAAAAACATGCATGAAACATGCATGGAATATAAAAAGTGCAATAAACCGCATAATCTACCGACTTTTATGCTTTAACACATCACACTAACCTATAATTCATATTTTATATACTCAGAATCGTTAAATTTTCCCAAATATCACAAAAACCCATTTTCGGGCCTTTAAGATTCGTATTTTCCTTCAAAATTGAAATTCGCCAAAACTCTTACAATATATATCGGAAAGCCACGAAACTTGACCACAACATAGAGTATATGTAGATGTATCATACTCACCTAACGAATTGAGCAAACGATGTCCCACGTCCGCCCGGTAGCCAATCAAATTTCACTTTTTCACACCTATACGAAAAATTATAATACTTTTTAGCCATTTACACAAAATACATGCTGTCCAACTCAGATTTCGAATCTGTCCTCACCCACATGTCTCAAATCGAACACCCAACGTGCATAATATATGCACACTCTTCCTCAATCGATTTGATTGAGAATTAAGCCTATAAAAATCATCCTAAATTCATATTAATAGTCTTACAATATTTTACACCCTCATATGCATTTTCTAAAATCACTAGAATCAAGTTTCCTACCCAATTTCAAAAAAACCCTAAAATTCGGCTTCATGCCAAAATTAGAACTTCACATTTTCACCATGTTATGCACCAATTCTCACTCCTAACATGTTTTATATGCTCTATCCATCTCCCTACATCGATTTCTAGTAAAAGAAATGAAAAGTATATAATCCAATAAACTAACATACGATTTAATATACCTTCTCGATGTTCTCCATGAAAACCAAGCCCACCATGCGACAGAGCAGAAACTAGCTTAGAACCCCAAAAGTAATTGAAAAATAGGTAGAGATTTGATGGGGTAAAGAAACCCAAAGATTTGTTCGGGAATGGGTTTCGACCGAAAGGAAAAAGGGGGAGGGTGTTGCGATCTACACGAAATGAAGAGGAAGGGGGAGAAGAAATCTTATGGAAAATTTATTATAAGACTCCCTCTTGACCAAATATTTCTTTTAAGTCTCTCAAGTGCTCTTTTTCATAATAAAGTTCAATAAAAACCACTCCACCAAATAAATAAATTGATTAAAGAATATATAAAAAAATAAAATTGCATATTTCTGCATAATAATAACAATAATAATATTATCTACTCACAATGAAAGAAATACACACGACTATTTAGAGGAGTGTTACACTATCAACTACCATCCATTAAACTGACCACTAGCCAACAAAATGGCACCATCGTCCGGTCCTCTTCTGCCACCAGTTCCAGCCTCTTCAACCGACAACTGGCAGGGTGGGACATCTTCACAGAGGATCCACGGTCATCGCCTTTAAACCTTCTTTATAAAGTTGATGGGATGTGATATCATCAAAGCTACCATGCCAAGGGGTGGTTTAGTTGTGTAAAAGAAATCAAGAGAGAGTAATATTGTAGCGAAAGCAATTTCTTGGATTTGAATTCTAAAAATAGCTTTGGTTGGATGTAGATTTACTGTAGCAAGAATAGTTTTACATGAAAGATTAGCTTTGTTTGAGTTATATGAGCATTATAGCGAAAGTAATTTAAAAGACTTTTTGACTTTTTATTTTACTTGAAATTAATCTCAAGGCTTAAACTAATTAAACTAAATTGATCTTAATTAATTAAACAAAAAAATGAAAACTCAATTAACAACCGCTTAATCTTAATTAAATTTATCATAATTAAATTGATCGTAATTAACTAAATTGAACTTAATTAAATTAAACAAAAAAAAAACGAAACTCAATTAACTTGGGTTTAATCTTAATTAAATTGATCTAACTAATCTATTTAATCTAATCTAATCTAATCTTAATTAATCTGAAACTTCAGTCCAGTTTTTATCTAATCTAATTTAATCTAATCTTAATTAATCTAATCTAATCTAATCTAATCTAATCTAAATTAATTAATTAATTAATCTAATCTAATCTTGAAATAACTAATCTAATCTAATCTAATTAATTAATAATTGTTATCAGTGCTGGTTTCTGGACCATCTTGAAGGCCAGAAAGCCTTGCTTTTTAGTCCCACATCGGAGGAGAGGAGGGGACTCTTTTGGTTTAAATAGGGTTTTATGTTCTAAGACAAAGACAAAAGCTCAATTAGAGGTGGAGAGAGAGTGTGTGTGAGAGAAAAAAATAATTATAATATGCATAAATAGTGTTGCGCGAGTGGCAAAAAAATTTCTCCTACAAGAACACTGCTACAGTGCTCCCCCTAGGATTTGAATTTTTGCAACTCATTCACTGGCAACCAAACCACTCCCAAATTGAGTTGTGGGCGCTAATATCAAAGTTCATTCAAAAAAATCTCGCCATTTCTATTTGCCACACTCAATGGCACCTTACATATCTCTATAGAAATACTAAGTGTGCTTTTTTCGTTTACTACTTTATTACTAATAGATTCATGAAACTGGAGCACATGTGAAATTCTCTTGCAATAATTGCATAGAAGGTATCATTATTAGGGTTGTCAATTTTTGATAAGGATAAACTTAAATCTTTTATGTTAAATTTTGATTTATTTAAATCCTTCACAATAAATTTGTATTTATCCAAACTTGGGTGTAATCCTAAAAGACCAAAAGTGATTTTAAAGTCCATGCTTATCTTAGATTTGATGGTTTAAAAACCATGTCGGAGTTAATGTAATTAGGTGTTGGGTTATTTTAACAACCATTTAAATTATGAGTTATTTTCTAGTTTGATAGGAATTACTATAGGTTAGCCTAACTATATTTTAGTTTTTGGACTCTTTAAATAGAGTAGTAGAGTGAATGTATTTTGTATAAAAAATAATTAAGAAAGTTCTACTTCCTACCGATCTCTTGTAGGTTGTGAAGAGAAGGAGATTGTTCGGCATTGGGCGATCTAAGAGAGAGTTTAATTCTCTCCGGTGGTCTCCTCTTAGGGATCATAAATATCTCTCATGATATTAATTTATTATTCCTACTACTTGTACTTGCGGATTGGATGCAGTTCTTCGAGTTGCAAGAGTTGTTTGGGAGTTTTGTTTCATTGTGGTGTGTTTGAGTATTCGCCGTAGTGTTAGATCCTTAACACCAATGGAGGCCAAAAAGTTGCATGTGTCTTTGGGTTTGGACCTTTAAAGTTCTATCTAATACCACATAAATAAGATGATGCAGTCGTATGTGTGTCTGATATCAATATTTGGAGTGCAGTTTTTTTTTTAAGATTAAATTTTTTTGTTTGTTTGTTTGAGAAGAGTAGAGGTTTGTGAAGATAACGTTAATGCAATTATTTCTAAACAGGTGCCTTTCTCTATTGTAAAAGCACCGGTTTCTTTTTTGATTCTGTCCAAAATAGATCTGGACCATACATCTTTATTCCCTTATTATATATCAAATTTTTTCTCAAACTATATCCCAACTTGAGTCACATGCCAAACTTATTCCACGAATGAGCTTCTTTTAGCCATGTCAGCTTAAGCCACAGTTGGGAACAGTGACAACAATGTTATTGAAGCAGCATTTCCCAACTGCAGCTTCTTCAATTTATTTTTTGAGCATGCCACAGTTGCCAACTACAGCAATAGTGAAAATCTTTGCTACATGCAATAGCTAAGTCTCAAAGTTTTGAGATACAAATGCTTCACTTAGGCTAGAGTGCAAGAGATCGCTGGAAAATTTTATTTAAAGAAAGGCTGCAGTTCCCCAATGCGGCCCTTCTATGTGTAGGTCACAGTTCCTAATTGCGGCCTACATTATACTTTCAATTCGGCTCTCTGATTCAGAGAGCCAAGTTAGAGAGCAAAAAAAATTCTTCATACTGAAGCCGCAGTTTAGAACTATGGCTTCATTTGCACAGAAGCAGAAGCTGTAGTCCCAACTACGGTTTCAGTTGAAACAGTGATATCTGAAAATCAGATATCATTGTTTCTCTGTTTACAACTCAAAATATACACAATATATCACAATTTTTCACAGTTTCACAAAAACACAATATCACAAAGTCAATATCCCAAAACATCACAATCAGCACCAAAATATTACAATATATCACGATAAATAACAATATATTACAATCGACATCAAAATATCACAATATATCACAAGTCCAAAATATCACAATTACAGTAAAAAATGCACAAATCTAACTCGGTGTAAAAATTGTGAGCTTCTTCCTCTACATGGGATTTGCCGACTACCACCTACTTGTGCCAGCTGTGAGATAGGCATATGAATGTCATCAAGTTGCTCTTCTTCACGTGCTGGTTCCTCTTCTTATGGCAGCTCATTTTGTTGTTACTCCTCTCGTTGTGTCTGTCGGCTTCCTAACCACCTTCTTACATATACCCGTTTGAGGTACCGGAGTTGTCAACATAGCATCAAATCTAGCTCCCTCACCAACCTTTTCAAGTTGTGATCTGCACAGATTAAGAATTTCTTGTGTGAACTCCTTGAAGTCTTAGGCCACATTTATCATCAAGGCGCTAGCACATTTCCACGCATTCACCCATGCATTAGAATGTATCATAAACAAATTAGAATGATTAAAATGGGGGGAAGGGGGGAGGATTAAAGATAAATATATGAAATAAAAAACAAAATATTATATCATACAATGGATCAAGATGACGAAGCCTTTAGTAGATACATGGGTTGCAAAGAGAAATACCCTAGAGTTGGTTTTGTCTCTCCTCGGAACTGGTAGTTGAGACCCTGCTAATACAGTGGAAGGAAGAGCAATATACAACGGTGTAATCCTTCGATAACAAGACATGTACACATCATGCAATTATCCATCATATGGAGGAATACATGCAATGATCGTATCGAACATGTGGTCATTCCATGCGTCGACGTGGACTTGATGATATTTTGCCCACTCATGATCAGGAAAACGACCCATCCCTTTAACACCGTGCAAGGTTGTGTCATACAATCGTGCGACTGGGAGGCTCTGCCAGAGTACGAACTGCCGAAGCACTTGGTCCAGAAAGTAAAACTCTGCAACACCAAAGTTGACGAGTGGTGCTCTTGTGAACCAGAATTCTCTACTCGCCCTGCAAGCAGGTGGTAATCTATCCAATATCTCGGTTGTGTACTACTCACATTTGATAATCTCATCTTGCAACTGCTCAAGTTCATCTCTATAGTAAGTCAACACCCCACGTGGGTTATCTTTCCATGTGTGTCCCCCAGTCCAGTACACATATCGGTTCATTCTCTGTGTGTTCCACCCACTCCTGCCACTGCTTTCTTATGCGGGGTCAACTGACATGTAAACGCTCCTAGCTCCAAACTTTTAGTATCGTCATTGGCCCCGTCATCTATATCGCATTCAACGCTCCTCAACACAAACTCTTGTACATGGACTCTAATGTGGCGCTACCCCAACCGTACCGGTCAACTTTGCTAAGGTCAGCGATCAATGGCAGGTTCATCAGCGGCATGGTATCACCTAAGGAGTTAGGGAAGAGATCACCTCCAAACATTGTTAGTATGTAGGCTCGGGTGTAGCTCTGGACATGAAATTCGAATGAATCGTCATTCAAGAATCCATCGAACATTGTCATAAGTGATGAAAGTCGGGTAAATTAGCCAACAAAAGTAGACCACTTGGCTGAACACCAAGAAAATCTCTAACGAGCTGCTCCCCATCAAACCCCATACTACCAGTAATGGCCATCCCATCAATCGGAAGTCCTGAAATGATCGAAATATCTTGAAGTGCAATGGTCATCTCTCCTACGCATAGATAGAACGAATGTGTCTCCGGAGGCCATCTCTAAGCAGAGTATGATCCAGCTTCTTCGACCCCATTAATCATACTCCATAGAAACTAGCATCGACTGCCAAGCCATATGTACATGGGTGCATTGGCGATGTCGTGTGCATACAGAAAGTGCACTCCTTTAATGAACAATTCCACACGAACTGATATTTGTGACTATATGTAGTGCCCCAAATTTCTATAATAGAAATAAGAGACACAAATCCAGAATCTTTACTTCAAATGTAAACCAAACACCGTACAATTACATGAAAACTTTAAACTTTCTTACAACAGTCCATAATACAATGCATAGCGGAAATTTACATAGACTTTTTTTACAACTTGTTCCAAACAGTTAAACTCAAACTTTTCATAAGCATGAGCTTTAAGTCTTGTCTAAGCCATTCACTTACAAATCTTGCAAAATTGACAAAAACTATTGGCACGTCAGTTAAATATAACCGACACTTCAACTGATTAAAGCAGCGACTCTCCAAAGTCTCACAACCACACACTTGATGCACAAGAATAAAACCAACAATAAAATATCAATAAATCAACGAGTGTTACTAAGATAGAGAATATGTGCGTGTTATGACACATAGATTGGGAAAAAGTATATAAAACAATGTTCAAGAAAACACAATGCACACGATGCACACTAATGCATACTTGTTCGGATTCTATACCATCCATATAATATAGGTCTGAGGGCAAGCCCTTAGCATTCACCACCTTTAGGTTTCAATCCCTCGCCATACAATCCTATAACAGTGAAAGAAGCAAGATTAGACATTCTGCAAATGGGCCCCAGTCCCGGAATACATCTGCCCAACTGTACATGCGTAAATGCACGAACATCATGTAAGCATCACTCTGAACTCTGGAGAATCACCTCCCAGCAATACATTCTGCAAATATGCCCCAGTCCCGGAATACATCCGTCTGACTGTACAAGCGTACCACACAAACATACATACATTCCGCAAATAGGCCCCAGTTCCGGAATACATCCGTCCAACTGTACAAGCGTACCATGCGAACATACCAGATTCATATCTCTTCTAGACATTCCGCAAATAGACCCCGGCCCGGAATACATTCGTCCGACTGTACAAGCGTACTGCGTAAACATGCTAGAAAGACATAAATCCCACAATCCTGGATTACATCCGCCCGACTGTACAGAGCCCATACTTACGTTGCACCAGTTCTGTCACAACTCCCAATCTTGTGTTTGTCCTTAGAGTCAAACATAGGTAACCATAGCCACCTAGAGCTAGCTCACCCCACTGGACTTCACTCACCAAAACTACGAACACTAGCCCCTCTGGCTAATTCCTACCATCAAATAATCACTGCCGGTACCCTAGGGTTTCGCTCAGCCTCTAATGTACACAACTTAATGCCTCAAGCATTCATCCGAGGTTCTCACTATAACCCCAATTTCAAAACAAAACCAAAACATGGTTCATTTTCAAAATAAATCTTTACATACACTTTTTGAAAAACCGCTTTTCCACGAAAACACGATCGCGATTCAATACATCAATCATGACTCTCTTATACCAGTTATAAAATATTTGGTCATCCAAAAAGCTTCTGACTTCTCATTTAATAAACAACCACTTCCATAAATGACTCTTTCCTTTATAGAAACAAAACAAATTTACTATACCTCTTCATTTCCATTGTAAAGTACTTCATTTCCATATTTGAAAACACAGTCAATTTTCAGAAAATTAAATCAACCAAAACTAAACAATAATCCTTTATAAACTCTGAGATTTATCTCTCAAAATCTGAACTTTATAATTCCAAAGACTGAAACTTTGATCTCTTTAAAAAAACTGAAAATAAGCCCCTTAAAATTCGAAGATTTCATCGTTCAAAACTGAAGCATATACCTCATCAAAACTGAGAATTTTATCAATCTAAAACATAGATTCATGCACTCGAAATCACAACTCAAATATATCAAAATCTGAAACTCATTTCTCCACAAATTTGAAATTTATGCGTTCTCATTCTTGAAAAAACAACTCACTCAAATTGAACTTACAGATCTGGAAATTTAAGTTTACATTCAATCTATAAACATAGATCACATCACAAAATTTTTTAATCCAATCGTACAAAGTTTGAAACCCTAATTCATCAAAATTTGAAACTAGTTTTTTATAAAAATTTGAAACTACCTACTTCGAAACTTCATCTAAAAATCAATAAAACTTCATACCACTGCTAAATATATATACATACATACACACCTACACATATACTAGGGTCCCCAACCCTTGTACATGAACTCCCCGCCAAAAATCCCCACAACCTGAGCCCCAAAAGGCCAGGCCGAAACTTGGCACGGTGCAAACCCGTTGCACATTACAGGCCGAGCCCCCTCAACCCTAACCCTAGCACTAGGGTTTACTTCATACTAAATACATCAATAACAAAATACTCACTATTTCATGCATAAATATTTCATAATTAAATTCATAAAATCTTCTCAACTAAAAACAGTGAATACTTAACAATGATCTCACCTTTAAACCTCTTAAACATGGATTTAAACATTTTTCAGCACAATCTATACTTCTACATCAATATATAGTTTCTTGTAACCAATTTCCAAGGATAAAAATTCAATCTTTTATGCATGACATCATCCAATCATTCAAGAATAAACCATCATACTGTCTAGATTAGATTTCCATTCATATCATTTGCAATTCTATATCTATTATCCATCTCTACAATTTTTCTCATAAGAAATATCACAAACATGCTAACATAATCATAGATTCAAAAAGATCTAGTCCTAGCATGATACTACAATATTCATGAGAAAATAACAAATCAAGAGAAGAGAAGATGTCCACCTCTTGAAGAAATTGAGTAGAACGCCTAGAAGCACTTCTCCTCCTAATGCAAAAGCTCATTCTCTTCTTGCTCCAAAAATCACCAAATAGCCAAAATATGAGAGAGGCCGAAACCCTACTGTTCCCTCTCTCTCTTATATGGCTGGGATTGAAATATTAGGGTTTGTGAAAGATTTTTACAATAAAGTCCCCCACAAATTACATATTTGCATATTAAGTTATACATACAATCTTTCCATATAAAAATTCAATCGAATAAGGATTTAATCCTATCCTTAATTACCCTTTAGTTGGCCAACCCCCAAATGCAGCAAATTAAAATTTTGGGGGCTCTTACATGGCCCAAAATGAATATTTACATAAAAGCCCCCATTTTCCAAAATGAATTCAAAAGTAGTTTTCTTATTTCAAAAACAAATAAAATCAAAAATAAAAACATATTAATTAAATAAGAGGAATTGATTTATTACCACAAAATTTAGAATTTGCATTTCGTAATATTTGCACGTGTTTTACACATGCAAAACAGTAATGTAACGCCCCGAATCCCAAATACGCTGAATTCGAGATGTTCTACAGGATCTTTTCGCTTTCTTTAGTACAATTTTACAAGGAATTTAAACTTTTCACTTTACATCAGAGTTTACATCATATTACACTTTTCATTTGCACAGCGGAAGTAAAAATATACAACATTTACATAAATATACAACAACATGGTAAACATCTTTATGCATCCATTCCTCTTTAACATGTAATTTATCCTGCATACAAAACTGTGGGTACGTCAGTTTATTCAACCGACGATAATTATACATGGCCATCCTCTCTACGCCAGAAACAGTATAACGAATCTCATTTCATAACAGATCACAAAACTTGTTCACATAACAATTAAAGTAAGGGGGAAAATCTTAATGATGTCGTGTCGTGATCGTGCACTTAATCCTTAATGCAATTACTAATTTACATGACACTAATGCGCACTTGTTCGGATTCTATGCATCCCATACTACATAGGTATGAGGGCAAGCCTCTTAATCGTTCTTCACTTTTATAGGGTTCAATTTCCTCGACATGACTTAATATACTTCTGTAATTATAGTGAGTATCCTAGATGGTCTATGAGTACAAGTACGTGCACTGGACCCTGGAGGGGAATCCCACGCCATGTCTTGACTCATCAAGCATGCATTCTGCGGCAATTCAGCCTCCTCCCTAAATACGATCCTCTTGCAGTCACCAAACATCCCACAAGCGTGGCTAAAGTCCGATCATTCTGAGTTGTGCCCACGCCATGTCTTGACTCATCAAGCATGCATTCTGTGGCTCACACACCCGTACCGTAAACTCTAGTTCTCATACTTATGTTTTCTCTCACTTTCATCACCTCTTCACTATGTACTAAAATCATTAGAATCATGAACAAAATCAGACCGGACTTATCATTTCATTTATACATAACCAACCTTGGTCCTCTTTTCAATATCATTTCATTTCATTCATTTCACTGCCGGGGGAGACTTAGCTACTCTTCGTTTCAATTTATAATTCACAATTTCCAATTGAGCACTTTCAGCTCATAATTCAATTTAGAGTCTCACAGACTTTCTTATCATGATCTTAGCCTTTCATGTTCATTTAATTCTCAACTCACATCTATGATTCTTTTCATATAAATTTCGTACAGCCATAAGAGTTCATTGACATCAATCATAAAGTTCACAACTTTCAACAATAATCAAACTGGAATCTCTGACATATCAAAATCTACTCTGTACAGTCGACTTGGAAGGATACCAGTCGACTCGTACAGTCAATACAAGTTCATCATAAACACTCGGAGAGTCGACTGCTGCACACGGCCAGTCGGCTTTCCCGCAACTTTTCATGTTCAAAATGTTATCCACGCGACAGTCGACTGTTCGTCCATCAGTCGTCTGTCCTGGGATTTTTAACAGTACATTATCAGGTTCAGCTCAGTCGACTTGCTACGCGCATTCAGTCGACTGGACAGATTCATATTTCAAATTAAGGGATTCTCTTTCTTACAGTTCTTACATACACTTGCATCATGATGTTAAATCACAATATACATATATTCATGTTTCAAAAACACAAAGCTTCTTATTGTTCGGTAACATCGCAACATGGAATTTCAAGTTACTAACATCTTTTCTTCGAGGAAATATTTTAAACATGCATTCACACTTATTCATAACTTTCGTGCAGAGATAAAACAGGATTCTCAATTACACTAGGACAATCACGATGAAAACATATCTCATTTCATGGAATTTCAGGCATACTCATAGTTTAATCAATGCATCGGTCGACTACTCCGAACATCAGTCGACTGTACCAGTCATTCTCAGTTTTATTAATTATCCCCTAGTTCTTTTTTCCACACGCCCATGTCTACTTAGCCATGTACATCATGAAGGATATGAGTTTAGCCATACTACTTCATTTTAATAATACACATATATGTCATGAAACTTGTAACAAACGTGTAACAGATGTCTCGTACCAGTCGACTTATCCTTACGGCAGTCGACTGTACAGACCCAATTCATTCTAATTTACAGTGTCATTATTTCGCCATTTGTCCTTCATGATTATCATCGTAAACATACTCAGGCGAATTCTAATACGTTGAATTTACTTTTCAGAAACATGGTAACAAATATCATAATCATGGTATAGTTCCTACATTAGAAGTCCTGAGAAACACCCACCTTATTTGACGAGATAATCGAAATCCAGCAAAAGCTCCTTAATGCAGTGAACGACTCCTTGCTCCACACCGAAGTCTTCAGAATGCTACTCGGCCTCCACAGAAAAAGCACACACACACAACTCACAAAATACCTCTCTTACAATATGATTCTAGTGTAAAAGAAATAATGAATGAGAGGGGGTATTTATACAGAAATTTGAGTAGATGGAGGGCTAGGATTTAGTAGATGGTTAATGGATCAAGGGCTAGGATGCACTAGGGGGTTGAAATAACTACCCACACTCTACAAAACTACCCACAACTCCACCCACTACTTCACCCAAATCTGGCCAACCAAAGGGGTGTGCTCCACACGTGTATGCAACATGCACGTGTATGCACAACTCACCCCACAAGAATTTGTACATAAAATAATAAGTCTCTTTAAAAGAAATGTTACACATACAAGTTGTAGAAAAAAAATATAAAAGATGGGCTTAAATTAATTGGGCCAAAAATAATTATTTTAGAAGAAAGCAAGTAAATTAACATTTGGGCTTTAGGGAAAATAGTTTATAAAAACAATGTTCTTACTCATCATGTTGAAAATAATAGCCAAAATATTACACGTGCATACCACGTGCAACAAAATAAATAATCTTCATATATTTGAAAAATCAGGGTATTACAAGTAATTTCATAAAACATTCAACGTAGTTAAATAAATCAAATTGAAAATTATTTAATAATTCAAAAATAACACATTTAAATTTCTGGGGCGTTACACTATATTGCAGCATCAGCAGCATAGGATCTCTTAGACCTGGACCTCCAGGTGCAGCGGAAGATGAAGATGCTTGGTTAACATCGATAGATGAAGATGATTGGCCAACTTACACAAATATGAAAGATTTGTTATATTAGCTATAATATCTATATAATAAATCACTAGGCAATTTGAAAAAAAGCTGTCAAGTGACTCTTCTTCAATTGAAACAAAATCAATGGTTCACATTCACTCTCCCAAAAGACATTTCCCCCGCTCCCAAAACTAATTTTTTTCCCCCTGAAATAAAAATCATTCTCACTTTATTACTTTCTCTCTCCTCCCTTCACTTTTTCATATCTCTCTCTCTCTCTCTCTCTCTCTCTCTCTCTCTGTATACCTAGAAATTTAGATTTCCATATTTCACTTTCATAAATTTCCGGATTTTTCATACTTTTTATGCTTCTTTTGATTGCTCATGTAGAAAATTTTACTGAGTTCCCTAATTGATTTCAAATGCAATGAAAGATTTAAATGGATATCTCTCTCTCTCTCTACTCAGAAATTTAAATTTTTAGATTTCAGGTTTGTAAATTTTTGGACTTTTCAGATTTTTTTGATTGCTCATGTAGAAAATTTTGCCGAGTTCTCTAATTGATTTCAAATGCAATGGAAGATTTAAATGGATATTCACTTGGATAAATTTCAACCTCTAATGTAACACTGAAAGTAGCAAATATCTCCTCAGAAGTTAAATTTCATCATTTTGCACCCTCAAAGTTCTAAGAAGTTTGATTTTACACCTCATTTATAACTATTTTTCAACATATGCTAATGGAAACATGGACTTTTATTTTCAACTAATTGTTGTCGTACTATTCAAACTTGAGCTATATAAACTCCATGATGGAAGTTTTAGATTCATGCATCTGAAATACAGAAAAGTAAATGTATCCCTACTATTTGAAACTGTCAAGAATTGTATGGTATATTTACTGTTTATAAGGTTTTTTATATGAAATTTTTATCAAAATGACCCACTTTTTGAAAGTATTTACCAAAGTGGTCCACTTTCAAAACTAATTACCAAAATGACCCACTCGCTATCTTAGATAGCGAGTTTGGTTAAAATACTCTCGCACAAAAAAACTCGAAATATGCTTGATTTAGACTCGCTATATGAGACAGTGAGTGTGTTTGTACTACAATCGATGTCTGAGAGATAGCGAGTGTCGATTGGAAGAGGGAGTCCACGGGTGAACAAGCCCAGCACTCCAAGCTTGTTCACAACCTGATACATTAAAACTAAATATTAAACAAATAAATACTAACGGCATGCAGTGTATTTGTTACCGCTAAATCTGGTGTGGGGGTAAACAGATAGTATTTGTGGATTCTTAGGAAAACTTGAATAGCAAACCTATAACCTGTTCCGCCGGAGTTTGACCATTGACTCCCGTCGTTCACCTGCAAAAAATGCGAGACACCGGGGTTTATCCCGGCGACGCACCCTCCGACGCTCAAGTCAGTAATCAGAAATGATTATGAAAGAGCGTAAATTGGCAAGAGATTGATTACCCCTTAATGAAGGTGGATGGGGGTATTTATAGTTGCCTTAAGGATCAGATTAGGTGTAACGCCCTGAATCCCAAATACACTGAATTCGAGATGTTCTACAGGATCTTTTCACTTTCTTTAGTACAATTTTATAAGAAAATTTGAACTTTTCACTTTACATCAGAGTTTACATCAATGTTACACTTTTCCTTTGCACAGCGGAAGTAAAAAATATACAACATTTACATAAATGTACAACAACATGGTAAAATCTTTATGCATCCATTCCTCTTTAACATGTCATTTACCTGCATATAAGACTGTGGGTACGTCAGTTTATTCAACCGACGAACATTATACACGGTCATCCTCTCTATGCCGGAAATAGTATAACTTAATTTTCCATATTTAGCAAACACAAACTTGTCACAAATCAAGCTACAGGGACTACCCTATTGATGTCGTGTTGTGATTATGCACTTAGTCCTTAATGCAATTATTTATGTTACATGACACTAATGCACACTTGTTCGGAGTCTATGCATCCCATACTACATAGGTCCGAGGGCAAGCCTCTTAATCGTTCTTCATCTTTGTAGGGTTCAATCCCTCGGTATGACTTAATCTACTACTTTAACTACGGTAGTGTCTTAGATGATCTATGAGTGCAAGCACGTGTACAGAAACTGGAGGGGAATCCCACGTCATGTCACGACTCATCGTGAAGAACCTATGGACAATTCAGCCTCCTTCATGGCACACGATCCTCATGCAGTCACCAAACATCCCACAAGTGTCACCACCGGGACGGTACCCTGGAACAGTATTCACGTCATGTCACGATGCATCGTGAAGAACCTATGAAATACTCTCCGCCGCCACGGTACCCTGGAGCCGTATCCACGTCATGTCACGACTCATCGTGAAGAACCTGTGAAATACCCTCCGCCGCAAATCCGATGGCTCTCACTCGTGTTTTTCTCCTACTTTCATCACATCTCCACTATGTACTAATCCTTAGTTTTTATTAGAATCATGAACAAAATCAAAGCTCTAGAGTTAGCCTCTCCACTAAACCGGACTTATTCATTCATTTCAACATGACCAACCTTGGTCTTTCTTTTCAATATTCATTTCATTTCTTTCCAAATGCCGGGGGAGACTTAGCTACTCTTTCATTTCAATTCCAATTCACAAATTCTAACATAATCTGAGCATTCCCAGCTCATGAGTTCATTTTTCATTGCCTCAGCATATCATGATCTTAGCTTTCATATTCATGTAATTCTCAATTCGAATCTATGATCCATTTCATGTAAATTCTCAATTCAAACTACGATTCATTTCATATAAATTCATACAGCAATAAAAAGAGTTCATCAACATCAATCATAAAGTTCACAATCTTCAAAATAGACAGAATAATGTTCTTTGACATAACAAAACACTCTGGACAGTCGACTTGGATCTCTTCCAGTCGACTTGTTCAGTCAATTCACATTCTTCATAACCACTCGGGAGAGTCGACTGCTGCACATGGCAGTCGGCTGTTCCGCAGTGTTTCCAACTTCAATTATCAATCACAGAACAGTCGACTGTCATTCAACACAGTCGCCTGTTCCGCCGAGTTCAATTATGTAATTTCTCAAGTCTATACAGTCGACTGCTACACACATTAGGTCGACTGAACAGTTTAAAATCTCAAATTAAGGAATCATTCCTTCATACACATCACACTTTGTCTCGCTATTCTTCAACAAGAATAATTCACATTTTATTGTTCACATTATTCTCAAAATGAGAAGTACTAACGAATATTCATAATTCATGTTTTCATGCTTCAATAATGTCACTTCAATCTTTACTATATTAATCTTCTTCATTTCTAGTTCTTTTACAAGGTATAATTTCCCAAAAATACACATATCAAAATCATAGTTCTGATTACACCTTTTATTCTCAAATCACATTTTATTTCATGCAACAATTTCCAAATTATCTTTATAAAGTCTCATGTATTTTCAAAAGAGTAGAACATTCGAGTTTATAAAAATGCATCTGTACCAGTCGACTCATACTAGACTAAGTCGACTGTTCAGGGGGGAAACATCCATGATTTTAAGTAAATAGTTGACTTATAACAGCACCAGTCGACTTAAATGAGCATATAAGTCGACTTACAAGGTCCTAAGTCGACTTACCCGAAAGATTCCTTCTCGACATTTCTCAACAATTAATGCCACTAATCTCTTTATTAGCCAATTACACCTTCATGGCTATAATTAATCCATACCAACTTAGATTTTTACTAATCAATCACATACAATTTCATACTCACATTCTAATCCATTCATAGGTCAATTTTCCAATTAGAAGTGTACTCTTATTAGTATTTTTCATGCATCATTCTTTCAGTATAGTACTAGCATGATTCCTAATAAGGAAAATTAAGCCCACTATCATTCATTCATTCTAACAAGCATTTCTACTTTAGAAATATGGAGAATTTTACCCACCTTGTATGGAGAGAAAACAACACAATAGCAACGAAAGTCCTTTGCAAATGAAATGCACCTCCTCCTAGACGCTCGCACACACCTCCAAGCCCAAGCAAAACCAAAAGCTTCCCCTTTTGATGCCGGCCTTCTTCTCCTTGTTGAAAGCAATATAATCCCACACAATTCTCTCGATCTTTTAACTCACAACTTACTACTAAATTAGACTATAGTTTTAGAAAGATATAATTGCATATGAATACTAGCCATGGAAGGGGGTATTTATACTAGAAATCAACTAGAATGGAGGGCTAGGATTAGTTGGTTGGTTGTAGGATGGAAGGCTAGGATGAGAGTAGAAGTTACCACAACTACCCACATTCACATAACTACCACACCATGACCACCACTAAACTTTTGAATCTCCCTCCAAAAGGAGAAATCCCGGCCATTAGGAGTAGTGTGCATTGCACGTGTACGTGTAGTGCACGTGCATGCAACTAGGCCAAAAATTGTGCATTTTAATTTGTACAAAAATAAAATAGACTTTTTAAATAAATTAATCCATGGGCTTAGTTTTATGGGCCAAAATAGTCATTTTAAAATAAAAATATATTTTGGGCTTTAAGAAAAAGGCTTTAAAATAAGGCTTTCTATCCATTTAAAGAAAAGGAATAATTTGAAAACATATATTTAAATATTCATACACATCACAATAAAAATAATTATAAGATTTTAATTCATTCAAAATATTGCACGTGCACACTACGTGCAAAATAAATAATTTTTCATTAAATGAAAAATCAGGGTATTACATTAGGAATGTAATTCCCGTGATCTGATAAGGAGTATAATCCTCGTAATCAGATAAGGAATGTAATCCCTAATCCCAGTGAAAAGATAGATGTGAATCAGGGTCGTTAATTAGGATTAATCAGAGACCTTGATTTTATCTTGCTGGACTGGGTGTGTTTCGGGTTGGGACCCATACCCAGTTGAGGTGGAACTGTTCGTGGGTTATTGGATCGTGAAGAAAGACCCAGTTCCCATTTCAGACCCGTTAGTAGGTGAAATTACCGTTTTACCCCCGAGCTTTAAGATTCATGTCCGATGTGAACGGTCTCGATTTAATCCTATTTTTAGCCATATCACGAGCCCCCCACTCCTAGAGACTGAGTTTTTCAGTCTTTGAGGAGTAGTTTTGTTGTTCTAATGGCGTACGGGATTTTATCGGTGTTCTTAAGGGAGTTTGGATCTTGCTCAGGGGTGTAACGGTGTTATTCTGGGCTCGTAAAATACCCAAAAATATCCTCAGAATTTTCTGGATTTTTGGTGATTTTTCCAGATTTTTCTGAATTTTTTCTCATTTTTTTGAATTTTTTATTCATTTTCTAAATTAAATAATTAATTATTGAAAATATTAATTAATTATTCTAATTAAATAATTATATTTTTCAGAATTTTAAAATATTTTTTCTGAATTTATAATTATTTTTAGAATTTTTAATTAATTTTTTTCGATTTTTAAATATTTTTTCAGATTTTTTAAATAATTAAAACAAATAATTAAATAAATTAATTAATTTAATATTACCTAGACACGTGGCACCATCGTGTGCGTTGATCACGATCAAGCGAGCGCGCATCGGGAGGAGGTCATTTTTTGCTATAACATGCTCAGTGGCAAGAGTTCTCGGCAAAAGTGACCGAAGTCCATGTGGACGCCACGTGGCAAAGTCAACTGTTGACTTTTTTTTCTTTTTTTTTTTCGCTGCTGCTGCTGCTCTTTCTTTTCTCTTCTCCTCTTCTTCGTTTCATTCTCTTCTTCTCCTTCGTCTCCGAATTCACCACCTCGCCCCCTTCGACTTTGGCCACACCTCAACAGCGAGAGAAGCTCGCGTTGGAGAGGAGCTCGGCGTGGGTGAAAGGAGATGGACGAGGAGCTTGGTGAAGAGATGGCCGCGAGTTCGACAAAGGGGCGTTGGGTTGGAGCTTGACGAAGTTGGAGTTGGCACTCGGCACTGTGGAGCTTGAAAGAAGAGGAGCTCGGTGACGAACGGAGCTCGTGAAGAAGACCTCGGAGCTCGCTCGTGGAGAGCTCGGAGCTCGTCTCTCCGAGGGGGGTTCGGCTCGGCATTGTGGAGAGCTCGGAGAGCGGCGAGCTCGTCGATGGAGCTGTGGTCGAGCTCGGCGAGGGGAGTTCGGGAACTCAGACGGAGGCGGTGCTCGGCACGGCTAACGACCTCGACGAGCGGAGTGGAGCTAGCCGTTGGAGGAGGTGCTCAGTGGAGGTGAGCTCGGCGTCTTGGAGCTCGGCTCGATGGGTTCGGAGCTGATGAACAACCGAGCACGACGACGACGACGACGAAGGTGGCGAGGTCTGAGGTTGAAGATGAACTCGGAGATAATGAAGCTCGATGAGGGAGATGTCGAAGACAGCCGGCGATGGAGGGGGGGCTCGTCATTGGAGATGGAGCTCGGCATGGCGACTGTGTCGCTCGACAAAGAGGGGCTCGAGCTTGACCATGGAGCTAGACGAAGGTCGGTGGAGGAGCTTGGCGATGGCGAGGTCGAGCTCGTGAGAAGTGGAGGTGGAGCTTTGAGCTCCGTCGATGGCTTAGAGAGGGAGGTTCAACGACAGAGCTTGAGGATGAGCGTTGTCTTCGAGTTCGGCCAGGGAGAAGGAGGTCTCTGTTGGGTTTGTTTCGCATGGATGCTCGGTGAAGAAATGAGCTGGGTTTTTTTTTTTTGGTTTTGGCGCCAACTCAGTTGGGGAAGAAGGGGAGGAGAGAGAAAGGGTTTGGGTTTGGATCCTTAACAGGTCTGAACCCGACCCTGTAGCCCCCCTTTTCTTTTTGTGTTGTTTGTTTGGTTGCTTGTATCTGAGCCATCGATCGCATTTGAGCACGGATTTCGAGGTAAAGGATTTTTCTTATTTGAGCTCCGGTGGCAAGTTGCTTCGGTGACATTGCCGACCCCCTCCAAATATGTGTTAAGAAGGAGGCCAAAGTCCGGGGGGGTTTGGGGTCTACTGCAGAAGTGCAGTGATACCTCGGCGTGGTGACATATGTAAAGAAGGGGTTCGGCGAGTCTTTGCTAAAGTACGGAGTGAGTTTTTTCCATGTTTGAGGGTCGGTGCCAAGAGCGCTCGGCGAAGGGGTGCCGAGGTCTATTTTTTCCATGTAACATGGTCGGTGGCAAGAATGCTCGGCAGCTTGTGCCGAAGTTCAATTTTCCATGTAACATGGTCGGTGGCAAGAACGCTCGTCAGCTTGTGCCGAGGTCCGTGGAGAGTTCTTCTTGATGTTCCCAGTGCTACGGAGGTCGGATCGGGGTGTATGACCCCTTGTTTCGAAGCTATTTCGAAGACCTACAAGTTCTCTTCAGAGATGAGTTGGAGAATCCTCAAGTTTGAGGAGCAACTCTTGGAGAGAGTTGTGCTCTGAACTCATTGTGAAGAGCTCCGCTTTGGAGGCGAGCGGAGCGAAGAGCTTGGCTCTAGGAGAGAGCCATTTGGGAGACAAGTTTGGGGAGCAACTCTAGGAGAGAGTTGTGAGCTCCGAACTCGTTGAGAAGAGGTTCGCTTTGGAGGCGAGCGGAGCGAAGAGCTTGACTCTGGGAGAGAGCCGTTTGTGAGACGAGTGTGAGGAGGAACTCTAGGAGAGAGTTGTGCTTCGAACTCGTTGAGAAGAGGTCCGCTTCGAAGGTGAGCGGAGTGAAGAGCTCGGCTCTGGGAGAGAGCCGTTTGTGAGACGAGTGTGAGGAGCAACTCTAGGAGAGAGTTGTGAGCTTCGAACTCGTTGAGAAGAGGTCCGCTTCGAAGGTGAGCGGAGTGAAGAGCTCGGCTCTAGGAGAGAGCCGTTTGTGAGACGAGTGTGAGGAGCAACTCTAGGAGAGAGTTGTGAGCTTCGAACTCGTTGAGAAGAGGTCCGCTTCGAAGGTGAGCGGAGTGTAGAGCTCGGCTCTGGGAGAGAGCCGTTTGGGAGACAAGTTTGAGGAGCAACTCTAGGAGAGAGTTGTGAGCTCCGAACTCATTGAGAAGAGGTCCGCTTTGGAGGCGGGCGGAGGAAGAGCTTGACACTGGGAGAGAGCCGTTTGTAAGACAAGTGTGAAGAGGAACTCTAGGAAAGAATTGTGCTTAGAACTCGTTGAGAAGAGGTCCGCTTCGAAGGTGAGCGGAGTGAAGAGCTCGGCTCTGGGAGAGAGCCGTTTGTGCGACGAGTGTGAGGAGCAACTTTAGGAGAGAGTTGTGCTTCGAACTCGTTGAGAAGAGGTCCGCTTCGAAGGTGAGCGGAGTGAAGAGCTCGGCTCTGGGAGAGAGCCGTTTGTGAGACGAGTGTGAGGAGCAACTCGAGGAGAGAGTTGTGAGCTCCGGTCTTGTTGAGAAGAGGTCCGCCATGGAGGTAAGCAGAGTGAAGAGCTCGGCTCTGGGGGAGAGCTATTTGGAAGACGAGTTTGAGGAGCAACTCTAGGAGAGAGTTGTGAGCTCCAAACTCATTGAGAAGGGGTCCGCTTTAAAGGCGGGCAGAGCGAAGAGCTCGGCTCTGGGGGAGAGCCATTTGGAAGACGAGTTTGAGGAGCAACTCTAGGAGAGAGTTGTGCTTCGAACTCGTTGAGAAGAGGTCCGCTTCGAAGGTGAGCGGAGTGAAGAGCTCGGCTCTGGGAGAGAGCCGTTTGTGAGACGAGTGTAAGGAGCAACTCTAGGAGAGAGTTGTGCTTCGAACTCGTTGAGAAGAGGTCCGCTTCGAAGGTGAGCGGAGTGAAGAGCTCGGCTCTGGGAGAGAGCCGTTTGTGAGACGAGTGTGAGAAGCAACTCTAGGAGAGAGTTGTGAGCTCCGGTCTTGTTGAGAAGAGGTCCGCCTTGGAGGTAAGCGGAGTGAAGAGCTCGGCTCTAGGGGAGAGCTATTTGGAAGACGAGTTTAAGGAGCAACTCTAGGAGAGAGTTGTGAGCTCCGAACTCGTTGAGAAGGGGTCCGCTTTGAAGTCGAGCGGAGCGAAGAGCTCGACTCTGGGGGAGAGCCATTTGGAAGACGAGTTTGAGGAGCAACTCTAAGAGAGAGTTGTGAGCTCCGATCTCGCTATTTAAGTGAGAGAACCAACGGTTGTAGGAGCAGTTCCGAATGGCGAACCACTTCTAACTCGCTTAAGAACAAGTTATCCGAAGCAGAATCGAGCCAAGTGTTGGACTCCGAACTCGTCGTTAGAGGTATTCAACGGTTGTGGGAGCAATTCCGAATGGCGAACCGCTTCTAACTCGCTTAAGAGCAAGTTATTTGAAGTGGAATCGAGCCAAGTGTTGGACTCCGAACTCGTCGTTAGAGGGATTCAACGGTTGTGGGAGCAATTCCGAATGGCGAACCGCTTCTAACTCGCTTAAGAGCAAGTTATTTGAAGTGGAATCGAGCCAAGTGTTGGACTCCGAACTCGTCGTTAGAGGGATTCAACGGTTGTGGGAGCAATTCCGAATGGCGAACCGCTTCTAACTCGCTTAAGAGCAAGTTATTTGAAGTGGAATCGAGCCAAGTGTTGGACTCCAAACTCGTCGTTAGAGGGATTCAACGGTTGTGGGAGCAATTCCGAATGGCGAACCACTTCTTACCCGCTTATGAGCGAGTAATCCGAAGCAGAATCGAGCCAAGTGTTGGACTCCTGAACTCGTTGTTAAAGGTTAGTAAGTTGCGGGAGCAGCCATGTAGAAGAAGCTGGACTCTGAACTCACCATTTAGCGTGTTGTGACTCGGAGAGATAGAGAAGCAAGAGCAATAATTTTCAATGAAAACATGTGAAGTTTTATTGAAATAAACTAAGTGGCCGCTCCAATAGGGCGAGCCATTATTACATGCTATTGGCCGGATTACAAGTTTCGGCCTTATTGAAAATCAGGATCCTACTTCTACAATAAGGTGAAGACCTTATGGGAGGAGTTGGGAGATTCCGAGTATTGAGGCTCGGCGGGCTTTTTTGTTCGCTTGTTTGCTCCTCAGGGGGAAAGCTCGACCCCCTCTCTTTGGACGAACTTGGTCAGGTGCCCCCGCTGTATGAGTTTTTCGATCTCCTCCTTTAGAGTCCGACAATCATCCGTGTCGTGGCTGTGGTCCCTGTGAAAGCGGCACCACTTATCTTTGTTTCTCTTCTTGCCAGGGGTATCATTCTAGGAGGAGCGCGGAGTAGTTCTTCCTTGTCCACCTCCATAAGGACTTCTGATATATTAGCGATGAGGGGGGTGAACTTCTCAAAATGTGGAGTCGAGTGGCGCTGGCCATTACTATCCTTCTGGGATTTTTGGGACCCCTCTTCACTTGTGTTCTTCCGTTTGTTCCCGAAAGATGTCTCCTCAAGAGCAAGGGGGTTGAGAGCCTCTTCCGCCCGTATGTACTTCTCCACCCTAAGTAGGAGCTCTGAGAAGTCCCGAGGAGGCTTCTTGGCAAGGGATGCCCTGAGGTTGGCATTAGTGACGTTGCGCTCGAATGCGGCAGAGACTACTGATTGGTTGAGGGAGGGAATGGATCGGGCTTCGGCGGTGAAGCATCGAACGTAATCTCTTAGGCGTTCACCATTTTCTTGGTTGAGGGTCACCAGAGATACACTCGTTTTCTCAGCTCGGCGGCTACTCACGAAATGAGTAAGGAAGAGCCCTTCGAACTGATTGAATGAGAAGATGGAGGTCGGGGCGAGTCGAGAGTACCATTCTCGCGCAGACCCCTTCAGCATGGCAGGGAAGATCTTGCCGAGGAGGGCATCTGAAGCATGGTGGATCATCATGAGAGTTTTGAAACTCTCAATGTGATTTACGGGGTCCGACTCCCCGGTATATGTCTCGAAGTGAGGCGGCTTAAAGTTTTCTGGGATGGGGGCCTCCATGATGGTACGGGAGAATGGAGGTCTGCTCGACGGAGGTTTATCACTCGTTGCTCTTCTTCCTTGTCAATTCGGCCAAGGCGCCTCTCCATCTCGTGGAGACGGCAGTAGACTGAGTCTTCTCTTTGATCATATCTTACCGAGCTCCGGGACTCATCTTCGTACGAGGATGGACTGGGGCTGCGGCGATGGTAGCTTGGAGAAGGACGAGGACTGAGAGTGTGAAGGCGGTGGCTCCTAGCTGGCTCATGAGTAGGTGGCCTCTGGTTGTTCTTTGGGGCGATATTGAGGGCCCTTAAGACTGTCGCTTGGAAATCTTGAAGATCTGCCCTTGTGACTAGTGCCTCTCCAGCTTGGCGGTCCCTATGTGTGGCTCGGCTTACTGGAGAATGAGTTCTCCGCCGATGACGCTGAGGGGACTCCCTTCGCCCTCTTCGAGTAGGGGACCTTCGGTAGTCTCGGGGATGAGGAGATCGCTCATTTGGACGTTGTTGGCGGGAGGCTCCCTCTCGGGCCTGCCTTTCATCCAAATGGCGGCAAAGATCCTCATCCTTCTGCCGATTGAGGATGGTATTGCGAAGATCGGAAGCTCGGGGATTATGGGACGCCATAGAGTCGGAAGAGGGGTTGTGTATTGGGATGCGATCCTGTTGGAGAGGTTGCTTCTGAGGATTGGAACGCGAGCCCCCTGCACCGGCATTCTGAGCCCCGAGGGGACCCTTATGGGGTTGCAGATTCTGAAGAGGAGGTTGGTCCTGCTGGAGAGGGTCCTCGGCTTGAGGAGGAAGTTGCGCCTGCTGCTAGGCGGGTTGGATGGGGACCTCCTGTTGCTGGTCAACGAGGTTGGGTCCTCTGGATCTTACTTTCCTAGGAGGCATGGCTGGAAAAGATCTGACCAACGGGAAGAGGGGAGACTGCTATTCGTTTGTTTTCCACAGACGGCGCCAATCTGTTACCGCTAAATCTGGTGTGGGGGTAATTAGATAGTATTTGTGGATTCTTAGGAAAACTTGAATAGCAAACCTGTAACCTGTTCCGCCGGAGTTTGACCGTTGACTCCTGCCATTCACCTGCAAAAAGTGCGACACACCGGGGTTGATCCGGACGACGCACCCTCCGACGCTCAAGTCAGTAATCAGAAATGATTATGAAAGAGCGTAAATTGGCAAAAGATTGATTACCCCTTAATGAAGGTGGATGGGGGGTTTTTATAGTCGCCTTAAGGATCAGATTAGGAATGTAATCCCCGTGATCTGATAAGGAATATAATCCCCGTAATCAGATAAGGAATGTAATCCCTAATCCCCAGTGAAAAGATAGATGTGAATCAGGGCCGTTGATTAGGATTAATCAGAGACCTTGATTTTATCTTGCTGGACTGGGTGTGTTTCGGGTTGGGACACGTATCCAGTTGAGGTGGATCCGTTCGTGGGTTATTGGGTCGTGAAGAAAGACCCAGGTTCCCATTTCAGACCCGTTAGTAGGTGAAATTACCGTTTTACCCCCGAGCTTTAAGATTCGTATCCGATGTGAACCGTCCCGATTTAATCCTATTTTTAGCCATATCAGTATTTATAGTGAAACTGAATGAAATTAAAATGCAAGGTAGTAAGCTATATATATAATACTCACATCACCAACAGTGGCACCCTTAGCATTGTTAAGGAAAGAGACGAGGTTATCAAATGGGTGGGAGACAACAGCACAGAACACTCCAGCAACATATATAACCACCTGCAAAGCTCACACCCAACTGCAGGCCTGTGCTGCACTGATCCTTTGGTGTGGGAATTGCATATTTGTATAGCATCTCTACGTGGTTTCAAACGATGCAAATTTCATCATTGTATCTGCAATGCAAAAATAAAATACCCAGTAGGATTAGAAAAGGCTGCTATGAATAGTATAGTTCATACCAAATAACAGAATATTAAATGAACTTGAAATGGAAAAAATATAAAAATAATGAAAACAAATAAAATACTAAGTAAACTACTCTTTCCAATTTTTGGTACATCAGAGAAAGGACAAATACTTTCAGAGCTCCAACTGGAAACTAAATGCCCATCTTAAAAAAAGAATCAACGAAGATAGCAGGCTTGATGGTAATGGTCATAAATTTCATTAAACAAGAGCTCAAGTTCATTTACTAAGAACAATATAAGAATACAGAAACAGAAGCAAGGGCTAAGCCCAACATTTCTTGCAACATCCAGTGCAATCAAAGTATAAGCAAGGGTCCAAATATTACTGCATTATTGAAAGGAATACAATCTGATAGGTGATATCACACTAGTAGTTATTTTTATATCCCAAAAAATATACTCTTAGAGAATAACATTGCTTTTTGAAAACAAATAATATACTCTTTAAAAAACTATAAAAATAATGAAAACAAATAACATTGTTTTCATTATCACACTAGTATTTTATTAGCTTTCATTATTTTAATAGATTTTTCCATTTCAAGTTCATTTAATTTTCTGTTATTTGGTATGAACTATACTATTCATACCAGCCTTTTCTAATCCTATTGGGTATTTTATTTTTTCATTGCAGATACAAAGATGAAGTTTGCATCATTTGAAACCATCGTAGAGATGCTATACAAATATGTAATTCCCACACCAAAGGATCAGTGCAGCAAAGGCCTGCAGTTGGGTGTGAGCTTTGCAGATGGTTATATATGTTGCTGGAGTGTTCTGTGCTATTGTCTCCCACCCAGCTGATAACCTCGTCTCTTTCCTTAACAATGCTAAGGGTGCCACTGTTGGTGATGTGAGCAATATATATAGCTTGCTACCTTGGATTTTAGTTTCATTCAGTTTCACTATAAATACACTGCATGTTGTTATTATTTATTTGTTTAATATTTAGTTTTAATGTATCAGGCTGTGAACAAACTTGGAGTGTTGGGCTTGTTTACCTATCGACTCCCTCTTCCAATCGATACTCGCTGTTTGAGACAGCGAGTGTGGTACAAACACACTCGGTGTTTCAAACAGCGAGTCTAAATCAAGCATTTTTCGAGTTTTTTGTTAAAGTTAGACCCGTTATCTCAGATAGCGAGTGTATTTTAACCAAACTCGCTGCATGAGATAGCAAGTGGGTCATTTTGATAATTAGTTTTCAAAGTGGGTTAGTTTGGTAAATACTTTCAAAAAGTTGATCATTTTGGTAAAAATTTCTTTTATATGCTATATCGTTCCGAAGACGTGTCGTAAGCACATGCCAACAGAAAAACCTAGTTATATATATAAATTCAAACATTGCTAAGGAATTATATACAACTTACATGTGAAGGTGTGTGCCCTCGGCCACCGCTAGAGAAGGCTCGGTGGTTTTACTAGGGGTCGTCCACCATGCTTCGGGTTCACCGTCCTTGGCCACTTATACTAGAAGCTTCATTCGTCTCATCCTGCATAAATAAATATCATTTGTTAAATGCATGAACATATTCTTTAAACATCCAAAAGCATAGTAATTACCTGGTTCGTGCCATTAGTGTGATGATGACCCTGCAAAGTAATTTTAAAAATATTAGTCAATTAATGAATACAAAAATAAGATGTATATGTCATATAAAGAATGAAAATATTATTCAATTAATAAAGTTGTTTATTTATCCATCTTTGAAAAAAGTCTAATGAACTAATGCAAAGTACAAAACTAAAATATAATCAACGTATGTTGTTGCTCTGGTAACGACGTTGGTTGTGTCCTCTTTGACAACATTTTGAACAAGTTTGCCCCGTGCTCGAGCCATCTCTAACATCCATGCCATTGCGAATATGCGTAATTCTGGACTGACTTTTCCTACACCTTCTATATGTCTCGCATCAGCTATGAGATCCAGACCACTTTGGATAGTCCAAAATGTTTCATCTTGCATAGGATGGAAGGTGGGTACCCAAGTAAGTGCTAAGGAATTCAAAGAATAAAATGGATCAACATAAGGTTGGTAATCAATAGCCTGAGTTGCACAAGCTGCCAAGACTTGGGAACATGGTAGGTGGTATAGCTGGAATTTCTAACGAGTACAAGTGCTCGCTCTCAAGTCAACAATCTGCAATTTTCTACCTTTTAGATGCCCACCAACTGCTCTAATACCCATTTTACTTGAAATACGTCCGAAATATGATGAAACATTATTGCATCATGCATATTTGCTCTCATATGCCATATATCGATAATTTCTTGAACTCTCAAAGCCTAAATATGCCCTTCAAATATAAGCTTCTGTGCCGATTGATGATGTTCAGTGAAGTAAGAATTCAAACAATAGAATATTATCTTCACAATTGCCGTAACGGGCAAACTATGAACACCCTTCAAAACAGAATTAAATTCTTTTTGATAAATTTGTAGTCATCATGCCATATCGACGGCCTCCATATGCGAAAAGTGCCCACTTCTCGCTTGGTTTATCCTTGAGCTAATTGTCAGCTTCGATTTACTTTTCAATGTTTTCTATTTTTTTCTCAAACTTTCGCGGCTAATTTTGACTTGCAACCACCTTAACCATATTCCTCAAATCCTTATAATTTTGTTTTTTCAGCTGCATAACAAGCTAGAAGTTTTAACACTCCATTAACCTCTATTTCAGTTAGTGATTTCATATATCTTCTCTACAAGTCCTTGTTTCGTAATATTACGAGGAGCCTAAACTATTTCTGGTTCAACACCTCTATAACAAGCTCCTAGCTTTGAGTCCCGAATTATTTCTCCCCAATAATATAACCAAAAAGGAACTTTGTAATTCATACCTATATATAAAGTGATGAATTTGTGAGTCATTATCCAAACATAACATCCATACACAATGCTTATTAACCACATTTCGTCAATCTATATTCAAACAAGCATAATAAATGAATTTGACTAATGATAATAAAAATTATAATTTAGGGTTTTGTGAATAGCTTGAAAAAATACGGAATTTGACTGCGGAGTTGATGGTGCAGATGAAGTCGGAGATGATTGGGGAGGATGCTGGAGATGTTGCGAGATTTCAAATTAGGGTTTTACTTTGGAGAGAAGGAGGTTAAATTAGGGGAAATCTCTAAACTAGGGTTTCGGTATTGGAGAGAGGGATGTGAAATTGGCAAATATGAAGGGTTTTGACGGAGTTGGAGGAGTGGGAAGAGTTGGAAGAGATTTGACAGAGGTGGAGGAATCGGATGAGTTTGACGAATTTAGGGATTATGTTTTTTTATTTATTTGGGTATCAGAGTCAGAGAAGATAAAGTTGGGAGAGATGAAGTGAAGGGGAGAGAGTGGGAGCCTGGCACTAAACATTTTTTTAAAAAGTTGTTCCACCATAGGCCACAGTTGGAAACTGCCGCCTCTGTTTATTATGTAGTCATATTTCCCAACTGTGGTGCGGCATCTCTTTAACAAAAAAAATACTTAGAATTTTTCTCTAAATGTGTCGCGCCCCGCTTCCTAAAATACGAAAGTACAAACAAGCAACCAAGGCCCAGCGAATGATATAAGTATTCCAACTCACATCATCCATGGGCTGTACAGTTATTATCTTAATAAGTATAAAGCACATCCACGTAGGCAATAAATAATCACATGAACACGAAATAGAATGAATAATCCTCAAACAATAACCATCGTCTTGAAACACATAAACTTCGAGTCAAAACTTCCTGGATTTC
Organism: Hemerocallis citrina; assembly: GCA_017893485.1. Classification (NCBI taxonomy): domain Eukaryota; kingdom Viridiplantae; phylum Streptophyta; class Magnoliopsida; order Asparagales; family Asphodelaceae; genus Hemerocallis; species Hemerocallis citrina. Next base: position 248,082,197 of record CM030362.1, on the reverse strand, counting down.
AATGTACCTCAATGAATATAAAACCATAACCAGTTTGAATTGACTAACTAGATGTTGCCGCTAAATCTGGTGTGGGGGCAAACAGATAGTATTTGTGGGTTCTTGGGAAACTTTGAATAACAAACCTGTTACCTGTTCCGCCGGAGTTTGACCGTTGCTCCCGCCGTTCACCTGCAAGAAGTGCGAGACACTGGGGTTGTTCCCGGCGACACACCCTCCGACGCTCAAGTCAGTAATCAGAAGTGATTATGAATGAACGCAAAAACTGGCAAAAGATTGATTACCTCTTAATGGAGATGGATGGGGGGTATTTATAGGTGCCGTTGGGATTAGATTAGGAATGTAATCCATGTGGTTAGATAAGGAATGTAATCCCTAATCCCCTGGTGAAAGGATAGATGTGAATCAAGGCCGTTGATTAGTATTAATCAGAAACCCTAATTCTATCCTTTCTGGACCGGGTTTAATGCGGGTTGAAACCTGCACCCAGTTGAGGTGGATCCGTTCGCGGGTTAATGGATCTTTGAGGAGGAGAACCAGTACCCGCTTCAGACCCATTGGTAGGTGAAATTACCATCTTACCTCTAGGCTTTAAGATTCGTTTTTTATTTGGACGGTTCCGATTTAACCTCATTTTTAGCCATATCACGAGCCCCCCACTCTTGATGACTGAGCTTGATCAGCCTTTGAGGAGTAGTTTTACTGTTTTAATGGCTGGCGGAGTTGTATTGGAGTCCAAATGAATGGTTTCGAATCTTCGCGGGAGGTAGTATGGTGATTTTCTAAGTTAGTTGCATGCTCAGAGTTGTTCTTGAACTCTTCTGGACATCAGGAGATTTTTATCTATTTTTCGGAATATTTACTTAATTTTGCGAAGTGTTGATTCGTCGTTCGGGGGTCTTAATAAGTGGTCCTAGGCGATAATTATTTACTCGGGGGCTCAAAAATATTTTCCCGATTTTATAATTATTTTCTAGGATTTTTAATTATTTTTCCCGAATTTTTAATCATTTTTTCGCAATTTTTTAAATAAATAAAACGATTTTAATAGGTAAAATACCGAATTATGGCATGGCGCGATCTGGACCATTGATCCTGAGCGAGCGCGAATTTCTGAAAGATCGGATGGACTGAGTCGCTCGGCAGGAATTTCCTCACCTTTGTGGGTCGGATGGGCAGTCGCTCGGAATCCAAGCGAAATGGCTCGGTTCTTCCCTCGCGCAAGTGGCTCGGGTCGCTAGTCACTCGGCTCGGAATACTGAGCGACGTGGAGCGATCGGAGCCGTTGGATCTTGGGGCGAATCTCGAGACAGGCACGGTCCCCAAGAAAACACTATCTTGTCGTTTAGTGGACGTGGCGCTATCTGGATCGTCCATCATCGGCGGCGCGAATTTCGTAACGATCCGACGGTTGGAAACGCTCGGCAGCAATTTTCTTCACTTTCGAGGGTCGGATTGGCACTTGCTCGGAATCCGAGCGACATGGCTCGGTTTTACACTCGCGCAAGTGGCTCGGATTGCTAGTCGCTCGGCTCGGAATACCGAGCGACGTGGAGCGATCTCAGTCGTTGGATGATGGCACAGATCTCGAGGCAGGCACGGTTCCCAAGAAAACACTATCTTGTGGTTTAGTGGACGTGGCGCTATCTGGATCGTCCATCATCGGTGGCGCAAATTTCGTAACGATCCGACGGTTGGAAACGCTCAGAAGCAATTTTCTTCACTTTCGAGGGTCGGATTGGTACTTGCTCGGAATCCGAGCGACATGGCTCGGTTTTACCCTCGTGCAAGTGGCTCGGATTGCTAGTCGCTCGGCTCGAAATACCGAGCAACGTGGAGCGATCTCAGCCGTTGGATGATGGCACAGATCTCGAGGCAGGCACGGTTCCCAAGAAAACACTATCTTGTCGTTTAGTGACGCTGGCATGATCTGGGCCGTATGATCAAAATCTAGCACGAATCTTGAGGAGAAAGTGGTTTTTCTCCATTTCGTAGCTCGAATTGGCACTTGCTCGGAGTCCGAGCGATATGGCTCGGATCGCCTGTCGCTCGGCTGTTCGATCTGAGGGACGTGGGATGCTCTCAGCCGTTGGATGATGGCACAGATCTTGAGGCAGGCACGGTTCCTAAGAAAACACTATTTTGTCGTTTAGTGACGCTGGCATGATCTGGGCTGTCTGATCGAAATCTAGCGCGAATCTTGAGGAGAAAGTGGTTTTTCTCCATTTCGTAGCTCGGATTGGCACTTGCTCGGAATCCGAGCGATATGGCTCGGATCGCCTGTCGCTCGGCTGTTCGATCCGAGGGATGTGGGGCGATCTCAGCCGTTGGATGATGGCACAGATCTCGAGGCAGGCACGGTTCTCAAGAAAACACTATCCTGTCGTTTAGTGATGCTGGCATGATCTGGGCTGTCTGATCGAAATCTAGCGCGATTCTTGTGGAGAAAGTGGTTTTTCTCCATTTCGTAGCTCGGATTGGCACTTGCTCGGAATCCGAGCGATATGGCTCGGATCACCTGTTGCTCGGCTGTTCGATCCGAGGGACGTGGGGCGATCTCAGCCGTTGGATGTGGAGTGCCGAGCCGCTTTACTTAGGGTGTCGAAACGTCGCTCCTTTTGCCATCAGTCGTCTCTCTTCTTTACTTAGCCATTTGGGCCTTTGTAACGGTCAAAGGGGGGCCCAAGAGTCGCGCCCTTACATTACAAAGCCCAAGAGGCGTCATTTTTACTATAAGTTTTCACCCCCTCAACACTTCTCCTCATTTCTCACTTTCACTTTCTCACTCTTGTTTTTTACTTGCAAGCGAAGCTTTTAGCTCTCGAGCGGCGCTCCTAGCTGTTGTGGCCAGGCGTTTTATTCTCCGGTGATCTTTCCGGCCGTAATAGTCACTTCAAGGTCAGTCCTTCTCCCCATCTTTGTAAAAATGGTTAAGTTTTCTTCCACGGACGAGACCCCCTCCTCGGACCTAGGCATCAGCCGAGTGGTCAGGCCGAGCAAAGATAAAGGGAAGAAGGTTGTGGAGCCGACCGAAGGGACTTTGGTTCGGCCGAACAAAGACAGGGAGGTTGCCGAGCCACTCCAGGAAGTTGAAGCCCGGTCTAACAAGGGTAAGGGTGTGGAAACCATTATTGAGCATCCGAAGAGAGCAGGGGAACTGGGTCGGCAGCCGAGCGTTCTGTCCAACGTCGGCGGTGTGCGGAGCTACACTGGAGAACTGTTGGAGAAGGTGACGTAGGGCACAGCCCAATCAATCGAGGAGAACGAGCTGACAGAAACCTCTGAGGTGGATCATATCTCTTCGGTGCTGACCGAGGCGGATCTGCTTCAGATCCAGAGTCCCAGCAGAGTACGGACTTCTGCTCCCGGGCCCCGGCTTCCGAGCGTGCACCTTGTCCTCGGCCGACATTTGCGTTTTTCCCGCTGACTCACTGAATGCCGAACTTCGTCTGCCGCTACACCCTTTCGTGGAACAGGTGCTGCAGTGGTACGGCTTATGTCCGGCTCAGCTGATGCCGAACACGTGGCGGCATGTGATGGCGTTTGTTCTTCAATGCCAGGAGATCGGTGCCGAGCCGAACATGTTCGTCCTTCGGAGTCTCTACTGACCTTGCCAACCTAGCAAGGATGAGCAAAGGTTCTACCTCTCGCCGAGGAAGGGCGTGAAGCTGATCGAAAACCCGGACTCGATCAAGCATTGGAAGGAAAAGTACTTCCTCGTCCGAGCTCCTGAGCCGTGGGCGATACCGACGGTGTGGCTGAGGGAAGGTCTTCCGAAACGTGCAAAAAAAGAGCCCGTGCTCAGCAATGAGGAAGCCGAGGTCGTGGAGAAGTTGCTCGGCCTTCCGACCCTCAGTTGGAAGGACATTACGGAGGAGGCACTGTTCCGAGGGGGTCTTAGTCCGATCAACCCTAGTACGCCTCTTCTGTACTAGTTTTTTCTTTGAAGTTTTTTTTTAAAAAATTTTTCTAACCTTTTTGCCCGGTTTGTGCAGAATCCTCCGGCATGGATTACAAAGGCTTGATGGCGAAGGCCCGAGCGGCTAGGGAGCAGGAGGCGAGGAAGAGGAAGAGGACCGTGTCCGGACCTCAAGGTGGCCGAGCGCCCAAGGTACCCTCGGTTTCTCTGACCCCCGAGCGCCCGGTTATTGAGGTTTCTCAGGCCGAGACCGAGCAAGGGCTCGTCGTGCCGACCGTCTTACCTACCTTGGATTTGCCGACCCCGCCGGTGCAAACGGATGCTCCGGGGTCTTCCGGCAGAGCGTTCAACATCGGTGCACTGTTGGCTCTCGACGTTCTGCCACTTACCGCCGAGGCAGAGTGGATTTTGACCGAGGAGCACAAGCGCATCTTCGTCCCCGACTGGAGGGTGATGAAGGTCGATGGGTTCTTGGGGGACGGAAACATTTGTATACAGGCGGTGAAACACCTGCCGACCCCCAAAGACCGAGCGGCGTTGAAGGCTCGCGAAGTTGGTGACGCTGCGATGCAAATCGCCCGGAATACTATGTCGGTAAGTAGGGAATCACTTTCTTGAAAATTTTTCTAAGTTTTTGTGCTCGTTTTTGACAATTTCTCATATTGCCTGTAGACCCTCTGACACTTTAACTATTTGCTCAAGGAATTTGAGAGTAAGGAGAAGGAGATGACAATTCTGAACGACCGTAAACAGTCGGAGCGGTCTAGAGCGGTGAGGGAGCTGGAGGCTGAGCAGCTGCGTTCTACTTTGCTCGAGGCCGAAGTCGCCAGCTTGAAAGCTCAGCTTGCCAAGGCGCTGAGGAGCTCGGCCGCCGAAGCCTCCAAGGTCGAGGCCCTTGAGAAGGAGAGGGCTCGGCTTGAAGGGGAACTGTCTGAGGCTCGGAAGGCGACGGAGGAAACCCTGAGCGAGCAAGCATTGAAAGTGGCAGCCGCAAAGAAGGCAGTCCGGGATGAGGCCGAAGCTCATATGCTGATGAACATGGAGGAGGCGTATGGCCGAGCTCTGAAGCACATCGTTGCTCGGAACCCCGGGTTTGACGTCTCGGACTATTATTTCTACGACTCTGTGGAGGGCGAGGAAGAGATGCCCTTGGCCGCGCTCGCTCCAGGACCGGAGGGCGAAGACGCCGAGGGCGAGGGTGGTACCAGTCGTGCAATTGTAACTGTGCCGACCGATGATGAGGTCGACCCTTGACTTTGTCGTCTTCTTTTCTGTTTTCTTTTTCCTCTTTTTTGTAACGCCTAACTGCGGACTGGCCACCGCCTTTTGTAAACTTTTGACTTTCAATGAAAACTTGTGGTGTTTTGGTTGAGGATTACGAAATTTTTAGAAAAATGTTTAACTCTTTTTGCTTGGATTGCTTCCCTAAATGCCGAAGACTTCTCTTGACATTTCTCCGCTTTTCAGGTTGAGTTGGGTCCAATTACTGAGGTCTCCTATCTTCGCACTGAGCTGGCAAAAACGAAGGAGGCTCTTTCTCGTAATCGGAACAAAGCGTTTTATGACTTCTTGAAATTGGAGGACATCAAAACAACGGCGAGAGGGTACTTAGGCGAGTTGAGGCAACTGCGGAAGCGGCCTCGAAAGACTCCTCTCGAAGGCGAGGTAGAGTTGATCCATAAGGGGCTTTTTGATGTCGAACAAAGAAACAGTGACCTGCTGGCAGAGATTCGCCAATTGGAGGTGACGGTGAAAGAACACTCGGCCGAAGAAGAGGAGTTAGCTTCAAAGGTGGGGATGTTGATGTCCGAACGCGATGAGTTGTTGGCCAGAATCGACAAATTGAGGAGAATCATGATCGACAGGGGTATCGAAGTGACTCATCTTCGTCGTATAGTGGCCGATTGCACTAACGTCGCAGGCTCGTTTAAACTTCCTCGTCTCAAAGCATCGGCGGCGGACGAGATTCTGAGAGATAGGATCGTCGAGTTGGAGGAGGAGATTGCAACGCTAAAACCACAGCCTGTAAGGGCCAATGTTCGCAGTACGTCGTGTATTCGCGAGGAAAGCGAAAGAGGAATCTCGTTCTACGAACGCGCGACTCGCTCGCCTGTCGTTCGGCGGAGCCCAGCTGATGCTCAGAGCACCGTAGCTATTTCGTCTAGTGGCGCCTCGGTCGGGGCCACAGCTAGAACTGGCGATGAAGGGGGGTCTCGCTTCGCTGGTCTGGAGTCGAGCGCAGAGACGAGGCGACGCCGTCCTCGCGTGTCTCTAAACCGAAGCGTTCCCCTCTCAAAGAAACGCTAGACAAGTTGTATCACGCTCTTCAAGTTATTGTAAAAATCTTGTTGTAGTATCGGCTTTGTCCGGGCCCTTAATAAAAAGGTTTGTTTTGCTTCCTATGTTTGAATGTTGCGTTGGCTGGTAAACTAACAAGTATAACTCCTCCACCTTTTGACAACCACTCAGAATCAGAAGCAAATCTTCTTTCTTACTGGCTACTCGCTCCTAGCTCGCTTAAGAGCGGGATTGCAGAGCGAAATCGCACCAAGTGTTGGACTCCGAACTCATCGTTAGGGTGAGTTCAACGGTTATGGGAGCAATTCCGAATGGCGAACTACTTCTAGTTCGCTTAAGAGCGAACTTGCGAGGTAGAATCGAGCCAAGTGTTGGACTACGAACCATCGTTAGAGTAGTTCAACGGTTGTGGGAGCAATTCCGAATGGAGAACTACTTCTAGTCTGCTTAAGAGCGAACTTGCGAAGTAGAATCGAGCCAAGTGTTGGACTCCGAACCATCGTTAAAGTAGTTCAATGGTTGTGGGAGCAATTCCGAATGGCGAACTACTTCTAGTTCGCTTAGGAGCGAACTTGCAAAGTAGAATCGAGCCAAGTGTTGGACTCCGAACCATCGTTAGAGTAGTTCAACGGTTGTGGGAGCAATTCTGAATGGCGAACTACTTCTAGTCCGCTTAGGAGCGAACTTGCGAAGTAGAATCGAGCCAAGTGTTGGACTCCGAACCATCGTTAGAGTAGTTCAACGGTTGTGGGAGCAATTCCGAATGGCGAACTACTTCTAGTCCGCTTAAGAGCGAACTTGCGAAGTAGAATCGAGCCAAGTGTTGGACTCCGAACCATCGTTAGAGTAGTTCAACGGTTGTGGGAGCAATTCCGAATGGCGAACTACTTCTAGTCCGCTTAGGAGCGAACTTATGAAGTAGAATCGAGCCATGTGTTGGACTCCGAACCATCTTTAGAGTAGTTCAACGGTTGTGGGAGCAATTCCGAATGGCGAACTACTTCTAGTCCGCTTAGGAGCGAACTTGCGAAGTAGAATCGAGCCAAGTGTTGGACTCCGAACCATCGTTAGAGTAGTTCAACAGTTGTGGGAGCAATTCCGAATGGCGAACTACTTCTAGTCCGCTTAAGAGCGAACTTGCAAAGTAGAATCAAGCCATGTGTTGGACTCCGAACCATCGTTAGAGTGAAGAGTAAAAGCAGAGAGATTTAAATAATTTTTGCAAGTAAAATATGAAAAAGCTTTCTTTATTGATGACTAATGGTCGGCTGCTTCTAAAGTTGCTAGCCGTTATTACAAGAGAGAAATAAAAGAAAACCATTACAAGTAATAGGAGAGGAACGGTTCGACATCTGAAAATACTTAGGGAGGCGTTGGTGCTCTCTCTTGGTATTTTAGAAGATGGTCGGCGTTCCAGGTCCTGGGGATCTCATTGCCTTCAAGGTCTTCTAGTCTGTATGTCCCGGGCCGAACCTCTTTGACGATCTTATAGGGTCCCTCCCAATTTGGAGCCAGTTTGCTCTTCTGACCAGGAAAAGAGATGACTAACTTTCTGAGGACCAACTCCCTTTCTTTGAGATCGGTAGGACGGACTCTCTTATTGTATGCCAACTCGATTCTTCTCCGGTAGCTTTGTTGACGAATGGCAGCTCTTTCACGGATCTCGTCAATTAAGTCTAGATTTGCCCGGAGCTCTCTGGCTTTTTGTTCTTCTTCATAAGCCGTTAGACGAGGAGAAGGTATACCAACTTCTAGGGGGATCATAGCTTCAGACCCATAGGTGAGGTTGATCGGGAACTCTCCTGTGGGGGTCCGTTTTGTGGTGCAGTAGTTCCACAGCACGCTGGGGAGCTGATCGAACCACAAGCCTTTGGAACATTTATCCAACCTCTTCTTAATACCGAAGAGGATCTGTCTGTTAGCATTCTCGACTTGGCCATTCGACTGTAGATGGGAAACAGAGGAGAATCGGTGTTGGATGGCGAGGTCTTCACATAGAGCTTGGAAGACAGCCCCGGTAAACTGGGTTTCGTTGTCTGTTATGAGGACCCTAAGGACACCAAATCGGCAGATTACGCTCTTCCAAAAGAACTGAACTACCTTGTTCTCAGTGATCGTGGCCAAGGGCTCGGCCTCTATCCATTTTGAGAAGTAGTCGATAGCCACGACTAAGAATTTGAACTGGTCGGGAGCGGGTGGGAATGGCCTAGTAAATCCATTCCCCACATTGCGAGGGGGATAGAACTTGATAGGGAAGTGAGAAGAGCTTGTGGGAGGCATCGGATGTTGAAGTACTTCTGACATGAGCTGCATTGCCGAACGTGTCGTTCGGTATCTCGTAGGAGTGTGGGCCAGAAATATCCGTAATTCAACATTTTGCGGGCTAAGGATCTGGACCCTGAATGCGCCCCGCCGATGCCCTCATGAAGTTCTTGTAGGGCGTAGTCGGCTTGCTCGGGAGAGAGGCATCTCAGGTAAGGCTTGCCGTCTACCTGTGTGAAGGAGCGTTTATATAGGATGCCTCCGATCAGTGTGTATCGCTCGGCTCTGGTTCTCACTCTTCGAGCTTCCTGAGGATCTTCGGGGTGGAGCCCGTCCCTTAATAATTCGAAGAGGGGTTTCATCTAGTTATCTTCAAGCAGGACAGGCGGCGACTCTATAGAGTCGGAAGTTTCATCCTTTATACTTGGCTTCAGGAGGACCTCTATCAAGACGGTCTGCTCGAGACCTTGGAGGGAGGAAGAGGCTAGCTTGGAGAGGGCATCGGCCTGGGCATTTTCTTCCCGGGGGATTCGTCGGATGAGGGCTTCTTCAAATAGTGCCATGAGACTCCTGACCTTGGCCAAGTACTTAACCATCCGGTCATCACGTGCTTCATACTCGCCGAGGACTTGATTCACGACTAGCTGAGAGTCGCTAAAAATCCGGAGGCGTTGCGCACCTGCATTGCGAGCCATTCCCAGGCCGGCTATGAGTGCCTTGTATTTTGCTTTGTTGTTAGAGGCCTTAAGTTGATTCGGAGGGAGTATTGGAGGATGAAGTCATCTGGGCCCGCCAGAATTACTCCGGCTCCGCTTCCTTCATTGCAGGAGGATCCATCCACATAAACCGACCAGACAGGTGGTCCCTTCATTGCTTGGCTGAACTCGGGGATGGTACTTTCAATTATGAATTCTGCTAAGGCCTGAGCCTTGATCGCGGTCCGAGGCTGATAAGTTATATCATGCTGGCTCAGCTCGATAGACCACTTCATAAGACGACCGGAGGTCTCCGGCTTGTGGAGCACTTGCTTCAGCGGTTGGTCGGTAAGAACGACCATCGAATGGGACTGAAAATACGTGCGAAGCTTTCTCGCTGCCATCACCAGGGCATAAGCCATCTTTTCTATCCTCAGGTAGCGGAGCTCGGCATCCCGAAGTACCTTGCTCACATAGTAGATGGGCTTTTGAGCCCGGTCTTCTTCCCTTACTAAAACGGTGCTGAGGGTCTGCTCGGAGGCTACCAGGTAGAAGTAGAGGGGTTCACCAGGAATGGGTTTGCTGAGGAGAGGAGGGTTGACGAGGTAAGCCTTGAGCTGGTCGAACAACTCCTGTTGTTGCTGACCCCATTCAAAACCTTTAGCCCCCCTGAGGGCCTTGAAGAAGGGGAGGCATTTCTCCCCAGACTTCGAGAGAAAATGTCCTATGGCGGCTAGGCGGCCTGTTAGGCTCTGAACTTTCTTAACATTCTTGGAAGGAGCCATGTCTAATATGGCCTTGATTTTCTCAGGGTTAGCTTCAATCCCTCGTTGGCTGACCATGAAGCCGAGGAACTTTCCTGACGAGACTTCGAACGCACACTTGTTCGTATTGAGTCTCATGTTGTGCTTTCTCAGAACATCGAACGCCTCCTGTAAGTCCGTCACATGATCGGCTCCTCGGATGCTTTTTACAAGCATGTCGTCAACATACACCTCCATATTCCGGCCGATTTGAGCCTTGGAAAACCTTGTTGACGAGGCATTGATATGTAGCGCCTGCATTCTTCAAACCGAAGAGCATTACCCTGTAGCAGTAGAGGCCCTGGTCGGTCACGAACGAGGTCTTCGGGATATCTGGGGGGAACATCCGGATCTGATTGTAGCCTGAGAAGGCATCCATGAAGCTGAGGAGTTCATGACCCGAAGTGGCGTTAACCAGAGTGTCAATACTCGGAAGAGGGAAGGGATCCTTGGGGCAAGCCTTGTTGAGATCGATAAAATCGATACAAATCCTCCAAGTCCCATTGGACTTCTTCACCATTACTACATTCGACAACCACTCGGTATTGTTCACCTCTTGTATGAACCGGGCCTTCAAGAGCTTGTTCACCTCCTCTTTTATGTCTAGCTGGTGCTCGGGGGCGAACTTGCGCCTCTTTTGTTGAACCGGTTTGGACCCCGGAGCAACGCTGAGGTGGTGGACCAAGAGCTCTTCAGAAATTCTGGGCATGTCTGCAGCTGACCAAGCAAAGAGGTTTCGGTTCATTCGGATGCACTGGACTATGTCTGAGCATAGGGCGGATGGGAGGGTCTTGCTAATAAAGAACTTTCGGGTTGGATCCTGCTCAGAGAAGAGCACTTCCTCCAATTCATCTACCGGCTCGGACATCGGTCGGGCAGCATCTTGGGGGATTTCCAGAGTTTCTAGGGAGAGGACTGGACCGAGGGTAGAGGTCATGTAGCACTTGTGGGCCGTTTCCTGATTGCCTTTTACTTCCCCTACTCCTGCCCGGGTGGGGAATTTCATCTTGAGGTGGTAGGCGGAAGGGACGGCTTCAAGGGCAGCTAGGCCGGGCCGACCCAGAATGACGTTGTAAGCTGTAGGAACATCTACGACCATGAAGTCCATCGACTCCGTTCGGGTAGTAGAAGTTTTGCCAGCAGTTACATCAAGGGTGATCACCCCTTCAATAGTCATTGGCACTCCCGTGAACCCATGGAGCGTGTAGCCGGTGGGCTTGAGTCTGTCTTGGGAGAGTTTGAGGCCTTTAAAAGCGGCGAGGAAGAGGATGTTAACGGAGCTGCCATTGTCCACTAGGATCCTCTCCACTTTGAAGTTTGCCATATGGAGATTGATGACGAGTGCGTCACAATGGGGGGTGCGGACACCTTCAAGATCTTCGTCTGAGAACGTGATGGGCACTCCGAGGCCTTTAGGAGGAAGGGTGGTGCGAACCGAATTGACTTCCCTAATGAACGCCTTTCGAGAGGAGTTGGAGGAGCCCCCCATTGGGCCCCCATGAATGAGGTGCAGGACACGCTCCTCTTCGAAGTCGGGCATTTCATCGCGTTCAGGACGCTTATTAGCTCCCTGAGGCGAGGGAGGAAGGTCGGCTCGGTCCTTTCTCACGAACCTGGTCAGCTGCCCTCTCTGGATGAGGGTCTCTATCTCATTCTTCAAGGCCCGATAATCATTGGTGTCGTGGCCATGGTCCCGGTGATAACGACACCACTTCTCTTTATCCCTCTTCTTGGCGAGGGTGTTCATCCTCGGAGTAAGGGGTATGATCCCTTCTTTCTCAACTTCCATTAGAATGGTGGAAACATTGGTGGTGAGGGGAGTAAATTTCTCGAATCTGGGGGGAGGTCGGCGCTGGCCGTCATTATCCTTCTGGAGCTTCTTGGCTCCTTCCTCTTCTGTTCCTTTTCTCTTAGACCCGGAGGAAGACCCCTCCAAGTTGGGGCGGTGCTCAGCTTCTTCGGACCGAATATACTTTTCACTTCGAAGGAGGAGGTCAGAGAAGTTCTGTGGGGGTTTCTTGGCGAGGGAGGAGCGGAGGCTGGAGTTGAGGACATTGGACTGAAATGCTGCTGCAGCGACCGACTGGTCAAGGGATGCTATGGACCTGGCTTCAGCGGTGAACCTTTTCACATAGTCTCTCAGCTTCTCACCCTTCTTCTGGTGGAGGTAGAGTAGCGAGATGCGGGTCTTCTCAGTTCTGCGGCTACTTACGAAGTGGGTGACGAAGAGCGTCTCGAATTGCTCGAAGGAGAATATCGAGGATGGGGCAAGGCGAGAGTACCATTCTCGAGCTGGGCACTTGAGAGTTGCGGGGAAGGTTTTGCAGAGCAGGGCATCGGAAGCTTGATGGATGAGCATGAGGGTCTTGAAGCTTTCGATGTGATCGACAGGGTCAGTCTCCCCGGAATAGGTCTCAAATTGAGGAGGCTTGAAGCCGATCGGTATGGGAGCATCCATTATGGTTCGGGAAAAAGGAGGTCGACTAGGACGGAGAGTCCTTCCTCTGAGCTCTTCTTCTCGGTCTAACTGACCCAACCGCCTCTCCATCTCGTGGAGACGGCGGTAGACAGCGTCATCCCTTCGACGGTAATCAGGCGAGCCTCTAGACTCGTCTTCGTACGAGGGAGAGCGGGGGCTATGACGTCGGTAGCTCCTGGAGCGGCGTGGACTTGGCATATGTCGGGAGTTGCTAGGAGCAGGGAGGAGGAGTTGGGGACCGTCGGCGAGGACTCCGGACCGGAGGAGGAGAGGTAATCTTTGGAGCATTGGTGTTAGGACGGAGATTGAGGGCTTGTAGGACGGTCGCTTGGAACTACTGGAACTCGGCACGGGTGATGGGTGCCTCATCGTTCCTAGGCTGTTGCCGGCCTGCAGGGGAGTGTGGTCTTCTTCTGTGATGCCCGGGGGACTCTCTCTGCTCCCTTCGGGTAGGGGACCTTCTGTATTGCCGGCGGTGAGGAGATCGCTCATCTAGACGGTGTTGGCGGGAGGTTCCCTCTCGGGCCCGCTTTTCATCTAGACGGCGGCGAAGATCCTCATCCTTCTGCCGATTGAGGACGGTGTTGCGAAGATCGGATGCTCGGGGATTATGGGAGACCATAGAGTCCAAAGAGGCATTGTGGATGGAGACGTGGTCCGGATGGAGAGGCTGTTTCTGCGGATTGGGACCCTTAGGAGGTTGTTGGTTCTGAGGAGCAGGCAGGTCCTGTTAGAGTGGGTCCTCCGCTTGAGGTGTAACACCCCGCAAAATTAGAATTACAATTTTGCCCTCGTGTGTTACACACGTGTATTTTGTAAACGTGTTTTCATCACATATTTTATTTACCGACTATTTATGCATTTTTCCGAACTGATTTTATCTTATTTTGACTCAACAAAAATATAATATTTCAATCTTGTATTTTACGTGCTTTTTATAGGTTTTTGATGCACGTGTCTCTACCGCTACGTACAATATTTTCTATGTATTTAAATTATTTATTTTATATATTTAAATCTATTTTATAAAACAGAAATTTATTTTTCCCCTATTTTGATTAAAATACATTTTTTCGATTTTCCACACGTATGATGCACGTGCTTTCTACGTGTTGTGATTTCATCAGGAAATATATGTAAATTAGTAAATGTAATTTTCCTTATATTGTTTTCGATTATATTAATGACTTCTCATCAATAATGTCAATTTTCGCATTTTCATGTTTTCACGTGCGACGCACGTGTTTATTTTGGTGCGCGCATTTAGGCGTATCCTTTCTCGAAACAAATTTCCTGAAATGTGTATGCATTTATTATAAAAATTTAATTTGAACTAACTTTACTTAATAATATAGTATACAATATATAGTGTATATATAGTATGATGATTATATGTATGATATATGAAATGTGAAATGGATTAATTGGGAAAGAGTTGGTTGGGGACCCACGTTAGAAGTTTTGGGCTGTTTAAATTTGTAATAGGATGGAATGGAGATGGGTTGAATATATGAGTTGGAATAGATGGGCCTTATGTGCTAATATGTATGAAAAAGTGAAATGAATTAGGAGTGGAGGTCCACTTGAGTAAACACAAGCACACAAGTGTGCTGTGTGAGTTCGGGTAGTGTAGTGACCGGATTTTAGTAGTGGGGAGATGAAGAGATTGAAGTTATGGGTGTTGGGATTTTTAAAAAGGTAGGAGTTATAAGGAGGTGAAGAGTTTAGGAGTTTTGAGAGTTATGAAATGTGAAGGGTTAGATATTAATTTTAGTAATTTATTAGGTGTGTAATTTTGTAATTTGAACCCTAGCAAAATCCTATAAATAGCTCCATCCTCTTTTCTTTTGTCCACACCAAAATAAAATAAATAAGAGTAAGAAAAAGAAAGAGAGAAGAGAGTTTTGTGCTTGGAGGCCATTGCTAGGAGGAGAAGAGCTAGGAATCCTTGAAGCTAGAAGTGGTGATCATTCTTTCAATCGTTCAAGCTTCAATCAAGGTGGGTGATCCTATACTTTCTAATTTTAGAATAATGTATGCTAAGTAATAAATAATGAGTAGTATGGAATTTCTTATATGATCTATGCTATGGTATGAGATGAGAATGATAAGTAATTCATGTATGATTAAGTCATGTTAGGGGTTAATGAGAAAAAGAATTGATTGATTATTTGTCATACATTAGCATGCTATTATGATTAATGAGTAGTATAAATTTGATGTGATAATTAGAAGATAAAATTCATGTTTTTTTTTTGTATGTCAACTTGTAGAAGTGTTATTATTAATTAAGAAACAAAGTATTGTCATGTGGTTTGGAAATTTTAAAATAAAAAGAAATTGTCATTTGTATGTTAACTAGTAATTGTTAAAATAATTGAAGAGATTTCCCTTATGTTTAAAGAAGAAATTTTGTATAGAAAAAGGGTATACATAACTTATTGTTACTTGTTGTAAAGTAATACAAATTTTCTAGTTGATTAAAATGATGAACTACATTCTTATAATAAAAGAGAAGAAAGAGAGATTTGAAATCACTACAACACATATGGCTTTTTATAGCGGATTTATTATAGCGTTTAAGTGTAAATGCTATTGAAAGTGATCAATAATAGCATTTCTGAATAAAATGCTATCTTTGATTAATTTTGAAATTTACTTTTAGCAACTACAGCGTTTTTAAAATGCTGTATTTTTTACAGCGTTTTAGAAATGCTATAATAACTGTAATAAAGTTAAGTGGTAAGGGTAAAAAAGAAAATTCTAATTAAAATCAAAATCATTCTCAAATCAGTTCATTTTCTCCTCCTCCTCATCCTCATCTTATTTTTCTTCAATTATCCTACGATCCCAATTAGGGTTTCCATCTCAAATTCACAGTCACCCCCAAAAAAACAAAAATGATTTTCCTCCTCCTTCCCCCATCGCCGCTACCCGCCCCTTCGGCGCCACCGTCCCCGTCCCCTTCCACCGTCGTCGCTCCTTCCCCCATCGCCGCCACCCACCCCCTTCGGCGCCGCCTTCCCCCGTCGTCGCTCCTTCCCCCATCGCCGCCACCCGCCTCCAAGAAGGTATCTTTTCCGATCCGAAACCCTAGATTCCTTAATTTGATTTACTAGTATTGCATATAATGTTTGAAATTGTAGTTAGGGTTTGCTAGTTCCTGATTGGATTGAGCCGATTAGGGTTTTTTTTGTATGAGTTACAGATCTGGGGGATATTACTTGATTTAGTTAGGGTTTCTTAATATGATGTTTTGATCGATTGATAATCAAGTCATGATGGGTAGCAATAGGTTTTATGGGAATGGAAAGGATTCATCCATGACATAAGTCTACTTACCATCTGGCACATTAAAAGACTAACGTAAAGAATAGACTGCTTATGTAGCACTCAAGATTTAATCACAGAATGTTATTTTCTTTCTAATTCAGGTAGAAACAATACGATAATTCTTGGTTGGCCCATGTCAAAATCACCATATTGATATATCTATTTCAACTTCTAGCTGTGGGAAAATGTTTGGAAACTGTTAGAATATTCTACCTATTCTTTTTGAAGATATAATTCTTCTATCTCATGTTTTGCCTGTTTTATAAGATCAATGTATTGAAGTTGGATCATTTTCTTTTCCTGTATCATATTCTTTTCTGGCATTTGTGTTGTTTTTTACATAATAGATATTGACGCCAATTATAGTTACTGGCTTTTATTTAATTTTTTAGTTTTTGGTAATTTTGATAAGAATGCATTTCTGGAAAAAAAGTTACTGACAAGAATTATTTGTCAATTTAGAAGGAAAATTCTACAAGTTCAGTCTCAGCTTCAAAGAAGGGATCAGTTACTTCTCGTGATATGGGGTTGCGTCGGAATTCCTTAACAACATCAACTGTTTTGAAGCCAACTACTAGGCCTACTACCACTTCTACTTCATTAAGCAAGAAGGCTCCTTTGGTCCCTCAAACCAATGAACCTACAAAAACTGTTGGTGCGAGTCTAATGCCTTGCAGTACTGTGATATCCGCAAATAAGTCTGGAGATTTTATTTCTGCAGATGAATCTATGTCCACCTGTGATTCTATGAAAAGCCCTGAATTTGAATATATAGATAATGGAGAATCTTCAGAAGCGGCATCTTTGGAAAGACGAGCAACCAGCAATCTCCGCATCTCTGAGAATTCAGATTCAGAGGGTTGGTTTTCTTCATTAAACCAAATCTTCTATATTTTATGCCCTCGTTATTGAAAACAGTTTATTCACTATAAATTAACATCTTTAACAATGGGATTTTTTTTTGTTATTTATATTTAATTTCAATTATGTATGATTACTTAATTTTGCATATTTTCTGGGCTTTCTAACAGTCAGTTAACAGGTTACACATGGAGGAGAAATGTTGTTCCGATGGAAATGTCTGATAGTGTCATCGATGCAGATAGCAACTACAACGATCCGCAGCTGTGTGCAATTCTTGCTTATGATATTTACAAGCACTTTCGCATAGCTGAGGTAATAAAATCCTTCTCACAAATGCAGTTTCAGTTCCTTGACGTTTTTTACCATTCAGCTTTTCTGTGTAGTATCTTTTGTGTCATCATATTATCTTACTATGTTTTTTTCAATTCACCCTTTTACAAGATGGAATATTGATGCATTTTGCCTGATTCTCCTATTCTTTGTAT
Organism: Hemerocallis citrina; assembly: GCA_017893485.1. NCBI lineage: Eukaryota > Viridiplantae > Streptophyta > Magnoliopsida > Asparagales > Asphodelaceae > Hemerocallis > Hemerocallis citrina. The sequence continues at coordinate 248,065,059 of CM030362.1, read as the reverse complement.
GTACTTGTTCTTCTAATATGTTTCAATTGATTTATTTATCTATGAATCGTATAGTATGCATTAACTTATAGGAAAATTGTTATTTATATTTGATAATCACTACATCAAAAACTTAAGTTGCTACTCTCTCTCTCTCTCTCACTCTGAATTGTAAAATCATCTCCAAGATTCTAATGAATTTCATTTTTATTTACTCGGTACAATTTTATCTAATAAAAATATTGTCCTGCTTTTGTAGACTAAGAAAAGGCCTTCTACTGACTTCATGGAGACGGTTCAGAAAGATATAAATGCTAGCATGCGCTCAATCTTAATTGATTGGCTTGTAGAAGTAAATTCATATATTCACCTCTTTCTTTCAATGTTCTCTTTAATGATTTGGCCACTAATATTTGGTTTAAGTTCAGGTTGCGGAGGAATATTGGCTTGTGCTAGACACCTTATACCTAACCATGAATTACATTGACCGGTATCTATCATGTAATGAGATGAATCGCCAACGATTACAACTGCTTGGAGTAGCTTGCATGCTTATTGCTTTGTAAGATTATTTCTCATTCGTATGATAAGTTCTTTTTGCTTAATGCTATTCTTATATGCTAATGATGATAGAAAATCCTCACAGGAAATTTGAAGAGATATGTGCTCCACAGGTAGAAGAGTTCTGTTACATAACTGACAACACATATTTCAAGGAAGAGGTGTGATTAATTTCCCATCATCTTATGTATGGTTCAGTATAGCTTTTGCTTTGTGTTTACTAATATCTAGACAAACAGGTATTGCAAATGGAAGCTTCTGTTTTGAAGTACCTGAAGTTTGAAATGACAGCCCCAACGACAAAGTATTTTTTGAGGTAACAATTTAACTTTATATGTTAACTGTATAACATTTTTCCTTCGAAAAAAACCCGCAATAGTTGTACTCATGACTGCTTATTTATCAAAATAGGAGATTTGTCCGTGTTGCTCAAGGTTGCGATGAGGTATCCTTAAGTTATCTTTAACAATTTTTTAAATATATTTTTTTAAGTTTTAGAACACTAGGTATTCATATTTTACTTTACAGGTTCCACTGCTTCAGCTGGAGTTTCTCGCCAACTATATTGCTGAGCTATCACTTCTTGAATACAATATGCTATCTTATTCTCCATCACTAGTAGCTGCTATAAAGAAGGTCTGTATCGAACGCATTCTTGGTGAGTTGGATTCCTTGGTTCAGGTATGAATCATTTGGAGGACTATAGAATTTATTGTTGTTTCGTTAAAACTGGAGAAGTTGAAGGAGAGTGTGCATACAGAAGGGATCGATAACAGGAACATAAGCAAGAAGAGAACTCTGCAGATATGGGCAACCATGGGTGGAACTACAATTGGCAAGCATAGAAAAGGGTATCTGATGGTTCTAAACTACTATCTGTAAGCTAAATCATGAAAATTAATAATGAGTGATTGACAGAGAAAGAGAATTTTTTTTATTCAGACTCTTCATGGAATTGATCATTTGCAAGTACTTCATATCCACGGAAATGAATTAGATGCTGAAGCTGAAATAAGTTAGAATTCGTAAAAGAAAATGTAGTGGAAACTGGATTTTTTTTTTATTTTCTGTAGTACTTTTTTGGTTATATATATATCAGACTGGAGTCTTCATGACTCTATCCTTATTATCTATTAAAAAAAATAAAAAAATACAGAGATCTATCTCATCATTTATGATAATAAAAAAAGGAGCATGATATTAGTTCACACTTTCTTCTACAAATGTTATTTACCAAACACACCCCGAGGCATTTATTCATTCCCCGGGTTATGCACCTATTTTTCAAACATAATAAGTATACTAGATTGCAACCCTTCACAATCAAAACCAGCTTTACACAGTCTTAATCATTTGTATTCTCATTAGTTCCATTATCCTTTTTCACAACATGAACGATTAAGTCACCCTTCATAAATATTTCATATCATTCCTCTACTACAATGACAACTTCAGGACCCTCAGTATTAACAGGTTTCACGGTTGATTTGTGAAGTAGTTCATACTTCAACCAGCAAAGTCTCCTTGGGTATTTTACATGAATTTGTGTTCTTCCTTTAGTCTTTTATTTTTCAACAATATACGGATACATGAATCTTGTTTCCATTAATGGGATTAGTTCCGATAGTTTAATCAAATTAGATCACTGATATCTACTGTAGTGATATCCCTACAATCTTTTTAATGTTCTCTTTCCCTGCAGAATGCCACACTTGATCATTACACACAATATCAACCCTCTGAGCTCTGCGAATGTGTGAAAGCTCTTCATCATCTTTTCTGTAATAGCCCTGGCAATAACCTGCCAGCGATAAGGGAGAAGTATAGCCAACACAAGGTAATAACAACTACTACTATTATTGTCCTATAATTTCTTAAGTTCTGTATGTAATTCTTTTGGTTCAACTTTCACAGTACAAGTTTGTAGCCAAGAAATACTGTCCTCCATCAATACCTTCGGAGTTCTTCCAGAATCTGAGCAAGTAGTCTTTCGATCATCAGAGTCGGTCCAATTCTTTGTTGGAGGTTTCCTGATATGAGTTCAGAGGCAGCAGTTTGAGATTGCTGAAATCGGTTAAGCTCTGGTATATCTAATGGCATAATTGTGTTGTATCTGATGGCATGAAAGCTTTGTCACCCCTTGTGTTTGGTAATTCCAGTTGTAGATTCTACCGAACACATCTATTGTAATAATCTTATGGTGGTAATAATTTTGCTTGGATCGTGTTCGTCAATGATACTTCAGTGTTATCAAAAAAATATGGTCTGTTGTGCTGCTTGTGCACTAGTGAAAGTTTATGTTCCACCCCCATGTTCCTGTGGTTATTGCAGACTAGTCGAGTGTTGATTCACATATGTTATGAAGATCACAGAGTTTGTTCATGCACATTCTTTGACTTTTTATTCCTAGCATCATGCACAATGTTGATGTATGCGTCTGCGCCACTCATCTTTGATTCAATTTAGGATTATCTGAGAAAGAAAACAGGGTAAATCAATTTTTATTTGTATCCGTAGATTTTTTTTGTATACAGTTAAAACGAAATAGCGTTCCTAAAATGCTGTAAAAAACCACAAATATCAAAAAAAATGCTGTAAAAAACCACAAATATCAAAACGATAGAATTGCCGAAATGCTATAAACTTTATAGCGTTTTAACAAAACGCTATAGAAACTATAGTGTTTGCCGAACGCTATAGAAACTATAGCGTTTTCGGAAACGCTATAGAAACTATAGCGTTTTGTAAAACGCTATAGAAACTATAGCATTTCCGAAACGCTATAGAAACTATAGCGTTTTGTAAAACGCTATAGAAACTATAGCATTTCCGAAACGCTATAGAAACTATAGCGTTTTGTAAAACGCTATAGGTTTCTATACGTTTGGTCAAAACGCTATAGACTTATTATAGCGGGGCTTTTGATAGCGTTTGTAAAACGCTATTGTAGGTCTACTATAGCATTTTATGAATGCTATCAAATGTCATATTTGTTGTAGTGAATTTAGATATTATTAAATATAAGTTCTAAACACATGAATTTCTGTAATAAATAAATTTCAGTCTAAATAAACTATTTGGAGACTAGTGGAGAAGATTGATCAAATGAAAATCTAGTTTTATGAAAAACAATAAAATAACAGAAATTTGGGTCAAAAACCTACGAAATGGGTTTAGGGTGTTGGGCGCAATTAGCCTGTTGGTTCGGCCATGCGTTGCTTCCTTGGTGGGCCTGGGTTCGATACTCACTATGGGCGAAACATTTCTTTTGTATGATCTTTTTAATGAACACTAGATTGAGGACCATGTCAAAAGGCTTTTGGTTTGTAGTTGAGACAACAAGTCCATATGGACTTAGTGGTTGGCGTGTGCTTCTTTGGTTCGCTGCCTGGGCTTCACGGGTTCGAAGCCCAGTGTTATCATACATTTTTTTAAATGGGATTAAGTGTTATCATACATTTTTTTAAATGGGATTAAGTGTAAATTAAGAATTTCTAATGCTAATCAAAATTTGTAAAAAGACCCACTGTTTACATAATATAATCAAGATAGTTTTGAGATTTTTAAGAACTAAAAAGGGAAATTTTTGAGTAAAGACTTGAGAATAAATTCTAGTATTCATATAAAATAAAATGGAATTATTTTAAAATAGTTTTAGAACTTTTCATGTATATTTGAGATAATAAAAGTGACTTCAAGATAGATTGATATTTGTCTTCAAAAACTAAATTGTTGAAGAACATGATTTGCATCATTAGAAGAAAAGTAAAATGTAGATTTGTAAATTAATTGTCTTTGATGGGATTATTCATTTGTGTTGCATACTTGATTATTTAAATTGCAAATGAGATTGCAAGTGATAAAATTATGTTTGTGAAAGGGATAAATTTTTGTTGAATGAAATGGTTTCATGAAAAAGAATTATTACTATGAATAGTGTTAAAATGAGACATAGAACAAATTATGGATAAGTTAGAGACATGAATATAATAAGTTAAGACATGATTATTAAAGGGTATGTGTACCCATGTTTCTTGCACATGAAAGGTTTATGATTTAGAATTAGTAAGACCTCGGTTACCGGTAATTTTGAAAGAAAGATTTTGAGACTTGATTTTGAGATAATACCGTCGGGCGATCTCGTATTTTGTGAATAAATCCGGTATGAGGTAAAACTGATTCTAGGGTGATAACATATTCATGTCTTGAACTAAAAATAATTAGGCACTTAGGTGAAGATGTAATAGACTTGTGCAAACGTAAATGGGTGCTTCTATATAGTCGGCGGTGGATCTCCGTGGCTATAGACCCAGTTGGTGGACTGTGGTTGCTCCGTAGGAGATGGACTGTATTTTATCCGGGACTTAGGGTAGTCGGCGGATGTTTACCATACTCCAAAGAATATGTATATATCGGGGCTAGAGGGGCATTTACGGGATTATTCTCACGATATAATAGCCAGGGAGGCTGGGATCTGTTATTATAGCTAGGGAGGCTGAGATCCGTATCTGTGAAATAACTCTAAAACTTGTTTCATTACCGGGTAGTCTCATGGCGATGGATCGAACCCTTCAATGTGGAGTACGTAGGCGCTTGCCCTCGGACCTATGTAGTATGGGATGCATAGAATCCGAACAAGTGTGCATTAGTGTCATCCTAGTATAGAAATGTGTGCATCAGGCATTAAGGCATGACATACACTTATATTTAGAATAATCACCCTTGACACTTCACTTGTTCATTCAATCTTTTTTTTTTGTGATTTGTTAAAGTATGAGATCGTTATACTATTCCCGGCAGAGAGAGGATAGTCGTGTATAACATTTCGTCAGTTGTAAGTAACTGACGTGCCCACAGATTGACATGCAGGTAAAGGACCATTCATGGAGTTATAAAGTGGATATGTTATTGCTATATGAAAGTTAAAAATGTTGCAATGATGTAAAATTGTACAAGTTATGTTTTTGTCTTTCAACTGTTGTAATTTTTATTTCTTTCGCTGTGTAAAAACCATGTGTAAAGGAACTCTGATGTATTATGAATAAAAAGATTTAAAATTTCCTTGTAAAATTGTACGAAGTGAAGTAAAGATCCTGTGAAATCTCGAATTTATCCTTATTTGAAATTCGGGGCGTTACATGAGGAAGAAGTTGCCCCTGCTGTTGAGCGGGTTGAGGGGGAACTTCCTGTTGTTGATCGGGATTGGGTCCTCGGTTGGACCCTCTGGATCTAGCTTTCCTAGGAGGCATGGCTGGAGAAGATCTGTTCCAACGGGAAGAGGGGAGGCCACTATTCGTTAGTTTTCCACAGACGGTGCCAATCTGTTGCCGCTAAATCTGGTGTGGGGGCAAACAGATAGTATTTGTGGGTTCTTGGGAAACTTTGAATAACAAACCTGTTACCTGTTCCGCTGGAGTTTGACCGTTGTTCCCGCCGTTCACCTGCAAGAAGTGCGAGACACCGAGGTTGTTCCCGGCGACGCACCCTCCGACGCTCAAGTCAGTAATCAGAAGTGATTATGAATGAACGCAAAAACTGGCAAAAGATTGATTACCTCTCAATGGAGATGGATGGGGGGTATTTATAGGCACCGCTGGGATTAGATTAGGAATGTAATCCCTGTGGTTAGATAAGGAATGTAATCCCTAATCCCCTGGTGAAAGGATAGATGTGAATCAAGGCCGTTGATTAGTATTAATCAGAAACCCTAATTCTATCCTTTCTGGACCGGGTTTAATGCGGGTTGAAACCTGCATCCAGTTGAGGTGGATCCGTTCGCGGGTTAATGGATCTTTGAGGAGGAGAACCAGTACCCGCTTCAGACCCATTGGTAGGTGAAATTATCATCTTACCCCTAGGCTTTAAGATTCATTTCTGATTTGGACAGTTCCGATTTAACCCCATTTTTAGCCATATCACTAGATAAGATAACAACTAGAAAATAAAACAATATAAGGTAGCAATGATGCAAGAAATAAACCATGATGGTCTAGAAAGCTTGTTCGTCAAGTTCTTCCAGTAGCTCATCTTCAATACCTGCATAGACATCATCTGGGGTTGTGTAGGGGGATGTCCGTTAAGCAAGCTTCGAACGGCAAGTAGTAACAAGTAGTACAGTAACAAGGCAGTAAAACATGATATGGAAGAACAATGAGTAGCAATACAAATACTGAAATGATGTGATCACGTACTATGTCAACAACAACTATGAGATAATGCATTTAGGACTATAAGATTAACATCAGTTATCGGGAATCATGGATAAGAAATAAGTAATCAGGAATCAGTATTCAATAACAGTGTCAATGTTTTGTGTCATTCTTAAGTCTATCAGTTTAATTAACCTATCTAATGCACGTAATCCTGTGTCACATACCACAGGTTCAGGTGCATAACAATTAAGTGAACGTTCGAACTTAAGTGGTGAATTCTACAAGATTATGTAATCGAGAACAATAATTTGTAAACAGTAAATATCCCATAGTATACAATAATTAGTGAACAGTAATCAGTAAACAGTAAATAGTAATCGGGATACTTCATTCAGTAATCTGTCATCAATAATCAGTGAACAGTAATTAGTAAACAGTAATGCGGAAAATACGGGCCCTTTCCGAGTACACTCCCATATATTGTCCACTATTAAGTCATACCCCTTTATTACCCTGGCATGTTGTTATTTTACTATGATCAATCATGAACATGCAGTCGGTATAATCAATGGGAATAGTTTTATCAAGATAATTAAATATGTCACTTCTTAGGATATTGGATTCAAGAGGTGGCCCCCACGAATTCTAGAGGTAACCATCGAAGATTTTAGAGGTGGCCCCCGCCGATACCTACAATATAGCACTTAGTACTACGTGACACTTATCTCCATGTGACACTTAGCTCCATCACCCAA